>OZ005742.1:78141441-79341441 GCA_963930735.1 Dioctria linearis
GCATTTTGCAAAGAGGGAGATATACCTGAGAAGGAGCAGAGTAAATGTGTCATACTGGATTTAGTTAAGTGTCTTGGCCGCGGTACGGTATTACAACAAATAACTTTTTTACAAGTATACCTTTGGCGAGAAGTTTGTATGATCTTGGACTAACACAAGATATCCCGAAGGCGCTGTTATCCACCAAAAATAGACTAGAAGGATCTTCAATTTTTGCATTCAGTGAAAATATAACGATTGTTTCGTTTGTACCAAAAGCCAAGAAACATGTGATTGTAGTAAGTACTGAATAATGCTATGAGCGATGAAACAAGCAAAAACAAACCGGGGATGATTCTACATTATAATCACATTAAGGGATCTCTTGTTACCGTGGATAAGTTGTTCAATGAGTATACAATAAAAAGGACCAGCAATAAATGGCCATTTGCATAGTTTCAAAACTGTTTGGATTTTGCTTCGTTGAACGGCTTCATTCTATGAACTACAAAAAAACCACTGCTAGAAAAAATGGTCATCAAAGGAAGTTCTTGTTGGATATTGGAAAAGAACTTATATGTAAAATCTTCCATTGGAGAAGGACTGAAAATCGACCGATAAATTTACTTAAACCTATTTTTGCAGCTATGTCTGAACTAGTTCCAGAAGTAGGAGGAGAAACGTCAAATCAAGAAGAACGGCGGAAACCATTTGGAAGGTGTACGTACTATTTGCCCCCGAACAAAGGACAGAAAATGCCGAAAAACATGCCAACGTTGTTTAAAATTGATATGTCCTGATCACAGTATTACATAAAAGGTACAGTTTGCACTTTATGTGAGAATGAAGACTAAGAAATTTCTTTTATATATTCCTTTATAACTTTAATTTAAAATATAAGTACTATACTTTGTTAAGTTCTTGCTATATTATATAAAAAAAAAATTTACCTTTGCACTGTGTTTATTATTTTAGAAAGAGTTAATGTATACAATAAAATATTTATATAGGTTCATTCATTATTTTAATTGTAGGGTACATTTTGTACCCTTAACGGTAAAGGTGAAACTTTCAAAAAAATACATCGTGCGAGAAAGGTTAAGGCAATTACAAAATATATTTTTCGTTTTTGGTCTGTATGTTAGTAAAATTTAAGAAATTGTACCTACTTTTCTTGATGATCATGTAATGTTGATAGAAGTATCCAGCTATGAATGACCGGGATAATCAACTCCAATACGTGAGAAAGGTCGAATAAAGGTCTAGCAAGCAATTATTTAAATTCTAAATAAAGTTATCAGTCGTCGGTGAAAGTGTTCTTTTCTATTACTTCTGTACCTAAACAACATAATACAATTGTAAGTATTAATCATCCTACGAGCTTCACGGCATAATCAATCTTCAATCTTTTTTCAGTTTTCATAAAAAAGTTTTGCAGCTTTATAATTCTATCATCATTCCACGTCCAACGAGTGCATACTAATCAGAATCTGAAAAAAAATTGTTCCTAAAAATGGCGCTCAAAAACTTGAGCTGTAGCCTAGAGATTTCTTCATGATAAATATTTTCTATTAGCTACGTTGACGAGGTCGTGCTCATTCAACAGAGGAAAAGAAAATAACAAGAGAAAGAGTTATAATTGGTCTAAGAATAAGACCAATAATATTATACACTAGATGAAAATAAAAGCTAAACATCCAAGCTTCTTATGGTAACAGCAAGAAAATGTTGTCCGATTTAGTCAATTTTTGAACTTGTACATATTACAATTTTAATGAAAACGCTGTGTACAAAATTTCAGCTCTCTACTTTGACGTGTTCTCAGGCAGTATCCAAATATATAATGAAAAACGAAATTTTTGTATGGTAACCCCACAAAAGAGTTACCCAATTTCTTCCATTCTCGAACTTAATACGTCGAATATGAACAATACGTCGAAGCGTCCTCAGACACTGCTTGAATATATCGTAAAAATCGAAATTTTGGTATGCAACCCTATCAAGGAGTTACAGGAGTTACAGTTACATTTCTTGTGAAAAAAACATATTTATTATTCAACGACCATAAAGACTGTTGTCATGAGAGACTACATGACAACATTTTTATGACCACTGAATAAAAAATATTTTTTCGTATAAAAATGTATCAATGTTTCCTGCCTTTTCTTTTTTATGGAGTTAATCGATTTGTACAGTGCGCGGCTCATTTGCAAGCTATTAAGTGCAAAGTTCTTCTAGAAAGAAAAAATGGAAAATCCGAATATGTCTCAAAGAGGCTTAGCTATAAAATTGAAAATCCCGAAGACGACCATTCAAAATGTTCTGTTAATTTCGGAAATCATGTAGTGTAGAGAAAGACCGGATCAGGAAGGGAAGCAGGTTCGGCAAATCAAAAAATGACCAAAGAAGTGGTAGACAACTTTAAAGGAAATCCTAGCATGTCGTTGAAAAATATGGCTGATAAAGCTGGAACGTCATTGCTATAGAAAGGAATAGAAAGGTCACGAAGTTTCCAGAACACCAGAAAAGAACTAAGTTGCAAAATTCAGGAGCCGGATTTTGTATGAAAATTTCCTACCGAAATTCAGCTGCTGCATTATGGATGATGACACTTAGGTGAAAGCGGACTTCAGCCAGCTTCCCGGTGAGGAATTTTATGTGGCAAAAAAGAGCGGTAAATACTTAATTTGGCAAGCAAAATGTGCATGTGGCCAGAAATCATCACCCTTGATGACAACGCGCAAAATCAGCACGGATGTGTACGTTAAGGAGTGTTTTCAGAAGTGCCTCCTTCCATTCTTTAGAAAGCATAATGCAACAGCTTTCTTTTGGCCGGATTTAGCAACTTGATACTACGGCAGAAAAGCGAGAGATATCTACGATGCTCAATGCATACCTGTAGTACCCAAGGAAGCGAGTCCACCAAATTGTCCGATCCTAAGGCCAATCGCAAAATATTGGGGTAATATTAAAAGAAATTAAAAAAAAAAGAAAAAAAACTCCAACATACACTTTTAAGAGACAGTGTAAAAGAGCGTCCGATACGTTCGATACTGTCTCTGTACAAAATTTAATGAAGAACGTAAGGCTGTGGCGTCACTTTTCTGAACGCGTGAAACATCAGTCTCATGTCAGCTTCCAAAAAAGTGTTTTCACGTAACATCTAAAGAAGCATACTTATATCAAAGAACGAATTTTAATAAGACAACAACAAAAATAAAAAAAATAGCAATAGTTTTTAACCTGGAATAATGTTCTTTTTTTTATGACCTATGTTTAAGTTCGTTACCGCTAGCTGTCCTGCCATTCCTCCAGTTTCAGATGCCTCGTTTAAGCCAGCCGTTAGCATCAAATACTGCTCTTATTATCGCTGACCCGTCCCAAGAGTTTCTACTGTCGGCTCAACCAGACGTAGTGTGGTGGTAGTTCTACACACAACACACTCTGGCCATGTCCACCTGGGGCCGGGTGGGCTTCCACGATACTTACAGAGCAGCAGAGGGGGCAGGTACAGGTTCCTGTTATGAACCACCATTGATCGAAATTCTACCAATCACATTTATTTTGCGTTAAATTTTAGGCGCTGTTACGTTTACCCAGCCATCATCTGGCAACCTACCGGTGACACATCAAGTACATTCCTTGAACGAGGTTTTCACAAGTGGTAGCCCAGGATCTCTTGGTCCAACCAGTTGTTCGGAAATACAGCTAGTACTCACTTTAAACCCAAGATCTAGCCAATCAGTAGCACCTCAATCTGGTGTGACCGGCGGACACAAAACCCAGGGTATGCACCAAAAAGCAAGAGGTTCACCAATTTTATAGCACATAATAATTATATCATATAGGTTTTGTAAAATGCAGATGATTAAGTAATCATTCAAAAATAAAAATTATTTGATAAAAAAGAAAAAAAAACGGGTTTTCTTGTTGATTTCATTATTCATAGATGATCGGTTTTTTTCTGAATTAGTCCTTAGCTTGAAAAAGTTTAAATATATGTTTTCTGATTATCAGTTAGTAATGTTTCATATTATCATTACCGGGAGAAAATTATCACTATATAATAATTTTACGAAGATTATTGCCCGGGAAATTGTCAATGGGTATACTAAATTTCATGTTATTCCGAAAATCGCTTTATCTTTGAAACCAGAAAAAGTAGGATAAAATGTTATATTGCATTTTCGATTGAAAATTATCTCTACTTTCAACCCTTAAAATATTTTCTAGAAACGTAAAAAGCTGTTGAATAAAAATATATTTGCATTTTAAATTTAAATGTAATTAAATCTTGAATATTATTCCCTATTTCAGCAGTGTTAAATATGATAACCGCTCGAGCACTTGGACGCTGTAAGATGCCGAAAGTGAAATTAAAAACATTCATTTTCATAATATTAACAATTTATTTATAAAATATTAAAAGTGAAACATTTGATTTTATATGTTATAATGTATAAAGTTTATCAACATTGGTATTCTTGTTAGTATATCGGTAGTAAACATTTTTCATATTATGTAGGTACATATGTACTCTTCTTAGGGTAGTTAACTATTAAAAAATATTAATCACTGGTATAAAATTTTTAACACAAATCTACATTATTAAATATAAATGTGTCTTTTAATGCATTAAATAAATTTTTGTAGTATAAAGTGTAAAAACAACAGTATCAAAACGTATCGATTGACAAAAATATTTCAACAACAAATAATATAAATGCAAATTTATACAATACTTGCAGGGATAAACATGCATCTAATTTTAAATTCCTGAAAATCCCCATTTAAATGTTGACATGTTTTTAAGTTCAAAAGATAACTGATTTGGTAATAAATATCAATTGGCTTGTGAGTCTATTTATTTCTTTAATTTCATTTTATGGATTTAGGGCTAAAATTATATTTCATTCGTGCTTATGAGATTCATTCGTTCAGTGCGATTAAAACTTAAAAGTAAAAAACAAAGAGAGTTCAGATTAAAAGTAAGTTTTAACAAATTAATAATAGCAGTGCATTACTAGAATTATTTCATTCTTGGATTAACTTTGCCATTATTATGTAGGAAGGCAATGATAGCACTGCACCTCGTTTTACAGAACGTCTATTTTAGGGTATAAAACGTTATACACTCACATGAAATACACGCAAAGACCACAATGTATGTATGTTTAATTAGAGTTACAATGTGCTTTTAATATAGTAGAAGGCGTAGATGTGTTAACCAAATGGAAACAATTATTTTACTGTTCTCAAAGAGAAGAATGCTACATCTTACGATTCCAACTATTTATGACCAACCAAAAAAATTTGCATCTGGGTATAACCGCAGATATCAAGATTATTTATAAATTTCTAGCACAAACGGAGGAAAAGGCCATAGCTGCAGGATGGACAGTGATGTGAGTGGGTTCAATGAAGTTCAACCTATTGCCTTCGGAACACTCGCAATCTACCTTGATAGGAATGAGGAGTCATAAAGACATATAGAGTAATGAGATTGCTTCTTCTGATGTATAATTCTACCGGTAGAATGTAAAATAATACTCTTATGACTTTTGCCAAAAGTCATATATTGCAGTTATCATTCGAAAAAGTAAATATGTCAATTGACTTTATTCCTTTTTGTGCTTATACTTTATACCTATAGTAGATACATAGGAATAGTTTTACAGGTAAAATTGCAAGCCTTTTTCCAAAAAGTGAGCGTACGTTGAAAATAACATACTGGATTCTGGCATTCGAAAAATCTTTTCAACTTTTCAAAGTCAGTAGGGGAAACCATCGTTTGTGATGATGACTAGAGCTTATGAAAATGTATTAAAGACAAAATTGCATAGATTAAATTTGGCAAGCGCAGGCGCTTCAAAAGCTTTCTATGAAAATATTTCATTTTTGCCAAAACATCTTACAATATAGAGAGAACAGGAAGTGTGAAAATCCAAATTTAGCGTAGTCAAATTCTGGTTGTGTTAGAAGCAGTTGCCGATGTAGTTGAGTGCTTAGTACAGGCGTGGTGTAGGAATCAACACAAAGAACAAGATAAATTAATTTGATCTTGATATTAAGTATTCACTTTATTTGAACTTAATAACAAAGAAATATTTTTTGCTTCTGTGAAATTTTAATGAATGAATATTTCTAATACCGAATATTGGTGTCATAATATATCTTCTACCTTAGATGAAATCATACTGATTTATAAAACTTGTACTAACGGTTATATACTATACAGAATATTAAAATTTATGTATAGTTACAACTTGATTAGTTAAGCAAGGACTGCTATCTGTTGCATGCATACAGTAGGAATTCATGACCATTGACCTATGATTGGAACAATTAAAGGTCTCAGAACAATTATTTATAAATTAATTATCTCGTACTTATATTTTAGCGATCTCATAAATAATTGAGCAAACCTATAATCATCGGGTCTCTTTGTTTAAAGAGTATAATGTATACAATACTAACTTTTATCGGGTTATGTTTCCAGGGACTACCGCGTGGAGATAAATAGTGAGAAGCTTGCATTAGCCTTTTGCCTATTAATAAAATAGGTACATACAATACGTAATATAAATAACATGCCATCCCTTACACGTCCCCATCCGTCATTATAGTATTAGAAATTTGTTATTTGGGATTTTTGTTATTTTTGATGCAGGTCAAGAATCTTTATTCATTGTATAATTAGGAATTTAAGTTTGCAAGTGTACATTCTAACACATGTCAATCAATATAAAATAATAATATTGAAATACTTTCAGGTATTTACTTCGGAGGAATTCTTTCGTTTTTAATGTAGAAGTAAGTTTTTAGTTAGCTTTTAAAAATATTGTGCTTTATCCCACCGAAAATGATCTTACTCTGTCACTACAACAGAACCTCAAGAATTTCTTAGCTGTTTCAAACGTAAACAAATCAAACAGTTGAACATACTTTTTCATATCTCTTTCTCCAACGCTCATATACACGAATTTTACAGCTATCAGCACTTCCTTTTTCTCTATATTCTAAGCAAAACATTTTCGACGCACATGTAATAATCAGACTCTCTTTTTATATCGGCAGATTCTGTTAGACGACCTATGGTCTGTCGAAATTCAAGTTTGCTATTATACAAGAATATTTCAGAGTACATATACATATTGAACTTTTTCCCTTTTTTGTGCGCACAGAATACACTACATACTTGATATTATTGCAGCAGGCATTAATGTCTAAATCACTCTAAGCCTGTACAGAAACTTATTTGGCAAGAACTTGGCAGCTGTTTCATAATTAATTAAACGCAGTACTTCAGTGGTATTCAACTGGTTAAATTTTAGAAGAAACAAATTTCTAACTAGCCAGAGATGGAAAGCAATCTTCAACTCAATTTTACATATGCCTAGTCTTCATATTTCTGTTTGTTTGCAAATTCCTTCGGGGTGGATGAAATAAAAACAAAACTATCCTCTACTGCTAGAAAAGTGCAGTATATGCTTTGCACTGATATCGTATCGAACGCCCAATAGGTCTGTATGTTTACTTTTGTGTAAAAATGTCTGAGTAAAATTCAAGCAAAAACTTACTTTCGGTAGAGGGGATAATACTAGATGATAATGACAAAAGTTAACAGACAGCTTGGAAATCTATTCAACTGTCAATTTTTTCTAGTCCGAGAAGTTAACATACAGATTATGGGTAAAAAACTTTCGAATCTGTGTAAAAACTTTCGAGTAAACATACAGAGCTATAATTCAATCAAAATATAAATCCGAATTCGTCTAAAGATCACTTAAAAAAAAGATTTAAAAATATTGCACTAGTGATGACTATTAACTAAAAAGTAATAAAAAAATTAATAAATAGAAGCAAAAAATGACCCTCAAACATAACAAAATATCGAACATTTGTTCATTCAGATAAAAAGAAGGATATGGAGAAATGAAAATAAACAGCCCATTTCGCTCCTGAAAAAGTTAAGGCACTTAGAAATGATTACTATGCTTATTGCAATGTTATATTTTTGAAGCTGTATAATATGTTATAGTTGTGTGTGTGTGTGTGTATATAGAAGTAAAAGTTACCAAAACCCAGTTTTTCCTCTCTCTATGTAGTCATACCTTCATCAGACTGGCAAATTCGATATAGATTTGTGAAAAACAATATAGATGCGTGTAAAATTATCGAACGGAATTGATAAAATGTTTTTCTAACATGATATACATAAATTCATATTTGGGTTAAGATTGCCAGTTTGTCAAAGGTATTAGATTCGCATTCATTAAAACAAAAATATAAAAACATAATATTAAATAAAAACATATAACTTGTCAGCCGTCGCATCTAAAAAATGCTTGCCACGTTTGGTGGTGCCTGATTGTTGCTTGGAACTGGTTGATTTGGCCGGTCAATGTCTTCGTAACTCCGTTGTTGAGTTGTTGGAAAAATTTGTCCTGCTGATAGATTTCCACCACGTTCTGTGAATTCTCGGTGCAGTAGGATTAAAGAGAACGGTCGTAGAAGTAGATTCATAATTATGAAAGCTATCACCCAACCATCTAGGTATCATAAATTAAGAAAATTCGTATCAATTAAAACAATTTTGCTAATCAAATAAAATATTTTTCAAAGAAAAACTCACTCATTCTGTGGAAAAACGAAATGACGCAAGCCAAATCAAAGAAAATGCTACAAGCGTCAATAGTAATTGCCTAGAGTGTAAAAAATCTATTTTTAATTATGTATATTTATTATGGAAATTACTTCTACGAATTATTACTAATTTGATAGTAACTAGAATCTCTAGATGAAAAATTCGATTTTGAGATCCCAGCGAGACCTTTTTGGGCTTTTTTAGTGAAATAGTATTTCACTAAATGGCTAAACTCTCATTTTTATGTTTTTATGATAAGAGAACGAATATCTTTAAGGAAATGTGTGGACTGAAGTATACTGTACTTGCTATAAGATTTCATTATAACTTGGGCAGCAAATTGTGCAGATGAGGGATACTTTTGAGGAGGAAGACATTAAGAATTTGCTGTGGTGGGTTTATTACGTTCAGGGTGATTTAAACAATACCAGCATATCGGTGCCATATGATCCAGTAGTTCATTTCTAATAATAAGTATTATATGAACATTTATCCGATAGTCCAATGTTGGCATGTAGCAGGGGTTAGGTTAGGTTAGGTAAGAGGGGTGCCGCTATAAGTACCTATCCTGCTTCACTTAGACCTCCAGTGGGTTCATTGTGCCCCTTGTCAGCAGGGGTTAAATATTTTTCCTTCATAACTTCTAATCACACCATAGCTCTTGAACGATATATCATGGTTATTTAAATATTTATTAGATAGATTATTATTCAATCTTTACAGTGGTCTATAATTTTTCCTCCTAAACTCCCGTTTTTAGAGATACGGTTCTACAGTCAAAATATGATTGCATAGTGTGCATTATGCAGGTTGTTATATAATTTTAATTTGATATGATTAAGAAAAGTGCAAATAACGGAAAAAGGTGCTGACTTAGGGTGCAGTGTTTGATATACTCACTGATCCTTTAAATACTGTAGAACAAATGGCACCATACAACCAGCGAATTTATCAATTTCTATAATCTAAGCGTTCTTTTTCGTGATTTCATTTCTCTACATTATTCAGAATTTGGGATATATGTACACTCCGCGACAAAATGATGACCCACCCATAATTTTTTTTCTTGAAAAGGAGCAGGTACAGACGTAAATTTTATTGTCTGTTGCAAAGACAATCTTTGAGTAATGCTAGTACTTATATATGATTATTTTTTCTTTGAAATTAATTTTGAGTAAATGTTTTCTCCAAAAATGGTGTGACAAAATGATGACCCAGGTAGTAGTTCTACTCGGAGAAGGATAAACAAAGAGGATAGTTCTTCTCGTATCGTGTCTGGAAACATGATATAAATAGAACACTCGGTATGAAATGAATTATCAATTTGCACTTGCAGATTCGGAAACGAGGAACATTTATTACCTGGGCGAAAGATTTACATTTTTCACTAGCACGCGAAACTACCATCGTGGATAAGACAACATCCTGGAAGGAACTCATCAGCATTACTGGTGCTGCTTCACCATCGTGGGACTTATCAAATCAGGACCATTCAGGACTTGCGGTATAATTCTCGACTTGCGGGACGAAACGCAAGACACCAACTTAAAGCAAACCTCCTAACATTCCGCAAACTCCTCACCCATCCAACATCCCCATTCCATTAAATCCACACACCTCATAATTGTAAGACAACAGATAAGAATACAGCTTACCGTCGCGCAACAAGCTGTTATAATCACCGGCATCGCGAAATCAAGAGTTTTGTGTTATTCGGACAATTACAGTATAAAATGTATTAAGTACATAAGTGAAACCTAGGCCAAAATAAAAGCCTGTACGTAAAATCTTTTTCAAATATTCCGGGATATCGGTTCGGTTTAAAATAGTCATAATTCGTTTCGTTTCGTCAATCGTGTGTGAATGACTTTGATTGATTGATTGAAATGAGTTAGCAGTATGTTTTTGAAAGTCAGTACCAGTAATAATGCACAGTGGAAAGCAATTAAACGATACCCAAAGAAAAATTCTTTAAAATTAAAAAAAAGAGAACGCGAAATACTTTTCATATCGCGAGAAGAAAAGACGTCGAGTGATTGCAAATTTTCTGAAAGATCCCGAAAATTACGGTTCTGTAACCTAAAGAGAGGAGCAAGCAATTCTGAGAGAGGCATCAAACAGTACCCTTAAAGCTAAATAAATTCCAACCAGAGCTAGTGAATCAACAAACGTAAAAAATGTCCAACAAATTTTGCAAAAAAGGGAAAACATCCAAAGAAAAAAACTGAAAGGAAGGCCATAACGGCAAAACATAAGGAGGAACATTTAAAGTTAGCTTGTGAGCATCTCAGCTGGAAGAAAAAATGGAGGAAAGTAGTTTGTACCGATGAAAAAAGGTTTACGGGATGGACAGATGGGTGGTCGTATTATTTCCACGATTTAAGGAAAACAGAGTTGTTTCGGAAGGCACCAAAAATGGGAGGAGCAGGAATAATGATTTGGGCAGGAGCAGGCACAAAGGGAAGATGAATTTACGATTCATTTCTGAAAAAAATGGACAACAATTTGTATGTACAGCTAATCGGCGAAGAAATAAGGAATCAAGGAAACTTGATAGCCGGAAACATACCACCAGGAGAGTGAAAGATTTCTTCAAGAAAATGATATAGAGCTTGTGCAATGATCATCAAGTTTTCCAAGCTTTTTTTCCATATTTTAATATTATCGAAAATGTTTGGGATCATCTTGCAAGAACAGTTTATCAAGGAAAATGGAAATTCTCAACCATAAATGAATTGAAAAATGCAGTTCAGGAGGCTTGATTTTATTCGCAGAAAATACTTAAAATTCTTGCTTAAATCTCTTCCAAAACTAGAACGGTTCGTCCTACAGAAAAAATGATTATAACAAATTTCATATTCTGAAGAAGTTTTTAGTACAATAAAATGTCTAGGACTGATTGTTTTCACAATATCCGTAAAAAACCTAAATTTTTATATGGCTACATCAAGAAGAATTTGCCCGATTTATTCCCTTTTTTGTAATTTTATTTTAAATTACTATGAAAACAACATGTACCAACTTTCAGCTCTCTATGTGACGCGTTCTGAGGCAGTGTACACATATATAGTTGAAAACGAAATTTTTGTATGGCAACCGCACGAAGGAGTTGCCCGATTCGTCACATTTTCGAACTTAATTTTACTTTTTTTTAAAGTCCACGTACAAAATGTCTGTACACGCGTTCTCGACTTGAGTTATCGTGCGCACGGACGGACGGACATGCACAAATCAACATAACTTTCAATACTATGCGTGAGTGTCCAATCCATTTTGCTCTACCATAATTATTTCTATGCATTACAAACGGAATGACAAACTTAGTATACCCTATAGATTTCATCTAGGGTATAAAAATAACTGTCCTTTTTGTTTACCCTTCTCCAAGCATAACTGTTACCTAGATCATTTTGTCGCACCATTTTTGTAGAAAACATCAGATAATTACCTGACTCCACGGCTTTAAAGAATTGTAATCTAAAACGGAGCTTACTAACTGGATATGTGCCTTAAATGTACCTATATTTTTGAACTGTATGATTTGAACTTTGTATAAATTTTGTATGATTTGAACTATTTATTAGCGGTACTTACTATCTAAGTATTATTGGCATTGTTTACTATGGTTAATGGCCTCACTACTAATTGCTTAATTATTTACAATTTAATGCTAATTACTTAATGATAATCTGCAGATGCAGATAGCTATTTATACCTTATCAGTATATCTCGTACTAGCTTAGGGTAGACTCTAACTAAAACTAAATCTAACTAAATTCGAGCGCCGCCCAAACATTGGATGTAAACTCTGAACTATGTACTTTCTACTTAACACACTATACTTACTTAATATTCTGTAACAAACTATGTAATCTATGTCATACGATCCCAATCAACGTCAGTGACGTGGCGCTTATGTAATAAATAAACTTTGAATTTGAATTATTCAAAATTAATTTAAAAGAAAAAATAATCATATATTCTAGAATTTTTCAAGGATTGTCTTTACAACAGACAATAAAATTTACTTCTGTACCCGCTCCTTTTCAAGAAACAGGTAAGATTTATGGGTGGGTCATCAATTTGTCGCGGAGTATATGTTCAAAAATGACTACAGATAGTCCGATGCTGTTTTTTTTTCATTTTTAAAGTGTATTTCAACGCTTTCGTTATGTACTTATAGACATTTGTCAAATCTGATAAACTCTGCTGAACGTTGAATTGTTTTTCTCCTTTTTTATACAATTTCTACATGATAGCTGCTGCTTATTACTGCATGACATTTAGGTAGTTACGACAGTACATACATCGTAACTCGTTTGATTCTGTTCCATCACTTAAAGCATAGTTTTCCCAAGTAACCTCGTTTTCAGTCCCTCACATCCTCTTGACATACCCACTAGTTTACTTGCGCCAGTACGAAAATGAGTTCCACTAATTTCAACTTTTTAGCGAAGTGGAACCTGGGAAATAATCAAATTGAGTACATTTTCTGCAACTGGTACATTTTTTATTTAAGTAGTCTTTAAGCAGGATTTACATTATGATGACATCCAATTTTTACAGAAATTGTGAGGGAGATAGTTTATTGAAATTTAAATGCTGCGGAAGCAATCATCGCAATACCTCACACGTACAGTCCTCTCTACTTTTTATGGCAAAACTCGCAAACTGTCAAACTGTCTAATTGGAAATTGTCAAGTTTTTAATCGTTTTTTCGTAGATATTCAAAGACGGATCATGAAAAGAAGTATAATTTTAGAAATTCTAAAATATTGCATGAAAGCACGAAGGAGTTCGAAGCAAAGGATGAGATTATATCGAAAAAAATTTGTCCCAAAATATCAGATGATGCTGTAATATTAAGTTCTACAATCAATATTTTGTACTATAAAGAAATTTTTATTTATTATTTATTTCATATAGTAAACAAAAAGTTCAGTAACTAATTTGCTAATATGTAAACATCAATCCACTTCATCCACTCAAGTGCTCACATGAAAATAATTCCACTCCACTACCGAACTAACGCCGGTGAAGATAATTCCAGTCACATGACAGGAACTGAAAACGAGGTTACTTGGGACAGTAACTTCGCTTGTGAAAACTATGCTTTAAGGCTGGGTCTATGTCATAATTGGGACAACTCGGTGAACAGCTAGCAAGATGGGGCGTTATAATTTTTGAATAAATCGCAAATTGATTAATGGAATATTTATTTAAACACCTAAGGCAACAAATTAACGTTTTCTACTTTTTAAATTTGTCCCCCAATTTTTTTTGAAAATGATTTAAAAATGAAAATTCAATTATTTTTTTTTAATTTCTCTGGTTTGCGGAGCCGGGCTGCCACAAATGTGAGCTAAATTAAATAAATTGTTAACATGAGCTTTTTGAAGTTAGTCAGCAGAAAATAACGGTTTCCGATTTTTAAAGTTCTACTTATATCTACGACAATTCGACGCAATAATTTGTTTTACCTGCATTTTGTCCATTAAGAAAGCAATCTATTGCATCAAATTTTCACAAAAATAAGTATAATTTTAAAAATCGGAAACCGTTATCTTCTGCTTATAAACTTCAATAAGCTTATGTTAAAAATTTATTTAATTTAGTTCAAATTTGTGGCAGCCCCGCTCCGCAAACCAGAGACATTAAAAAATAATCATTGAATTTTCATTTTTAAATCATTTTCAAAAAAAATTGGGAGACAAATTTAAAAAGTAGAAAACGTTAATTTGTTGCCTTAGGTGTTTAAATAAATATTCCATTAATCAATTTGCGATTTATTCAAAAATCTTAACGCCCTGCCCATCTTACTAACTGTGCACCGAGTTGTCCCAATTATGACATAGACCCAGCCTTGAGTATAGTTTACACAAGCGAAGTTACTGTCCCAAGTAGCCTCGTTTTCAGTCCCTCACATCCTCTTGACATACCCATCAGTTTACTTGCGCCAGTACGAAAACGAGTTCCACTCAATTAAACTTTTTAGCGAAGTGGAACCTGAGAAATGGTCAAATGTATGTATGTAGTCATGTATAATATCATCTGGTGTGGAGCTTGTGAAATGTGAAATTTTTTTTCTTTTAGAGAAAATTGTTTCAAGTGAAAAATTGTACTTGGGACAGTAACTTCGCTTGTGTAAACTATACTTTAGACACGCAGTAAGGTCAAGGTCCACTACATCAAAAGAGTTGATTTAAATTTTGTAGAGTTCAAATTTATATTATTACTCTGCAGTCTTTCATTTCTCACAGCACACTTTCCTTTCCGGTCAAACGAAAAGAGATAGATAAAGGCAGATATCTTATGCGCCAAAATTATAAAAAACTTTAACGCCTCAATTTTTATAATTAATATATGCAAAATCCCGAATGAAGGCGAACAATGTGGACAAAATAGATGTAGGTACACGCTTGTCCACTGTACCCATGTTATTACATTATTGAAAAGGATTATTACCTTATCCATGTTAAAGGAAGCTGAATTTACAATCCTTTTCTTCATAGCGATTTCCCCTTGAAACAATTTACAATAGCCCAATGTTTGAACTTAAATATCTTTTATGTTCAAAAGGCTAAGCTTTGTCGTGACCTTTTATACAGTAGGCACCTGGGCATTTCAATATGAAAAAAATGTATATATTATTAGGCTTTAGGGAAATATTTTTTTATCACACAAAGCGTATGAATATTTCATTAGTGTAGGTAATTGGAAAATTCTTTGGGATAAGAGATACTATTGAATTGACAAAATATGTGTCCTTGTTTGAATGATATAAAGGGATATATGTAGATATATTGCATCACAAGGAGCAATAAACTCACAAATGAATAATTCTTTTCATAATTAAACTTTTTCATACGAAATATTGATTCTTTAAAAGAGCCCCGAAAAGAATGAACCCTGGGGTATATCAAGGTGTTCAAATAAATAAAAATAAATATTGCGCGGGAGGTTGTGGTGTTCTGACCTCATTTAAGTGATATGTTTAAGGAAATCGATAAGAATAAGAAAATCCAAACGTAATTAGAAAACCGAGTCGGCAGCAATGCGCAACAGTTGTCGCTACTAGAATTGTGTGTAATAAATAAGTCAAGAGCTGTTGCCTATCGTATCACAAAAGATATCCCCAAAAAATCTAAATACAATTTTATAAACACTTTTTCCAATACAAAAAATAAAACATGCAGCAACTTAACTACAAACTCACCGTGTGTACAGCATCAACAGATTCTTTGCTGTGTAACGTCCAAAGGAGCGAAACCATAAATAAAATATTGTAAAATAGGAAAGCGCCTGGTAAATGTGTACCCAGCATCGCATTTGCAATAAATACAAAGTGCACAAATGCAACCAACTATAATAAACGGAAATGAAAAGGTCACAATACTGTTCTATTGTAAAGTAATCAAAATATTTCATAAGTATTTAATAAAAACTGAAAAAATTATATAATTTAAGTTTACGCTAGTGTACTGCATATAAGCCCATAATGGGCAAAACGGACGTTTTGCTTCGTTTCACTTTGATTTCTTTTACCTTTACTCGCACAAACTCAGAGGACATCAAGGTACTTATCTCCGTCATTTTAGAAGTTTTTTGAGAATTCGTTATTTCCATGAGCCTGTTAAAAAACACTTCTTCTGCCCAACTGTTCTAGCACTTTTAAGACTTCCTCCTTCTCCGATACTACACTACACTCCTATGTTCCGCCTTATAAGCTCTCTGACTGGTAACCGACCGAATGACAGTTGATAACCGAATGACATCGGTCAAACCTGAAATGTCATCCTACCATCTATATATATGTATATGCATATCATCCACACAAATTTATAATGATACTCGTTTCGGACGGAGTTTCGGAGTGTCCACTTGTCCAGTCAGTCCACTGACATGATATAGTCCAGTCCCAGTGCCGTGCCGCCGTGCTGTTCGTGTCCCGTTCCATGCCCATCAGCTGTGCCATTGAGATGCCAGTTCTAATCGCTAGGCGGCATAGTTTTTATAATTTTCGACCGAAACCGAAAGTATATTTGTCCATTTTAACTCTACGCCACTTCTTTGAATATGACGTTTGATAAGCATTTTAGGATTGGTGGAGTAGTAAATTCGTTTCTTATCAATTCAAGTTGCTAGAAGACAGATTTTCAGAGTTTTAGGCTTAAAGTGCTATGGAGGAAAAATTAATTACAGCTCAAATGATGATCGATTTGAATTACAATAGTGATGACAATGTACAAGATTCAGAAGTAAGTTAATGAATAAGTTTTTTTTGTTCCTAAAAATATTCTGCTGTTATCAGCTTTTATTTATTTCGGTAAAAACAAAAGAAAAAGAATAAATTAATGTTTAAGCAAAAGTACAATTACGCCAATTACAGTACCTGGCTAACAAAATTTAAGTAAGCAAATGAGGTTTTTTATGAAATTAATGATGGTATAAGCTCGGTACTCTGACGAAGTTCAGCAAATAGTTGTAACATATCAATGCACAACTATGTAAGTTGAAAGCATGCACCGCTTTAAAATTTGTGCGAATACCTGCCCATTATGCCGTTTTACATTAATCTTTAGATATTTGTATTGGGGCATAGATAAGCTTTAATCAATTTAAAATTTTTTTGCTACAATGATAATCTACCATGTAACTTTCTATGATGTGTTATTTGTAACTACTTGCATCGAATTTTGTCCCCTAAACCTTTCCCTATCTCCCTGCCATGTTGTGATTTGCATCATAGCTTGGCTTAAATAATATATATAAAATAAAATAGTTTACTCACTTTATCTCCATTTCGGCCAACTAATTTCATGCATTTCATATGAAGTAGAGTTTCTGAAACAACAAATTAAACTCTGTAAAAGCTTCGACTGGAGCACTAAGGATAGGCTAGGATTATTCTGCCAAGATTGTGGACCCACTTCGGTGAAAAATCTTTTCTTCTATATCATTTATTTAATAATATAAATCTATCATTATTTCTGGTGATGATAAGGTTCTGTAAAAGATTTAATTTTGATTTTCTTCCTTGTGCCTATTAAGAAGTTTCAGTTTTCTTTTTTATTTCTTTTTAATTTCAAGCTACCTAATTAGTTTTATCTTACTGTAAGTAATGTGCTTATTTAATTTCCTTGGTTAGTATGTCAATTTCTATCTAGTGATCTATGTACCCACTGTTTAAGGACGTGGCCTTGGCCATGGTCTCTTCATATATCTGTTGATCTACAAAACCGTCTTAATCCTTAGCTCTCTGTGTATAAGGCTGCAGCGAAAACGTGATGGGAAACAATCGGAACCACATTTAATCTCGAAGGAATCAAGAAGTATTTTTACTAAAATTATATATCAGATAATGCAAAGAGAGCTCAACACACTTTAACATTTACTTTTGATATATATTTGCATACCAAACCGAAAAATTTACTGGAACTATGCCCAGTTGGATTCAACAATTTTGCTTGATTCAGTGAACTATTTGTGGACCAAAAATATACTTAGCTTCAAAGTTAGATTTAGTATTTGAAAAACTTTTAGCTGCCCTTGACTTGATATCTTGAATATGAAACATTTTTTCTGGTTGTTGTTTGATCACATCAGTTAGTATTTTCTTCATAGTAAACAGTAAGCAAATTTGTCTGATATTGTTCCAGTTTTTAGCTCCTCTCTTTTAGAATTATTATTATCATTAAGATATTAATATATAAGTGTTTAGCTATTTATTGCACATTTAATTTGCTTATGTAGTTAGAAATGTTCGTTATGAAATATTTGGCTTCATTGTAGTTCGCTGATGAAATTATTGCTGCTTTCATGAGGCCTCCCATTTTGTCTAAATTTTTCCGGTTTTACCGTTCATCCATTTTTAACGGTAATTTGTATTATGGCTACTATGTCAGCATCTTCGCAGACATACACATAGATGGCCTACATTTTGATGGAATTCAATCGTAAATACCAATCTTTTGATCTGTCAGGTCAGATAAAATATGCGGAGTTGAAATTGGGTCCATGGTAATTTAACTTCTCAAGCATTGGGGGATTGAGTTGAAACCTACTCCAAATACAGTTGAAATGAGAGATGGACATAATATTGTTGTTTTTTCTTTATATTCTCATATATTGTATTGCCATATATTCATTCGGAAAATCCTGTGATTTAAACTGGACCATGGTGGATTTCGTATGAAACTTATTATTTTAAGTTCAAGTTCAAGTTAAACCAAAAAGAAAAGTGATCCCATGATAATGTAAAAAATTTCAGTAGTGTCGGCGGTCAATGTTATACATGTCAGTGCTATTGGTACAGGAAACTACAAGGTGACAGGATAGATGTATTTGTACACAACAGATTGCTCATTATAAATGCAAGCGCTGGACGATCTGAAACCCACATAAAATTGAAGAGACAATCATGGTATTTGTGAAAACAAAATTTCTTCAACTGACCTCTTTCCTATGATAGATATAAGAGAATTGAAAAAGAAGGGTTGTTCTGGGATACAGTGTATGTATTTCGTTTTATGAAAAAAAAACCGCAGTTGTTAGGAATGTAATGCAATCAAATTTAAGTTGCCTTAGTCCCATGAAGTACATTCGAGGGTGAACAAGACGTAAAACCCGTTTTTTGTATCCTTAAGAGCAAAAAAAATCATCGCTGTTTGTCATTTTCATATGATCTAGGTCAAAACCCTCGAGAATACTCCTCAAGCCATAAAACAGCCCCCTCACTACCACATGAGAGCCCCAACGGAGTCATAACATTTCAAAATATTTGCCGTGTTCTTATGTAAAACGGACAAAAGTTTGATTTGAATAGCTCCTCCGCCCTAAACTACTATTCATACACAAAAATGGTGTTCTGATAATTTTAAACTTGCTTTCTTATCTTCCGAACCGAAATAAAATTGTTATACCTAACAAAATTATGCAAAAAATTTATCTGAACCAAACAAAAATTCTCCGCTGATTAATCATTGAATATGTCCCTGTGCCGTCAGGGCACGCTGAGGGCTGATATCGAATGTAGCTGCCTACAGATTCGCCTGCACATACACACATGCAATTATTACTCAGCTGAGCGTTATTGAGCGTAAAATGGTAAGGTCTTTTAAATCAAAACTATTTTATTAAGTAAGGTATATCGTAAGTGTAGCCTTTGGCAAGGTAAGGAACCAAGCTGTAAATTACTAGACGACTATTTTCCTATATGGATAGTAGTTTAGGCTCCATAGTATACATAAAGTCAATGTCTGTTAATTTTCCGTAACTGTGCGGATGTCAAATATCAGATGTGAATAGCTTCTGTTGGCACATTTTTTGAAATAGCTGAGAAGTAAACAATTATGAAACATTATATCTATCTGATACCTGCTTTTATTGAACGAGATTTATTTGCTTCTGGTCCCAATTTAATTAGTTAAATTTAAAAATGGTTATGAATTGTTGTCTAACAAATTCAAACAAGTGTGTAAAATTTCAACGGTTTTCTAAGGACGAAAAGCTTAAATCTGAATGGATTTGTTATTAGTAAAAGTTAGGCAAGAAAATGTCCAAGAATTTTCGCGTTTACAATAAGCACTTTACAGGAGAGAGAGCAACTATAATATAACATCCTTGGGTAAGCTTATATTCATGGTTAAAGTAATAACAGTTAATACAGTTTTCATTACATAGGAGAGGTTAAAATCTTATCGAAGTCAGCTGTAACTTCTAAAAACTTGCCATTAACAAGAATGCTAGTAAAGCAGCAAAAAAAGAGCGGTCTAGACGACTTAAACAGAAAGCAGTATTAAAAATATGAACCAAAGAAAGTTGACCAAATTACTAAGTTGTTTGTACGATTTATATTTAAGACTCATTTTCCTTGCAGAGTTGTACTCAAGAAACAACAGTACCCATGATGGTGAATGTTCTAGTTCAAATGAAATTGATTTACATAATAATAATAATATTACCATAAATAATTATAATTAAAACAGCTGATTAAGTTCTTATTCTAATATATAATGGGCTTGTATGGTACATTTGGGAATTTCTTGGAGCTAGGAGCAGGCATAATAACAGAATTTTTCCCAACGTTGTAATCTGCAAAGAGATCTTATTCGAATTTATGTTTTGATGTTATTTATGTATGTACATACCTTATCGTCAGTTCCTGTTTGTTACCAGCGGTTTTTGCATCATGGAAACGGAGTTTTTCTTTAAGCTGCTCCATATTTTCTTCCTTATATATAATTTTTAAAATAAATATTGCACTGATTTGACATCTAAAAATAGCGGGCTGTCCATAAACCCAATGGTGTTACCTAGAATTCAAGTTGACAGTTTTACAAAGTATTTGTATGCCCCATTCTGCTTTTTCAGTCGGCTTTAGAAGAAAGCTGGCTGAAAAGCTCCAATTGTGTTTCAGGCTTTAAACTAATTTGGCGTTCTGTTCTACTTTAAGATTGGTTTCTTGTCATCTCATTTAAGCATTTACTGGCGAAATCGCAAGAAAATAATAATTTGTCTTTTTCTTTTCAGCAAAACTGCCTCAAAAATGTGAAAGGTGTAGAGAGGTTAATTTTTAGCATGCGTGAATATTCTTTAGATGAAGTGGCGAAAATAATTAACGAAAACATTAACACTTTGGCTAAGTTGGAAGCTGAAGGTAACTGCTTACCCTATAAAATTGCCAAAGAAAATATTCGCAAGGCAGTATCCTATATGACTTTGGAAGATGTCAATATTGATCCAGAAAATCTACGTAGCGCAGTCCGGGCAACCAGATTTGAAGCTCGTATTCTAAGTCATAATCCTATTTCTAGAATATTTCGTGCCATTGTTATTGTTTTGGCTGGAATGGTCCCAGAGCTTTCCATTGTTTACGATGCACCGAGGAAAAAGTGGTTGGAGTTTTTATTTCGAAAACTTCCGAAATGCGAAAAGATTCATCATTCAGAATATCAAGAAGAAACACAATCTCCTGAACCCTACACTACAATGTTCGTTTTTCAATCCTCTGACTTGGATGCTGCTGTTTACTATTTGACTAAATCCTTTGAGGACCCCACGAATGAGCTTAATGTGAAAACGGTATACGTTCAAGAAAGTTGCTTAAGTCGGTTTACTAAGAAATTAGAACAACAACTACGTCCGTATCCATGTGAACTGTTGCGCGATAATGTTTTCATAGAGAAAAACAAAGAATTGCAGAACATTTTGAATAAATTAAAAGCCACTACCATAAAACCTTTGAACACAAAAGAAGAAGTCGTTCCAACTGTTTGTAGTGAATTTGATTTAAAATACTTTCCTGACTTTTCTCCTGTTCTCGTGATGAAAGCTTTTCGAACAGTCAAGGAGGCTATAACTTTGGCAAAACAAGAAAATATTCGTGGAGCTACGATTTGGACTCAAAACCATTCCACGGCTTATGAAATAGTGAATGCCTTAAATTGTGGGTATTTTTGGATTAATTGCCTCGGTGTGGAAAGCAAGATGTGGAAAACTGTTTCTTTACTAATATCTATTGCAGGCATAAAGCAGGCATTTAAAATAATTCCAACAAGTGGAGTAAGTATCGAAAGTAATTATCATTTTGAATATTTCCTTGCGGGAGAAATTTGTAAAAAAGTTACTTTTCCATTTGGAGTAACTTTTGCAAATTAAGGTACTAAGGCTTGAGAGCATCCGTTATTGTCTCTCATTATCTGGTATAGATGGCAATAAAAATTTGTTTATATTTATTTGATTTTATTTTTTAGCCGATTTTCTTTTAACCAAGGACCGAAAATAATTATTACTTGATTAAAAAAAAAATTACCTAGCTATGCATATGTATATGTATGTGCATATACAGGGTGTTTCCTCCATGGTGGTCAGTAGAGCAGGTGATTGTACTCACCTAGCCAAACAAAAAATTGTATGGGGGGGGGGGGGCATATCAACTGTTTCAGAGTTACAGGGTAATTAAGAAAAAAAGCTGGTTTTTCACAAAACACCCTGTATCTTAAAAAGTACAATGCCTACGGTCACAGTTAAGAGCTCATGTATGAAGAACTTCCTGGCTTTTACAACAAATGGTCAACCAGCCTACTCCTCTCATCTCAGGAGTTATTGTGGTCTTAAACTAAAATTTTAGAATTTTCTTACCTTTTTTTTACTTTGACCTCTACTTTTTGCAAAGAGATCATTAACGTAACTTTTTTTTATAAAAAAACAACTGTAGCCGCTCCTTTTTAATTTGACTTATTACCACAGTATATTCATACAGTAGCCCAGCTCTGTCAAAACTGTCAAGCGAGTAGGATGCTTCTATAAAGAGACTATACTTTCTCTTTCAACAATTTTAACTAGCACACTAGGGAATTTCTAATACAAAGGCTTCAGATTTACATAGCTGAAGTGGAAGAAACAACTTACAGCATGCCAAAACTTGTACCAGAGGAGAGGGACAAAATGACAATCAAAACTATTTCTGCAAGAAAAAAAAAGCTAAAACCAATTTTTTCCACTTCCCATGCCATTCGGCTTGGTAGAACTATCAAACTGTCACAAAATTATTACAGCCATTTTGCCTGTAAAGTGCCAAACACAATTCCGCCGTTCCGATTCAATTCGATCCGTTACGTGCATGAGCACAATTGTTCCGTTCAAACTTACCATCAGTTTTAAATTTCTCATTGGAATTTTTCCAGATTTTGTCTTTTCTTTTTACATCCATGTAAAATTTGTTGCCTTTGTCATAAAGCTCTTCATATTTCTTAATTTCTTCAATAAAAACTTCTTCATCCATCTTGAGTTATACACAAACATTGTACAGGTAATTTTTCTAGGTTATGTCATCCGTAAAAGTTGAAATTTGCTCAACTTCTCCGTTTCGATCCATTTCGGCGAATGTGTCCAATTACACGTACGTCTCATATAAGCAAATTTGACATTTGTACGTATCGGATCGAAACGGTGCAATTATGTTTCCCACTTTACACTGTCCATGGAACGAACACCACTTTGCAATCAAACAGCTGTTTGGTAATGGAACAATACATTTGCACTGGTTCTGAGATGTGTACTTACATAAAACTAATACTTCTTTTGGGACAAATTTTGAGGTTTTTTTTTTGTAATTAAAATTCTAAAATTTATTTAGCCTTCAAAATGAAATAAGTACTTAGTGGGTTCTGTTAAGGAACAGAGAATTAAGAGCCTTCAAAGTCAGAAATTTTGAATTGGTATTCCTAATACGGAAACTAAGGCAGCATGAGGGAAGCGGAATCAGAGATGATTAATACTAAATAAAGACGGCATCAAAAAAGGAAAAGCCTATATCATTAGAGGAATGATGGGAATCATTGTAAAGAACAATTGGATTCCACTTGCCACAGTATGCAAGATTTTATTCCAAAACCAAAAGCAATATTGGAAAGAATTCAAACTCGGCAGTGAGAAGTCTTAAGAAACAATTTGAGAAATAATCTTCAGAAATTTTTTAGTTATCAGTTTGATATTTTGTATTTTATATTTTATATGTTATATTCATACTTGCATATCCGTGTAGATTTAATTGTCCACGAAGTATATATGTATGTATATTTTAGGCATATACTTACAAGGCAACGAACTCTGTATTAACTGATGCAAGGTTAACTCAGATCTTTTAAATTCATGTTTATTCTTCTCCATCTCTCTGTTCGCAATTGCTTAAACACACCTTTTGCTTTGTATTTTTCTATATAATTAAGAATTTACCAATGGTAATGTTCATGTTATTGTTAAGAGTAGGGCCGACTAGGCCTAAAGGATCATGTGCACACCACGATCAGAGTTGATCTATTGTGCCTTACCCTAAGGTGGTTAGCAAAACCGACTCTTTTAGCGATTGTTGCTCTTGAGGCTGGATTGCAAACCTTATTTGTAGAGATAAGTGTTCCTCCAGTGATTTGCAACCTTAAACTTGCAAGCGCTGCACACTCACATATACAATACAATACAAAAACATGCATCGAGGTTTCATCTTCCTCTTCGCACAGTTCACTGTCTGATTTACCTGTCTTCTTATCTACCAATGTAAATCTTGTAACATCCAGATACCCACCATCCTAGGACGTGGCTCTGTGGCCGGGGTTGAAAAATAAACGAATTTTCTATTCTATTCTAAAAGACATTACTTCTGAACATGATTTCCAAACAAAATGACACACACAACAATCACTTAAGAATACACAGTAAGAATATGACATCTAACTTTAGAAAATTGTAGGTAGACCGCACATCAGTAAAAAGATTGGACATTGTACCCCAATTCTTCAGAATACATGATCGGATGACAGACAGTAAAATAATTAAAACTGATTTCATAGAATTTTATATTCTGAAGAACTTTTGAGTACAATATGAGATGTAATAATAAGCTCTATAGTATAAATAAAATTACTTCAAATATATTATGGCTCCCCTGTTTTCGTCTTTAGAGAAATGGAAACGCGCTTGTTATCGTTCCCAAAGACAACGAAGTCGCCGTAAATTGGTTGCTGCCAAAGATTCGAATATATGGAAGTCCCAAGGTCCCAAGGTATATAACTAAACGACGAGTAATGTGTATGCTACAACAGCGTACGTCGTTCGTCGAACAGCGTTGTCTGAATGTCGTTCAGACAACGCTGTTCAACGAACGCGTTGTAATGCTCGCTACAAACCATGATCAAAGATAACAAAGTATAGCCGATTCGAGAGGAATTTTGTGTGTTGCGACGTCATGAGGTGACTAATGTCATTTCCAGCCAATTTGTTTTGAGTTTTTCGTTTTTTATTGAGTGAAATACGTTTTGAATATATCCAAATATTTAACAAAACATTAGTTTCTTCGTTTAAATCACTTCGGGAAAAGTAATTATGTGCTAGTGGGAAAGCAATGAAATTTCCAAATAGAAAACTTTTTTTCACTTTGACAAGGACGATTGAAACTGAGACGAATAAATTTGTGACAATTGTCGCTAAAGGGGGCAAGCATCCAATTGACAAATAATTCGGCCATATTTGTTAATCTTTGTATCATGGCTACACACTACGTCGTATAACTTCGCGTTCGTCGAACAGCGTACGCCGCTGTAGCATACACGATACTCATCGTTTAGTTCGTACAATGAATCAATAAACTCTGACAGAAATTCTTAGGTCAGACATTTACACCTTATTACTTTCAATTTACGTTACTCAACTGCTACTCCACTGTTCAACGACGAACGATGACGCGCATTTTACATCCGCACTATCGTCGTACAGCAAATAGCGTACGGAGAAAATTCGAATCCTATTTGATTTTTCGCAGTAACGAAAAACGCGGCAGCGTTGTCATCTACACTGCTACTTTCTATCGTTATTCGTTGGTATTGTGTTCTCTGTACCGTTATTTCCTATAAATTATACGACATTTCGTCCATTCATGGGGGAACGTGGTTTGTAACGAGAATGGACCAACCCACACAACAAGTTTTAGGGAAGGAAGGAATTTCCTTCCCTTGGCTTCAACGTGCCATAACAGTAATGTTGCTTCGCGTAATTAATTGTGTGTGTAATGATTGTTTTATTACATTATCACCTCAATTCGCAAATAAACATCTGTACAGCCGTCCAATGAGAAATTTCAGAAATTTCGCTATTTAAAAATGGCCGGCTTGCTGTGGTATTGGTATCCTGCCCCTACTCCCGATCGAAACTTGGTAGCACGCACTTTTCCTACCCCTGAATATTTCTCACCCGAAAAAGTTCCAATAATCTCCCCTGTGTGAGCTATAGCTAAAGAATAACTCTATCACAAATTAACAGCACGTAATGATAATTAAATTATTATATTACCACCTCAAATCGCAGTTAAAGAACTGCAAAGCCCTCTGATCTGAACTGTATTTGCTTATGTTTACCAATGCTACTGCGGTATGCTGCTCGTGCTGAAACTTGACATCTCGGAATTTTTCCTCACCCTGACGAGACGAAAAGTGGCCTAAAGTGAAGGATACTGCAACGTCTACGCCTATGCTAAAATCTCACACTACAAGATGCTATCGTGTCAGTGAACGCACTCAATGGAAACGGGTCTCATTACGTCACGATACATATTTATTATGTACAGTTGAATCAGCTGATTCAGCTGAGAGCATTCTGCATTGTGCTTGTGCTGTGCGATAAAATAAAATAAAAAGACAAGCGACAACAGACAGAGATAGTTTTCTATTTCTTCCAGGATCGAATCGTAGTAAAGTTTGATGAAGTCAATTTCGGTAGTGTCGTGAATTTATCTTACCTCTTCAAGGTGTATGGGCGGAGGAAGAGGAAATATGAATGTCTAACTAGAAACTAACGCTCTTCTAAATTTCTATCTAATCCCAATTGTGGTAACATAATATACCCTCAGTGCTTTAATTTTGCTTTGTGTTCTACTGTATTAGATTTCATCTTGTAGAAATTTTCATGGAAGAAAAGTGCGGAAATGTATAAATACACTATCGTAAACTAACTCGTGCATACTTTATTGTTTTTACAGTCGATAAAAATTATCAGTGTGTTAAGATTAAATTATTTACGCAATAGCATAACACAAAATAGAGGAGATTATAACATAAAACAAAAGTAAAACAAATCCGGACGGAGCCAATTTGAGCGTTGAAAAGGAGGCGGATTGGATTGGATTGATTTGTTCACTACTTTATAAATTTGAAAAAGTAATACTCGCTCCTCTCAAGCACATACGCTAGACAAGTTGGTGGCATCTGGCATGTTTTCTTTCAGAGCCAGTCTCATCTCAAACTCAGTAAATTGAACAAAGAATTTCTCTTTGCATTCAAATGAAATAGTGGTCCAGTGGTGTGCGCTTTTTAATTACAACGAAAATAATATGTTAAATAGGCATGAAGTGGAAAATATTGATGCTGCTGATCCAGATGTTGGCATGGAAGGAAACGAAGAAGGCTTTGATGACACTCCATTGATTAGCGCAACTATAGGTAAGAAATATAGTCTTTCTCACACACAAAAAGTAGAATTTAGCCTTTTGCGAATTGTTAAAAAGTTGAAACCAGTCTTCAAGGCCAACAATGACTCAGAAATGCTTAGGTAAGACACACATCACGATCCACGAGTCAATTTGCTAATTTTCAACTGTGAAAGCTTTATTGCATTGGATTAGGTGTAAAATACTCGTTCTATTGACTACTACCTATAATTAAAGAAATGGCACTTGGGTATTGTCGTTCTTAAAGACGTTATCGTTATTTTTAGACTCACTTTAATTTATTTTATACCTAAACTTAGACCGTTTAGCCAGGGTATTGCATTAGCAACCAGAGCCCAGAGGTGCGATTATGTCTCACGAATTCACAACAAGAAACATCGCATTTTCTCATGTGTACTACACGGATTGTATTACATAAGGCTTTGGTATTTCATATTCATATACTTATGTGCGAATTTGGAATTTGTGGTAAAGGGGGTAACTCCCCAAAAAGTATGGGCATATGTATGTATGTGCTTGCGAGTGTCAATGTTTTATAATTGTTCTTAAATATCAAAGTTAGTGGTCCCCAGAGGTGGCAAACAAACATAAGGTCAAGCAAACTTCCCATTAAAAATATTAGAATTGGAATCAACAATAAATAACAAATCTTATTGAAAACAAATCCACATTAAAAAAAAATTATCTGCCACTTATTTCAGATGTACGGGGTGCGGTACCAGAGTCCAGCTATCTTAATCAAAGATACATTTTAAAAGCATAGGAAAGCTAAACCCTAATATGTGTGGTACTACCTGCGCTTATAAATATTCGCATACACGGATTTTTCCCAGTAGGCAACGGTTTCGTTGAATCATCGAGGAGTCAATGATATTTTGTATCGTTGACCTATCTTATTACTATTTTTAATGGATTGGCACAGTTTTTTAACGTTGAAGTCATCATTCCTTTGCCATATACTTATCATAGTTGACAAAACAATGAATATGTAATACATGACACAAAAATGACAAGTGGCAAAAGATACAATCTTGACAAGCTCACCCATGACACCACAATTCCAAAAAATTATAAAGGATGTGTTTAAAATTTGCATATCGCTATATCAATTACGACATCATTCATGGAAAGTAACTGTTCACACCATTTTTAAAACACTTCTGCATCCCTATATAAAGAAAATGCTCAGGCAGGAGTCATTATTCTTATAGCAGGACATGGATCCCAAATTTTCCTAGAAATGGGTAGGTCTAATTGAGATTTTAAAATACTCAAAAGCTCATCCGTAGCAGTTCTACTTATGTAATATTTCACTACCCACGAAACTAAATTATTAGACAAATTGTTTTTTAAAAATGCTAACCGTCATACTCTTCACATAATATGACTCAACGCTGACTACTATGAAAAGTTACAAATTGCTGCCTCAAATTATAATGACTCATTTCTACAATTTTAACGCTATATTATCTATCGTTGACAAGTCTTTGATGTGGCAACAATACTTGCACACTTAAAATATTTCAACTATACATGCTCATTTGGTTTATACTGTTGACACATAGAGTAAACGGTCAATAATGATGAAGTTGACTTCCTGGTCGTTGACCGCATTTCCGGCTGGGTATGAACACATAGTGAATTCTTTGCTGCGACTCAACACTGCCACCGAATCTGCCATTATCGTGCTCTTTTCTTCTCTACTGGTGTGGTGCTAAATAGTTTTTGGCGAATGTGTTCCTCATTGGCGAAATCGACTACTCTATGTTGGCAGCCCCAGTGCTGAATATGTACTATTAACAAAACCCGACTGTCTCCGATTTGGATGAAACTTTCACAGTTTGTATGGAATACTAAAATAGCTCAACCATATGTTTTTATTTCCCCCTGCCATGCTCGACCCCGTGATTTTACGATGAAGATTAATGCTTTATATTTTTCATAAAGAAATATAGCAGTACCGAACAAAAAAAAACTGGTTGGTAATGAGAGTATTTTTTTTTTCAAAAAAATAGTATTTTTTACTATTGAGAACAGCTAGCACTTTTTTGAGTGTTTTTATTTTGAAACTGAAGCCTTGTCTATCTATGTACAAATAAATCCGATGGTGTTTGGCTTGGTTGAAATTTGGCCGAGATAAAAGTTGGGAATTTTTCAGCAGCAACTTAATTCGAAAGTAATTTTGCGAAGCATGCAATCTAATTTTGTTAATTGTTCCTAAACGACTGGGAGTAGTGACTTGTCGTTTTTCTTAAATGAAGGATGACATATTAAATATAATTTATGAGAAAAAAATGTGGCTTAAATGTTGCAAAATTTAGCAGAAAGATGCCGTTGAAAGTAATGTAATGACCGAAGAAATGTAGTATATTACGGAAATCATCTTAGCTTCGGTAGTTAGAATCGGATCGAGGTTTAGTGAAAAGAATTATTTTTAGAAAAGATAGGTATTATAATTAACTAGCCTTATTTATCCCTCTTAGGTTACTTCCGAACTAAAAAATTGTTTTAAAAAAAAGCATATTTTAAAAATTCGAAAATTTTCCCGTTTTTTCTCCACCCGCCCACCTCGCTGTATTGCATCATATCTTAGCTATATTCTGAAAAAACAATTATTGAAATCCATTCAACATTTAGATAGAAATATCTATTTTGGGGTATCAAGATAATTTGAGGTTACCCGAAGAAAGCTCAATTTGGTCGTTTTCCAGCACAGTAAAAACGATAAAATTTGTTTGTAGAATGAAATCGCATCTACATTTTATGTCCTAATTACATATCTATATAGTTTTTAAATCTAATTATTAGTTTCGGATATAAATTGAAAGAAGAGACTGCTAATGCATACGAAAGAAAGAACGAGCAAAATGTCTGTGTGAAGCTTACAGGATAAAAAAAGTCAAGCCAAGTCAAATTTTTTTCTCGAATACCAAAAATACAACAGCATTGCTCTGCGACCTTTCACACAAAGTTATTATTTTTTATAAATTTTTAAAGTGATCATATTTGGGATGAAAAATCGGTTCTTTCGTTCTCGAGATATTATTTTTTGAAAAAGACACGTTGAAATTTCTAACCCACCTAGAAGGGGGGGGGGGGTCTCATGGTAGGGGGGAAAATGGCGAGCTATTTTGGTATTCCATACAAACTCCGCCTGGGGGGTGGTAGGGGAAACAAAAAAATGGGCGAGCTTGTTTGGTATTCCATACAAACTCACAGTTACCAATTCAGCGGACGTGTTTTAAATTCCCATAGCGCACCAGTGTACCATTTACTGGACGTATATACACGCTCATAGCACCGAAAGGGTTAAATGTGAAGCAAAAGCTGTGTGTAAACGCAATCATTTTTATTTTTAAAATTTACAAGTAAAAAAGCTAGAATTGGTCTAAGACCAATTCTAATAATACCATAGATGACTGCCTGTATGTAATTTCGTATGGTCACCCACCCTTCTGTGCAAGTTTGATTTTTGAAGTGGTTTTTTGCAAATATTTCTAGAGCGGTACGTCGGACAGTAAGAATGATTATAACCAATTTCATAGGATTTCATATTTTGAAGAACTTTTCAGTACAATAGAAATTTTACTTTTTTTTTCTTTAAGCCTTTAAGCAAAATTTCAGCTCTAAGTGCATGCGCTCTTGAGTTATTGTGCGCACAGGCGAACGGACGGATAGATGGACATGCAAAAATCAAAATAACTTTTAATTTTATGTGTGGGAGTTCAATCCATTTTGCTCATTATTGCGCATTATTTCAACATATGCGTTACAAATGGAATGACTTAGATTTCATCTAGGGTATAAAAAGAAAATTTTATACTTGTAAAGCATTTTGTTACAACGACGGATGCTCCGCTCAGACCTCAGACTGGAGAGGTGTAACAAGACTCGTACTCAAAATACAAAGGATTAAACTTGTTTCATACGCAATCAAGAGTGAAAATAATTTGAATATGTTTAAACGAGAAATGCTAAATTTGTATTCAGTAATGTGCAATGAACTTTCATAGAAATCCCTTTTTTATCAGAATTTGCTAAAACAGATATTAAGTGTATGCTTTTTTTTGTCTAAATAAATAGACTACTGAATTATACATTGGCTTAAGAGCTTGCATTTGTAATATAACACTACATCACGTTATACCCTACTTATATTTTTATTTCACTACTTTCATGAACTTCCGTCAAATGTGTTTCAACTAAGGTAATAAAATCATAATTACTGTATTCACGCATGGTATTTAATTATTCTTTAAAAATATGAACTTATCATGAGACCATGAGTAGCAATTAGGTAGTTTAACTGTACTGAAAAAGCGACCGACTTCAATTTTCACCAACTCTGAATTGCTTTGTTCTTTATATACATATACATATATGTAAAGCCAACGAGGCCCAAGGAACAGCAATATTTGGCGCTTCGCTATCTACCAAGGCTCTTTGGGGGAAAGTTCATAGCCGTGGAGTGCTTTCTGACTCTAACTCCGGGTTGTATGATATGGACCCTGATGAAATGAACAGCTTCTTTGCCTCTGTGCAAACAGACTCATCCATCTCCGCGCTGGGAAATAATATCGCTGAACCTGAGAACTCTTTTTCCTTCTTTAACGTTGATATTTTTTATGTTTCTTACGCATTTACATGTATTAAATCAAATGCAGTTGGTCTGGATGGCATCCTTTTAAAATTTTTGAAGCTGGCCATCCCTGCCTTGTCTTGCCATACTCTTCATCTCCATCATTCCCGTGTCAAATCCATCACAGCCCTCGGATTTTAGGTCTATAGCTATTTTACCCGCATTCTCCAAGGTTTGGAAAATTTTAATCAAGAACCAAATAACCTCGACATCTGCAGTTCCCTATCTTATATACTCCAAGCAATCTGGCTTCCGCAAAGGTTGCAATACCTCGAGTGATATCTTGAGCATTATTGAAACGGTAAGACTCAACATGGAGCGCAATCTGGCTAGTGTACTCTTGTTACTCGACTTTAGCAAAACCTTCGATAGTTTAGATCATACTATGTTTTGCCATAAGCTTCAGAGCCTCTTCCGGCTTTTCCCGGTCAGCCTGTAATCTAATTTCCTCATATTTGAGCTTGCGTCATTTTAGGGAATGGTGCCTCTGATCTTGTGGGCCTCCACAGAGGTATTTCTCAGGGGTCTATTTTGTGCCCACTCGTATTTACCCTGTTTATTAATGATCTCCCAGCTGCAGCTAGGCTCCCTGTGGTTAATATCTTTGCAAATGACGTGAAATTACTTTTATCCGCGCCGCTGGCATCCATGGGTCAATGTGTCGCAGATATTAATGCCGACTTTTCCTATGTTTTTTCCTCTGCTCTGGGCAATAAATTAACTCTAAATCCAGTTAAGTCTCTATCGAGTGCCTTTTTTGGTTATCCAATCAAGCACCTCCTTGATCCTATCTTCCTTAATGGGGTTACTATACCCTTTTGTGACAGAGTGTCCAGCCTTGGGTTCATCTTAGATGAAACCCTATCCTTTTTGCCTCATATTAATACTTTAATCGGCACTAGAACTTCCGCAGGTAATATTGACAGACTACGCACTTCTTTTCAGTTATCAGGTATGTGTATGCTCTTTCAGGGCGGGTGCGCGATCTGGCTATATTTTCTTCATACTACCTTCGACAGGTATTTTATATTCCGCAATCTCATCTTTTTGTTTAAATTAATTCAATCCCATACGCCCCAATATCTATTTTCCAGATTAGAGTTTGTTAGGTCCCAGCGTTTCCCACTTAGTCTAGAGCTATCCCTCGTCATTCATCCAATGTTCTGAAAAACTTTTTCTTTGTTCGTGTTACTTCTATCTGGAACCGATTGAATTTTACTTGCTGAAGATAAAATTGGTTTTTTCCATAGTCCAATGACAGTTTCTCACCTTGCTTTCAGGCAATGTATTTGAACTGGTAGCGTTTGTCGTTTGTTTATTCCTCAAATTTAGACGAGTATAGAGCAAAAAACAAACCCGATAATCCAATACATTGTCCAGCTTCCCAATGACCTTACTGGAATCTTTATATCCTCCTACCATTCTACACTTCTTTCCAGACAGGACAAAAATTTCGGATTATCCACGACACACATTTTACGTCATTTCAAATGTATTCATTAATTTTGTTACTCTTAGTGACGTGTTGGTCAAATATGAAGCACTTGAAGAAATTTCGCAAAATGATTTGTTTTCCATTTTTTTATTTTTTCTTTTTGATTCAATTCTAATTTTTGTTTTATTATTTTTACAGAAGATGGAGAATTCCCAAAAGCTCGACATGTTTTTGGGCTGATGGGCTTCCTCGGCTTTGCGATTGTTTACGCAATGCGAGTAAACTTATCAGTCGCTATTGTTGCAATGGTTAATCAAACAGCGATTCCTCACGAAAACAGGACAGTTGAAGACGTATGCCCAGTAGGACCAGTTAATAATGACACGATCCCAAGAAAAGATGGTGATTTTGTCTGGGATGAGGCGACTCAAGGAATCGTATTGGGCTCGTTCTTCTATGGCTATGTGATAACACAAGTTCCGGGTGGAAGGTTAGCAGAAACAATTGGAGGAAAACTAGTATACGGTATTGGCGTATTGATAACAGCTATCTTTACAATACTTACACCAATCGCTGCGAAATGGAATTTACCTGCTCTGGTAATAGTTCGAATTCTTGAGGGAATGGGCGAAGGTGTCACATATCCGTCTATGCATGCGATGTTAGCACATTGGATTCCACCATTAGAACGAAGTAAATTTGCTGCTATTGTATATGCTGGCTCAAATATTGGCACTGTTATATCACTTCCATTGGCCGGCTGGCTTTGCTCTCTCGAATACCTAGGCGGTTGGCCACTTGCTTTTTATATTTTTGGAGTCCTTGGAATTATTTGGTTTATATTTTGGCTTTTCTTAGTCTTCGATACACCCAGTGCACATCCACGTATTAGTTACAAAGAACGAGATTTTATAGAACGTTCAGTTAAGAAAATAGATGAGGATTTACTTTTAGATGATGACGACAGCAGTGAGATACCATGGATTTCGATTTTCACATCTCTTCCACTTTGGGCTGTACTAATTACACAATGCGGACAGGCTTGGGCATTTTATACTCAACTCACCGAGCTACCTACTTATATGGACAACATTTTACATTTTGGAATTGAATCAAATGCTTTCTTTACAGCTTTGCCTTACCTAACTAGCTGGATTTTTGGAATTTTATGCTCAATTTTTGCAGATTGGCTGCTTGCAAACAATTACATATCACAATTAAACTCATATAAGCTGTGGAATTCCATTGCTTCTATAGTTCCTTCAATAGGCTTAATCGGTGTTGCTTGGGTTGGATGTAACTGGGTGTGGGTGATGGTCATGTTGGCAGGAGTCGGTGCATTCGGAGGTGCTGTTTATCCAGGGAATCAAATGAATCATATTACTTTAAGTCCTAAGTATGCTGGAACTATGTACGGATTAACAAATTCGGCGGGTAATACTTGTGGCTTTTTAGCGCCATACATAATTGGTCTACTTATCGAAGGGCATGAAACATTGAGTCAGTGGCGTTTCGTGTTTTATCTTGCAGCCGCCGTAAATATAGGAGGAAACTTTTTCTACTTAGCCTTTGCCAGTGCTGAGGAGCAACCATGGTCAAGAAATAGACGCCGACGAACTAGAACGAATTAATGTATGTGATAAGGTAGGATTTAGGTAATTTTGATGCTTTAACATTTCATAGAAAAATTACGTCTTCTTGCAACTCACTCACTTGTGGGAAGCGCATTTGTGATACTTGAAAAGTATTTAATTTAAGAAAAAGTTAATAATATTTTTACGTATTTTTATGAAGAGGAGATTATCTAAGAAATTATCGCTTGGGTAATTTTTAATTATTGATTGTTTTTGCTTAAAAGAAATGTGATCAGATCCAAAGTGAGACATTTTGTCCAGAAAGCTTTGATGGCTTTGTTACCCTAATAATATCAATGAAAAGTAATTCCAAATATATGAATAAAATATTTATTTATGTATACAAGTAAGATATCATTTATTTTATTGAATAAAGCATTTTTAAGTATGTATTTTTGTTTGTCATTTCTGTATTATAGGGAACTATTTAGGTTCCAACTGATATTTGTATAGCGAGCTAATTGACAATGAAGAAATGGAGTCAGACCAGTTGTCTACGTTTTTGGAAGCTTATTTAATAAAAAAAACCTGAAGACTATAAGGAAAACTCTCTATAAAGTAAATACTAGTTGACCTTGGTTGGTTCACCTAGGAATCAGTATATTAATTCACTCTCTGTAACGAAGTGACTCACTCCAAAGCAAAAAAGTCCGCAAAACAATGTTTTTGATAGTTTGACCGATGCTCACAAAGGTACCGATATTTTCGGTAGTTCCAGGTATGTCGGCTTTGTGAACTTCATCTTTTGTTCATTGTGATGACGTGCGTAGGGGATGAGTTGTATTACAAATCCGCTTATCGTTTTAAACCAGTGGAAACGATTTGCTGTCGCTGTCCTGCTGCTGCCGTGCTAATATAATATAGACTTTAGGTACCAGTCAGTCAATCAGTGGTAACCTGATGTCTGGTACCTGTTTATTGTGATTTATTTTATTCATACTTATACATATATATTGTTGTCATTTTTTTACTCATTCCTTACAACGAAAGAAATTGCTTGGCCCCTTGGGCTTCGTTATACAGTTTTCTTTTCATTAAAAAATATTTTCCCTAAAGGATTTTATTTCTGTCCGTCGCTTTAAACTAGCAAAGAGAAGCAATTAGAAAAAAAGTCTATGATCTATAAAATCACATCCCGTCTGAAAAACAATCAAACAACATGCAACAAAAAGTATTGCATTCGAATACGTCTGGATCAACATCGACACTATTGATTGGAGGAGGTGATTTTATTTTTGCTTCCATCAATAACCGAACAACAACAAACAAAAGTATTGCATTCGAATACGTCTGAACTCTACCTATGACATAACACAACACATCATTGTTGCTTGCTCGCCACTTATATGCCGTATTCCATTGGAACAGTTCTATACCAGTGGAGTGTAGCGCTATGTGATTTTGCTATTGAATGTTCTCCAAATTACAGCCTACTACTGCGCGAGAATACGAATATCGAGTACTTTGGGATTTTTTGCGCACATAATCTTTTGCTGTAGATACTAAGGTACCTTTTTAATAAAAAAAAAAAATGTTGCAAATCCTAGTGGCCTAACCCCTTAAGCTGAATGGATGCCTTCTTGGGGCTACCTTGGAAGCTCTTTATTTTTGCTCCTTTAATAAATTGCACTTACACACTAACTACCGCATGGGATTTTAAAATAAAAATATAAAAAAACAGACAAATATTTATGGAAATTTGACGGAAATCGAAATCAAAAAATGCGGGAAGTGGAGGCGAGGTGAGGTGCACACACAATTACACCATACTCGCCATGCTGCAGAAAACAAGTTTGCATCATTTTGTATACATATATCCTATTCATCCAGCCACGCATGAAAGAAGAAAAAGTAGGAAACATTCGCGCACTTTCGATATGGTATTATAAAAAACAACAAGAAAAATGCATTCATGCAGCGCAGGACGCAGATAAAAATTAATCGTTTCAGGTGAACGCAGAGCCTGTCGCTATCGGTATATTTATGTTATACACAAAAGCTAGAATTGGTCTAAGAACCCTAGATGATGAATGCAAGTATAAAATTTCATATGCTCACCGATCTATCTAAGTTTGATTTTTGAAGTGGTTTTTCGCATATATTTCTAGAACGTTTTGTCGGACAGAAAAAATGATTATAATATATATATATTTTAAAGTCCGTGTACAAAATTTCAGCTTTCTACGTGAACGCGTTCTCGAGTATCGTGCGCACGGACGGACATGCAAAAATCAAAATGACTTATGTTATGTGTGTGAGTCCAATCCATTTTGCTCTACCACCATTATTTCTAGGTTTACAAACGGAATGACAAACTTAGTATATCCTATAGATTGCATGTACATTTTTAAATGTATGTAGCTCGCCCTGTTAAACCAATACGTATATACGCACTATACTCGACTCTCGATGTTCTATATCTCACGATCACAACAATTTCCTCACATGAATTTTCGGTAATTTTATCGTGGGGCAAATGTAAAAATTTCTGAATTCACCATAACCTGATAAAACTAAAAAAAATGCAAATTTTATGACACGATCACGTAAATTTACAGAAAAATAAGGCTAACGACAGGATCGAAACCAACCGACGTGCCCACCGTGATGAAGGAACACAACTTTTATGTTTTATCGGCCGAAAAACTGTTTCAGCCGACAAATTTTATTTATTTATTTTTATTAGTAAAATTATTAGTTTATCCTATTTCCCATGATTTTATTAATCATTAGAGCAAAAATCTTGTTTTAAAGTGGAATAAATTGAGTTTTTCGGTTTTGATGTAAAGTGCCTTAAACCTCACTTTTGAACTGTTTACAAAAACATTCTAAAATTTACCAGGAAAAGGTTCTCTTAAGTTATAACACTAAAGCACGCTTCGTATGATCCCCCATTAACTTTTATGAAAATTAAATATCACTTCTATTTAACCGAAAAAAAGTTGTCGGCTTTTGAATTTTCGGTGTTTTTCGCATATATGTATTTCTAGAACGGTTCGTCGGACAGTAAAAATTATTATAATCAATTTCATAAGATTTTATATTCAGTAGAACTTTTTAGTACAATAAAAACATCTACGACAGATTGCTTTCACTGCACATCTAAATCATAAATTTTTATATGGAAACACCAAGGGGTTATCCATTTAGTCCATTTTTGAAATTGTATCTACTATTTATATGAAAATGCCGTGAACAGGCAGTGTCAAAATATATAGTTAAAAACGAATTTTTTGTACGGCAATCTTACGAAGGAGTTACCCGATTTGTCCCATTTCCGAACATAAATCTACAAATTTTTTAAAAAGGCCATTGCAAGATTTCAGATTTCAAACTTTATGTAAACCTGTTCTCGAGTTATCGAGAGGACGGACGGACATTCAGAAATAAAAACAATTTTTCATATCATGCGTGGGTGTCCAACCCAGTTTGCTCTACACTCAAAATAAATAAATAAAAAAACCCGTACAAGTACGAGTCCGACTCGCACACGAAAGATTCCGTAACATCGTACAAGATTTTACACTATGTACTTTTTAGATCAAGCAAAAATAAAAGTTTATTGTATGGGGAAATAAATACATCAAACCGATCGATTTTATGTGTATTCGAGAAAGACGCTATGTTTTTGTTCTACGTGGATTACTCTTAAAGTTTTCGGAATAATTATTAAAACTCCTCTCAAATTTTGCGATTTCTTATATTTAACTTACTTCAAAATATTCGTCGTCGGGACCGTAGGGTGAATGAGACCTTAATCCCACATTTGAAGCAGTTAAAGTCACTTGTATGCGATGCAAGTTATTGTGCAATTGTTATCCGTGACAGCGGTTGTGTTTTTCGAACCATTTCCAATACAATCGGCAAACAAATTGTACTGTAGCATACAGCAGCGACCAAACAACGGAGGAAATGTTTTAAAGATGAGAAAACGCAACATAATTTTGAATGTAAAATGTGATATCTTGTCTGTTGGATTAAAAAACGTACGATAACCAGAAATGTTGTACTACTGATTATCAGTACACGAAAAAAACTTTAGATTCGCTGAGTACAATAATTGCAAAGGCTCCAATGCATTGTTCAAGATGAAAAACAGATGTAATGCAATGCCTACTTAGCTGATTGCGGACAAAATTGTAGCAGCTTAATAGCTTCGATCATTAATCACATTGGTCACAGCATACTTTTTCATGAGTATTGTTGATAATCTGCGATATTAATCCTAGAACGATTAGCTGAGACGATTGAACTCTCCGTCCTTTTTGCTGGAAAATCAGTTCAAAAACATATCTCATTCACATCATCTCCATTACATTAAGAGAACAAAAATTCCAGTGCATGGACGGTACTTACGACGCGCCGCCTTGTTCCTCGTTCTTGGAACTCGAATCTACCTTTACAAAACACAAAATTGAATAAGAAAATATTGTTATTGTTTCGTTTAGAAATATAATTATATAAATAGCCTATACAAGCAGTAACGTTGTTAATATTACTAAAATTTATTTACATACTAAGACTCGGAAATTTTACAGATTTCGTGAAAATCGCAATCCTCTAGACTTTTCCTGTATATTTTTTTGATAGTTCTAAGGGGACATAAGTCTTCTTCAAGTGAACAACCGGGTAAATGTGCTACTCTCTCTTGATGTAGAACTAGGACTTTGGGCTCATCATTGCACCTACAAAATGTCAGAATTATTTTAATTTACACTGAAATATTGATTAATATGGATTTACTCAAAAGTAACAAAAGCCAAATTGCTGGCGAATGCATCTATTTTACTAACTCTCCATTTTCTAGTTCGGCTATAGTCTGCGTGTGTCAAAATGAAGTCATCTTTATACAAGCCGAGATGAGCTAAGAGTTTTAGCATAGTGCCAGAATGTGTGAAGTAGAATGTTGCATTTGGCTCGATGGAGGATGGCCTTAAAATAATCAAGTTTTTATCGGTGGACTGGTTTATATTATTCAAGCCATACTTAATGTGATCAAACATGTCGATAAAAGCAGGACAAGCCTGCTGATGTGTCAAGTCGTAACCGTATCCATCAATCCAATAATATTCGAGATCTTCAATGAATTCCATTACTCTTATACTGTTGCGGTCAAACAATGAGCACCAAGGTGATATCCTTTGCTTGTTCCATGCCGTCTCAAACGAACATATTGTGTACATCAGACGTATTTCAGCTATAAGCAGATAATTTAATACTTTTCAATGCTCTTAGGCTCTAACTTTCTTGCTTCACAAAAAAACAAAAAGAAAATAAGTGCAAAAGATATTCTCAGTTTCGACCAATAAGAGGAATAGGTATATGTGTCAACCAGATGAGCGAGAAGAAAATATTGAATGTCAGGCCATGAAGTCGCAAATGTTATAGGTATTTTGAAATATTGAACTGGGAGAGAATACCAAAAAATCCGTCTCATTGCAAATAATATTAAACTCCCCGTTCAAGCTAGAGAGAAAGGAATCCAAACGAATTACAAAATAGATAGTTCACGCTTCGAGGTCCAAAATGGTTACTATATTACAAAATTGTTGAAATATTTCTCTAATATATTAATGAAGAATTAGTGTTATTTTTGATAGAGAACAAGAGTTAATGGCATGCTTTCCGAAACAGTTGAAATAAAATTGGGAGTAGCACAAGGATCAGTGCTGGGTACATTATTGTTCTTGGTATATATAAACGACATTAAGAGTGCGTTGAGGCATTCAAAAATTAGACTTTTTGCTGATGATGCGTTGGTGTTTGTAACTGGTAAAGATGTAGAAAGAATCAGTAACGATTTAAGAATGGATTTAAATGAATTAAGTGAATGGCTAAGAAAGAATAAACTGAAATTAAATGTTAAAAAAACTAAATTTATGGCCATAAATAGTACGTATAATGACGACTTAGAAATTTATTGTGAAAAAATTGAATGCGTAAGTGAAATTAAGTATCCGGGGATTATTATTGACAACAAATTAAGCTTTAATGGACACATTGATTATATTTGTAAAAAAATTGGAAAAAAGTCGCCTATTTTAGAAGATTTCGAAACAATTTATCGACATTGAGTGCAATTAAGATATATAATGTTTTAATAAAACCTCATTTTGAGTATTGCTCTTCAATACTATTTCTGTGCACAAAGACAAAATTAGAGCGAGTTCAAAAGCTTCAAAATAGAGCTATGCGCATAATTCTAAGGTGTAATAGACTCACACCAATAAGAATGATGCTAGAAACCTTAAAATGGATCAGTTGCAGCCAAAGAATACATCTTAATGTACTTCTTTTCATTTTTAAAATTAGAAAGGGATGTCTACCAATATATCTACAGGAGAGAATTAGGATGGTATCAGATGTTCAGCCGTATAACTTGAGAGGAGCAGATGTAAATATTCGATTAGGCTTATTTAATAGAAATAGGACTCAAAATTCACTAATATATAAAGGATTTAAAAAATTTAACGATTTACCATTAGAAATAAAAAGAGAAAGTAATTTTAAGATTTTTAAGAGAAAATGTGTGCAATTTGTAAAGGATAGAGCTGTTTAAGGAATTGGTATGTAACTTAGGAACTATGTTTATAAAAGTATTATTTGTAGGTACTAATAAATAATTATCTTATCTTATCTTTACCAACAGAAACAGGAAAAGCTTACCAGCATCTCAATAAACTACAAAGCTAATCATTAAATCGATTAATAGTAAACTGCGCGTAATTGTGATCTTATCGCAAAAATGTAAGTTTGTTGTAACGTTTTTGCACTGGATTTATTTTTGTGTGCGTGATTAGTTTACCACTTCCGTGGTAGTCTTTTTATCTCGTCTTATTTTTTTAAATTAATTTTTATGCTGTTGTCTGTGGTAATGTTTCTTACATCTCCTTTAACGCGGCCTTAAAATTAGTAAAAAAAAAGTTAAAATGTATTGTAGATATGTGATGGCTGTGGGCGAATCCCGGCTCATACTTTTTCCATGCTTGTGTTGACAACCTTAAGGGAAACATTTTGACTTCTATAATTAAACTGGAATTTGAAAATACAGATAAAAATATGTCTACTCGCAGCCGCTCTAATCGTAGCAGCAGGACGATTTTTGATTTAAAAAAGATTAGAGCCTATTAGTAAGCTGGAGCATTGCCGAATTTTAACACGCATCCTTCAGAGTCCTCACCTATTGTCCCGGTTTTCAGATACAATGTGTGAATCGGGGCCGCATTTATAATAAGGCACATTAGGTGCAAGCTGGGGCCATATTTTAAAACCTTACTCCTAACAAACAACAATATAAATAAACGGTGTCGTTACTGTTGCAAAATAAAATACTTTTAAAAAATGCTAAGATCATAACATAAGAACTACAACCTGCTGGAAAAGTTTGCCTCCATTTGAAATACATATCATGTTATATGTCCATATATAGTTCTTTCCTTAGAACATAATATTTTAATAAACAGAAATGCGGGTATTGTACATGACTAAAGCAAAAATCACTAATAATATCTCGAAGTGGTAAATCATAATGAAGGACGGAAAATACAGAAAAAAATGAGATGCAGTATAAAAACAAAAAAAAAAAACTGGAAGCGGTAAGTTTGTGGCAGAGTGTAGAAATGTTATGAACTTTGCACTCCTACTCCTCTGCGCCTTAATGGGTTCTGTTAGCTTGTTATAATTGCACTATGTTCCCCACACTACAAAACCTGCACCCAACAGAAATATCGGCCGGCTTCACTTCATTTATGTTATCAGCATTCCTGTTTGTTATATATTCTAAGGTTTTTTCCTTAGAATATAAAACCAACAGGAACTCCTGGATTGCATAAAATCCATGTATCTGAGCAAACCACCCACGAGACAAAAAACTATTGGTGTATCAACTATATCTACATTAAACGACAGTAGAATAGTGTGCGAATTTGAAATGGAATATTGTGGATTTGTTTTAACTTATCGCTATTCCTTCTTTTCTTATTTTTACTTCTAAGGTTTTATCGCATTCGCAATCGCTTGACCGTACGTACGTACGTTGACTCATTATTAGGCCTGTATTTTCCCTTTTATTACCATAGTGAGATATATGCACATTACGCAAAGGTACACAAAATACGCGTGCGGCAGTCTCATACCTCTTATAAGACCCACCCGCGACAAGTTTATTTTGGAAATAAAAGAAAGAGCAAAAAGCTATTCAGACATATTAAGTATTAGAAAATTTTACAAACTCATGTTGCTGATATTGACTCCGAAAAATTTATTGATAAAGCTAAGCAATTTTTAATAAATGATTAAGGAAGAAATTTTTTTAATTAAAAATATGTAAAAATTTATAAACGATGCGTTAAGTGGACGAACGTAGAAACAGTTTTAAAAATATTCTTGACGATGCCTATTTGTAATGATAGTGCTGAACGCTCATTTTCGATGTTGAAACGAATAAAAAATTATTTATGAAGCAACTTACATCAAAATACAACAAGTGGCATGTCGCTATTATGCATTGAATCAGATGTAAAGGACTCGATTAATTATGATGCCATGATACACATATATTTGCTGTAACAAAAGCCATGAAACAATGTTATATTATTATTATTTGTTTTTATATTTTTTTTAAATACCAATGTTGTGTTATTTTTATGTTATTAAAATGCGTTATTATGGAAATGTAATTTTTTGTTTTTTTCAATAAACTAAGAAAAATGCATTATATACTTATATATCTATTTTATTAACTGAAATAGATTTATTTTTTGGGGTCTCAGAATGATTTTGCGCCTAGGTCCTCCAAAAGTATAAATGCGGCCCTGTGTGTGATGATATATTTACGTCTATATTTGAACTCTAAGAACATAGCAACTGATGGTATTTCATATCATAAAGTTATTAAACACTCAAAACCGGTTGCATTCCTTTTTTAGTAGCTGCGCATGACAATTTTTTAGATCCCACATTGTGACCCAGTCGTGCTTTTACTAAAATATTCGAATAAAAACTACACAAGTCTTCAAATCCTCTGTGGCGACTTGTTTCAATATCTTTGGTATAACTGAAACTTGGTTGAGACTTTGCTTTCGTGATGCTCAAATTTTGGAAAAATCTTACTAAATCTTTAGAGGGATTGGGAATACTGACAACAAGGCTCATGATAGGGGGTGTTCTATTAGACTTATTTCTATTTCAACACAATACCGTCTACCAATAGTGTAGAAGAATATGCTTCCAACTTATACATTAGCTGTGTTCTTTTGTGTCCGCAGAAGAGGGCAGAACAAAAGATAAATTTTCATAGAAGATTTATAAATGAAGCGAACAGTACAAATAGTTGGCTTCAATCGTCTAAGCAATTTGTGCTCTCCAGTAGGTTTATGGGAGTTCTAGAATAAGGTACATAAAAGAACACAGCTATTATATATATATTTATATAGAAGTATTTCCGGTTTGATTAATTTCCCTGTTCCTCGTTATTTATGCTGATGACATATTAAATTCCATAATGACTGTGGCAAATGTAGGTACATAGATGCTCTTCGATTTTTCGCTTGGTGTATCATAAATCCATAATTTATGACCACAAATCTCAGATTCTACGATTCGTCGTGTGGATTTTGTTAAATGGACGTTACCTTCCACACACAGTACATGATATTATACTCACCACTATGCCTCTTAGTTGTGGATGAGCTATTAAATCTAGGCAAACAGGCCGGCATTAGGCTCAAGCATACGCTGATGACATTATCATTCGTGTTAAATGGTAGTTAGTATCAACTTTACTCCAGCTTATGTAAACTGCCTTCAACATTGTACTAGATTGTGCCAGAATATGGTGCTATCAATAAACACAGGTAAGACGGTTTCCTTTCACTAGGAAAAGGCGCCTTCATGTCGCAGCTCCAAGGTTAGATGGAATTACACTGGAATACACCAAGGAAGCAAAACATTCGGGAGTAATCCTAGATAGAAAGCTTACGTGGAGTCCCTACCTTAAAATGATAGCCAACAAAGCGATGTGGGCATTCGGTTCTTGCCAAGGCTGGTCGCGAAAAAGTGGAGTTTGAACTAGGGCTGTTGATAGACTTCGAAGCAGGCGATTCGAAGTCGAATCCTTCAAAGTATGAACGTTTTACCGTAGTTTCGAAGCATGAATTTTTCCGTGTCTGCAGTGTTGTAAAGGTTAAATTATAATCATCGTTTCTCCAGTGATTGCAACCTGAAAGCTACGAGTGCTGGACACTTAAATATAATATGCTTCGAGGTGGTTTCATCTTTCTCTTCGCACAGTTGACACAGTTCACTTCAAAAAATTACGGAAGGGACCATACCCGGTGACTACGTTAGCAAACAGCAAACAGACTGTCTGCTCAGACCAATTAGACTAGGAAGTATCTGCAATGCAAATCGCTATTTAGTTATATTACTCATCAGATATTGCCTTGCTGCTGCTAACGTAATTAGACTGTATACAATGTAAACGCTGCTTAAAATAAATTTGTTATTTGCAAGTTTTGTACTAAAATATCTTTATCTCAGGCAATTTAGTGGCAATATAATTACTTTCCAATGTTTCTTTTTTACCTGTGGTTAACCTTTGAACGCCCGTCCTTTTACTGATAGCTTTGACGACATCTACAACTTGATTCTCATTAATGAACTTCTTAACCTCAGCCATAGCGTCAGGATTTTTCTTCACCTCAGCGCTCCAACGAATACACAGTTTATAGAACTGGAAATTACAAAATTAATACTGCACATATAAATAAATTCAACATACTCTTAAAATAGGATCCTTGTGAATGGCCTCAGGATAACTAATCCCATTGGTTTTATGTCTTCCAAAAAGGCCAACCGCAAAACTTTCAGCACTTTTTAACGTCCGCTGGGTGGCCGTATACTTAAATTTATAGCTATGAGTATTGTATGAATCTGGCAGCAAACTTGGCAGCCTTCGCTGATATCTCTCTGCTAATTCAATCATTTCATCCACCCCTTCATATACTAGGAACTTTTGTTCGTCTTCATTAACATTAAAACTCCAATTTCTGAACATAGCCAATTCATGTGGACAAAGCCTGGATTTATTTGAGCCTAAGATCTTTTCACGGATTTTAGTGAGATTTTCTTTTACTCGACGGATTACTTTTCGACTAGGATTTCTGCTGCCGTGACGAATTATGGACCAAATACGTATTGGAGTACATCCTGCGAAAGTTAAAATTTTTTTTCTAGATTTAAATGAATGCGCATTTTACCTTTGTATTTTATTTCTATATCATTTTTATTTGCAATTACGCGGTAGGGTGTCTTCGTTGCTAAATGGTTTTCAATTTCATTGCGTGATGTATCAGGACATGTAGTGCTGGAGGTTGCTAATATTGTAAATAACTGAATGTAAACGGACAGAATTAGAATCATTTTTGTTAAGCAATAATTTATCAAGTTCTTAAAACTTCGAAACTGAGTACTGAATGTTAACTGTCAAATACGTCAAATTTGCTATTATGTATGTCGGGTGTGCAGATTCAACGGATTTATAATGCCAGTGCTTCCCAAACTAGATATGTATCTAGTATTTGTTTTTCGTAAACGAGTGTGCTAGAGCCAAGGAATTTTCCACTTAATTTCTTAAAGAAAATTTGAAATTAGAAGAAAGAAAGAAAAGAAATCAGAAGAAATAAGGAAATAATACTGGAAATTAAAAATAGATAATTCCCAATTCATGTAATTTGATATTGCGGAATGAGTATATCGGAAGTGTTGTTACATTTGTTATTTTTGCAGAACAATGAACTGTGGTATTGATTAAAGTGCAAAATTGCCGTTCCTTGCTTCAATTTATCAAATTATTTACAAATGTAATGTTTTTTAACGAACTGAAAAATGAAGATATACCTACCTAAAACAATTTATATTGCTCCACCTGTCACTTTAAAATTGATTTACTTTTTGTGAAATCCGCATACCTTCCTTCAATTTTTTAAATTACTCCACAAACGACAAAATTCCTAACAAATATGTAGTTATTTCTCCAAGAAATATTGACATAAATGGATTTATCGAAAAAAAACGACATGTTTTTGTCAATCGAGAACTGGAGTTTTTCTGTTCCAATGTTTTTTTTACTGCTTTAGAAATCGGCCCAGAAAAAAATTTCTTGAGCATTCCATGACCTTAATATAGCCTAGATGAAATCTATAGGGTACACTAAGTTTGTCATTTCGTTTGTAACGCACAGAAATAATGATGGTAGAGCAAAATGGATTGGACACCCACGCATAATATTAAAAGTTATTTTAATTTTTGCATGTCTGTCCGACTGTCCGTGCGCACGATAACTCGAGAACGCGCTCACTTAGAAAGCTGAAATTTTGTACACGGACTTTAAAAAAAAAGTAAAATTAAGTTCGAAAATGAGACAAATCGAGCAACTCCTTCGTGGGGTTGCCATACAAAAATTTCGGTTTCCACTATATATTTGGACACTGCCTGAGAACGCGTCAACATAGGGAGCTGAAATTTGGTACATGGTATTTTTATAGTAATAACAAATAAACTTTCAAAAAATGGACTAAATCGGGCAACCACTTCTTGGTGTTGCCATATTATAGATTTCTTACATATTCTGTGAAAATGATCAGTCCTAGACATTTTTATTGTACCATAAACTTCTTCAGAATACGAAATGCTATAAAATTGGTTATAATCATTTTTCTGTCCGACGAACCGTTCTAGAAATATATGGGAAAAACCACTTCAAAATTCAAACTTGGATATATCGGTGACCAAACGAACTTTTATACGGACATTCATCTAGCTAGGGTATCATAAGAATTTCTTCTTAGACCAATTCTAGCTTTTTTACTTGTTTTACATAGTTTTTGCATAGACCGCAATTCCTTGGCTAGCATATCGCCTTTTAATAGAGACTTAACAAAGGAGGTTCAGGGCGTTTTGAGTTTTTTTTATGTTGTTATTTAATAAAGCTTTTATCCGTCTTCTGCATTCTTTCAGCTTCTATCAGGATTATAATAGACAAAACTAGTAAAAACCAGATTTCTTTACGTATGGTTAGTAACGAACAACCGTTTCAACATCAACATCTGTGGCAAGAACTCTAAATGCAGATAGCTTCCTCGAACCGTGAGACAAATTTTCATACTCTTTTCAGAATATATTTCAGCATACATAGTATGAGTGACTGGTGTCTGCTGTAATTATTGTCAAATTATTAGAATTAAAAAATGATTTTTTTGCTTTCCTTTTCTTGACCGACGTGATAATTTAGTTCTGTGCACATGGAAAAGGAACGAAGAGAATCACTTCAACTGTTTGACATTTCTTCCATTTGATAAAAACTTATAAATTCGTATAAATACAGAGTCCGAAAGAAGCGACAACAGATTTAAGCTAAATCGTTCGGTCCAAAAAAAAAACGACGTGTATTGAGAAAACTCATTCTGAACGAGAAAAGGAACGCAGCATTTTATTATCATATCAGTACTAACGCTGCCGACTCGACTCCTCGACACGACCACGCTCACTGGGCTGGCGTAGTCAAGTCGAAATGGTGTCCTATAATCGCGGATTGAGTAGTCGAGTTGGCAGCTAAGAGTTGGATGTATTTTCTTTGCTCTTTACTCGAAATTTTTGTTAGGTTGCATATTTATTGTGAGTTTATTTTGTTTATTAAACAGAATTTATAACTTTTATAACTTAATCACAAAAAATACCATAAATAACATGTTATGTTATATGTTTGAAGCCGCGTAAGACATTTCGACATTCTACTCCAATTCGTTAATCACTCTGTACGTGTTTCTTATACCAAATCCCTTTTCTAAGATAAGTTGTACACTTTTCTTGTTTAAGTTGATGTTGGGCCCCAAGAAGCTCAGTTAAACTATCAGACCTTGAGGACTTGACTCTAGTGGATGAGTCAGAGCGCCTTCATTGACAAGTTATTCCAAGCACTTGTTAGCGAGGAATGGAGCTGGTGTTTGTCCATAGGTGACGGTACAAAACTTGAAATATGTAATGGCTGGTATGGATTTTCTCTCCAGGTGATTGATCTTCTGCAGTGACTTCAACCTGTCGATACATCTTTTCTATAAGGGCGGTGAAGACAAATTTTGGGAATTTGAATCGTAACAGGATTGAGAGTAATTCAACATAGCGAAAGGTTCGTCGTTTTAGCTGATGCGTTGAACACAACCCTTAGCTTTGTAGTGGTACCTACTGTCTAGTTTTGTTACACAGAGATGTGGCAAGAAGTAATGCGTACCTTTTTTCTGTTAACTTTGTCCTTCTCACGTGTCCTGAAGCGCATAAATTCGGTTCGGCATATTGTCCCCTGATGTTCGGTTGACGAAGAAATCACTTTTCCTGGGAGTAGAATCGTTGAAGAACGATTTCTCTTGAGTCTCCGAGGGCCTTGAGATCTTACGATAATGGTAGCTTGACTACGCGTCTGCATTGATAATTTCTTTTGACATTCAAATCGAAGTGCTCCACTCATCTTTGCTCAGTTCTTGTAAGGCTGCAAGTTTCATCCAGTGAGTCAATTTCATCCAGTTTCCAAAAGCGGTTAAATGCTCATCAATTTCTTATTTTCACTAAAAATAAATAAATAAAAAAAATTCCTTTATTAATTTACACAATTGAAACATATGACTCATTAATAAATAATAATAATAATTAAAAAAAAAATTATAAAAATTATAAAAAAAAAAAATTCAAAATGTCAAAACGAAGCAAGGAAAAATAAAAACTAATAAAATAATAAGCTAGCTATATATAGTGGAAACGAGTCGAAAAAGCAAACAAACAGACAAATAAAATAATGACTATTAACGCGTTAAGTGCTTCATTCAAAGTTGCTTTAAATAACTTAAAGCCTCCATCCTGAAAACCCGCAGACTCCGAAGTCCCCGAAAATATACCTATACAGGGATACTGTTCCAGACACTCCATAGATGTAAAAAGAGCGAGAGCTATATAAACTCTGCATGTCGCCACAAGCTTCTCTTGTCTTAGGAACCATTGATTCCTAAACACTCCCAAAAATCCACATCCTATCCTCTCACATCTCCTTCCCCGCCCTTCTACTAACAACTAACTCCAAAAGGGGAACAACATGAGGTACGACTGATAAGGCGCATCAGCTGTAATTCAAAAGAAGACAATAAAACGGAAAGTTCGAATGTCACAAAGGACATCTGTCAATAAGAGGAAAAAGACGACATCAAACCGAACTGAGGGCTAAAGAAGAGCCCCAACGAACAAATGAGGACAAATAGAGAAAACATCGAGGGAAACTACGACAAAGCAAATAACAATTCGGCGCAAAACACACTTGACTTGACAAGCTTCTCAATCCGCTGTAAACCTTGGACACAGTAGCATTTATATGGCTTTACCAGGACAAGTCGCTATCAATAAATATACCTAAATTCTTAACCACGGTCAATACGAGTACCATTTAGATAAAGAGGTAGAAAGGATCAAACGTCAAGTAGCTGATTGAAAAGAATTATGCTCTGAGCTTTATTAAAGTGAGAGATATCGGTAGCAGCATTGGTTTTAGATGATGACAGGAATAATTGTACATGATCAGCATACAGTAGGATGGAAGCGTATTTAGGAACTATCACGATATCATTAATATACAACATAAATAAAAATGGACCGAGTATTGACCCTTGTGGGACACCCGATTGAAAAGGTAACAGTTTTGACGAGGACGCATTTAAGAGAGTAGCCTGCTTATGGTGAGTTAAAAAGGACCACATAAAGTTCGCTGCAGACTGATTAAAATTGAACTGAGTCAACAATTTTTGATAAAGAATATGAAAATTTACAGAATCGAAGGACCTGGAAAAATCCAACAAACATGGTATTGTGACTATTCGCACTTCAATATTTCGTCTAATAGATTCATTAAGTTGTAATAAAGCAGTAGCAGTACTTTGCTTAGGTCTAAAGCCACACTGGTGCTTTGCAATCAGACAATGAGGCTCCGTATAAGTTCTAATCTGCTCATAGAGTAACCTCTCTAGAACTTTAGATACTACTGCAAGAATACTTATAGGTCTAAAATCTTGTGGCGCAGAGGGTTTACTTGTTTTCTTCATCGGATACCTAGACCTTTAAAATCTTCCACTGGATTGGAAAAGATGATGTAAGAGAAAAATGTTTTACATGTAATATATTATTTAATGAACTTTGGTTTAATAAAATTATTTTAATCTAATTCCGAACTTTTGAAAATATTTTGATAATATCGAACTATTTTTAAAGGTCGGAATTAGATTGATTGTTTCGGATAAAGTTTTGGGGGTAAAAAATTGATAAGTCCATGCTTTGAATCAATTTTCCTTGGATAAATTTTCCGCAAACCCGCAAAAATACTGAACATAAATCAATTTTTTACATCTTTCAATAACTCAACTGTTGACAATACCATTATTACATTCGTTCTGAAATTAGGTGAACTATGCAGGTTAATTATTACAATTTTCAAATTTTTAAAAATTTTAAATTTGTTTTATCAAACTTTAAGTTAATATGTCAGACTCACCAGTTTACAACATAAATTTGAAGAAAAATTCAATGAGAAAACAAATTAAGAGGACCTGTTCAATTTCAATTCTTAGTCGGAGACAACCTCAGGTAAAAACTTCAACGTTAACAATCAATTTCATTAGTGATTACTTTATATTTATTGTGGCGCAGAGGGTTTACTTGTTTTCTTCATCGGATACCTAGACCTTTAAAATCTTTCACTGGATTGGAAAAGATGATGTTGAAATGGCCGTGTTAAAAAAAAATGTACCATTGGTCAAGATGTGCTTAAGGAACCGTATATCAATATCATCCGAGCCTATTTCATTTGATATGATCAATTTTATTGTAAAGAAGGTGTCATTACTAGTGATATTCCTGAAAGAGAGCTGGGCTTATATATTATTCACAGTATTGGGAAACATGCTTACATTTATATATCTATATCTATAAAGCAAGTAATAAGTTCATCTAGGTCAATGGTACTACTGTCATACGATTTTGGGATAATTCCGACTTCTTTTATATTTCTCCAGACAGTACTAGATGGAAAAGACGGATCCAACTAACAACGAAAATACCTAGATTTCGCTTTCCGAATCTCAGCTGTAGTAATGTTTCGTAATCTTTTATAGTTTCTTTCTAGCTCTGAGCCACCAAACGTTCTCTAGAGATTATAGGCAAGATTATGCTCAATTATTAATGATTTATCATCACTGTTAATCTACGGCGAGCAATAACGATTAGCTAGTAATAGTTTGTTCTGGAACAAATTCATTATACAGACTTAAAATAGCGCTATTAAATACTCTGGCAACGTAAATATAGTTACGTTCGACAGATGTTATTTCTTGGTGCAGACCCTCGACATCAATTGAACGAAAACTTCTGGCCTTGATTGTTCTAAGCTTAGCTCTTTTAACTCTTAAGTAGGCGCATGGGGTCAGAGCAATTTTAATTGCGAAAAAAAAGTATAACGCATTCTCCCTCGACCTTGCGTCTTCCAGTAGCTTTTCATCTTACAACACTATTTTGGAAATCTTCGCATTCGAGCCACTGCAACGTATGCATGCTTTTATACTGTAGTGAAGTGTGACCCCTTGCGCCCACTTCCGTAATTTTTTCGTGAGGTTATTTTTTTAAAGGTAAGTATATCTTTCGAAATCTTGACATTTTATTATATTTTCGGATAAGCTCTAACGACTCAGATATCATCACTACGTCTACTATCCACTATACTCAAAAACATACTTAACTTCATGTAGATTTGATAGAATGCTTTTAGCATTAACATGGCAGAGCCTAACACAGTCTTCATTGTACAAGACAAAGCTCCTCAACATCTCTCTTTCCGATATGGGGCCAGAGTCTAGATAATCACAAATAGATACCAAACAGTGAAAATATCAGAGTCATCAGAGGCACTAGGATGGTTAGGGTAGCAATCCAATATCCAAAAAACTTAAAGCAAACAAGTCCAAAATTAAAGATCATAATCCTAAAATTTAAAGAATTTAACATAATTTTTATTAAAGCTATATTCAAAAAAGAAATAAGCATATATATAAAAGTTGACATTAATAAAACAGATGACTGTACCAATTTCTCTAGCTGTAGAGGAGAAGTCACCTTATAGGGAGCCCCTGCTTGACTTCGCCTGATGTAAACAATGCCATGATTAGAGAAAACAGACACTATGGACACGTTGCGTTTCAGTCTCATGCACTCTTTAAAAATATTTTGATCAGCTGCTGCCAGGCATTCACTAATATATATGTTGTTTAGTTGTTATCTCCAGTAAATCCAAGCTGTGATGCCTTTGGCTTGAATTTACGTACTGCTCGAATTATGTAGTTTAATTTTGTCATGTGAACTTCGGAATTTGGAGATAAGCGGTGACATCAGACAAGCACCAGACCTATTACTATTTGATTTATTTAATCTGAATGCAATTTTGCTAGACGGTACTTAACAATTTACGGTTGTAGATAATTTTTGTATCACATCATTAATATTTTCACCATCTGTAAATAAGCACGTTGATTTGGACTTTTTTTTCCAATTTAATAATTTGGATTTTTTGAGTTGCGGCTTGTTTTTCCAGGATTGTTACTTGTTTCTCTAATGTTAAATCTTGCTCCTCAAGAGTAGTTACTCACTTCATTATACCGGCCACAGCTTCTCTGAACTCTTTACAAGCATTAAGAGGAGTCAGTACCAAGATTAGCAAGTTTCATACATTTTTCAATGCGAATTTCCGGCAAACTATTTGTAGCAGAATAATGATTAATATCTTCAATTAAAGGTAATGAAGACATCTAGTAAATAACGTCGGGAAAAATAAAAAAAATTATTGGAATGGAGATATTAGCTCGGAAACTTGGTAAAAATGGTAAAAATTGAAGTTTTTAAATCAAATTCCTGTTAGTAGTAATTCTCATTTCTTTAGATTGTGACTATTTTAGAAAGATAAAGCCTAGATCTAGCACATAAATTCAAGTTTTTTTCATTATTAGTGGCGCTTTTTTCAATTATTAGTACTTGTTTTTTCTCCCGATATTTCACCGACGAGAAATTGCAATATTTCGTTGAAAGTTGTGGAAATTCAAAGCAAAATAGTATATTTAACAATTATGTGCAAAAACAATTTAAGAGGGTTAATTTTCGTTAAAAATTTTCAATGTATTTGAATTGCAAATTTTCATTTTCGCGTCTTAAATTATAGCTTGTTGGGTTTCTATCTTTTACGCTAGATGTCTCTGATGAGACTTGTGGTCCTGGTCTAGGCTAATTTTATATGAATTATCTCATTTTCAGGACACAAACTCACGTATAGTAAATTTTATTGCCTGCAGGCTCGCTGGTATCTAAATTGAAGCTTTTGCTGAGTACTGACTCCTCTTAACGATTTTAGTAGTTTAGTTAATTTTACCTCATGAGCCTTCAATTTAGAATCAATGTGCTGCTTAATGGCAACTATATGTTGTTTTATTTCGATGGATATCACAGGGGCCTCGACAGATGAAGCACTGCCAGCACGTGTTTTTCCAACCATTATAATAATTTTCCACAATTAGGCAAATAATACAAGAAACTCAGAAAAGAGAAATTGAAGGCAATTTCAGGCACACAAATGATGCAACATAAAGCAAGAGAAACCTTTTCATCTTGCACAGGTCCGGACGGCTCCGGGAAATAACGCCCAAAAGTGATAGTGAAATAAGACCCAGGTTCGGGGCGTTATTTCATAATGATATAAATCCAAAATTCGTAAATGAAATTGATCCTGATGAAATAATGCCAAAAAGTCATTTCCGAAAATGAAGGAAATATTTCCCAACGATGTGTGTAAAGTAAGAACGCGTCGGGGGAGGCGGGTGGAGGGGGAGGAAGGCGTAGGCAAGGGGTGCAGGGCGCATTGATACTCGATTTAAAGTAAAAACACATCGCGCACGGTGGGAGAGGGGGAGCGTCGGCACTGGGTGCAGTTGGATCTTTCGCATCCCTTGCCTATTCCTTGCACATATACATTTTTTCTGAAATCTGGAGCAGGTTTAAGGGTTGCTAGACTACAAGAAATAGATTCTCGTACCAACTTTACAAAGATCTCGTACGTCATGAAAAATTTTCGTACGCTAGGTTTATCGCGATATTATTGAGAAATGGCAGCTAAATTAAAACTGGGGACATTTTAGTAACATTTTATTTTATTTTTTTTGTAACAAAAATAATGGATATCTTCAAAAAAAATTTTTTTTATAAATTTTTTAAAATAATTTTTGTATAAAAATTGTGTATAGTCTGGTTCTTTAAATAAAACCTCTAGATCAGTCTAGGTCTAAGAATTTTATAACTTGGCTGCCCTAGGCCTATGGAAGATTACCGCCCCTCTACTCCCCGTAAAACACGAAAAGTGGCAGCGAAAATAGCAAATAACCCAGTACTAATATACAGGGTGTTCCGGAAATGTCTTTAATCCTTTAAGGGGATGAAAGTAGAGGTCATTTGGGTCAAAAAAGTCCAAATACTTTTATATCGAACTCCACTTGGTTTTCGAGTAAATCGATAATATCGATTTTAGAGGTTTTGCATACCTCTTCAGAGTAATTTCGTTATAAGTTCTTTGTAATTAATGGATTGTGAGGTTCAAACCTTTATTTAAAAGAACACATATTGGCCTTTCTAAGAATGCATAATAAGTGATAATTGTGCCTTCAGTTATTAAAAAAAACAGTTTTCTCTATGATTTTTCATTTCACCAACATTTTGGTCGCGCTTCAGTGTACATTTATTCGAAATATCACCATTGCAAGAACTTGGCAAAACTTTCGTATTAACTATAAAAACTAACTATAAAAAAATTTGCGCATTATGTCCGCTTTCCAAAATGACCTCCCTAAGTGCTATCAACAATAAAAATCAAAAGTTATAAGCAAACATTTGGAAGATATGCCCATCGAGGTAATCTTCAGTTTTTTCGTAGGATTCTATCTCCTCCTACATTTTTTAACCTACGACAACCATTTATATGTCATTGTACGGGAATATTAACTGGCTATTAGATAGGGTACTTTTCGATTTCGAATTTCGAAAATGGAGGGGGTAATTTCGAAAAAAACACTTTTTTACCAAACTTGATATTTACGTAGATTTCGTTATTCCGCATCTTTTAGTGCTATTCATTTTTGCGGGAAGGGCAAGCTATGGGAGGGGCGGGGATTCAAAATTTCAACTTTATACCCTAGATACACAGCACGAACTAATGAATCATTTGTACTAACTATTCATTAAAATGCCGTGTGCCAAATAGTATATGTCATTATAGCTCGAAAATCAGATGATGTGATGAAGTGTTTTCCTCCTTCATTATAACTATAATGAGGAAAAATGAGCTAGTTTGGCATATAATGTAAGTCTGGAGCTCCGCTGTGCATCTGCCGATTTGAAAAATAAGAAGAAGAAATGCACAGAAATGCAAATGACAATTAATATTTTTTTAAATAAAATGTGTTTCTCATTTGGAAATTGTTAAATTGAAAATAAAATAAATGAAAACAAAGTTTATCACGTTAATTCGATCCATATTGCTTCTTTAATGTAATAAGTTCATCAAAACCAGTTTGACAGCAGAACTTAATTAAAGAAATGGCTGTGTGTCCGCAGTTTATAATGAATCATTATAGACTAATGAGTCGTTAGTTATTTCTTCATTAAGAGTGCTGTGTGTCTAAGGCATTAAGCGGCTATATTTGAATAAAAAGAATGTACACCAAAAATGTCTTTTGCATTTATGAATTTAGGACTTACTTGCTAGAACAATGCTTGGTTGAGAAAATATAGCCGCTTAAAGTTGATATTTTGAACCCCCGCCACTCGCAGAGCTTGCCCCTCCCGAAAAATGAATAGCACTAAAAGATGCAGAATAACGAAATCTACGTAAATATCAAGTTTGGTAAAAAAGTGTTTTTTTCGAAATTACCTCCTCCATTTTCGAAATCGAAAAGTACCCTACCTAATAGCCAGTTAAGATCTCCTTACAATGACATATAAATGGTTGTCGTAGGTTAAAAACTGTAGGAGGAGATAGAATCCTACGAAAAAACTGAAGATTACCTCGATGGGCATATCTTCCAAATGTGTGCTTATAACTTTTGATTGTTATTTTTAATAGCACTTAGGGAGGCCACTTTGGAAAGGGGACATAATGCGCAAATTTTCCCATAGTTTTGCCAAGTTCGTGCAATGGTGATATTTCGAATAAATGTACACTGAAGCGCGACCAAAATGTTGGTGAAATGAAAAATCATTGAGAAAACTGTTTTTTTTAAATAACTGAAGGCACAATTATCACTTATTATGCATTCTTAGAAAGGCCAATATGTGTTCTTTTAAATAAAGGTTTGAACGTCACAATCCATTAATTACAATAGAACTTATAACGAAATTACTCTGAAGAGGTATGCAAAACCTCGAAAATCGATTTACTCGAAAACCAAGCGGAGTTCGATATAAAAGTATATGGACTTTTTTTGACCCAAATGACCTATACTTTCATCCCCTTAAAGGATTAAAGACATTTCCGGAACACCCTGGATATAATCTGTGGTGGAGCAAAATTGAAATGATGCGCTTGGACTTGGAGTAAACTAGTAAGCAAAGATCCAGTTCAATGATCCAAAATTTTCATAATTGTAATCTCCATACGTGTAAATTTCTTTTTTGGGGTGCTGTGGACATATTTTTGACTTTTTAAACGTTGACGTGAGGGTTCACAGAGGGCGCGACTACTAAAAAAAAAAAACCTCGCCAAGTTTTGCCGCCCCACTGCGAGTTACAATTTTGGTCGAAATTTTCATCCTCAGGTCCGTATATAACAGCCGACGTCACGCGAGTTATCTTTTAGGTGGTAGGTTTGAACCCAAAGAAGCACAAACCAATGTTTTAACACATTCAGCTGAAAATAAGTCTCCTTTTACGGTCTTTGTTGAGAACTTGTTCCTTAATTTTTTGTTTGTTTGTTGTGTTCTTGTTAAAAATCCTCTAGGTATTAGCATTGGAATGTGGGAAACTTGAAATCGATAGAGCAAATTGAAGCAGAACTGTTTATTTGTGACCTTCAAGAAGTGCGGATTCGGGAAAGCTCGAGCCCAAATATGTCAACTTCTCTTTCTTTTGCCATCAGCAATTCATCCTGAAAAGGAAAACGTACTTTAATTCCTATGCATAGTTTCAGATTCGCTCGGCATTTTTCTCTGATCCGATCTGGGGCAAGATGTTATAACTTCGAAAGATTCGACGTTCGACAATTTATCGATAGTCGGTATGTTGTAACACTTTCGACAGGCGATAAATGCGATAGAATATCACTGAGTTTTGCTGAGAGTGATAGTACAAGCGAAGATTAAAAAATGTATGTAAAATTAAAGAAATTAGATTTAAATGTTAAATTTTATATATTAATTATACAGATTCTTCAAACTGAAGCTATAAAACTTGTAAGAATATTTCTTGAATCCAAAAATTAATAAGGCAATACATTTTGTTAGGCATATCCATAACATAACACCGCTGCCTTAAAAATTTTAATAATCTCTTAGTAATTTTTGTTATCCTCCACAAATAAAGCCACTGCGTCTGAAAAATTCATAAATTCCAATTTTATTATTATTAAAATTTATCAACAACTAGAAAAAGAATCTATAAATGTCATTTGTGCTAGGGAAAAAAATTCGGAAATAATTTCGAAACAAGCAAAATCGCCTGTCAAAAGAAAATCTTATAACATACCGCCAGATCGAAATCTTCGCTTCGATGATCGCTTTCGATGCGAAGTTATAACATGTCGCCACTGGTTTTGAGCGTAAAACTATCGCTCTCACAGAAAAATGATGTTATAACAAATTGCAGCCAATATATTTTCATTCTAATGCTGTTAGAAAGAATTGCATGTAGAATAAATTTATGCAAATATAGTGTTCGAACGAAATCTAAGCTCCTGCAATAAGACAAGGCAAAAATACTGACTTGTATAGCAGAATTCTTTATTTTTTTTATTTGGGTAATTTTTGTTGCCAGGGGTGTGATATTTATTTGAATTTGAAGTTTCATTTTCGCTTTAATATTAATATTTCAAGTTCAACAAATTCCAAATACATTCGAAATTATTACTTGGAGTCTTAACTTCTATAACATCAAATATTCCTTAAACTCGATTTTTAAGGAAATAAAATTAATCAATTTTTGTTTGTCTAACCCTAAAAGTACGTATGGAGAATGGTGAATTTCGCATGGAACTTATTATTTGAAGTTCAGAGGAGTAAAGTAGTTAAACCAAAAAGAAATAACTATAGAAAAGTGATCCCATGATAATGTAATTTCAGTAGTGTCAGCGGTCGATGTCATGCATGTAAGTGGGCAAAATGTTGTCCGTTGCTCTATTGAAGTCTTAATGGCTTACATATTTCGTTCCGGGAGTCTCGGACTTACGGTTCTGCTTATTTGTTTTTTAATTATCTTATAACTACTGTGCTTTGCTTGTAGTATTGCCACAGTGTGAAAATTCTGGTTGGAAAATATTTGACGTCGAAGTTCTCGTACTTTTGCGTACGAGAATACATTTTGTCTCGTACATCGTACCCGAGTAGAAATTCGCGTACATGTTCGAGAATTATGGTATGTCTAGCATCGCTAATCGCATTGATTATCTAACAAGATGAATTTGAACTGCGATCCTGAATTAAGAATGGCTCATTGTATTTTTCTCAATTGCCTTTGCGCATTTCGATTGCTACTGCTGAGCATGACGTAATTTCGCCTTGGTCTTTTGGTTTGAGTGAGCTGTTAGGGCCGTTGAATCTTGAACATTAGCACTGCTAATAGGTGTTCTCACGACCTAGGACTAAAGTGCGATTTTGAAGTTGAGTATGAGTGTATGAATTATGCTTTGCGGAACATTTAGTGCAGCTCCTGAGTCTACACTCTGCTACTGGATGCTCGCTTTTCAGATATTTAATGTATATTTTGTGTTATCTAAGTGTAATTCGACGATTTGATGGAGACTGGGCAAAAATATTGGACAAAAATATTGTGGATGACTTATATTTCTACATACTACACAATTTATTGATTTGGCATGGCTTTCTTTTCTAAGAGATTCTAGGACATGAAACCTTCTCTCTAAGAATTTTAATATCCATTTAATGTATAGGTAGATCTCTTGGTGAGTTTAAGGAGTCCTCAAAAAGCGCATGAGTTTGTTTGATGGAAGCTGCTGAGTAAACTTGTGTGAGTGGCTGGTCCCACAGCTTGTTGAGGAGTGCTGTGCATACTAATCTTTGGTTAATATACCGCTCATTCAAGGCATCCCACGCAATGGCACTAGTTAGAATCTGATATTCATCTGCGACTACGCTGGTTGTTTGTTTTTCATGCAAGTGTACAAGAGCTTCCTGACACCAATCGTATAGAGCGTCGTATAGGTTATATATGTATATATGTCGTAGACACTTAATGTAATTCAACACCTCAAGAAAAGTGTAGGAACTTCACGAAATGTAGGCAGATAGTGTAACAGTTTTCGCTTAATGAGTTTTTACACGAAGTGTCTGAAATTTTTAGTCACTTCATGAAATGCCTTTACGCAAAACCCTCGAGAATACTTCACAAGTCATGAAACAGACTCTCTTCCTACCACATGCTAGGCCCCCCGTAGTCCTTACATTCTAAAATATTTGCAGTGTTCTTATGTAAAAGCGACAAAAGTTTGATTTGAATAGCTCCTCCGCCCTAAACTACTCTTCATACAGAAAAATGGTGTTCCAATATTCTTAAGCTTGCTTTCTTATCTTCCGAACCGTAATAAAATTTTCATACCTTTCCTAACAAAATTATTTAAAAAAATTTATCTTAACCAAATGACTACGATTCCTCAAACAAAAATTCTCAGCTGAGTAATCATTATAATGTCGCTGTGCCGTCATGGCATGCCGTGTGCTGATGATATCGAATGTAGCTGCCTACAGATTCGGACTACGGCTGCACATAAACACATGCAATTATCACTCAGCAGAGAGGTATTGAGCGTAAAATGATAAGGTTACATTGTAATCAAAACTATTTTATTATTTTGTTAAGTAAGCTATATAGGAAGTTTAGCCTTTGGGAAGGTAAGGAACCAAGCTTTAAATTACTAGAAGACTATTTTCCTGTATGGATAGTAGTTTAGGCTCAATAGCATATATAAAGTCAATGTTTGGCACTTTTCCATAAATATCAATATAGAACATTTTAGAGAACAGACTCCGAACGCACACATATAGATTTCTGTTTCATGGCTTGGGAAGTATTCTCGAGGGTTTTGCTTTACGCCGATAGTGTAATATCACTGTGTGTGTGTGTGTGTGTGTGTCGCAGGCGTGGGTGAGTTCACTACTCATCTCCCTCTCCTAGTATTTGCCCACATTTCTTGAAGTGCCTAGATTTTTCATGAAGTGTTGAGTTACATCAAGTGTCTATGACATATATATAGTGTAGTCGAGGAGTAGCTCCATGATTTCTTTTCAGATCTACTGATCGGTTTCGGATGTATCATCGACTGCTTTATTGATCATCTGTATCTTCAAGTCATAGTATACCCTTGAATGAGTTTCATCGGACTTGTTAGCGATCTCCTTAAAGGTTCGATTGCCATGACACGACCATTCTAATTACTTCATCTTGATGATTTGCTCTTCAGTGGCTCTGTTTTGTTGCTACTTGAGAATATACCTTGGCCAAACCTTTTTTTTCTATGTCCTCTTTTAGCGTCTCGATTAATTGTCGATTGCAGATGATCCTTCTTTGTGTTGTATTGATGTGTTGAAGGCAGAGCAATAAAAAAATGAGTTAAAAGAACTAGGAAAATATGCAATAAATATCACCAACCCTTTTATACAGATAAATTATTATATATGAGGCTCCTTGCAAACTGCATACTTTTAGAATTAAAATACGTTATTTTATTTAAGTAGAAATACAGGAATATTTTATTTCAAATAAAAAAAAACACCTTATTTTTCATAAAAATATGGGAGAATTTAATTTATTTCATGAATTTTGCTAAAAGTGGTATCATATCGTTATATAGTTGTACAGATGTAAGAGAAAAATGTTTTACATGTAATATATTATTTAATGAACTTTGGTTTAATAAAATTATTTTAATCTAATTCCGAAATAATTTGAAAATATTTTGATAATATCGAACTATTTATAAAGGTCGGAATTAGATTGATTGTTTTGGATAAATTTTTGTGGGTTGAATTGCTTAATGGACGTCGTATTGCCATTGGATAATTTGCTTTGAATCAATTTTCCTTGGATAAATTTTCCGCAAACCCGCAAAAATACTGAACATAAATCTATTTTTTACACCTTTCAATAACTCAACTGTTGATAATACCATTATTACATTCGTTCTGAAATTAGGTGAACTATGCAGGTTAATTATTACAATTTTCAAATTTTTAAAAATTTTAAATTTGTTTTATCAAACTTTAAGTTAATATGTCAGACTCACCAGTTTACAACATAAATTTGAAGAAAAATTCAATGAGAAAAGAAATTAAGAGGACCTGTTCAATTTCAGTTCTCAGTCGGAGGCAACCTCAGGTAAAAACTTCAACATTAACAATCATATTCATGGGCGTAGCCAGGGTTTTGTTGTGGGGTGGGCATAGTAGGGGCCAGTGTGACACAAAAATTGAAAAAGAATATTCTTCAATCAAGTATTGTTTTTCAAAAATGTGTAAAAGTTTCTAAGACGTTAATCAGTGTTAGCACCAAGTTTACATCAAGCAAACTATTTTATTGATTACCGTTGTTTTTTAGATCGAATACAAAATACATATGATTTTTTTTTCAAATCTACTAGCATTACGATTTCTACTGGAGTGAGAAAAGTTTCATAGAAAGAAGAAAGCTCCTTTTAACGGCAATAAAAACCGTAGATCTAATAGAAACCATATTTAATTAATATGCGTAGAAACAGGGGAAAAATTGTTCTTATTATAAGAAAATTATCGCCTATACAACGAAATTGACTTCCTACATCAAAGAACATTTTACATGAAGTCAACATAATATATATAAAATAAATCTTTTTCTAGAATAACGAAAATAGACTACATTTAAGCAATTCTGTTCTTAGGATATATAACCTTTTCTCATATTCTGTAATAAAATTTTCTGCTTTTATCATAATCGGAGATAAGTGAGAAAATATATTTACTACTAATAATCTAATTTTTCTATATTCATTTGAATAAGACGAACCAGTTTGTTTCCTTACATCCAGGAAATGTCTGCTAAGCTCAAAATCGCACCTAACTTTCTTTGATACACATCGAAGAGAGCTTATTCTCAGTGCAATTGCGTTTAATTAAATTAATATCGTCATAATCATAACAGAAATCGGCAAAAACTAAATAAGCTTTAGTTTACTATTTTTTTCTGCAAATCTGCTCAATACCTTTTCCGCTGTAATTTTTTTTAATAATGGCATTCTCTGTGTTGAGCAGTAACATGCATGACATGCGGGAGAATCGTTCTTGAAGCATTGTGCTACTAAGCAACGTTTTTACCCGCATCATAAGCAGAAAAACTTCTCTCACAGCCGGCGGAGTTCACTGGGAGTAATATTGCCGCTTTAGAAAGTTTAATATTTTTTCTCAAATTTTCAGCATTTATCTCATAATTTTCTAATTTACGCAAGTTTTACATGACCATCGCTTTAGCTTCCAAGGTTGTATCAATTTTTAAGATTTTTTTATAATTACTGATGAATGAAATTTGTCATCATATTTACAAGAAAATTAGGGAATTTTCAAGAAATTACCCTACCTCTGCTAATTTTTTCCAGTTATTAAAGCTGCTGTGAGGTTGCGTTTTCCAATTACAGCAAGGACTGGGGTGCTTTTATGCAAGAAGCTCACCAGCCTCGATTCAGATCTCTTTCTTGACATTTTGACTTTCTAAACTCAGAACTCAAGTTTTTCTTATTAGGCATTTTATTTTTGTAATTATTGACTTAACATGTGCTTAGTTACTTCTTAATCTTCCTGTTTGTTCTTTATTAGGGCAACAAGAGAACTTACCGTGGGTCGGGGTCTCTTGGTTTGTTTTTGATTTAGTTTTAAAAACTACTGCCTAAGTTACAGCGACACACTGGCTTTTTACTTAGGATCATCGATCGATTTTCTTCGATAATTGGTGATCCAGCAAGATTTAGTAAAGGGGCGAATATTTATAAATTAACGTAAGTGTATAATTTTGGGTACGTCTTCCGATTTATATATTAATTGAATATTGGGAAGAGTCTGGAACATTTTTCCCTACGCATAAGAAAATTAAACGCAGGTTATTGGCTAGCATGGCCAATAAACAAAAAGATCATGTAGTGCCACTATGTGGGCCAATCATCATACATATTGCGCATTGTATTTTCTATATATGAGCAAAGCGAGTGAAAATAGGAAAGAAAGAAAAACAATATACAGAGCTCAATTTGTAGGTCAAACATTAGGCACATTGCGCATATTTCTTCACATATGGTTAAAACAAACATACACTGGCTGTGAGATCTAGTCTCGAAAGTAAGGGAGGGTGCCGGTTTGGAAATGGATAACTCAGCTTTAATTTCAAATATAAATTTTATTGAACTCACTAACTTAAATATAACAATTGAATTATTCCAATTTAAAAATTAAAATTCAACAATAACTTAAATCTATTAAAAAACTATCAATACTATTAAAATTCAGTAAAAAATTCAACAAAAAAAAAATTACTACAGTTTAAAAATTCCGAAAAAAAATCCATATTAAAAACAAAATCCAGCAATAATACTGAAATGAACGAGAAGAGAATAATTTTTAATTTATTGGAATTAAACTTCCACAAATCTAATATAGAGTAAAATTCTCTGAGGGCGAGAGCAATGATGTAGCAGAATTAAACTTCGTCCTGGAGCGTGTAAGCAGAATTAATCTTCTGTCACACGGTTGGGGATCAAGTGTCAGATTTTGGGAGTGTGGATTTTGATAGAATTAGACTTCTATATGAAGGATAGAACAATATTATACTTTTGCTCAGAGGACGGGTATTCAGATTAGACTCTGACGGAGGATATTTTCAGACTAAGGACGTTTGCCAAACGGGCTAAATGCTGGCTAAATTCCAGTTTGCATTGGAAATTTAGCCAGCTAATTCCGGGGCTGTGCCAAACCAAAGTGGAATTTAGTCAATTACTCAGCTGTCATTGTTTCATCGGTCGTCCCTGATATAATTAAAATGACACTATTTCAATACAGGAATAAATACAACAATTTATTGCTTACTTACATCGGTCATAACCACTCGCTCTTGGATTTTGTTTGTTCATTTTACAAATAAATAATTCTAAAAATTTTTCAAATAAACCGCACTTGTCAAATAATTAGACGAATGTGAAGAAGAAGAATTAGCAAGCTCGAAATTTTACTAAATGGAAAAGTAATAGATTTAGCCAGCATTTAGCCCGTTTGGCAAACGTCCTAAACTCTGAAATTATAATGTGCGGCAAAAATTGGATGCTGGATATAAGTAGAATTATACTTCTACAATAATAGAATTAAACTTCTATATGAAGGAATAAACAAAATTATACTTTTGTTCAAAGGATAGGAAACAGATTAGACTTTGGTGAAGGATGCTTTCAGATTAGACTCTGAAAACCGTATGGTGATTTAGCTGCGGCTCGTCATAATATGTTGCCCTGCAAACGCTTGGTTCGATTTGGTTCAATTTTGATTGTGGCGACACCAGCTGTTTGAGGTAATGTCATTAGATGACATTACAAAAATGTAAATATGCTGGAGGTGTATGATTAGGTGAGTTTGTAGTTAATTATATATATTTTAATTAAAACATTAATACTTTTTGAATATTTATAGATAGAATGAACTCCGGGATAACTTGTAGGAGGGATTCCAGGTGGTGAAACTCATTGTTCAGATAAGTATATTGAGCTCATTTGCTATAAGTATGATTCTTTGTGGAGTTTTGTTTTGTATTTTTAGGCCAAATGTTTGCATCTCAGGATGTATGAATCAGAATCAATTGTTTCTACGTAAACAGTGTAGTGCGTTGTTGCATTATGCTAAAGCCTTGGTTTTCAAGATAATGCGGCACAATTGCAATTGCGCCGCCGGATTCTGTGAAAACCAAGGCTTTAGAATGGAGAAATGTTGAGTTGACAATAATTCTGATGGATTAATTATCAGCCGGTCGAAATGGAGAAAGTCAAATCATTGTTAAGGTGAGTTGACACTTAGATACAAGTATCTGGATTTGTATCGGCACTTGTATAGTCACGTTTTCGACTTGTATATACAATTAGTCACAAAAGTATCTGTACTGCCCGTAGTTAGAACGTACATGCAAATTTGAATTTCTGAAGACTGCAATGAATGCACTGATTATTATGGATTCAGATCAGTGGTCTATCTTCTTATAACTAAAAAAAACACTGTCCACTTCTTTTAACGTTCCTTAAACTGACACTTGTTTCTTGGATTTTCTCACTACTTGTATTCAGATCAGATTAAATATAAGGAAATAGGTCAGAGATGCACACACACTAGAAAACACACTTAATAACACAGATTTGTAATGCACGATTTCCAAAAATAGATATGTTGAGACAAAACTCTGTACATAAGTTTGGGTCTGAGATTTTTGTATTACACTAAAACACTTATTAGCACCAAGTTATAATAAAAGATCGTCAAAAATGTAATAAAAATATATGTGTATAATAGATATGCACATGAAATGTATAATATATATATGTGTATATAAGTCAAAATACAGTCAAATAGATATATGCATAAGTATTAAAATGTTACAAGTGGCTGGTACTCACCGATCTAAACTTGGCATTTGAGGAGGTTGGCTTTAAGCTAATGTTAAGATCCTTTGTTCTAATATTTTATTAGAACAATTCTTTATTCCCGTCTAGACCAGGAATAAAGTGTTAATGTTAGTAATTTTGATCTCAGTCAAGACCCGAGATACAATATGCTTTAAATCAGTCAATACCCGAATTAAAGTGTTATCTTAACTTCAGTCAAGACCCGAAGTAAGATTCTTTATTTCAGTCAAAACCCGAAATAAAGTGTTTGTTAGTAAATGATTATTTCAGTCAATCCCCGAAATAATGCTCTTTAAATCAGTCAATACCCGACTTAAAATGTTATCTTGACTTCAGTCAAGACCCGAAGTAAGATTCTTTATTTCAGTCAAAACCCGAAATAAAGTGTTTGTTAGTAAATGATTACTTCGGTCAATGCCCAAAATAAAATGATTTATTAGTAAAAGTTCTATATCAGTCGATACCCGATATAAAATGTTAGTCCCTACCTAGTCAACCTATCCCAAGCGATGCCAAGTGCAAAAAAGAGGTCGAGATCAGTCAGCTTGTTGTTTTTATAGCCTTTGCTTGCACACGACACGACTGATGGAGTGGCAGAGGCGCATGATTGCAAGAATTGGCAGTGCAGCTGTGATATACGGTACTAGCGATAATATGCATAGCAACGAACCAAATGCATGGCAACAAGAAAGTTATAGCAACCCATGCTGCTGTGTTAAATTGAATTATATTTGCAAAAAATATTTTCTTTATCACGTAGCGAAGAAATTCCCGTTGGATAGTACTTGCAGTGATGATAATGATAGAATTGCAAATTGATCGGCTTGATCTGATTATATTTGTATCATGCATTGTATGCTACATGAAATGCTTTTGTTATTATTGTAATTAGATTGAATTTATTTTATTTTCAGATCTCAATTTTAGCATGATTTTTTGTAATATGTTCTTTTTTCAGGAATAGTTTTTAGCACGGATCTAACTGGTTTAAACAAATGGAAATAATCTTTATTTGATCTGCTCGTTGAGGCTATAATTTTGTATTATATTCGGCAATGTGCTATGTAAAAGACAAATACATAGCTTTTTTGGGTTGTGTACCTGTATTTTTATTAAGAGTAATCAGATTAGAGATAAGTTTATTAAAAATTTTATGCTTTGTTTTCAGTATGTTTTCTTTTCAGAAGTTGTGTGTTAAGAAAATTATATTCGAACCGATTTGGTTCGAACAGTATCCGCCCATCTGATCTTTCCAACAAACTGCATGTAATTTATAGGATTGTTCATTTGCTAATAATTTTAAAAATATACATTTATAAACTCCAACATGTGTACTATGTCTTCTCACATTCAACAACAATATATAATAAAGTATCCGCCCATGAAGTGATCATGTACGAAATAGGGCAAATTTCGAAAAAGAAATTTAGATAAAAATTTTTCGTTTAAGTAAGTTTTCTTTAAACATTTAAATTTCCAAAATGCCAAAAAAGCATGAAACGAGCTTACCAGAGAGAAAATTGGTTATTTCAATTTTCAATTTCAATTTTCAATTTCAATTTTCAATTTTCAATTTCAATTTTCAATTTCAATTTTCAACTTCAATTTTCAATTTCAATTTTCAATTTCAATTTTCAATTTCAATTTTCAATTTTCAATTTCAATTTTCAATTTCAATTTTCAATTTCAATTTTCAATTTCAATTTTCAATTTCAATTTTCAATTTCAATTTTCAATTTCAATTTTCAATTTCAATTTTCAATTTCAATTTTCAATTTCAATTTTCAATTTCAATTTTCAATTTCAATTTTCAATTTCAATTTTCAATTTCAATTTTCAATTTCAATTTTCAATTTCAATTTTCAATTTCAATTTTCAATTTCAATTTATTAGATATGACTGAAGCACAAGTGAGTTATAAATACTCTTAAATATGTGCCTACTCTAACTAATTAGACAGAATAAAAAATAAATTAAGTCTCTTACATTCTAAGCGAGAGTATTAATTTAAAGAAGAAAATACAACGATCATTAAACGAAGAGAGAGAAAAAAAGCATAAAATATAAGAATGCAGAAAAAAATAGCTAAGTAAGTATTATAATATTAAAGATACAGAAAATAAGTACAAGAACAAGAAAGCATTGTTACTAAAAAAAAATAATAATAAAAAAAAATTACTTAATTTGTTAAACTACAAAAATGTTTAAAACATTCTGACTTGAATCTCCCAATGACTCGAAGTGAACGTATGGTTAGAGGAAGTGAGTTCCAAAGTCTGACACCATAGACGAAGAAAGATCGAGAACTAATCGAGAGTCTATGATGGGGAGTTTTCAACAAAAGCGTTCTTTCAGAATGCAAAAACTTAAGTCGACTGCCAAGGTAATCCGGGTACTGCAAGTTAAGGATCTTAAATATCACAAAGCATATACGGAATTTCAGATAGTTATCCAAAGTGCAACCAAGAATTTTCATCGAGTACTGCGAAATATGTTCAAATCTTCTAATGCTAAAGACATACCGAGCACATGAGTTAAATGCGACATTTAATTTTCTACGACTCGAGTAATCTAAGTGACAATATACAACGTCAGCATAGTTGATAATCGGTAGTAGTAAGCATTTCACAAGTCGAACACGTATAGTTTGTGGCGTATATGCAGAGTGACGCCATAATGCCTTTAGTCCACCATAGATCTTACCTACAACACCATCGATATGGTCACTCCAAGATAACCGATTATTGAAGATTAAGCCAAGATTCCGAGCATTAGTTGAAAACGGTATAATCATATTATTTATAATAACTGGTGGAAGGTCAGTATAGGTTAAATTGAGATAATAAATGAGCATAGCCTGAGATTTGGATGGGTTGAGTCTGAGCTTGTTAAGTTCAGCCCACCTACTTACGCATAGAAGATCTTTGTTTAGTTCAGTAATTGCGCGTGGGATATCATTGATGGGAGCAGATATATAAAGTTGTACATCATCGGCATATAACTGCAGCGAACGTTTATTAATGTAATTTTCCAGATCATTTACGTATAGACTGAAGAGAAGAGGACCTAAGATAGATCCTTGTGGCACTCCTGAATAGAGAGAACAGAGCTTGGAAGATTTCGAGTTACAAACAACTAATTGCTTCCTATTAGTTAAGTAATCATAGATGAGTTTAGCCGCAGGACCAGCAAAACCAAATTCTACAACCAGCTTATTATATAATAATTTAAAATCGACAGAGTCAAACGCTTTCGAAAAATCAAGTAGGGTAAGGAGATTTACTTCTTTATTTTCTATACTACATCTTATCGTATCTGTGAGGAGTAGTAACGATGAAGTTGTGCTGTGTTTGGCTCTGAAACCAGACAGGATAGAACTGATCAAGTTATTAATATTAGCATAGTCGATGATTTGTTTGTATAAGACTTTTTCAAATACTTTGGATAATATTGGAAGAATGGTAATAGGTCTATAATCTTCAGGGGACGATGCTTTGGACTTCTTTCTAATAGGAACAACAAGCCCTATTTTCCAAGCTGAAGGGAAAGAAGCAGTAGTGATAGCAGTATTAAATATATGTTTAATATGATTAATTAAGGGTGGCAATAATAGTTTCAGGAAACGCATTTCAATACCATCAGAGCCTGTAGCATTTGATTTAATAGATTTAAAGGCATTCAGAAGCTCAGTGGTACAAATATTCCAAAAAGAGAAATTATTTGTAGCATTAGGAATAGGGAGATCGGAAGTATCTACTAACACTGAGGTTGAGCCCGAGGTAAAGTATTTATTAAGCAAGTCAGGATCAGCTACACATTCCTCGTTGCCTCTAATGATATTAAGCTTACGAATGTTATTCCAAAGTTCGCGAGAAGGTAAATTTGGATCAAGCCTTTTAGAGTAGAAATTAATTTTAGCCTTCCTAATTAAAGCACAAGTCTTATTTCTAAGGGTCCGATAATTGTTCCATAGGAATTCACCACGGAAGCTTTTCCATAGTTTATAGGCAAAATTTCGTTCACGAATAGAAGTTTTTATTTCATCATTGATCCAATTGCACTCAGAACGGCATTTTATCGTTTTCAGCGGAACAAACTCGTTGAACAATCTCATAAATGTCCTATTAAAGAAAGCCACTTGATTGTCGATATCACTTGTAGCATAAAGACATGACCAATCAATCAGAGAGGCAGCAGACGTTAAAGCATCTAAATCAATGGCATTATATGCTCGGTAAAAAAATTTTGAAGGACTTCTATATCTAACAACATCGATATTAAAAGAAACAATAACTCCAGAATGATCCGAAATTCCGGGGACGTCGAACGTTAGCTGATCACGCACAAGATCGCCTCTATCAGTGATGAAAAAATCCAGAAGGGATTCACCACTACGAAAAACACGAGTTGGCAAAGAATTTACTACACTGAGATTTCTTTTTCTGAAAAACGGTATTCGCAACGAAAACTTTCAAAGCAGATTGGAATACCACGAAGTACAGTAAAAGACATTATTAATAAGTATAAAAGTGATGGTATATTAATAAATAAACCGCGTACGGGGCGACCAAGGATACTAAATGACAGAGAAGAAAGAAAAATTTTGAAGGGATCGAAAGTGAATCCTCCGAACGATAAGGAAAAGCGGATACCGTATACGGATTGCAAGAAAATAATCGTGGATAAATAAAACAAATACGAAAAAGAGAATCGAGTTCGCTAAAAAATTTGTTCATGGGGCTCAAAGCTTTTGGGATACTGTCATTTTTGCGATGAGTGTAAATTTGAAATATTTAACTCATCTCGGAAACAATTTGTCTGGAGAAAGACAGGAACTGAGTTCAACAAAGAAAACCTGTAACCAACCGTTAAACATGGAGGTGGTTCTATTATGGTATGGATTTGGAAGTCTTCATTTCATTGATGGAATGATGGATCAATATGCTTATGTCAATATTTTAAAGCATAATTTAATATCCACTGCAGGAAATAATTTTGTCTTCCAACAAAACAACGATTATAAACATTGTGCCAGAAAAACCAAGGAATGGCTACTTTATAATGTACGTAAACAGCTGGGAACACTTCCTCGGTTGTCGGACATGAATCCCATAGAACAATCATGAGCAGAATTAAAAAGGTCCTTAACTCAACATAATATTTCCAGTAAAATTATGTTAAAACAACATCTTTTGCAATCAATGCCTAACAGACTGAAAAGTGTATTAAAATCTAACCGTTATCCAACCAAATATTAAAATTTAATTTATAGTGTTGTACAATTCCGGATATTTTTGTGTGCTTTATTTTATGTATATAATTGGAAATGCTTATTTTTTTTAAAGTTTTGAATTGTTCTTTTTTTTATACCATATTAAACGGTACAAATAAATCTAATTATTAAATAAAGACATAAATTTATAAAATATAATTCATTAGTGTCCACTTTATTTTTCACAGATTCGCAACATTGACATTTCAAAACTACACCTGCCCATTTCAACCACTACGCCCTAAAGAATTGATCAGAATCTCTGATGATACTCAAGGCGACGATCTACCTAAGGGAATGTATAACTCTTACAAGCAATAGTGAGTTATATGTAATTATAAAACGTATTTTCGTTTTTATGCCTTGGTTTTTTTTATAGAAGAGCTTCCAACCATTTCACTTAAGACTACACCTCTGCGCTCTTCCTTATCTTCTCAATTAAGGGAAATGCCAAGAATGTCTACAATTCAAAAAATAAAAGTGATTAAGTTTAATAGGCTGATGTGTTGTGGTACTTATCCACTTTTTCAGAATTATGCTTGTGGTCACGTATGGAAAAAACGCTACCGACTCTATCCGAAACTTCCACTTCTTTCCAGGAATGTGCGGAATTGAGAAAATAATAATCCATATTTTAACAGAGGAGTGTATCATCGGACAGAGCTGCCTGTATCAACTCTCAATAGATATAAGCTGCAGTTGCAGTTGACACCTCATGTTTCAAAATTCATCCTTGGGACTAGTGCGGGCGACGACATAGTATATTGACGCTAGCAATTAGCCGACTTGGGAAGGACTAGAAGTCCTCTTCCCTTGGATGTTTGATTACTGTGCCATTTATCTAACTCAGACTGATGGACGGACATATAAATTTTTGAATGTGAACGGATTACAGACCGAAGATTTGATGAAATTTAATAGAAAACTTTTATATTCAATCAAAACAAATATATAGCATTTTTTAACCCTAATTCACGTAACACCTCAGCCAGAGGGATCGTCACCACAGGATGCTTGAGAAAGATAGAGATTTAGGGGAGCTCCTGGTGTTAATGGAGCCCCGAACTTTGACCTAATCAAACCCAACGCCCCCAACCACCCTGGCTAGGTGAGTCAAGGTAGATGTATTACTGAGCCCCATTTGTATATGGATTCAAGGAATCCACTTTATATCTAAACCAATGCTGCTAAATGTCCATACCTTACCCTCGACCCTTCTCATCAATCTTCCCCTCCCATAGATAACTCCTTTTAAGCATAATTACACCCAATACAAAAAATATGTTTGCATCTACAAATTATGTATTGTGATCAAAATTGCCATACCTGTAGTAATGTAAATCCAGCAAGATAACTTTTAAGACGACTGCAAACAGTCCCCTTCAATAATCTTAGAAACCTTCACAACACAATACTCAAAAAGCTCTTTTAGTAACATCTCAAACAAAACTTTATAAAAAGAAAACATTTATCTTATTTTAGAATTTTTAGCAAAGCGATATAAAAATTTTTATTAAATTTTCCTTTTTTTAAAAAAAAAAAAAACTTCATATTTAATATTCCAAAATTTCGCCAAATGATACACAAATCAGATTTAGTAAGTTTTTCACACTAAAACAAATTTATAGATTTAGATTTTTAGATTTTTAGATTTTTAGATTTATAGAATTTTCCATCAATTTTTAGGAAATTCTAGCATAACTTTTACAAATTAAACGATAGGCAAATATTAATTTTCCTTTTTAGGATTTTAACATAAATCAACTTGTCACTTCCAAAGCTGAACATAAACCAAATTTAAATGTTTCCTTTTTTTCTGGGAATTTTCACTCTGTTTATACTCTAATGAAATCATAGGGTATACTAAGTTTGTTATTCCGTTGGTAACGCATAGAAGTAATGCTACTAGAGCAAAATGGATTGAACACCCGTATAATATTAAAAGTTATTTCAATTTTTGCATGTCCGTCTGTCTGTTCGTCCGTCCCCATATATCGGGAAGCTCCTTCGGGGGGTTGGCATACAAAAATTTCGTTTTTCACTCTATTTTTGGACACTGCGTTAACGTAGAGAGCTGAAATTTTGTACACGGTGTTTTCATAAAAATAGTAAATATACGTATAATTTAAAAAATTGGCTAAATCGCGCATTCCCTTCTTGGTATTGCCATATAAAATATTAGGTGTTTTACGTATGCTGTGAAAATTATCATGCCTAGGCGATTCTATTTTACTGAAAAAGTCTTCAGAATATAAAATTGGTTAAAATTGGTCTTAGACCAATTCTAGGTTTTCTACTCGTTTCAAATTCAGAAAAAAATCACGACACGATACTATCAGGTCTCTCATTTCCTTTTCTTCAAAAAAATACTAACAGTTTTTTCTTTTTATCACAATTACCGAAAAAATTGATACACGACTTCACCTCACAATATTCCAAAACCAACCTCTTTCCTTTTTCTTTCACAATAAAAAAAAACCGCCAAGCTAACCCAATAGAAAAATAAGCTCTCTTAACCAATAACTGTCAGCGTCGTGTACTTTTCGAAAAATTAAAATGCTATTCCTCTCACCTTATCTACTGGGATACAAGTGCGGGTCTTGACTTCATGGAAAATTACCAACTTTTCCCGAAAAATGTTGCTTTTTTAAGGCATGAAATTGAAAAATCCGACATCTTGAATTGGTTACAGAGATGATTAAAAAAAATGTTTTTTTGTTAGCGCGTTTCAGCTTTATCCAAAATCCGAACTTCGAATGCCTGACACTATGTCGACCATGTTAGGGTCACATAGATTCATCTATCAATATGAAGTGCGAAAATTTTCCAAACTAAACTTAAAACAATTCTTAGAAATTAGACTCTGGTAAACCCTCACTTTACAAAATTTATGGAGATTCATATTTGAATTTATGTTGTAATACATATTCCTGGTCATCGCGTTTCTAATTACTTTAAAATCAAAGGCAGGAGTATTAGACCAGTACCGTTTTCCCTTGGGTAGCGGTATGGTGGCCAGAGATCATCAAAACTCCCAGAAATGTTTTCTAGTATGGGCATGGGCGCACCGATAAGGGGGACGAGCGGGACCGGTCCCCCTCCAGAATGTCAGTTTTCTGAACATAATTTACAACTTACGTATAAAATGTGGTCTGTTTATTATTACAAAGTCCGATAAAATAAAATAAAACCTTTTAATCTACAATAGCAGTCCTTAAGTGCTCAGATGGGTGCAGGACGCGACTTTAGAGCCCTATTTTTCCGAATCGTTAGGACTTGGGATACCTATGGTCCCCCCCCCAAAGCCAAATCCTGGGTGCGTTACTGAGTATGGGAGGATAAGGGAAAATTGATACCTTTTCTGAGCAGCATATATATTTGTTTGGTCTAGAATTAGAATATATACACCCTCGGTGAAAACCACTTCGAAAAGGTGGTGTGATGAAATAAAGAACGGTTGAGCTTCTCTCTTTCCTGAAACTGATTATTGACTGACATAGTCTTAAATTCATTACCCCCAGCATGTTTCTCGTTGCACGTTACGTGACGTCTAGCTTTTCAAATGGAAAAGGGGTATTTGGTCATCTGTATCTTAGTCGGAATGCTCTGCATTTATTTCGAGATTCTGAGCTACATCTGAGGGAACTTATACTCATCAACAACTCCCTCACCATAATTTTCTTCCGAGATTTCTTTTTCATTCATTCCGCCATATTCCTCTATACGTAAAATAACGATGTCAGCATTAGAAAAATCTTGCTTTTCATCTACTCAGACTTCGATTTCCATGACAGTTTCTTGAAGAGAACGGTACCTACCGTTTTGACATATACATATATAGAGAAAAAAGTTAGCGTTTAGTGCCACGGTTGCGTTTTCGCAACATGTAACATTCACAGTAAATAACATAATTCAGCTAATGACACAAACTTGCATTTGAGCTCGAAATATGCAGTGTTATATTATTGGAATATGCAGAAAGTTCACTTAAACTCTGCAGTATAACTTAATATTTTAATTATTTTTAAGGACTCGTCAAAATCACGCTGAACATACTCATATGTTTTAATTTTGTTTTGCCATTCACCAATACTTTTGTAAAAAAATGTTTCGCCAAAAAGTAGCAAATATGTTGCATATTCAAAAACATGGGAAAGTCTGTAACACACTTTATGTCTTTAAGTACACAGGCAGTATACATTTCATGTTGAGATAACGCAAACGTGGGGCGAAACGGGTTTAAAGTACTTCTTGCAGGAAAGTTTGACATATTTTTATAGTAATGCATTTGTTTATTATTGTATAAAATACTAATGAAGTCTGAGGAAGAAAAGAGGCAACACTTTAGGGATATTTTTAATTTAACTATTTATATACTTAGGTATTCCATGTAATTCCGGTTTAAGAGCACACAAACATTAAATCTTGGCCTGTTGGAATTCAAGAAAATAAAAAATATCTTGAACGTTTTTGCGCCACTCATACATTTTTTTTGCTTCTAAGAATGAGCTCTAAATTAATGCGTATACAAATTTTTTAAGTTTCGTTTCAATCCGCCAAAGTCGGTCGTGTAGAACGGATTTTTGAATTCGTTGCGCAAGAAAAAAAAACTGAGGGCTACAATTATTAACTTATGCTTCAAAATTGAAGAAAAATGTAGAAAAAATAGTAGGTATCGTAATCGCTTTTTTCTTCCAATTCAGATTGGTAGATAAATATTTCACTTTGCCTGTAGAGACAACAACCATCAATTTCATCAAGGAAGATTGCCAAAAACCTGTTGGAGAATGCAGTGAGAATACTAAGAAGCGAAAGGTGAAAAGTCTTTTAGATTCGAAGAACCCTGAAGAAATAAGAATAGCTAACGAGATGAACCTTCACAAAACCGGGGAGAGAGACTCAGCCAAAATGGTCAACCAACTCTCTGTAGCTTCATCTAATAGAGGTACTGATGTAACGAGGCATTGGCCATGATAACTGATGCTAATTTATCCACACATCAATATGATATTATTCGGCAAAAGGTCAACCAAAAAGTAAAAAATCCCTTTCTTTCAAATGACAAGAAAAATGTACTCTGACAGAAATAGGTATCTGCTAATTGTAAACTTCAGTCTTTGGTTAACTATAGAATATATTTAGCTCAGAAGAATATTTTCATAAACATTGTAATTAATACAATTTTAAAAATGGGCTAAATCGGGTAACTCCTTCTTGATGTTGCCATACAAAAATTTGGTTTTTTAGGCATACTGCGAAAAGGATTAGTCCTAGATGTTTTTATTTTTTCTGAAAAGCTCTTCAGAATATAAAATCCTATGAAATTAATTATTATGTCCGACGAACCGTTCTAAAAATGTTAACAATTAAATTTGCACAGAGGTACGAAATTACATACAGGATTTCATCCAGGGTATCGTAAGAGTTGGTTTTAGACCAAGCTATTCCTTGTTTCTAGTTAATTAAATGCTCTCTTTATTGTTTTTATTATTACTATAATTGCTATGTATTCATGTCTACTCATTGGTTACTGTGTACTGTTTTTTTACTATTATTATATGTATTCATTGTAAATACTTTATTTTATTTCTTTAACAATACCTATTAATGTATTTCTAGTGGTCTACTACTATTTATCTTTCGAAATGTCCAACGATGTACGCAGCTTAAGCTGGGACACATTAATAAATATTTTTGAACTGAATTGAATTGAAGTTTTTTTCTTCAATAAAAATATATTTTTTATTACCTAATATAGATGTGATAAGTCGCAAGGAAAAACAATGACCATATACGGATTAGATCTTGTACGCAATTCAACCTTGTGTTGATTTAGGTATATTGGATTGTTGTAGAAGGTACATTGATAAATCTTTTGTAACCTTACCTCTGGTAGGAGGTGAACAAGATTTGTTAGATTGACTGAAAAGAAGACTTGATCGTTGTTGAAAAATCACTGACTCTTTATTGAAAACTGTAGATACTTATATACAAAGATTTACTTACTAAAGAGTGTTTATTTTAAGTAGTGCATTTCCTCATAACATCGAAAAAGTGTGAATCAGGAAAGCCATCAAATCTTATTCTTTATGCACCTGATGGACTAACAAAACATATTGATCATGATTTAGCGTTAAGATAAACACAAAATAAATTATTTAACATTAATCAACATTCATTACAATGTACTAAAAGTTTCATACTTAAATAAACTATGAAATAGGTGTATTTAATCTTAACATATTTTGCATCAAATCAGTTATAGTGAAAATAGGAGCATTTTGAGCTTTCATTTCTAATATTTAATTATCAAAATATTTATTTGAGATTTTCATTTAAGTATAATGATTTTCTATTTACAACAATTTTTGAAATTACTTTATAAAATATAATTTTGAAATTACTTTTAAAAATGTAATTTTTGATGTCTCATATTTAAATCCATGATTTTATTTTCAACTTTAACTTTGAATTGTCATTAGCATTACCAATGTTCAATTTTAATCTTCAACAGTTTATTTCTCTTCATACCTCAATTTTCCGCGCTTCGTATGAGCGCCCCAAATGTTTTTTTTTAGATATTTCTTGAAATAAAAAGTTCAATACTTTTAAAAGAGATATATGACTATATTACGTTTTCTTTGGTAAGAAATGATATAAATTCATTTTTGGCAAAATCTTTTCTATTCTGCGGTTTTTAAAGATCAAAACTCTAATTTATGGCTAGACATTCGCATGAACGCACATATCATTTTTAAGTAAAACAAATTAATGAGTTCATATTTCTGACACTTTTTTTTATTTAATACTTAGTGTGACCGTATTTACTTTGAACTATACTAAAAATTCGGCTGGGTATTGAATTTGTGAGATTTTTTAGACAACCCGGGCCATTTCGGCCAGCACGTACTTCTTTTAAGGTAGTAGTAGTAGTCTGGAATATTGGTTTGAAAAATCAATTTTTTTACATATTTTGAAAGTACTATATATTAAGAATATACTGTAAAAATTTTAGACCGAAATTCGAAATATTGACGAAGTTATAGCACATATACGTGAGCGCCTTGATGGGCGGGGGGGGGGGGGGGAGGAAGGCACAATCAAAGATATATTTATTAATCAATAATATTCAATACAGTAACTGATCTATTCGCGGCGCGCAATGCAAAAGCTGCACTACGGTTTGCATTTTTTGTTATAAATTAATTCAACAAAACTTCTAAATCAAGTGTATCAGTAAAATTCGAATATATGTACATGCGATAGAATTGAGACGATCCTGCAACATTGTTGATCTCAAGTAATTTTTTAATCGACGTAGAAGAGAAAAACTTCGTTCGTTCGAGCACGATGATCCTGGAATTGTGATGAGCATTGTAATGAAGCGAGTAAATTCTGGTATAATACCCTAGCCACACAGCACGAACTAATGAATCATTTGTACTAACCATTCATTAAAATGCCGTGTGCTACATCGTATACGTCATTATAGCTCGAAAATCAGATGATACTGAAGTACACTAATGACGTATTTTCCTCCTTCATTATAGCTATAATGAGGAAAAATGTGCTAGATTTGGCATATAATGTAAATCTGGAGCTCCGCTGTGCATCTACCGATTTGAAAAATAAGAAGAAGAAATGCAAATCACAAATTATATTATTAATATTTTTTTAAATATAATGTTTTTCTCATGTGGAAGTTGTTAAATTGAAAATAAAATAAATGAAAACAAAGTTTATCGCGTTAATTCGATCCATATTGCTTCTTTAACATGATAAGTTCATCAAAACCAGTTTGACAGCACAACTTAATTAAAGAAATGGCTGTTTGTCCGCAGTTTATAATGAATCGTTAGTTATTTCTTCATTAAGAGTGCTGTGTGTCTAGGGCATAAGTCTTCTTATCCAATCAAATTTCCTCAAAAATTCTGCAGCTTCCCGTAAATGTTTTACCTGCTCATTCTGTCTCTTTACAAGTTCCAAGAACACGTCTCTAGTGTTGTAGAAATTTATGTTTGCATCTACATCTGTTGGGTGCTCTAGAGCAAAGCCTTTACGTTCTTTAAAAAACTTCGCTGAATCATTATCGAACCGGCTTTTTAGCGATACAAGAAGTTGATCGTATATTTCATAATAAGATATCTTGAAGTAATCTTCGGGTGTTTTAAAAACAGGATTTTTGCTTTTATTTATATCTAGCCGTTTTGGAACTTTGCGCTGACGTGGGACTCGAGATTCATCAATATCTAACTTCTCAACAGCTTGGATACTTGTATTCCAAATTTTTTCAAATTTCGAATCACGAGAATTTTCTAATACATACGTTACAGCTTCTATCTTCTCATAAGATTCATTGACGCACAGTTCAGACTTTTGCAATTCTGTATTCAATCATCGTGGTCAAATAAAAAATACAGTCAAAGGCCTGAGAGAGGATATGGGGGGCCCCGGCCAACCAGAAAAATGAGGATCCCTCCATATGAAAATCATAAAAATATGTCAACCAAAAAAATAAAACATAAAAAAGTTTTTTTTTTGTTAAACATTTATGAATTTTATTTAAATAAATCTTTAAACCTTGAAGTAAAATTTTTCCAAAATATATTAGTGCTAAATTTGAAAATGTAAGTAGGCACTGTAACTACCTTAATAACTGTACTGAGGAGTGAAAGGAAATAAGTTATTTTAAAAAAGCCTTTCGAGCTTTTTTTTTTTAGACTTCCTTTATAATCGTTGAAAAGTCCGCGCAATGTCAGAATTTATATGAAGCATTGATAATCCGTTTAACCTATCTTGAGGCATTGTTGATCCGTTAAAATCCTTCACTCTTTTTAAAACGCTAAAGCTTCTTTCTGCGGAAACAACGGAAGCTGGTAGGCTCAAAAATATTCTAAGTGCTACAAATTGGGAAACAATTCAATTGAATTTGTTTCTAGTATGTTCTGTAGCAAATTTAATGGAGTTAATTCTGAATTTAAGTTGGTTGTGTAAATCTGCTTCATAAAAATCAATTCGTCGCATATTTTATATGAAATTTCTTTTGAATATCTCTGTTGTAATAAATGCGTTGAGGTTTTTATTTCCTCGTCATTTAAATTACAGATTTCACGGAAGGATTCAAAACGCCTTGTTAACCCAGATATAATCGAATCAATTATATAGAAGAAAACGTTTGTTCTATAATGCTTTTCGGCGTCGAATTGTGTTTGAATATTGCGTGTTATTTGAAATTCTGGCAGAATTTTTGAATTTTCTGGCATCTCTCTTGACTTTGAAAGTATTTTGTTCCATTCTTGACGTACTTCCTGAATTTTTAAAATAAGATTTTATCTATACTCTTCAACTCGACGTTCAGAGTGGCGTTACGAAATTCAATTAATAAGTTTGTTTGGTGCAATAATGTTAAAATTTGAAGCCATATTGTTGAAAAAATGACACATTCGAATATACCCAAATATTGACTAATAGACTCCAATTCAGTACGCGCATGTGGTTGAAGTTTTAACAATTCTGCCGTATCTACAGCAGATCGTATTTTCGTCAAATATTTTGCAACGGGTTTAACTGCATCGAGTCTTGCAGACCATTTTGTGTTTGATGTAGCATGAAGTGAAGCAGTTAAATTTTTCCTTAAAATTTCCCATCTCTGTGAACTGCTGCTGTAAATGTTTGGGATGGTAAAATAAAATAAAACTTGAAAAAAAGAATAAAGGAATAAAAATCCGACAATATTGGAATTGGTTATTAAAAGAATTTTATTTGATATAAACAAAAAAAAAAGTTGTACACGACTCGAACGGTTTTACTAGACTCTTCAATTAAAAATTAATTACGATTAACAAGAAAAATATTTTACATTCAATAATTCAATAATTAAAGTATTGTCAGCGATTTGTTGCTTGCTGCGGTGCTCCCTGGTCGATGACCGCGGTTCATGAAATCGTCGCTGCTTCGTTGACGCTGCAGTGACCCAGAATGCAACCTGTAGTATTTCATATGGTTTCGCAACATTCTGCCCGCCTTGAAATGTCTTCATTTCAATCTATGATTAAAATAAAAAATTAATTCTACATTTTGGGTTTAATGACATTTCCTGCAAATAAACCAATTTAGTTAAGGTTTTAAGGCACCTATACTCGCCTAAATGCTATGAGGTTGGAAGATATGGAAATGGGAAAGAGGTGAGGAGAGAAGTGAGTGTTGTATTACATATTTTCATCAAGTGCTGGATATATTTTGGACGTTCGGTTAATATCGCCTAACTCTCTTAAACTTTCCTGCATTGCTGCTTTATCAGAGGTATTTGATTGTGGAATTGGATCTCTCGGGTGTGTAATCACTGATGTTAGTACTGCATCGCGTTGTTGTACTGTTTGTTGTTGGTGTAGTACATGGGTGGTCATGATATTCCATGATGCTGCTGCGAGCCACCAATTCTAGCCATACGTAGCGTGAATTTTTTTCGCATTTACTGTAGTTGTTACAAATAGCTTGAGGAATCGTATTATGGCGTACGTTCCTATGATAATAAGGTAGATACTTCCAATTTCTTGGATGATATTGCTAACCTTATCTTTAAGTGAATTTAGGTCATATGGTGTTAATACGTTTACCATGTTAATGTTTTGGTGATCAATGTCGGAACCCAGTAATCTATGAGTCATAATGTTGTTTATAGCTTCACGCACTGCTGGAAACATAATTTGCCTTCGCAAATCCCCTAGTGCTTCTGAAGAATATATTCCTGCTTTCATGAGATTACCAGGGTCTTCATAGGCCCAATTGTTAGAATTTGTAGATGGTTTTAATTCTTTTGGAGTTTTAATCTTCTGTAATGTTGGTGATAGTCCATACCATTCTCCTAAGATATGGTACCCTGGAACAGTCAGTGATGAACATGGTATTTCGTTGCGCAGTCTTTGCACTATGTGTGTTCTAGGAGTCATAAATGCTGAATTGTTTGCATAGGTTATTGGCAATTCGTTATAGCATTTGTCGGTATTACGCACATAGACTTCTACTGGCTGACATTTAATTATGTATAAAAGTTCTCCACGTGGGATTACTGTGTGACCTAATTCTTTCATATATAATAAGGCAAATGCATCCGGATTTTGTCCCGCAATACTTAATTGTGTTCGCAATACTTCTGTTTCCAGTTCACATCTCTTTAACATCAGACTTTTATACAGTTTTTCTATTTGGAGCTTCCAATGCCTTTCCGTGTATACAAATTTTGAGTTTACGTAGGTCAGTAGATCTAAATTGTTCGCGTCAGCTGATTTTTTGGTAAACCAATACTCTGTTCCTACCTTGGGTACAATAATCAATCTTGGATGTTCAGTTTGGTATCCATCGACACGACAAACTGAAATAGCTTTCCTCACTTCCAATGCAAACACAATGTCTTCTGTTTGCACAGTATACATGATGTTGGTATTAGCGTTGGTGTTATTTTGACCAAGATTACGGATCTTCATTGCCTTTCCTTGCCAGAGCACGTCATGTTTGGTAGTTTAGCAGGACTTATTGGTTATCAATTCCCAGAATGTCATTCCAAATTCGGGATCAATACATTTACTATCCAAATAGGAACAAGCAATTTTGTTTCTAATGAGAATTTTGCCCCCTTGCAATAGTACTCTGCTTGTATAGTCTGCAATTGTTATTGTTATCGCTTGATTGACTAACTATAACGTTGGTCCATGAGTTCGTACCCACGGAATAGGGTACTCCATAGCATGTACCATCGCTAGTAAGTGTACCAGCTACAATTGCTGAATAGCTATTAGTACTGTTTGCTTTTATTTCCGCAATTGTTCTTTCTCCATTTAACTTGTATGTTCCGTATTTGTGAAGTGAAAGACATTCTTCGTGTGTAATTTCCTTTAAATAAGTGGATAACCCACCAGAACTAATGATAGGTGGCTAAACATTCCGCAATGGAATATTGTTTGAATAATATTAATCTTGCATAGGAATGTTTTAATTGAAACAACGTCACTCAGTTGTAGAAGCTGAATGTCCTCGTCTTCATGTTCAGTTCTTATCTCTTCAACCTGACATTCTCCTAAAGTAACAAGGGACATTGACGTTATATTTATGATGTTATGGCTGCAATCGTATGCAATAATAGCTTGGGATATTCTAGCAGCAAGTATGAGCAGGAAGCAACAAGGCGGCATCATGGTTGAAGCTAATAAATGAATGTTCATTATTATTAATATTATTCTATTATTATAAGTATTCTTAGTATTATTAGTTTAAAGTTATGTTTAATCGGATATGAGTCATATTTATTCTAATATACCTACGTATTTCTTTACAATCTAGAATAACTTATGTATTTGTTAATTATCTTCTTTGAATTCACACAAATTGTTATTGTCTACTATAGGTAAGATGCATATTTTGGTGATTGGTCTTTTTAGAGTGCAATGCTTGCATTTTTAGGTTACAACACGTACCAATACATCATTCCCAGGATGTAATTCAGTAATTCTTCCCAATAGCCACTTCGTTGGAGGTAATCTTTCATCTTTTACTAATACTAGCATGCCTTCCTGAATATTGGGAGTCTGTTGGAGCCATTTTATAACAGCGTCCAGGTATTCTGTGTTCCATCTACGCCAAAAGTCTTGCTGTATTTTTTGTATCTGATGCCATCTGTTTAATGTGGATACTTTATAGTCTACCAAATTTTCTTCTGGGTGTGATACTAAGATATCGCCGATTAAGAAATGTCCTGGTGTAAGAGCTGCAACGTCTTCTGGATCATCAGTCAAAGCAGTTAAAGGGCGAGAATTAAGGCACGCTTCTATTTATGTTAGGCAAGTAGCTATCTCTTCATATGTCCACAACATGTTTCCCATGATTCTCTTTAAATGGTGCTTGGTTGATTTGACTCCACTTTCCCAAAGACCTCCAAAATGGGGTGACCCTGGTGGAATAAAGCTCCACTCTATTCCTCTTTCAGCTATTATTGGGTATATATATTCAGAGAGTCCCCACTGTTTGTTTAGTGCTTCTTTTATTAGGCGGTCGTTTGCTCCTACAAAATTTGTACCGCAGTCAGAGAAAATTTTTGTACATAGCCCTCTTCTACCAGTAAATCTTCTGAGTGCAGCAAGAAATGCTTCGGTTGTTAAGTCTGACACCGCTTCTAGGTGTACAGCCTTTGTGGCCAAACAAATAAAGATGCAAACATATGCTTTAGAAGTTCCTGGTCGCCCTCTACATTTTGATTCTTTCAATGTAAATGGGCCGCAGAAATCAATTCCGGTGTTCAGGAATGGTCGGCTTACAGTAACCCTGTATTTTGGTAAATTACCCATTAATTGTTCTTGGGCTTTTGCTTTAAATTTATAACAGATAATGCATCGATGTATTTCAGATTTAATTAATTGTCTGGCTGAAGGTATCCAATATTTTCTTCGGAGAACGTTTAGCATCAGCTGCACGCCACCATGTAATGTTTTCTTATGTATGTCTCCAACAATAAGTTTGGTTAATGGTGCTGCCTTTGGAAGAATTATGGGATATTTTTGATTATAAGGCAAATTAGAATGCTTTAATCTTCCCCTTACTCTCAATATACCATTTTCATCTAAGTGGGGATGCAAATTAAATATATTTGAATTAGAAGATAATGATTGACTAGATCTTAATGCTTTTAATTCTGATTCGAAGTGAAATAATTGTGCTACAATAATCAAGCATTCAAGAGCTTTGTCGAGTTCGTATTTAGTTAGGTGACCTTTGCATCTTAAATGTGGAAATAATTTGCAATTGACTATGAAGCGCTTGCACCAAGCGGTCACATGAAGCAGTCTATTCAGTGTCGAAAATCGTTTTGGGATATCATTTTCCGTAGTGTGTAGAGTTGTAGATATAATTTTTCTTTGTTCAAGTTCCGTCATATAGTTACTTTGTACATTTTTAGGCCACTGTGATGTATTTTCACTTAGCCATTGCGGACCCTTCCACCACAGAGGATAATTGTTAAGTTCGATGGTGCTTATACCTCTACTTGCACAGTCGGCGGGGTTGTCGGATGACTTGATATGTCCCCACTGAGCATCATTCATGTTCTCTAATATCTCAGTTACGCGATTAGCAACAAATGTTTTCAATTTGGAGGGATGGTTTCTCAGCCATGCGAGAACTATTGTCGAATCTGTCCACAAAAACGTATCAACATTTTCCATTTGAAGTGATGATTTAGTTGCTTTTATTAATTTGGTCAATAATACCGCACCAGCTAGCTCTAATCTTGGTAAGCTAATTTGTTTTATAGGAGCTACTCTTGTTTTTGCAGTTAATAATTACCTTCACAAATGCATCTTCTGCTACTCGTAAGTAAATAGCAGCTGCATATGCTTGTTCGGATGCATCGCAGAAACCATGGAATTGCCAATTTTGGTTATATTTTTGGTATAAGATCCATCTGGGAATGCGTATATTTTCAATTAACTTTAACTCATTATTAAATGTTATCCATTGGGTTCGAATATTACTTGGTATATCGTCATCCCACTGTGTCCCTGATAACCATAATTGTTGCATTAGAATTTTTGTTTTGACTATAAGAGGGGAGAGCCAGCCGAGTGGATCATATAATTTGGAGATTTGTGACAGTAATTGTCTCTTTGTCTGAACATTGTTCTCGTATTCTTTTATTATAAACTGGAAGGCATCGCGACTAGGGTTCCAATATATTCCTAGTGCTTTAATTGTGTCATTGATGTCTAGTTCAGTAGCACCCTTTAATTCTAAGTCGTCTTTCGGTATGTCGGTAAGAATTTCTAAGTTATTACTTGCCCATTTACGCAACCGTAGTTTACCCCGGAATAAAATCTGACGTACTTCCCTCTGTAGGGGTACTGCTTCTTCTGCTGAATCTGCACCAGAAAGCAAATCATCTACATAAAAGTCATTGATAATAGTTTCAGACGCCTTTTCAGATATAGACTTTTCAACTGAAGCTATTTGCTGTAACGTTTTAATGGTAAGATAGGGCGCACTTGCTGTACCGTAAGTTACGGTGACTAATTTGTATTCTCTAATTGGTTCTTTAGGATCTGCACGCCACAAGATTTTCTGATAATTTGTGTGTTCTGGAGTAACGAGAATCTGTCTATATATTTTCTCTATATCTGCCGTAAATGCTATCCGATGTTTTCTCCATCTCAGAAGAATGGTGTTTAGGTCTTGTTGAATCTTTGGACCGATTAATAAGGTATCATTTAATGATATTTGATTGGTTGTCTTTGCGGAAGCATCAAATAAAACTCTTGTCTTTGTTGTTGTGCTATCCACTTTGAATACAGCGTGGTGTGGCAAGAAATAATATGGAGATTGATCATCATTATCAGGTTCTTCTATACGTCTCATGTGTCCTAGCGCTTCATACTCCTGCATAAATTTTATATAACTCAGTTTTTAACTCGGAATTGGCTTGCAATTTCCGTTCCATGCTTAGGAAACGTTTAATTACCATATTTTTAGAATATCCTAATCTCGGTATATCAGGATATGATTTGAAGGGGAGAGCTACTACATATTTTCCATCATTAGTACGTCTATGTGTAGTATCAAAAATGTTCTCACATAGATTTTCCTCAGGTGTTCGAAATTTGCTTGTCTCATAATGTTCGACTTCCCAAAATCTTTTGAGTAAGTCATTTACATTTCTATCACCTTGTACGCTTATCAGAAATGAAGCTTTGACATCTTGCTGAATTGGACCTGACAATATCCATCCTAAAGTGGTTTTCTGTGCCAGAGGTGTTCCTAAAGGACCACGTATTTGTTCTATATCGATGAGAGTAGTATATATATCACCACCTAGAAGGATATCTATTTCACCAGGGTTCAGATATAGCGGGTCAGCTAATTGCAGATTTTGAATGTGATTCCAGTTTGATCCTCTTTCTAATTTTTGGGTAGGAAGGAGTCCTGTTAAGTAGGTAAACTATGCGGTTTCTGGATCAAGTGCATGTGTACTTGATGTAGTACGTGGTCTTGTAGGGTACAATGTGACCTTTGTTTGACCTTGAAAATGGGGGCGGTGTTTGGGGCGTGGTCTTGTAGGCTACAATTTGACCTTGAGGGTTTAAAGATGGCGGTGGTGTTGTGTGTGTGGTGACGTAAGTGGGGTTTGGTCAATGTGGTGGTGGTGGTGGTGGTTGTCGGTATTTGAGGCGTGGTCTTGTAGGCTACAATTTGACCTTGAGGGTTTAAAGATGGCGGTAGAACGTGATCTTGTAGGGTACAATGTGACCTTTGTTTGACTTTGAAAATGGCGTCGGTATTTGGGGCGTGGTCTTGTAGGCTACAATTTGACCTTGAGGGTTTAAAGATGGCGGTGGTGTTGTGGGTGGTGACGTAAGTTGGGTTTTGGTCAATGTGGTGGTGGTGGTGGTGGTTGTGTTGGGTGTGTGTAGTAAGTGAGGATCATAAGAGGTGGGGGTGGCATGGGTTCGTGGAAAGCATTCGACCAATGAGGGCATGGTTGCGCATACACATGTCCATGCATGAATCGTTGTAATAAAGAATTCAGCCAATCGAACCCGCGGGATGTGTGCACGAATTTAATTTAAACAAAACAGGAAATGTGTGGGTGGAACACCTGGGCCGCGATAATGTGCAAGAACAACACCGGATGTTTTTCAAAGTTTGAATTGGGAATAACAGGAAATGTGTGGGTGTACAAACGGGGCCGCCGGATGTTTGCGTGAATTTATTTTGGGCAAAACAGGAAATGTGTGGGTGGAACACCTGCACAATATTTCCACTTGTTGCGAAATTCATGCTATGACTCATACATTGTGCAAGAACAACACCGGATGTTTTTCAAAGTTTGAATTGGGAATAACAGGAAATGTGTGGGTGTACAAACGGGGCCGCCGGATGTTTGCGCGAATTTATTTTGGACAAAACAGGAAATGTGTGGGTGGAACACCTGCACAATATTTCCACTTGTTGCGAAATTCATGCTATGACTCATACATTGTGCAAGAACAACACCAGATGTTTTTCAAAGTTTGAATTGGGAATAACAGGAAATGTGTGGGTGTACAAACGGGGCCGCCGGATGTTTGCGTGAATTTATTTTGGGCAAAACAGGAAATGTGTGGGTGGAACACCTGCACAATATTTCCACTTGTTGCGAAATTCATGCTATGACTCATACATTGTGCAAGAACAACACCAGATGTTTTTCAAAGTTTGAATTGGGAATAACAGGAAATATGTGGGTGTACAAACGAGGCCGCCGGATGTTTGCGCGAATTTATTTTGGACAAAACAGAAAATGGATTATTCAGGTGTATGGAGGAAAGAAAATGTATAAATATATTTTCATTTTTTAACACCTGATCATTGGTAATCTGACAATAGATAGGTTAACATAGTTTCAAAGGGAGGGCATAAAAAAAAAAAAAAAAAATGTTTTGGGCTGATTCTATATGGGATGAAACTCATTTTTGTACCTGTCTGAATGGTTGGATGTATATGAAGATTGTGCATTCAGTTGTAAGATGTGACTTAATGAAAGTATATATGACTGCTGAAAATGGTAAAAGATGCAAGGTATTAACTTTGACTAGAGGTCAACCAATTCCCTCAAATTTTGGGGAGATGCGCATCAATCCATTTGAACATGTTAAGATTGAAGTCAAGGGAGGAGAAATAACTGTAGTAGGCTGGCTACAAGATGGGACGATCAGACGTCCAAGTACTAATTTCTTCCTACATAACTGTCCGTTTGCAGGTGAGGAGGAGTGGTATCGTAAACCAATAAAGCAACAAGAAGCAAATAAATCAGAAAAAATAAAAGATGTAAAAGAGTGTGAAAGCAGTAATACCCAAACAAATTCTGATATGAAAATTGAGTAATAGGGTTCTATTGTATATAATCAATTAAATCACCGTAATAATGCATAGTCTTTGTCAACGTTTTGAGCAATCAACAACTAAACAAATAAAGAGATATTATGTCATTAAAAACTTTTATTTCATTTGCATTTGCATGCTCTTTATATGCAAATTGCTTAGCACTCCCAATCAATTTAAACTTAGGACAAAAATCAAGCGATAATATTGATTTTAATATACAGTTGCCAAATAATGATTCCATTCAAATTTCTTTATCATTTCGGCTACTTACACTAAGTAATGCTACTTATGATGCATTACCTACAACAACAACTAATATACCCTTAAATGATGATGATTCTTCTGTTATCTCTTCAGAAAATGGAACTGAATCACCTAAGGAAACTGATGTGGAATTAATACCAGAAAATAGTGTAGTGAGTGTTGAGGAGGCAATTGAAGGATTTAGGCAAGACTTAATAAACAAAGAAAAAGATATAGGTGGAATTATAGAGAGTGATCGTGTGTTTTACAGACATTTTAAATTAAACTTTGAGGAGGACAAATCAATGAGAGTTCGATGTACATATGATAGCAACTATGAGCATAGAACTCTAAAAATATCTTGTTATGAATATCATGAACTTGAAGGAGAACGGATTTTGAGTAATGGTGAAATTGAATACTTCAGAGAGAATGACTCTACATATAAATCAGACATCACATCTGTTGATTTGAGGAAAATGAGGCAGACTTACAACATGGACATTTCATAAACTGTAGAGTTCCAGTTGAAGTGAATAAAGTTTATAATATTATGTGAATAAAACAATTGATTTTTTAAAACAAAAAATTGTATTTTATTAAAAATTATCCATAAATTTCTTATACAGGAAAACATTTTGTAATGCACATACACCATTATGTATCATACATCGTGGTACATCAACATATTTTTTTCTTAATTCTTCTGATATAGGACATCCCTTTTCATCTAAATTGTAAATTGGTACATTATTTTCCAACTTTAATATATCGGTAATCCACTTGATTTTTTCATTTCCTTTCATATATATGATTTTGTCTTGGAGAATGTCTTTAAAAAGGGTAGTGATACTATCTTGTGAAGTAAATCCTCCATTCCAAACAAATCCATGGTGATATTGATTTAACCATTTTGCTTGATTCTGTAGCTCCGGCGGTAGATTTTCAAAGTTGTATATTGGTTTCAAAATAAAGTGCTGTAGTTGATTATCTTGAGTTATAATGGCAATTTCCTTTAAGATGAACGTATTTCTAGGACCTTTGAACCCTTGAATATCAATGATGCAATTCATTTTTTACAGTTTATGAACTTCACTAGTTAGCGGATTGTACTGAACTATTCTATCATGTATAAGTAGACAGTATGCTGCAGTATTTTTCGGTATATTCACAGATGTTTGAAATTCTATACTAACATCTACAGGACCCGTTTTGAGATATTCATTTTGACGTGAGCAATCAATAACAACTAAAGGAGCCAAGTTTTTGAACTGCTCTTTAGTGAGTAATGGTTCAGACCGACGGTTGTAGTATGACTGTTGGAATTTACAATACATCTCATATAATATAGCGTATTGATCTATATTATATTTTATATTCAAATCATTGTATGGATATTTTTCAGAATTTAGATAAACTTTTAGGTCTGTTAGGTTGCAGTGATCAAATTTGGATGCATCTTTTTCACTCGAATCTTTACGGTCAGTTTGTAAAGCAAAAATCACATATCTTGGTTTTTCTAGTTGATTAACTGTTTTAACAGCCCATGTATGGCGGGTAGACTGTGGTGGTGATGGATATTCATACAAATCCCAACTTCGAAATACCATTTCAATTGGGTGATTGCTTTCAGTAATTTTCAATAGAGACAACTTTTCCATATCAGCTACAGTAACATGTGGCAGATGCCATTGTAATTTAAGTATATTTACTGAACCATCACAGTCTTTGGCATAAATTGCATTTAGGTCCGTTCTGGAACGAACCAAAACTAGTTCATGTTTGGCATTAATAACTATTTTCTTATAATCTTCAGCAAATCCAAGAAGATATTTTAGTGGTATGCAAAAATTAAAGTTTCTTTCTGAGTTAAGAGTTATATTGGTGAGAGACCATCCTGAATTTAGAAGCATTTTACTTTCACTTTCGTTTAATGAAAGCTTATTCTTCATCGTTGAAGTAAGACCAACATTTTTATTGCGATCAATTTGTACTCCATTTATTTCATACCGGATCTCCTCAAATAAAAATGCCATCGCATTATTAGTTAACTTTACATCAGGTATTTTGTCAGCCGCCCTAGGAGTACATTCCAATTTCCCTTCAATGTAAATAAAACTTTCACTTGGAAGTACATAGATGTCTTGATGTTGAATAGCTATACGTATTTCATCATTGTTTTTGAAAGAGTTCGTAAAGGGTGAGTAACTATGATATTCAATTTTTGCGACACTATTATCATAGCTTGCAGCATCCTTGATACTCAAAACTTCACTCATTTCTCGTCTTTTATGATAAATCCTAAAGATCTCAAGTAATTCTTATTTTGTGTGGTAAGTTTGAACCTTTTTTCCCTTTGTGGTCTAATTTCGGCGAGAGTTGCAGGAGAACTGTTGTTGAGGGTAGCTAATATACGTAATTTATCCTTATTATATATTATCATGTTGCGGTTTTAGATGTAACCGAGCTGTTATTGTCTCTCCCCTAAAATTTATTAAATCACCGTCCTGATCAATGAGCTTTAAGCTAATGGAAGTAATTCTTCGAGTGGTTAGCGGTAAGTAAATGACGTTCTTTGGTACCTCAACTATCTTATAACCAGGCCCCACCTTTGGGGAGAATTCGTGTATTGTATGTACTCGTGTATCGTTCATGAATGATCCACTTATTATATTACATTCCACTCTTATTGTATTAACTTTAATTATATTAACTGGTAAATCTGATACATGCAATTTATTAGGTTCCAATTGTCGCTTACTAAACCCTAAAAGTGATCCAACTGTACCCTCTTTGTTAAAGTAAATGGGCCCACTAGATTTGATTTCACTTTTCAAAGTGTTATTGTTCGCACGCAATTTTATATGGTAACTCTCTTCACTTAATTTACTTAATTGATTCTCAAGATATTCAGCTATGTCATCTATCTCATATGATCCTGTAGGTATTTCTATAACCGCACCCCCAACGTGAAATAGATTATTTTTGTTATTCTCAATATTTGGTATTGAATTGTAAGTTTGGAAATCAATTAACCCACATACATAATCCCCTGATAAATCTATGGGTGGGAAATACTCGGTTGTTAATATAGATGAATTTCCGCTTAATGTAAGTGTTAATGACATTGTGGTGTAATTTAAAATGATGCAATTATCTGATTTCCTCCTCATTTATATAGATTTGTTAGGGTATGAGAATCATTTCAGTTTTAACCACTGGGGGGGTTCAGTAGTACAAGGAAGAAATACAAAAAAATATGGAAAGATTAAATGATGAAGTGCAAATATTTCTTAAACATTTCGATATTAGCAGATTCTTGCAAGAGTATGACAAGTTGTTACTAGAAGAACATAAGGAGGAAATAGAAAAATCCTACCGCTTTTTGGATGAATATAAAGAAATGAACATTTTGACTTCAAAATATGGGGAGCATTATGAATCCTGCAGTTGGGCTTACAATACTTCAACATCGGGTCCAGATACTTGTAATTGTCAGCATGTTAAAAGCAAATTTTTGCGAATATCCAAATTATTGAAGTTATATAATAGAATTAAGGGGCCTTGTTGTTCCTATTGTATAAGGGAAATATTTTAAATAAATAAATAAAAATACATACATATTCTTTTATTTTTCGTAACAATCATACAAAAATTTCAAACATAAATGACCACATATTACAGAGTTATATGTTTGATATGGGGAATAATTATACCTTACATTACTAGTTAAATATTTTATAATTTCTAATGGTGGTTGTAGATTTCCAAAGCTATCAAAGTACTGAATATCTTCATCATTTTTATAGTACGCTACCCAATGAGTTCCTGGACCGGATGATATATCCAAGTTGATAATACCGCATTCCTTCTTGTTAAGTTTCTTTGGAAGCTTATCACGCATGAAAACTCCTCGAAAATGTGGTAGATCCTTTGCATATTTAAGTAAGTCTACCTCAGTTAGCGGTCTTTTAGGCAGCGTTTTCAATAGTTTTTTGGTTCTGGGTTTAAGTACAACCCCAATCCTTTTTTATGAGGTTTTAAGTAAAGGCCTTTTCCTACTAGCTTGGAATCCATTTCTTCATTATGCCTCTTACTCTCTTTGAGCTGCTCTTTTGCATCTTTAACAGAATTAACAGCGTTTACAATAGCTGATGCACCTCCTCCTAGCGATCCTAAAGCAGAAAGACCTGCAAATAAAGGAACGAGGAATGGTAAAATACCGCCAGTTTTTGGTATAGGTATGACTCGTGGAACTTTCACATATTTCTTCCTATATTTAATTGTATCTCCTGCTTCCTTTCGTGCCAACGCAATGGCTCTTTGCAAAGAATCAGGTTTTTGCCTTTGAATAGATTTTCGCACCTTTGAGATAACCGCTCTCAGGGTAATGTTTTTCTTAACTTTTTTATTTTTCTTTCGTGTGCTCGTTTTCTTCTTATTCCTCATTTTAGCCATACCCATTCCGAATTTAGCCTTAGCATTCATGATATTGGTAACTAGTAATGCGTTTGCGCGCTCACCTAGGTTCGCGTCAGTAGATTTAACTCGACTCCAAGCCTTTTCAGCCAAAATCCGATCTGCTATGTTGCGATCTGGTGTACTCTTAAATTTAGAGTAGGCAATATCGTGTTCTTTACATGCGCTATCTAAAGGATTAATACCAGGATCACCCCGAGCTAATCTTTTTGCTAGTTTCGTACCAGGTCCGCAATATTGGTAGCCTGGTAAGTGTAATTCAAACGGCAACTTGTTAATTAGTGTGTTAATTACCCCCGCTCCTCTCTTATTATGCTCAAGCATGAGTATAAATGTCTTTAGCCTTCAACACTCAGATACAAACTAAAAAGTATTTAAATTTAGTAAGCATTTATAGGTTGGAGTTAGTATTCAAAATGAAGTTCATTAAGCAAAGTCTATCGCTGCCAATACGAAATAATGATTTTCAGAGCAATGTTAAAGAAACTGGAAGACATAGTTCATTATTACCCAATAGTATACGTGCTCTAATAGTTGGTCCCTCCAATTGTGGGAAAACAAATGTTATGATTAGTTTGCTGGAACATCCTAATGGTTTGAGTTATGAAAACGTTTATGTATATTCAAAATCACTCTACCAATCAAAGTATTTATACTTAAGAAAACTTTTGTCCCCCATACAAGGATTAGGCTATTATACATTTTCTAATAATGATGATGTTATACCATTTGATGAGGCAAAAAAAAATTCAGTTTTTATTTTTGATGATGTAGCATGTGGGAAACAAGACAACATACGCTCTTATTTTTGTATGGGCCGACATAATAACATTGATAGTTTCTATCTTTGTCAGACTTATACTCATATACCAAAACACTTGGTGCGAGATAATGCCAACTTTCTCATTTTATTTAAACAAGATGATACAAATCTTAGGCACGCTTATGATGATCATGTTAATACGGATATGAATTTTGATACTTTCCGAGATATGTGTGCTAAGTGTTGGGAGTATAAATATGGGTTTCTGGTGGTAGATAAAGACAGCCCCTTAAGCAAGGGACGTTATCGTCAGGGATTCGATACATATATTTCTGTATAAATATAACAGACCCGTTAAAGCAATCAACAGACCAGTTAAAGCAGTTACGAGAGCAGTTAAAGCTGTTAACAGACCAGTTAATAAAGCCGTTAACAGATCAGTTAAAGCAGTTAACAGATCGTTTTTAAAAATAAATATCATTACAAATGGGTAATAAGAGGGATTTAATCAAGGATATTATTAAAACTAGGAATGCTATCAAGAAAAAGTATCGAGCTATAAAAACGGGGCGAATCGATGTTGAATCCCAACTTGAAGAGACATTTAAGCCCATAACAAAACCACTTAAAGAGCTTGTAAGTGAAACAAAAGTAAAACATCGTGCTGATATCAAATCAGAACCTAAAAAGGAAAATAAAATAAATGAAGATGATGATGATTATGGCAGCTTCGAGTTAAACCCAAAACAAATGTATATGAAAATGGAACCAACAAGCACACCGCTGAAGTATAGAGACTCTTCTTTAATGTCATCACAAGATGAGTATGGAACACCAACTCATTCAAGAACCTTAGCTAATAAATCAGACTCCACCCTCAACTTATCAACTGGCTTAGTTAATAAATATTTAGAATTGTACCTAGACAAAAGCCCTAAAATTGACTACACTTACGGTGTTCATATGGATGATGGGAGGTGGAAAATTGGAAAATATAGCATTGACATTGATGAACAAAATTTAATTATTAATGGGAAGCAATATAACGTAACAATGGGCTTATGTGAACTTCTTTTTATGAAAGAACCATCAAAGAGTTTATATGATGAAAAAGATTTAGCTCATTATCGAGAAATCTTGGAAGATTCTAATGCCCATAGACGTGAATATAGTGCAGATGGACAAATAAAAGGTAGTAGAGGCTCCAAATATAAGGATATTATAAGTAAATTTGGCAGCCATAAAGGTATTGGACTCATGAAGCTGCCCAGAGAGGCTATTGACTATGTTTACTGGGATAATCCAAATGAATTGGTAGACAGATTACGACTCTTAATTGGCTCTCAAGTAGCTGGGAATAATAGTCATAACAATGAAATTGTTTCCATTATTGAGGAGTTAAGGGAGTCTGATTTAATTTTATAAAAAGCTTCCTTCCGCTTTGTATATATTTATTCATGAAATGACTGTTGATAAGTTCGGACGATCGCTAAGAGATGGTAATATTGAACGAGGTTCTCCTGGACCTCGAGGAGAACGCGGTCCCTCTGGGCAACCAGGCGAAAGAGGCCTCACCGGACCTGCAGGAGTAGGTTTTCTGCTAACATCAGATAATAACTATGATATGCAATTCAGCAATATTAAGAATCTCAAAAATCCAGAAGAAGATAGTGATGCTGTAAACAAGCTATATATAGATGAGGCAATAGATAAATATTTAGACCTCTGCAAGTCCCATAGTAGTTTAGAAACAAAAACAGCTAAGAGTGAATTAGAGGAAGAGCTTGCGAATGTGCATAATATTATTAAAATAACTAGAGAAAAACTGGAAACATTGACCCAATCGCACATAAATAAGTCATTTGAAAAGTTAAAAGTTTATATTGATACAAAGTGCGAAGACATTGAAAAGAACTTACAAGGGTTAATAAATGTAGAATCTCTTATAGTCAAAGCTAACAATGAGTAAAGAGGCCCTTGTGAGTGAGCTGCACAGAGCAGTTCGTCGAAATTTTCCCAGGCGTCGTGTCATTATGAAAGATTTGGATGATCTCTGGCAAGCAGATTTGGTTGAAATGGGTGCTTATGTTCGTGAAAATAATGGCTTCTACTATTTGCTAACAGTGATTGATACATTTTCAAAATATGCTTGGGTAGAACCTATTAAAAATAAAACTGGAAAACAGGTAACGGCTGCAATGGAAAAAATTCTAAAAAGCGGCCGGGTACCTAAACATTTGCAGACAGATGATGGTAAAGAGTTTTATAATAAAACATTCCAGACACTAATGCTAAAATATGGAATCAAACACTATTCGACTTTTAGTATAATGAAAGCCTCAATAGTTGAAAGATTTAATAGGACGTTGAAAGGCATGATGTGGAAAGAATTTAGTAAGCATGGTTCCTATCGTTGGATTGATTTTGTACACAATCTTGTTTATGAATATAATAATAAAAAGCATAGGACAATTAAAATGCGACCCTCTGATGTTAATCACATTAATAAAAATCTTCTACTACAAACAGTATATAATCACATAAAAATGGTGGGGAGAGCAAAATATAAGGTTGATGACTATGTTCGCATCAGCAAGCACAAACATATATTTGAAAAGGGGTACAACGCCGAACTGGACGACTGAGATCTTTAAAATTAAAACCATACAAAATACGAATCCTGTGACATATCTTCTAGAGGATTATGAGGGACATCCAATCAAAGGAGGATTTTATGAAAAAGAACTACCAAAGACGAAATATCCACATGATTACCTTGTTGAAAAAGTATTGAAGAAGAAACAGAATAAATTTTTTGTAAAGTGGCTAGGGTTCTCTGCAAAACACAATTCATGGGTCGATAAAAATGAAATATTATAAATAAAAATAGCATTTTAAGTTATCAAACCATCTTTTATTGCTTTATACTAAAATGTCCCCAAGCAAGTGTGTCTGCTGAATTTTCTTTTAAAAACCGCTTATTATCATGAGAGCTTAATGCAATCTTACTTTGTCTTATGCTATATACATTGTGCTTATCTGATCGTATGTATTGCTGGGTTCTTATCTGTTCAACAGAGTTATTCAGACATGTTAAGTAATCATCAAAACTAATACTATTTTTTATTACATTTAATTTAACGCCTTTGGCTTTTTTTATCGAATCTTCATTATTTACTCTTATACTATACATTTTTGATCTTAATCCTATAAATTCGGTCATTACTTTCCCATTTAATTCATCTTTCATAACCCCAGGAACTTTTTTATTTACTAAAGGTATATTATATACATTATTCTGTGGATAATCGCTAGTATCAAAATAATTAACATCAGATCTTATGATTCTATAAATATCATCACACTTAAATTCATAAATTAGAGAGTCGGTATCAGTATATAACAGTTTACAATTTTTATCCATTTTTGGTAAAATATAATCATAATGAAATTTATAAACACATGTTTTAGAGATATCAAGTATACACATTCCTATATAAATGGGTTTATTAAAATAAACTTCAGTCTTATTTAATTCAACGGCAACCAAATTTCTATCGAAAATAGATCTGCTGTGGAAGTTCGGTTTAGCTATCATAACTTTAGCTCCATATCGACCTTCCCACTTAGTAAGCAATTTTACTATTGAATGTTTACGTACGTTTTCCATGGTTTTGCCAAAGACCGCATTATTCATAAGCTTATATTTGTTTTTATCAAATTCATTTCTAGCTTTCTTACGCATTTCCGTATTTAAGTCAATATATTTCTTTAACCACGGAGACTGATTGAATTGAAGAACTCGATGTATTTTTTTCAAAATAAGTCCATGAGCTATGCACTGCTTCAGATTTTTATAATGAACGACATACGTTTCTTTATTAAATAATGTAGTCATCAGTTTTTGCTCCTTAGATCCAGTAGGTGCTTCATGTGTTGGACAAAATGGTAAATGTGAATGCTTATCATGCAAATGTTGTGGGTACTCGAGATCGACTTCTAAGATGTAACCTAATGGAGATTCATCCGATACATGAGTAATTTCTATATCCGTATTCACCCATTTGAAATCATGTGTTGGAAGATACTGGGACATTGCCCAACCATATAAATTATTAACATCAAAGTACATGAGATATTTGGAATCCTCTTGATCGTTATAGTTTATCATATAACTATTATTCGCTTTACTATATCGATTTGAACACTGACTTATTCCACCTCGAATTCCTCGTTCTATGAACATAACCATATCGACATCGGTTAACAACTCCAGCTCTATTTTGGTGTATTTCAGCATAGCATCCCATGTTAATCCTGGTAGAGTAAAATAGTGTGCAGGATCCAAACCATATGTTTTTGCACATACCTTTCTAAAATTCTCAAAAACGTCGGCTAAAAGTAGAACATCGATCTTTAAATACAAATCTGAATATTCACCCAGAGTTTGTATGTGAAATGTGTTCCACACAGTTTGTGCATGTAGGTAATCATCATGAGAAATATCAGATTCATTTAATTGGTTATAAAACGCTTCCCGAGGTGGTAATGTTACCTCATCCAATTTTTCCAAGTCGCTAATGTAATCATAAGGAAATACACCTTTTCTCGTCACTAGCTCAAATTCTGAAGAATTCAAATAGTTCCACTCCTTTTCTGTTATAAGTAACTGTTCTTTAGGTAAATATGACGCCAGTTTATCTAAAGATGATGCCATAAATTTGAATGAATCAATAAAACGGAATTTAATTTCACTATATTTAACATTCTTTGTAAATGATATATATCGTTCTTTATTAATTGGCAAAAGATCCACTCTGCCTTCAAATGCAGTTGCAACTTCCTTTATTATAAAGTGAGCATCATAACCACTCAAATTGTGGAATACTACCGGAATTATACGACTATCTTGATAATTAAGGTTACATTCTTCATGAGCTGGGCCTCTATATTTTCCAGTTAGATGACAATGATCTCGTACACGTTTTATTCCAATTGCAAAAGGTTGTTCACAAATATGACAATATTTGTCTTGTGTAAATTGCACTTTCTCATCTTCAGTTAACCTAATGAGTGGTTTAATCTCTGAAAATATGTCCTCTGCCTTTCTCAGAATTTGTTGTAGTTGGTCAACAAACCAATGCTGACAATCAGAACCTCTATAAGAACGAAAGACACTCAGGCTACTATTAAAAGAACAGTTGAAAAAATATCCCACACTGTAGGCCTCATGTTTTTGGTATCGTTTTGTTTTCCCCAATTCATCATCATTAGAAACAGGTTTCAACAAACATTCTAAATCAGCATATATTATAAAAGGTGCGCTTTCCTTAAAATTAAAATTTTTAAATTTCAACCATTTATTGTATTCTGTTGGCAAGAGAATTTTGCACTCATTCATTTTCGTGCAGTCATCAACATGTGCAGCTAGTTTTTCTTCTGAATAGAAGTAATGAAGGCACATATCGCAAATATACTGTTTTCTATGTGTTTTAGAGAGTTGCCCGGAAACTAGGCGTGACAAGTCTTTAATCCAACAATAATGGTATTTAATTTCAAAGTTAGAATCCCCCTCCTCCTCCTCCCCATTTTCATCATCTTCATAATAATTCTGAATTAATAATAAATTAATGTGTTTATCTTGCCGGTCTTTTGTAAGACGAACTGGAACTGTGTGAAGTTGTTTTTTTCTTTTTTCCAAAGCAAATATGTTTACTGATATAGCATTCAACTTTTCAAATTTAGTTATTTCATTTAATTCAGGAGGTAAACCAATTCCATTCAAATTCAAGATCTCGCTGTAATGTGGATAACTTGATACTCTATTTGAATTATGTTCGGCTGGGTAAAGTGCTGAAACTATAGCCCATGCAAAGCATGCAGAATCCTTATTATTAATGTTAATGCACGCATGTTTACACTTTATTTCAGGTGGTAAGTCGATATATGATGACCCTCGAAAGGGTTCGTACTTATTAATATTGACGGGTAAATTAATAATACTTGATAAAGCCCATCCACTATCACGCTCTTGAAATTCTTCTAGTTGAACTAATATATTCTGTTGAATATTTTCAAAAAACCATTGCTTTAAATCTGTGCCACGATCTACTACCACATTCTTTGTATTAAAATATTTAAATTCAAGTGCATCATCATCCTTTCGAGTAATTTTAAACTCTCCACAGAACGTAGTATTAATTTTAAGTGTGTTATACTTCTTTAAAATGTTTTGAATTCGTCGTGAAAATAAATGTTGAGCATCTTCTAAAAATATTTTGGGGTCCTTATGAATTAAATTAACTACTACTCCTGTCCTGATTCGATCCATAAATGCTGATTCCACATCCTCCCAAACTACACGAGATTTTCTAGACTCTCCTTGAGAACTATTACCCCGACCACGATGCAACAGTGAATGTAGCTTTACTTTAAATCCCTTGAGTTCTATAATACACCTTTGAAGACACCTTTTTGTTCCCATATTGGAACTCATCCTTAACACTGAACACGATCGCTGAATATATAATCTGCATTTTTTAAGAACATCATTGATTTGGTTGTCCAGAGGACCATTTAAATTTCTCAAAGCCATTTTAATTTCATCAACCATATTCACTACGTTCTTTATAATTGAAGCCATTGTTCTTAAACAAATTAAAATAGTGTTTGAATGTAAAATTGCACCAATAACGGATTAAATACACAAATAACCTTCGGCTTTAGGTATTATCACAAACTTTGACAATTAGTGCATAAGCGTCCAGTTTTATACAAAAATATAACCACGCCCTCTAATACTGCAAACACCTATACAAAAAATGTTGAAATATAACCACCCCCTCTAATGCTGCAAACACCTTGCACCAATTTCTTGGTAAAAAAAAACAACAACCATATTATGAGTCAACTTTTTTGTTATTTTATTTGTTTTTTTTTTTTTTATAAAATACATATTTAATATGTTTGGTTATAAAAATTCACTGGCTCAATGAATTCACTTAATTCAACAGGATGTGAAATCTTAAGATTAAACGATTTTCCAAATTCACCCTCATTAACTATACAGAAACTTGCTTCTTTGTTGATATCTTCGAGAACCTCATCAGATAAATTATTAAAACGCTGTGGTAGGTAAATGACATTCGCCTCCAATTCCAATAAAATTCTTTGGCCATATTGGGTTGAACATCTCCGTGCCTTTAATACCGTATATGCTTTATTAATCAGCATATCCTTTACTTTCAAAATTTCCTTGTAGGTGCTGCAAGCGTTGACCTTGTTTAAAACTCTATTTATTCTTTGTTGCTGGTCCATTATTTCTTCTAAATCAGATAAATTTAAAATAAAATAAACGTTGATGTAGCTTCCGAGGAATCTTATCTTATACTGATAAAGTTCAAATTATATCTTTTACCTTATATACCTTATTCCAAGCTAAAAATAAATTATACACGCTGTTTTTTTTTTTGCTGATAAGCTTTAGCGCGAGAAAAAGTCTCAATTGAGCTAAAAATAACCGCAATATAAAATTTTCTATTTTTAAAAATATACATCATTCCCATTTAGCTAGCAACTAAAAATTCCCAACTTGTATAAAAAGTTCCCACGGTCCCCAAAATTTTCCCACGCTCAACCGTCCTAATACCTAAAATTCGCGCAAACATCCGGCGGCCCCTTTTGTACACCCACACATTTCCTGTTGTTCCCAATTCAAGCTTTGAAAAATATCCGATGTTGTTCTTGCACATTCTCGCGGCCCAGGTGTTCCACCCACACATTTCCTGTTTTGTTCAAAATAAATTTGCGCAAACATCCGGCGGCCCCGTTTGTACACCCACACATTTCCTGTTATTCCCAATTCAAACTTTGAAAAACATCTGGTGTTGTTCTTGCACAATGTATGAGTCATAGCATGAATTTCGCAACAAGTGGAAATATTGTGCAGGTGCTCCACCCACACATTTCCTGTTTTGTCCAAAATAAATTCGCGCAAACATCCGGCGGCCTCGTTTGTACACCCACACATTTCCTGTTATTCCCAATTCAAACTTTGAAAAACATCTGGTGTTGTTCTTGCACAATGTATGAGTCATAGCATGAATTTCGCAACAAGTGGAAATATTGTGCAGGTGTTCAACCCACACATTTCCTGTTTTGTCCAAAATAAATTCGCGCAAACATCCGGCGGCCCCGTTTGTACACCCACACATTTCCTGTTATTCCCAATTCAAACTTTGAAAAACATCCGGTGTTGTTCTTGCACAATGTATGAGTGTTTGAATATATATGAGTCATAGCATGAATTTCGCAACAAGTGGAAATATTGTGCAGGTGTTCCACCCACACATTTCCTGTTTTGCCCAAAATAAATTCACGCAAACATCCGGCGGCCCCGTTTGTACACCCACACATTTCCTGTTATTCCCAATTCAAACTTTGAAAAACATCCGGTGTTGTTCTTGCACATTATCGCGGCCCAGGTGTTCCACCCACACATTTCCTGTTTTGTTTAAATTAAATTCGTGCACACATCCGGCGGTCTCGATTGGCTGAATGCTTTATTACAACGATTCATGCATGGACATGTGTATGCGCAACCATGCCCTCATTGGTCGAATGCTTTCCACGAACCCATGCCACCCCCACCTCTTATGATCCTCACTTACTACACACACCCAACACAACCACCACCACCACCACCACATTGACCAAAACCCAACTTACGTCACCACCCACAACACCACCGCCATCTTTAAACCCTCAAGGTCAAATTGTAGCCTACAAGACCACGCCCCAAACACCGACGCCATTTTCAAAGTCAAACAAAGGTCACATTGTACCCTACAAGATCACGTTCTACCGCCATCTTTAAACCCTCAAGGTCAAATTGTAGCCTACAAGACCACGCCCCAAATACCGACAACCACCACCACCACCACATTGACCAAACCCCACTTACGTCACCACACACAACACCACCGCCATCTTTAAACCCTCAAGGTCAAATTGTAGCCTACAAGACCACGCCCCAAACACCGCCCCCATTTTCAAGGTCAAACAAAGGTCACATTGTACCCTACAAGACCACGTACTACATCAAGTACACATGCACTTGATCCAGAAACCGCATAGTTTACCTACTCTGTTATGGTTTTAATTATATATGCTTCTACGTTATAGCGCTTTTTGGAATCAAAGTGAGATGCAATATCAAGATTGGTCACATATTGTGTTGACTTTGTTTTGGTACTACCAATTCCTGTGACTATTGCATTTGTCGGCCTGCGTCTTAGCGATAATAATTGTGCAGCCTTTTCGGTTATAAAGGATGCTTGCGAGCCTTGATCAAGTAAGGCTCGTAATGTAATGCAACCGCGGTTAGTGGAATATACATTTATTAAAGCAGTTGCTAATAATACAACTCTTGTTGCAGACGATTGAGTATACAGGTTACTTATTTCTGGTTGAACATTGGAAATTAATTCACCATTTGTGATTTGGTTTGCTACGTAAGATGACTGTACATTTTGGTAAGAATTTATAGCAGTTGGCATTGGCATTTTATTGTAAGGAGATGATGTATTGTCGTGTTCGAAATGTAGTAAGGTATTGTGGCGATTATTACATTTTCTGCAACCAAATTGTTGAAAACAATCCTTGGTGTTATGTTGGGATGAAAAGCAATTAATGCTGCGATGATCCTGCTTAATCAACTCATACCTAGTCTTCGGACTCATTGTAATAAACTTACTACATTCCTTTATTTTATGATTCCCTTTACAAACAGGGCATGCATGTTGCTATACCTTGTCGGACTATAACCTGCGACAGAAGTAAGACTGTTATCGCAAATCTTTTCACTCTCCATCTGCAATTCTTTAAACTGTGCTATACGTTTAGGAGAGGAGCGTATAAAGTTGATTATATCTTTAATTATTCCAATAAAATTTCTTGCACATAAAACTTTTTCGATCCCATCTTGAACAACAAGGTTAAGGTTGTGGGCATTGCAGTGTACAAATAAGGCTCGTGGCTCTTTCTCACGTATTCGCGATTGCAATCCAGAAATTAAGCATCATACACGATTAGGAAAGAATAATATGTACTCTTCGATTTAAATAATACATAATATAAAATTTGAAATACGGTTGAAATTCCGGGTGGGTAGTACTACCCACACTACCCATATTATTCGCCGCCCCTGTTTGCATAGAGAGAATCCACCAAAGGTTCTCAATAGAATTACATTCCGTACTACAAGCGGGCCAGACAAGTGTGCGAGTATTTTTGTCCGCAAGTCAATCCTTGGTTTGCCTTGAAGCATGAATGGATGGATTATCGTGCTGGAAAATTACTTCTTTTTCGTCACAACTACCCAGATGACTGATCAAAACGTCTTCCAAGAGTTTTGTGTACATCTGGAAGTTCATTCGAGTTTTTGCAGTAAATGCACCAAAAACCAGTACGCTACTACCATCGAATTTACGCTTCGATCTGACCACGTCGTGTTTTTTATAATTATGCCTGTAACAACTGTAGGAATCTGGGCCATCCTAATTAAATATTTTATTCATAAAAAAAAAGTTGTTTTTCCCACTCGGATATCCAAGACATGTACTTTTTCGAACCAGTAGTCTGTTCTCTCGCTGGATGGCAGTTAATTGGACCTTTCGTCCATACTATATTTGGCGAAGTCCTTAAAATACGCGCAATATGACGAAGTGTGACATTAAGCTCTAATTTTTCTTTCATTTGTTTTTCAGATAGCCGATTTGTTGTTGCCTCGTCTCGAATTTTGCTTTTGTCACGCAAGGATAATTTTGTATTGAAATTTGCAAATTGCCATAATTATTGCTTGTTTTTAAGAAATTCTTGATTGCACATTCAGAACGACCAATTTTACTAGTAATTTGCTTATTAGAGTAGTCTTATTATGTTATTTAAAACAAAAGTTAAAAAAAAACTTTGAATTTCGCGATTAAAGCTCAATTAATTCTCGATTCGCTCATTCGAATGTCGCATCTCACACTGAACTCCATTCATATTTTCGCTTTTTCTTCCAAAATAGTACCGTTAGTTTCGTCAGTTTTACTGTTTTCAATGGGCATCGGGAGAAAAAGGGTTTCTAACCCCCGTCTACACTGGCAATAAATTATGGTATACCATATGTTATTGCTACGGAATTGCCAGCCAGTGTAGACCGTAAAGCCATGGCAAAAATTCATGGTATGCAATATATGGCATACCATATTGCCTACCACATATTGGGAAGAAAATTGCTTGCAATAAATTTGACATTTATCATCAAAATGGCTGAAATAAAGCTAACGCGTTCGAAACAAATTAAATTAATTAATTTTTAGGAACTAAAGGAGTGCTTATGGAACTATAATCTTAATCTTTTCATCTCTTCTAACTCGGTGAGCTCCAAATTCTTTAATGCGATCAATCTTCTGATCGCAGTTTTTTTCGGTCTTGATAAAGCCATCGGCCAGCCAAAAATGAAATGTCATAAAATAATTTGCCCACACCAACATTCCATAAAATATGGTAAGCAATTTTTTATGGCCACTTCTATTCAGAATTTCTGATATAGGGACTACCATTGTATTTACGAATAGGTATAAGGGAAACTTTTGACTTTAATTTTTTAGATATTTTCATGTTCTAATTAACTTAATGGGATGGGATTCAGTTGCATCCTAAAACTATTCAATGCAAAGATGTTTCAAGAAAACAAAACTTAAAGTTTATATTTAGAAATACCAAATTTTCAGCTCAACATTTAACTGACATTGCTTCACGGATATATATGGCAATATCTTTATCCTTTATATTTATATATAAACTACAACATAGCACAAGTCTAAAGGTTTATATTCAACATCAACCATAATTCGGTAATAGGTGCAGCTTTTTCCGTTTTCAACCATTCAGCTCTTGTGTTGACATTATAAAACCAAATAAACCTACATATGTCATGAAATCGGTTTACTGCCATAGTAGCACGACATAATTGATATACATCAGATTTCCAAATTCGCTGCTCTGCTCCTGGAGCGAGATTTATGGAACGGGCTGCTTAACAGGAGAAGCAACAGGATTTCGCAATAGTGCAGATGCGTGAAGAATACAGCCTGTTACTATATTTCAAGGTAGTACTCTGGGGTACCAACCACTTGAATAAATGCTAAACCATAAATAGTTAAGATGGCATTTTTGAGTACCTATAAGAATGGTTATTTGACAACATAGACATATGACCTATTTATGAAGATCTAGTGGAGATACGAAAAATATAGTCGCTGCTGTAGGCTATCCCAATGACAACCTCAGCGGTGACCAAATGGTGAATCCCCCAATGTGTCGAGGGTGCGCCTATGCGGTTATCGACTTGGTCAAGTCGAACCAATGTCGCCTAGATTGCCGACGGAAAGGTTGGTATTTGCCGTGTTAAATTGAATTAAAATCTTCCAAGAAGAAATTTAAAATAGGTAAGACTTTAAGTGATTGTGAAATGGGGGTCATCCCCTGAAGTTAAGAGCGTGGATTCGATATTATTAAAGTGTATAAAATAAAAAAAACAATAAGATAAATATCATTTATTAAGATAAATTAAATTGTGTAATTCTGAAAGGAGCACAATTTAAACGCTTCGCTAGCCATCATTTGGCAGCTCATTCACTGATCTATCATGAAAAATAAGCAAAGGCTCAAGTGCTTCTAGAGCCATTGCTTAGAAGCTCTATAGAAGATTATTTGATGAGCTCTTGCAGATTGAAGTGCAACAAGGGGTGATCTCATCTAATTTACTACGAATCTAAACTGTGGATTTTTCCACTATTGACGATGTAACGATACCACAAATATTCATGAACACACTTAACCGCCTTACTACTGTTCTCTGCCTTGAAGGCCTCTTATGGGATTAAGGAAGAAGCAATGCGATGATTATTCAAAAAGCTCATTAAAGCTTTCGATAAGAGACACATTTAAAAAACTTCTTCGGTCATCATTTAGAGCGCTCCTAGAGCGCTTCTTAAGAGCATCATTGAAGCGCTTGCCTCTGCGGACATGCCTATGTTAAAATGCAATGAACCTGAATACGGAAAAGAAGCGCTACGAGCTTCCAGGGAAACGCTTCAGGAGGATTATTGGAGCGCTCTTTTTCCCAGTGAGTAGCCCACTCATAAAAAAAGCTAAATAAGAAACAAAAAAATGATAATGCTCCTCCAAAGAAAATAAACATAGTAAATTCAAATATTAAGGAGAAGGTTATAGAAAAATTTAAGAGACTGAAGAATAAAAAAAGAACTTAAAACGGCAATCAAACCAACTGAAACCAGCTTTCCGAAAAACCCTGATAAGTCAAAAATAAGTCTAAGTCTATGTACAAGGCTTAAGCCCTGTCATTGCCGTCTTTAAGTTCCAGGCCGTGACATCAAATTCTTTGAATGTATTAGAGTGGTACGATTCTTCTATAAGCATTTGTTCTTATGGAAAAATGCATTACTTTCAACTTCAAGCTTCTGCACAATGTAAATAAGCCTCCGTACTAAAAGTTTTATTCAGGAATTGTGTTATTTAATTCCTTGTGCATTTACCAGCATAAAAATCTAAGTACTTTCTTTAAGAAAATTGTTTATATTTTATTACTCAAACAAAACACTACCATAAAAAAGAGAAAATGCGTTGAATTCTGTTGCCTTCATACCACAAATCACACTAGAAATCAATCAGAGCTTTGTGCTTGCTTATTGAGTTATATGAAAAAAAATAAGTCTTTCAATGTTTAACACACAGTAACTTCTTAAGTATAACAAACACAAAAAGACAATGTTAACCATTTTTTTATATTATCCCGTAATGCTTCTATCAATTTAAAAATATTTCCTACATTCCATATCAAATAATTCAGTTTTTTCATTTCAAACAAGACTCAAAGTATTTTTAATCAATGAATCGGCAGAGGTACACAATCGCCTCATGTTTTCACAAGCTGCGCTTGCTTACTGAGCTGTGAATCGAACGGACGGCAATGGTTTTCTGTGTTTAACTTTTCATAACTTTTAAACTATAATTCAAAGGTAATTCAAATATTAGCCTATTTTATAGGCAAATTTGTTGCCTTTATGGTAGTATAATTTATACTTAAGGTTTTTATACATTTTCAAAAGAAAATCAGTTTCAAACAAAAGTAGATATAATTTAAGAACTATTTGTACCCACTTTGAAATGAGCTTTCATTTCTCTGTGAGTAAACAGACAGACAAATGAAACCTGGTATGAAGGCAACAGAATTCAACGCATTTTCTCATTGTTAAGTGTAGTGTTATGTTTGAGTATTAAAATATAAACAATTATCTTAAAGAAAGTACTTAGATTTTTATGCTGGTAAATGCACAAGGAATTAAATAACAAAATTCCTGAATAAAATTTTTAGTACGGAGGCTTATTTACATTGTGTAGAAGGTTGAAGTTGAAAGTAATGCATTTTTCCATAAGAACAAATGCTAAAAGAAGTGCGAAATCGTACCACACTAATACTCTTGCAAGTAGCAAAATCGTTTTGTGTCACGGCCTGGAACATAAAGACGGCAATGGCCCTGCGCACACACACACACACACACACACACACACACAATATAAAATCACAAAATACAGTTAACGAATCCACACATATTAAACCATTATTTATCTGTTATTCTATAAAAATTAATAAATTTTCAAGGTACCTGTGTAACTATCCGTGAAGTTAAGGGTGAAAAAATCTGTGTGAACACAAGGGTTAACCAAATCAAACTCATGGCGCCACCTACCGGAAAAAGTAGAGCAACGTCTAATAGGCGAGCTATAATTTGGAAACGTTCTGTCATAGACAAACTAATAGCATACGAAGACTGGAAACGTAGAACAAAAATATGTAACGCTTTTCTAGAATATAAAATTAACGATGCCTCGACGAGGTCTCGAATTGGCACTTGATGACGTGCCCAAAGGGTAAGTCAGCATTGTCTCAATCCATACGAAATCACCATTGCCTCAACCAAAACCCTCGAGAATACTTCACAAGCCATGAAACAGACTCCCTCCCTACCACATGTGAGGCCCAACGTAGTCCTTACATTCTAAAATATTTGCAGTGTTCTTACGTAAAAGTGAAAAAAGTTTGATTTGAATAGTTCCTCCGCCCTAAACTACTATTCATACAGAAAAATGGTGTTCCAATAATCTTAAGCTTGCTTTCTTATCATCCGAACCGTAATAAAATTTTCATACCTTTCCTCACAAAATTATTTAAAAAAAAATTATCTTAAGAGGAGTCAGTACTGAGCAAAAGTTTCAATTTAGATACCAGATAGCCTGGAGGCAATAAAATTTACTATACGTGGGTTTGTGTCCTGAAAATGAGAAAATTCATATAAAATTAGCCTAGACCGAGACCACAAGTCACATCAGAGACATCTAGCGTAAAAGATAGAAAACCAACAAGCGATAATTTAAGACGAAAAATAAAAATTTGCAATTCAAATAAATTGAAAATTTTTAACGAAAATTAACTCTCTTAAATTGTTTTTGCACATAATTGTTAAATATACTATTTTGCTTTGAATTTCAACAACTTTCAGCGAAATATTGCAATTTCTCGTCGGTGAAATATCGGGAGAAAAAACAAGTAGGTACTAATAGAGTCAAATAATTGAAAAAAGCGCCAATAAAAATGAAAAAGCTCGACTTTATTTGAGCGATCTAGGCTTTATCTTTCTAAAATAGTCATAATCTAAAAAATAAGAGTTCCTACTAACAGGAATTTGATTTAAACAACTTCAATTTTTACCAGTTTTTTCAGTTGGCAGCGCGCCATTGAAGTGATCGCACGTAATTAGTAAGTGACTTAGTAAATACAGTGAACAGAATTGGAAACAAACGTATGCTTAAGGCTGATGAAATATCAGCAGGCGTAGGAAACTTTCCCAAAAAACAAGCTGTTGGTTTAAATAACTCAAAACTATGTGCAATGAGTGTTAATAATAATAATTACTATAAGCCGTTACAAACAACTTGAATCTAAACGGACATGATATACCTTCGACAGAGCATGTAAAATACCTTGGAATTACACTAGATAAAACCCTAACGTTCCAAAGACATATTTCAATTACTATACATAAAATTAATATCCTGACTCGAGTTCTCTATCCTTTGATAAATCGAAAATCTGCTTTGAATATTAAAAACAAGCTTACTATTTTTAAAGTTATCTTTCAAGCAACACTACTTTACGGGGCCCCTGTTTGGGGTAAGTGCGCAATGAGTCATCTAAAAAAACTTCAAATTTCCCAAAATAAAATATTAAAAACAATGTTAAACTTAACTTAGCAAATGTAAGGCTAGTTCCTGATAAAGTAAATACAATTTCTGACCAGTTCTTTGACAAATGTAGTTATTCAGAGAACTTATTAATAAATGAACTTAGACCAATTTAGCACCCTAATTAAGTGAATTGTAGTAAATTAAGATGTGTAGGGTAAGATCTCAAATAAGGTGATTTTATGACTTTTTTTACCTTAAGCGAAATGTTTCTGAAATTTAATATATGCCTAATTTAATTACAATATTAAAGCTGCAAAGAACAATTGTTCTAACTAATTCTCTAAATCTAAATGCCTCTTTATAAAATAGCAATGTATGATGTGTCTACAAATAAATTTGAATTTGAATTTACCATTTTTTCCAAGTTTCCGAGCTAATATCTCTATTCCAATAATTTTTTTTTATTTTTCCCGACGTTATTTACTAGATCGCTTAATTACCTTTAATTAAAGATATTAATCATTATTCTGCTACAAATAGTTTACCGGAAATTCGCATTGAAAAATGTATGAAACTTGCTAATCTTGGTACTGACTCCTCTTAACCAAATGACTACGATTCCTCGAATAAAAATTCTCAGCTGAGTAATCATTGTAAAGTCGCTGTGCCGTCATGGCATGCCGTGGGCTGATGATATCGAATGTAGCTGCCTACAGATTCGGACTACGGCTGCACATACACACAATAATTTTGTTAAGAAAGGTATGAAGGTTCGGAAGATAAGAAAGCAAGCTTAAGATTATTGGAACACCATTTTTCTGTATGAATAGTAGTTTAGGGCGGAGGCAATATTCAAATCAAACTTTTTTCACTTTTACGTAAGAACACTGCAAATATTTTAGAATGTAAGGACTACGTTGGGCCTCGCATGCGGTAGGGAATGAGTCTGTTTCATGGCTTGTGAAGTATTCTCGAGGGTTTTGGCTGAGAGGTATTGAGCGTAAAATGGTAAGGTTACTTTGTAATCAAAATTATTTTATTATTTTGTTAAGTAAGGTATATAGGAAGTGTAGCCTTTGGGAAGGTAAGGAACCAAGCTTTAAATTACTAGAAGACTATTTTCCTTTATGGATAGTAGTTTAGGCACTATGGCATATATAAAGCCAATGTTTAGCACTTTTCCATAAGTATCAATATAGAACATTTTAGGAAACGGACTAAGCACGCACACACATATAGATTTCTGTTTCATGGCTTGGGAAGTATTCTTGAGGGTTTTGGTATATCCCAATTTAGAGCAGAGTTAGACTTGGATGATACACGAGTTTTATATTACATATGTATGCGTGTACTCAGTTTGTGTGCATATAGATCATATGGAAATAAGGCACACTTGATACAAAAACCGTGTGTCAGGGGACTAAGTGCACCATCTAATCTAAGCAAAGCAAAGATACCTAATAAGAAGATAGCATACAGCCGAACAAAATTGGAAATTTTGCTTGTTCTCTAGTAAGAAACAAATAATGTCATACACTTTCGTCTTTTGCATGAATGGGGGAAAAGAACTTGGCTATACAGTATTGTAGTGCGACTGAGACAACGAGTTAAAAACAAAAACTGAGAGAACGCAAGATTACCCGAATGATCGAATGATAACATCTTATTGAATATCATCAAAATCCTTTCAAAATCGGGAAACACAATGCTACGGTCATCAGCGATCATCAGCTCAGATTTTAATTTATTCCTATATCTGATAATAGAATAGAATGAATGAAATCTGAGCTGAGAGAATCCAGCATGAGTTCAAATATCATAAGATTATAGCAACAACTTTGGAACCAGCTCTCTCAATATTTCAGGAAAACCGGGTTTCACAAAAGCGCGGGAGCATTTTATGAGAATAAAATCTAAAAACACCGCCCCCTCTCATTTATTTATTTGCCATTCTGTTTCGTTGCATGCAATTTGCGCTTTCACATTTTTTCTCTTTATGTATTTGTAAAAGTTGTAAAAATAGTTTGATGTTTTTCTTATTTTTTGCGCTTCTTTCTTTTCTTTTCTAGCCGTGTACATTTTAAATGTAAGACAATCGGAAAACTCCTCTCTGACCTAACTTGTCATTAAGTTAACTTTGCTTGAAGTGTAGCATTATTTACCTACGCGGGAAGAGAAAATTATACTGCGAAAAAAAATTCACAATCATGCTGCTTCGAAAGCACGTTTGCCATTGGTTGTTTGAAGTTTTTTGCATTTCTCAAAATCGGTCCCTTTTCCTTTGCTTTGTATCACCAACATTTGGTACAGGTACAGGGGCAACAAAAAGAAGTGTGACTCATGTCATAGGTATTTCTTATGATAATGGCAATTTCAGATTTAGACTACTTTTCTATACCTACCTAGCACCTCCCTTCTTAAATCATATCACCACAAACTTAAAATTGCGCCGTTTTCAGTGGCTAGAGTTGAATTTTTTGTTATAAATAGAGTTTCTTGATATGCCTGGAGTCTATTGAATTACCATCGTTGTGAACTGTAGACATTCATGCATTTTGCACAATTTGTTTAGGAACTTTTTTTATAAAGCTAAAATTTACTGAAAGTAGGACTGACGCGAGTATTGATATTAAAGAAATTTTGAGCATTTGACAATTACTCGGAAAATCATAATCTACAATAGAAGAAAGGTAAGAGGCGACATGAAATAAAAAAATCTACTCACGAGACATACTTAAATTGTTCTTATTTTCCTTCAACAGATTTTTAATTTATAATGGAAACAGAACAAGCAGCTAAAAAATCCTTTTTAGAGAACTTTAACAAGGTTAAGTCAAAACAGCTGAATGAATTACGCAAGGAAAACGAATTTTGTGATTTGACTTTAAAATGTGAAGACGGGTTCGAAATCAAAGTGCACAGAGTTGTTGTATCCTCAGCAAGTAACTACTTCAAAGATTTGTTAACACTTCCAATAAAAGAAAAGTTCGAAGAGTCCATTACACTGCCAGACATAACATAAAATTGCTAAATTAATTAAGCAAAAGTATGAAGATGAAGTTCCCAGCTATCTTATTTTTCATGAACCCACTCAACGTAAGTTAATCGGACTGGCATCAAATAAGATGTTTATCGGCTTTGTAGAAAAGAACGTCATAGAAAAAGAAGTCAACCTTCGACATAGTTTTGGTTATACAACATTCGACAATAAATTGGTAATATGCGGAGAACGGGACTCTAATTCCTGTGAGTTCTTCGAGCCAAGTACACAGCAGTGGAAAAAGTTTCCATCTATGAAAGCAAAGAATAATGGACATCGATGTTCATATAATGACAACAAAATCTTTGCATGCGGTGGACATAGCAGCACCGTGGAAATTTTCGATTTAGGCAAAGGTGAATGGAACTGCGGTCCAGAAATGCTTCCAAATAATTGGAAATTTGGATTATCTGGAGTAAATGGAGGCAAAACTAAAAATGTCGAAATATTAGATCCTCGAATACATAAATGGAGTATTGTTTGCAGTGATTCTCGTATTCACCACTCTGTACGTTGTGTTTCGATTGGCCCTTGCATCTATTGTTTTACTGCTTTCAACAGATACATCTTCGATACTAGATCAAACAATTTTACCGAAGAAATTTGTTGTGCAGATTTTAAGCGATTTTGTAATTTTTGTGAACTTGACGGTTACATTTATGGCTTGGGATATCAAAAGGATTCTGCTGATAAATATTCGCTGAATCTCATTCAATATTATCTTGATGGAAAGCAAGGATGTAAAAAATCCTACGGATTATATAATGAGGACGAGGTGACACAACCTGCTATAGTATCCTTGTATTACTAAAAATTTCTATTGGTTATGTAAAATTAATGAAGATAAATAAATTTTGTATTTTGTTTTAATTTTAAGCCATTCGTTTCAATCTTGTTGATCACTTCTTAAGTATTTCCAATTTTGGATGTATGGTGAAACTTTGAGGAACCTGCCTACCTACATAGTTATTGAAAAATCATATCAATTCTCAATTGTGAATTTAAATATGTCTGAAATGTTTAAATCGGCTCGACCAGTGGCTATAAAATTTTGTTTCAAGGGCCGCCATATTTAGGAGCTTGATGTGCTCAGATTGGGTCCAGAAATGTGTAAAATTTGCAAGTGAACTATACTATTGGAAAGAAGCTCTACATATAATTGGTGTTGTAGAAATTTTGATGTTACTCTAAATAAATGCTTGGTAAAATATTGCCCATCACTTCCTGTTTAAAAAAATATTTCAAAAACGATGGATGGACAGTAAAAAGAAAAGGATTATAATAAATTTTATAGTTTTTTTTACATTCTGAAAATTTCTTCAGTATATTGTTAAATTTTTTTTATCGCAACGCTTTCTGTCCAAATTTCGAACTTTTATAAAAAGGTCACATACAAAATTTCTCATCGAGGCGAGGCGAGGTGAAGATACACCTCAAGGTGCAATACAACAAGGCGTTCAGTTTCTTGGTAAGTCGCGCAGTGAGAGTATAAATTATGTCATCAAATTCTGAACAAGGAATTTTGTGTTTGTCAAGTAATGCAACTATATTGCATTTTTCACATAGGTGGACTTTCCGTTGTTTTACTTGACTTGCCACCCGATAAATACGAATCGTCTGGAGTTTGGTAAAAATGAGTAAAGTGGTCTTCCATTATATCAAAGGAAAAACCTATAAGAATTTGCCAGCTTTCAAAATTAACGCGCTGCACCGCGCGAAAAAATGAAAAATGTCATTCTCGAACGAGATACCGAGGTGTCTCGCCATATCGCGCACTGACATAACCTTGTTATGAACACTCTCATAGTACAGTGTACAATCATTATATTTCTTCAACTTGCCTCGCCTTGGCTAGTTGTGCACGTACCCTAAGCCAATGCATTCCCGAGGGCTCACTAAAATATTTTAAAATATTTGCAGTGTTCTTATGTAAAACTGACAAAAGTTTGATTTGAATAGCACCTGTGGCTTAAACTACTACTCAAAATGATCTGGTGATAAAATTAAGCTTGCTTTCTTATTTTCCTAACCGTAATCGAGTTTTTATACCGTACTAACAAAATTATTTAAAGAAACAGTTATTTTAATTGATCGGCTACGATTCCCTAACCAAAAACTCCCAGATGAGTTGCATATTTTAATGTGCCATGGTCTGATGAATTGGAATGAATCTGCCTGCAGACTCGAACTACAGTTCCACAGGCACACATGCAACTATTAGTCAAATGAAAGTTATTTAGCGTAAATCACTAGCGCGCTCACATATGGATTTTTGTTTATGTATAGTTAAGGAAAGTATTTCACGAAGGGTTTGGTTAACCGCCTCGACCCGATGACGGGAAACCACAATTTTTTCGTAGAAATTTGCTGGATATTGCTTCCTTCGAATTCTTATACATTGGCCGAGGCCGAGAGCTGTGCATCGCTTCAATATAAAACCAACAATGCCTCGACCCATTGCCGTCTTTATGTTCCAGGCCGTGACACAAAACGATTTTGCTACTTGCAAGAGCATTAGAGTGGTACGATTTCGCACTGCTCTTATCATTTGTTGTTATGGAAAAATGCATTACTTTCAACTTCAACCTTCTGCACAATGTAAATAAGCCTCCGTACTAAAAGTTTTATTCAGGAATTTTGTTACTTAATTCCTTGTGCATTTACCAGCATAAAAATCTAAGTACTTTCTTTAAGAAAATTGTTTATATTTTATTACTCAAACATAACACTACACATAAAATGAGAAAATGCGTTGAATTCTGTTGCCTTCATACCAGCTTTCATTTTTCTGTGTGTTTTCTTACAGAGAAATGAAAGCTCACTTCAAAGTAGGAGCAAATAGTTCTTAAATTAGATCTGCTTTTGCTTGAAACTGATTTTCTTTTGAAAATATATAAAAACCTAAAGTATAAATTATATTACCATGAAGGCAACAAATTTGCCTATAAAATAGTCTTATATTTGAATTACCTTTGAGTTATAATTTAAAAGTTATGAAGAGTTAAACACAGAAAACCGTTGCCGTCCATTCGATTCACAGCGCAGTGAGCAAACGCTGCTTGTGAAAACATGAGGCGAATGTGTACCTCTGCCGATTCATTGATTAAAAAATACTTTGAGTCAGTCATGTTTGAAATGAAAAAACTGAATTATTTGATATGGAATGTTGGAAATATTTTTAAATTGATAGAAGCATTACGGGGTAATATAAAAAAAGTGGTTAACATTGTCTTTTTGTTTTTATTATAATTAAGAAGTTACTGTGTGTTAAACATTGAAGGACTAATTTTTTTCATATAATTCAATTGGCAAGCACAAAGCTCTGATTGCTTTCCAGTCTGATTTGTGGTATGAAGGCAACAGAATTCAACGTATTTTCTCATTTTTATTTGTAGTGTTATGTTTGAGTAATTAAATATAAACAATTTTCTTAAAGAAAGTACTTAGATTTTTATGCTGGTAAATGCACAAGGAATTAAATAACAAAATTTCTGAATAAAACTTTTAGTACGGAGGCTTATTTACATTGTGCAGAAGGTTGAAGTTGAAAGTAATGCATTTTTCCATAAGAACAAATGCTAAGAGAAGTACGAAATCGTACCACTCTAATACATTCAAAGAATTCGATGTCACGGCCTGGAACATAAAGACGGCAATGCTCGACCTGATGTAGGGAAAACAGCAATTTTTTCTTAGAAATTTATTGAAAATTTTTTCCTTATAATTTAAACGCACTTTTGGAGGGCAACAACAATGTTTATGAGCGTAGACAAGCAATAAGTAATTTTTTGCTTCTTTGCTCGATAACTAATAGTATTGATTTTTCCAAATAAGTTCATGAAAGATACGAGTATATCGTAGAGAAATTCAAGAGTTATCAAATTTTGTAGATTTTGTTACAGCTTAAATTGCCAACCGCGGATTATTTCTATGCATTATGCACATGGAATGACAAACTTGGTATATCTACTCTATGTCCATTATTTCATCTAGATTCTAGACCTAGAGTATAAAAATATCTACTTGACGTCCGAATCATACAGATAAGTTCATGCATTTTTCCAATAATTTGAATTCATCGAAATATCTTACATAAATTGATTTGTCTACCTTATGATAAGTCCCGCATCATGCTTTTCAACATTCACGTATGTACTCACGTGGGGTTAATTTTGTATTTTTTATTAGTACCTACCTACATAATGAAAGTATTGTAGGTACCTGAAAATAACAAGTTGGCCACCAAAATGAATAAAAATTCTATTGAAGCATTTTGTGTCTACGCGTCTACGATCATAAAAAGTGTTGTCGCCTATCCAAAAGTTCGTATAAATTATAAGGAAAAAATTTCCAGTAAATCTCTAAGAAAATGCGGCCTTCCCTGCATGTACATCAGGTTGAGGCATCGTTGATTTTATATTGGAGCGAGGCACTGCTCTAGGCCTCGGCCCATGCATAAAAATTCCAAGGAAGAAATTTTCAGTAAATTTCTTAGAAAAAATTGTGGCCTTCCTTTCATCAGGTTGAGGCATCGTTGATTTTATATCGGAGCGAGGCACTGCTCTAGGCCTCGGCCCATGCATAAAAATTCCAAGGAAGAAATTTTCAGTAAATTTCTTAGAAAAAATTGTGGTCTTACCTTCATCGGGTCGAGGTAACGGTGATTTTGTATGGAGCGAGGCATTGCTGGCTTACTCTTTGTAAACGTCATCAAGTGCCAAGTCGAAGCAACGTCGAGGCATTGTTTATAGGTTTGTTCGATGAAAACACTGGGTAAGCCCCGATATTTTTGATTTCGTGCCGGAACTTGCACTAAAAATTTCTTGCGGTAAACGTTTGACATTTGTCAATTGTTAACTGTCACATGGAATTTGTTCGATGATCCCAGTTGAGTGCTATATATAAAAGTAAAAAAATCGTGGAGCTCATACCAAATATATAAGGAAGTTGGATAAGAAATTACATGACACAATACCCATCGATAATATGCACATAGGAAATTCGAATGAAAATTATAAGGAAATATTTGAGGAGGCGATTAAGGTCGAAGAACATGGATGAAATCTTAAGATCTGCCTTTCTAGTAAGAAATTTGATCGTAAAAATGTTTCTTTGCGATTATTAACAAGTAATTTTTATTATCTTCACGTTATCCCTGCAGCTACCAAGCAAATAAATTTGAAGCAAACAACATATAAGAAATTCTCTAAATTCTTAAATGAGATGTCAGGAAAGGGTTTAATAGTGGCTCGAGAAGAAGCCAACGGGATAGAGAAAATCATTTCTGTAGATTTTGATCATCCAAACTATTAATTTTATACCTAGTGACAAAACATGTAATTAAGAAAAAACAGAAATATTTTTTGTGCATTTTAATATTTATTTATTCTTAAATTTTTAATTATTTCACCTATTTTATAAATAAATTTTCACAAAACACTGGAAATTAGAAGTTAAATTATGCTCAGGAGAACTGTCAGAGAAATGTCATTACATTAGATTTACCCGGTGTTTTAAAAACTTGTTCGATGAGTGCACAAAACCCCGGGTAAATTTAGGGAAAATTGTAGGGGAAAATTTACACGGTGTTTTCATCGAACAAACCTTATTTTATATTCTCGAAAAGCGTTGCATATCTTTGTTCTACGTGTCCAGTCTTTGTATGTTATTAGTTTGTCTATGGTTCTGTATTATGGTCTTTCGGATATGCACTATTACCACCGATTATTGCACGATCATTTTTGACCGACGTCCGAAGTATCACTTGGCAGAGCCGACATGATTCTTATAAAAAGCATATGGAAAGTGTATGTATTTTGATATGAATTGGTGTAGTCAGAGAACGAATATGTTTTCATATACTTAGAGTGTTTAAGATTTACACCATTCACGGATAGTGATATAATGTCATCACAAAAGGGGAACAATTTTTTGACATTTATATTGTGCTGCACACCATTTTTCTATAGATGAAAATATAGTAACTGTGAACAAAGTGTGACAAAATTGTATGATGACTAATATTTTACTAGAGTGACGTGCAATTGATTGAATCAATTTTCCACACAAACAATTGAAGGGAAATGTATTGAAAACGCCGCCCGTCGTGTTATTAATCAGGTATTTGCAATCAACAGAAAATAAATGTGTCTGAAAAAAATATCCGGTAAATGCATATTCTTAATTCCCCCATATAATTCCAGTTTTAATTGTTTTTATTTTTCCGTAAAAACATCCGTAATAAAGATATTGTCGAGGACGCTAGACGAGATAAAATTATAATTTTCAGAAATAAATAAATTTTTTTCAAAAATTGGTGTATTTTTTACAACTTCAGTTTTAAAAACCTATATAAGTTTCACAAAATGCCGACATATAAATGTGACAAATATAAGTGAGTCAAATGTCACAGCATTTATTAACATTACTGTGACAATATTAAATATTGTTTATGTGACATTTGGCGTCAACCGTGACCACAGTTTCGAATCATATTTGTCACATAATTTTGTCGTCAAATGACAAATATTTGTCGTTGTTTTGACGTTTGTTTGTCATATCTGGCTAACCCAGGTAGCCACATTGGCAAAAGCTATGGATGGGTGGGAAAGAGTAAAGAAACGAGTTTTGTTTTTAATATTGACCCAAATAAACTTTAAACCCATGAATTTTGTTTTTATATCTTTGTTGACATATGTACATAATGTCGAATATTGTTTTCTCAGTCACCTGGACTATGGGAAAACAGATAGTATGAATGCAAAAAGTCATTATAATTTTTTTTTATTTACAACGAGGCTTGCAATATAGAAAAATTGTATTTTGAAATGCAAATAGAAATGAATTGATCTCCTTCTATTGGTCATTAAATTACTAAAGCAACTATACAATAATGAAATTTGAAGAGTTAATAATAAACTCGGGGTTATTTTGAGACAAGTATGCACCCATAAAACAGTAGTTAAATTGGAATTTAATCTAAATCCGCTTAATCCTCTACTAAAAGAAATGGTCTGATACCTATATCTTGATCTATAAATTTTTACATGGACTGCTTATATTTTTGTATACTTATCTCACGTTAATAATTTTCTTTATGAGTGGCCGCGTGTCATTTGTTCTTTCTTATCACCAGTTTCTTGTAAATCAATCCTATACAGCTCTATTCACTATGGCACGATAAAGCCGCTATGAAAGCTCTCCACATATTCAATCTAGTGGACTTGATGACTTCTAATTGTACGCAATACATCTCAATGGGGCTAAACTGGGGAAGTTCTTATATGTAAGTAAATAAGCTGTGAAAGTAACAGAGAGAAGAAGAACATTTCCGGTACTTCTTTGTTGGGCTGTTTCAGTTAGTCCAATATTTGAAGTATAGGTTTCCTTTCCACCGGATCGGATCCAGTCAGTAGTAGTCGTTCCGTGAATGTCAATCATTAAGTATGTCGGGACTTCGGTTACGTGAAGTTATATGAAATTTAATAATTTGCTTAGTTTAAAGGACGACAGTTTCCCTTTTCGAAACCATATAGGTGTACAAAAAAGTATTCAATGATTTCTAATAAAAAGTGTTCTTTATGTTTTCAATTATTTCTCAGGTGAACTGTGAAAATGTGAAAATGTGTAGTTAGAAAAAAACAACTATCAAGTTTGGTTAAGTTCTTTTGTGTGCTTTCTCTGTGTTTACACTTTGCTGTAGGAGATATAGCCAGGTATTGAAAACCTTTCACGTAATAGAGAAAGCTCAGAAGGAGTAAATTTTATATAAGGTATTACTAAAATTTCCTTATTTTAAACACCAATGTTACGTTCATTGTACCCGCGATAACCTGAAATTGTACAATGTGCGCTATGTATAAAATTTTAAAGCATTTAACCTTCACGTGCACACGTATATGTATAATAAGAGGTCACAAGCCTATAGCGAAGCATTATTTTCAATAATTGCCATTTCATATGAGCCATGTACGTCTGTGGCATTGAAGAACCAAAGAGATTACGATTGTGGCGCGTCCGCTGTACCACGATTGTGTTTGGCTGGTAAGAAACAGCTTATTGGGCAGGTGCACTGTGCAGCATAATTGTGCCAAAGGAACAAATGGACGACGGCTCGATTGTGTGCCATGTGAGAATTTTAACTTGAAAAGGGCCAGGCCAGAGAGAGAAGCAATATTCATTTGATTAATTTAAATAAAATAAATTGTAGTTCTAGTTTGGAAAATAATCATAACACTGTTCGACAAGCCCAAAAATGCATGAATCTGACCTGCCCAGATTTCGTAATTTGGAGGTGCTGAGCCCGATCATGATCTTAGTTTTTTCTCTACACGTCACAATTGTTTTTTTAATGTCATATGAATATAACAATTTCGGACTTGTTGTTGGCTCGAGTTTTAAATTCGATATCTCGAGACCACGTTTACATAGAGAGCTAAAGTTTTGCACACACTCTTTTTAAAAAGAGAGTAGGTTGAGAATTGTCTGTAGACGCGTATATTGTACGGATCTCAAAAGAGTAAAAAACTCATTAACACTTTCCACTGATCGTAGGGTTGTCACACAAAAATATCGCATCGCCGCAGAGAGCTGATATTTCGAACAAGGCGTTTTTATAAAACTAGTAAATAAAATTTCAAAAATGATCTAAATCGAGCAACCCCTTCTTGGTGTTGCTCACTGACTTATAACAATGGACTGAGCGATTTGCTATTTCATGTGGCACAAAAAATATTGTGTTTCTGTATATCACCGTTAGAGCACCCTTTAAAACGCTTACATAAAAAACATGTAAAACTCAGCCAATCAGATGAAATTTTACACCCGTAAATCGAATTTAATTAAAAAAATATATTTTCTTGTGTCCAAGTGATATTTTAATCGCTTATAAGGAATTAAACTCATTCCGACTTTAATTTTTAAAAGTTATTCGTAACTGAATCCTGCTTATTGGCAAGAGAGACGGAGCATGGTAAACACTATATTTACCTTATTCCTTGTGCAGTGATTGCATCTGTAGCCAACATAAAAACATCAAATGGCATAAGCAAACGTTCCAGAATGCAATATTTTGTGTTGGTAGCTCCAACTCTGCCATAGGGCGAAAGAGAGAACTATAAAACTTGTGCCATGCTTTCCTATAGGAAAATGACAATACGCTCAGTCCATTGTTATAAGTCAGTGGTGTTGCTATACAAAATTTGTGGTTTTCACTTTATCTAACTTTTATTTTCATATAGGGAATAATATTATTGGTCTTAGGCAAATTATAACTTTTTAACTTGTTTTTCTTAAATATTATTACCTTTCATTTTCCTTGGCTCTTTGTATTCAGCTTCCAGCCAACATGCTCCTCATACACTTTCCCTTAAAGCGTTGGACAATTATCTTGATGTCGCATGCTCGTCACTAACAACTCATAAGTTTTTCTAGAAAAAGTCCAGCTGGTCGCATAAAAAGTGAATCTTCAGGGACATATTTACTCCTAGGGCTTCAAATGCATGATTGCTTTTGTCTTTTGAATCCCATTCACGCAAGCTAAGCACATGATTTTTAAATCACTACAAATGCGACACTCATTGTGAGAATATTGCACGCATTCCTATAAAAGAAAGACAGGTCAGGTCAGTTGCTCACTTACTTTCTGCATTACCATGAGGTGATTTTTTCTTTTATTATATTCTCATTATATTCATTGATGACTACATCTTCATGAATTCCGATATTCACTGCTGGGATATATTAATATAGCTGGGATTTTATGAATTTTCAAAATAAGTTCAAAACCAGCGTAACAGTTATTCGAAAGTGGATTATATATACTCTATGAAGAGTCCATATCAATAACGATTGTCATTTTAAAATGGAAAATTTGGATTATTAGAAATAAGCGTTTCGTATCAGCAGAAACCCTAATACTCTTCAGTAGGTACGGCTGACTTTCTGCCTGCCAACAACAAAAGGTTAAGTTTTAAAAAATATTTATCTAATTTGGAAAGGTTTTTTATTGTTTTATGGATGAACAAATGAGAAATCTATTGACTTCGTCTGATAGACAAGATATCTACAATGACACTACACTATCTAAGGGAACGTATGGAATTCATCATGGAGAACATATGATGGAAAGACGAGCGATGTAGTGATATTGATTCTAATAAAAGGTGACATTATTCTGCTTATCTCGAAAAGGTATTCCAGTATACCTAATTCAGGGCCAAAATAGACATGGATCTGTAATGGTGTTGGACGCTATTTCATAATAGGGGTAAATTAAAAATAATTATTTGTCTCACATTGTATAAAAGTAACCTGGCTGAGGAGAGCTGACAAACCTCTTTAACCTATTTTTCATATATTTATATTTTGTGTTTTTTATAAAAATCTATAGACTGATGAAATTGCTTATAACCATCTTATATGTGTATATCGTTGAAGAACTGTTTTAAAAAACTGTTGATCTTTATAGAAAACTTCAAAGTAATGGCGTGTTATTGTATATACATAAAAGGCAAAATCTGTATAATTGTATAACCGCTTATAATTCCTGATTGCTTGATATTGATGCGGCTTTCATTATTTAACAAAAATTTACCTCATATTTATTCACAGTCAAGTAAAAGCTAGTTTGAGTAATTGGTTTATTGTAATATTGTAAGTAAATTTTGTGTTAGTTAATTCTCCGATCTTTGGATAAGAATATATATATATATATATATATATACATTTGTTTTGTAATTGAAGGCAGAATCCCAAGCACATTTTTTTCTTCAGAGCCCCAAGAGAAATTTTGCAAATTCCTACTTTAAGAAAAAGTTTTGTGCACTGACTATCCGGGAGGATATAGCAACGTCTTTTCTCTTGATTTACATATCACGGGGTGAAATTTTTTGGAGCGGCCCCGGAGGGCTCGATAAGGCTATCCCCTTAGCTCACGACTCCCTTTCATGACATCCTACCAGCCATCCTCGCAAGATCACCATAAGCGCAATCTATGCACAGCCCTTTTGGCATCTGACTGAATGACAAGATCCAGGGGTGGCAAATTAAGTAAGATCACAAGGTCATAGCCTTGGATCGCATAAAGTCTGTAATTCCCAAGCAGGCAAGCCTTTGCAGGCCTTCGAGCTTCCGGTTCGCAATCCCCATGCGTCATTGGCCATTATATACAAGAGGCATACGAGAGCATGGATCTTACTATCGAGGTGTACATCCAGTTCACAACACTCGGTTTCATGCCCCCCTGTGCAGCCAACGGCTCTCCTGCATTACGCAAAGACTCCCATAGCCGCAATAACTTTTGCCTTTACATGCAACCCTCACGTCATCCTTGAGTTTAGGTAGACACCGAGGTGCTTAAATGGGGAGACAGTTGCAGAGTGTGTCCGAGCTGTGGAAGAACAAAGTGCCCAAGTTTACGTCCCCTGGAGAAGAGCACCAATCTTGTCGTTGTAAGATTCACCGTCTTATTATGACGGGTGCACCAGTCTTTAACAGTATTGAGACCTCGTTGCATGAAGGCACAGGCAGCAGCCATGGTATGCATGATTATGAGCAGAGGGATTATTAATACTTTTTAACACAAAATTAATTTGCTATTTAAGTGTTGCGTTAGTTTAAATTACGAACGACATCAGTCTATGTATCTATGTATGTATCTATGTATGCCCTAGCGCTAGCGATATAAATTCAAAAAATTGAAGGCTCCCATACGTGAATGTCATGAGGTTGATACAGTTTTGAATAGAACACAATTGAACGCAATTTTTAACTCCTCTTAATCCTTTAGTCAAGGCTTTATATAAATAAACACATAATTCACCGATATTGTGTAATATTTCAATGACATATCCAATCAAGTTCACTGGTAACTCGAATGTTGAAGACTATCAAATGCATTCAACAACTTGACTTTAGTTCAGTTTTTAGATTTATATAGTCCAAAAAATACGGAAGGAGAGTTTTTGATTTCACTTGACTTGAATATGGTAAAGAGGCTTAACGATGATATACTATTTTGTCGTATCAGGGAGACGGTATCAATTTCCAGGATTTCTATAATTATGCCGTCAGATTTGTCTTTTACCTTCAAAAGCCTAAGAATTACAGTAAAGTCAGCCATCACTATGAGTATTTACAAAATCTAATGACAAACTCAGAAGATGGATACGTTTGACCTAACTTGTTTCAATTACTTATACGTCAAATAAAGTTCAGTGAACAGAGAAGACAAACAGATGTAAGATACCTTAGATGAATACCCGTATGCAATTTCGCCCCTCTATGCAATTTTAGTTGTTAAAGTTTTAAAGGCATCCGTTTCTAGAACGGTTCGTCGAATACTAAAAATTAATTATATTCTGAATAACTTTTCAGTACAATAAAAACATTCAGGACTGATCGTTTTCACAGTATGGCAATACCAAAAAGGAGTTGCTCGAACTTTGTACAAAATTTCAGTTCTCTAATTTCTCAAGTTATCGAGACGGACGGACGGGCAGACATACTCATTCTCATATATTGGAAGAATCTATCAGGATCAATCCGTAAATCTTCATATAGATAAAGAGAAATTCATCAAATTCTAGACTTTCGTATTTATCGGGTGGCAAGCAATATAGTGGAAAGTGCACTTATATGAAAAATGCAATATAGTTGCATTACAACACAAAATTTCTTCTTCAGAATCTGATGTCATAATTTACGATCTCACTTCGCGATTTACCAAGAACCTGAACGCCTTGCTGTGAACACTACACCTCGAGATGTATTATCACCTCGTTTCGCTCAACTGCCTAGCCTCGCCTCGCCTCGCCACGTTGTTCACGTACCCTAAAGTGTTGCAAATACGGCAAATACGGAGTTCGTGTAAAACGTGAGTTTTGAATATAAATTGCACTGCTGTGCTGGTAAGATACAGTTCTAGAACGGATTTCACTGGTAAAAAATTATGATTACTCCTGTATAAAATAAATGGCACCAAGAAGTTTCCACGCATTTGTCAATTTTAAATTGACGGTTCATTAAAAAGTGTAGTAAAACTCGTACTACTCTACTCTTCCTATCCAGTCTTTATTGAGCAAATAAATTAAATTGAATTGAATCGAATTGTCTTTTGTAATATCTTGAAATGAAGTCCTTCAATGTATTAAGATTATAATACTATCTGTTTCGGGATACGCATTCGATTTGAGCTAAGTGCAATTCTTATTACCAACGACAAAGCTATGCAAAATTAAACAATCGGACTATCGTTGGTCCATTTCCATTATTTCAAGAGCGCTGTTTCTGAAGGTGAAGAGCTGTCTAGGAGCAACTTTGCTGTTTCTATTGAAGTTCTGTCTTTCAAAGACATTGCAACTGTTGATCACAACATTTTCCTTCAGAAAAGGAAAACTTAAATTTAATTTTAGGACATTTGCTTTTAATTACGAAAAAACCCTTTATTAGATTGTTTTCAAAGTGCCTTACTATACTACAATTTGCTTTCAGCTAGTATACTCTGGCCATCAACAACAACAAGCATATAAAACGGACACAACAATCTTGCTTCACTTAATTTTTATGTATGTATGTACGTACATATATGATATGATGTCCCTTATGTTGGATAGTATCCGTAGTCGTTTGGTTTTATTTTAACGACCATCTCTGATTCATTTATGACCTTTTTAGATATGACTATGTTTCAGTTCTTTCAGATAAATTCCTCAGAGTTACTACTTTAAACAATGATCTTTAACATAGTTACTTTTAAAATTTATTAAGAATAGGCAACAGGGCTATATAGTCAAGAATTTTCTGAAATTTTTAACGAATATTGGTTTGATGTCGAGCATCATTAAATAATTGAATTTTTCCACAATAATTAATTAATAAATAGGATTATCGGCTTACATAAATCATATTTATGCAGGTAGATAGCCAAGCCCTGATTTACTGGAAAGGAAGCTTCACTCCACGTTCCCCAGTATTTTCTGTTACTAAAATAGGGGAAGCATGCGCAAAATTTTATCTCTCTTCTCTTCTATACTACCTTATGCTGAGACTTCATCAAAGTCCTGTCTGACAGTTTGTTAAATGTAAGGCGCTCTGCATATACGTATTATCACAGTCGAAGGATATAAACTCATTTCTCGGTGGGGACCTAAGCGAAAAACTTTAAAAGCTTAGGACACGCGGTGTTCCCAATCAGTAAGGGAAGTGTTATCCACCAGTTCGTGTCTTAACATAATAAAAGGTGCCGAGACATAAAAACACAGCCAGCGTTAAGTTAGTAAAATTCATTTTAATTTCTCGTTATTATAGTGGGTGAAAGAAAAATTTCCAAAGCAAAGGTAACTTACCAATAATAATTAAAACTCGGATAATTAGAAGTAGTCATATTCAGTGCGATAATTTACAAAGCACGTCTTAAGGTGTCATTTACATCATGCTCTGGGGAGATTGCTTCCGAGTGCGGAGCTTAATAATTGGAAATCTTAAACTTGTCTTATTACAGCGCTTATGTTATTTGGATCGTACACAAGTTGAAGTTTGAGACTTCTAGTCTAGTACATAAGGGGGCTTAGTTAAACTTGAGTCAGTTTCAGTTGAAGTTCGACTTCTGTTGTTGACTGTATGTTCAATTAGGGGTCCAGTAAATATCGTTTCAATTCGCTTATCGAGAATTTCATGATATTCGTAATAAGTGAGATATACTTCTAATTTGGAAATTAATTAAAATTAGTTTTTGAGCATATTAAAATAAAATGAGCACGCATGAACTCGAAACAGGTTGACCGTGTGCGTCATTTCTTTCAGATAGTGAAACTTATTACTTTTACGATTCATATATATAAATTTTTTTTATTATAGTTAATTTGCGTTTATCGTGTTTAAATTCGTGCTGTGTTGTGAATAGATTTTAATCATTTTATTTTTAGTGAGATACTAATTGTTCTATAGAAAAGTTCTTTTCAAAAGTGCTAAAAAGTTATTAAAAAGTATTTAAAATGTAGTGAAATAAAGATATTAAGAGTGTAAATTTATATAAGGTAGGATTAGTGAATAAAGACAAGAAACAAAACCATAATATTTATTATTGAGCCTAAACTTTCTACTTTTCTACATAATCTAACTATTGACTAAAATGCCACTATTGTTGCTAAAGAATTTATTAATAGACCTTAAATTTTAGTTCAGAGAGACGTTTTAATAAAAACTAGCTAGGATTTATTCTCTTTCAATTTAGTTAGATTGTAGATTGCTTACAGTATGTATGTATGTATGTTTGTCAATTACTTCGGTCACTATGGACCTATTGTGATTTCCCTCACTTTATAGCTCACTTACCGGAGATATATTAATTCAGTTCAATATTGCTTTAAGCGAGGTAGCTATTACTTCCGATGATGGTGTAAGAAAGAATTAAACGAGAATTTATCGTCATGTAGGTAGAGGGTTCCATCATTAAAAGCTTACGAGATCAGAAATTGCATAGCAGAAATGTATATATGTATGTATATATAGCTTAGTCCAAAAGTAAGATAGAATGGTTTCCAACAGTTCCTCATCCTCAAGTCTATACCTATACTCGTACTGTTGCCATTTTTCTTTGTTCTTTTCTTGCATCAAAACCAATTAGAAGTTTAAATTACACTTACGATTGGACAACCTATAACTTTGTTTTTTGATCACTTACCTGATTGCTGATTCTTATGATCAATTGTTCATCAGTTTTTGTTTTTCATCTTGACGTAACTTTCACAAATTATTTGTAGACTATCCATCAAGCCGCCGATACATATAGTACTCTCTAAAAAGTCCAGTTAAATATAAAATTGTATTCGGACTCATCTTTAACGGTAGAAGTTGAGTAATTCTTTTCTTAAAAATAATCGTCTAAGAGCCTTCAGTATTCGTCCTGTGGAGTTTTGTTTAGATTTTAACCAATTCCAATTTTTCTTTTGCAGTCGGGGCGGAGCCCTTCAAAATTATATATAATATATACCTATTTTTCGAGTATCGTCCTTGAGATCTTTTTGGCTATCGGCTTTTTTGTTGCTTGCAATATTTCTGTCCTCAGGTAGACATACGAGGATGACAAATTACTTTTGAGTTTCTTCAGATCTTGCAATGTTTTAAGTGCCGGCTTGGATTAAACTCTATAGGATTAAAGAGCCTGTAAGGTATTTTATTTTTACTATCAGAGACTACAGATTCTATCAGAAGAATTATCTATATAACTTCAGAACAATTTTAATTCGAGTACAGTTCAGGACAGTTTTGAGCTGTCGATGATAATCGATAAGAAAATTGTTTGACTGCTAGTGCCTTAAATGAGTAAACTATTTTGAATGGCTTGTAAAATTGATGCTTTTGGATTCTGTTATCCGTCATTGGAATACCGAGGTTGGTATTATTTTTGATTCCTTTCACATGATTAAGGTGATCTACGGAATTTTTGGAGTTGAGTCTATGTTCTGATTCTTGTAAATTTTTTTGCACCACATTGTACTGATCAAAATCACTCTTAACACCTCAAATCTATGTCTGAAAATTTTTAGTTTTTCAAAGATAGTGTAGTAGGATACAACTTGAGCACATGTTCCAAAGATGAGTTTGCAACCTGTCCACTTTCTATCCTGTTTCATGGGCCATGGAGCTTCGAATTACTGCAGAAAAAACAAACGGCGTCAATAATAAACAGAACCAAATTCGAGAGTTATGGGAGTTTTTAAATAGTTCGTGGATTCCTTCAAATACTATTTCGGAATCCATCTTTACTTTACCAATGAGAACCAATGAACTTTAGACATACCCACGGCCCGGATCTCAGAGAGTAACTCTTGATGGATGAGCAATCTTCGTACCAAGAGAGTTTTCTTTCTTGATCTTCTTGATTTCTTCGCTTTCATAAGTTTTATTATTTTATTTAATTTCTTTACATAGGCCATGTACTTCAATGCTTGCAATTATTCTAATAATCTTCCTGTTCCTATACTTGTTTGTTTGTTTGTCATATACATCTATAAATGATTTAATTAATGAATGTTGGTAGGCAGAAGATGCATAGCTACTTTTACTAATTTTGTATATACTTAAAATTAAGATTTTTACGTATATTCTGAAAACGATCAGTCATAGATGTTTTTATTGTACTGAAAAATCCTATGAAATTAGTTATAATCATTCTTACTGTCCGACGAACAATTCTGGAAATTTGTATATGCCAAAAACCATTTCAACAATCAAACTTGCTCTGATGAGTGACCAAACCAAATTACGGTCCTTTAGCTTACGCTGAAGTACTTAGGCCTTCGGTACTTCGTACTTAAGTACGTATGTTTTCTTTCGTACTTGATCAATAATATAAAAAAAACAACTCTTTTTTAAGAATATACCTATCTCAAGACGCAATGTTCAGCGAACAGATCCGTTTTGAAAAGTTGAGAAAACATTATATCTTCTAATGCGAGGATGTCTCAAATTTGTTTGGCTCTCTCAGCCCTGGGATGTTCCCCTAGGCCTAGAATGACTTTTGCCAAAATATGACTTTTTTTTATGAAAATAACAAGTAAAAAAGCTAGAATTGGTCTAAGACCAATTCTTATGATACCCTAGATGAATGCCCGTATTAAATTTCGTATGGTCACCGATCTATTAAGTTTGATTTTGAAGTTGTTTTTCGCATATATTTCTAGAACGGTTTGTCGCACAGAAAAAATGATTATAATCAATTTTATAGGATTTCGTATTCTTCAGAGGTTTCTAGTACAATAAAAATGTCTTGGACTTATCGTTTTCAAAGTATACGTAAAAAACCTAAATTTTTATATGGCAACACCAAGAAGGAGTTGCCCGATTTAGTCCATTTCAGACGTTTTAATTGCTAATGTAGTAAAAACATCATGTACGAAATTTCAGCTCTCTACGTCGACGTGTTCTCAGGCAGTGTCCAAATATATAGCGGAAAACGAAATTTTTATATGGCAACCCTACGAAGGAGTTGCCCGATTTGTCTCATTTTCGAACATAATTTTACTTTTTTTTTTTAAGTCCATGTACAAAATTTCAGCTCTCTAAGTGTACGCGTTCTCGAGTTATCGTGCGCACGGACGGACGGACGGACGGACAGACGGACATGCAAAAATCAAAATAACTTTTAATATTATGAATGGGTGTCCAATCCATTTTGCTCTACCATCATTATTTCGAGGTGTTACAAACGGAATGACAAACTTAGTATACCCCTTAGATTTCATCTAGGGTATAAAAATGCTGAGGGCCGATAACCTGAACTTTGATATCTTCTCCTGCAAAACGATCCGCAATTTCGATGCCCTCAATTCATTCATTCCTTAGCACCTAAATTAGCTTGAGCTAAGATAGTTGCTTCTGATATTATGTATGTTACATATATGTTATCCTTTTGCATATTTTTATTATTAATTTCCTGCACGCAGAGTTCTATCAAAAGACATATGACTGTTAGATGTTCTTTGGTTCTATGTTGTGAACCCCCGTTCTGTTTGGAAATTAGGGCTATCTCAACCGAAATGTATACGTCATGTCCATCTAGTAGAGCGTTTAACTTCTCTTTTGGTAGGTCCGATCCAAGAAAGCGGTTGCTAGATACTTCTTAGAGATATAAGAATATCCATAGAATTATTTCGTTCCTTTCTAACTGCTCTGTTAATCCTGATACCAGGTTAAGAAAGGCAAGGCTATGGAAGAATTGGATGTCCTCCTATGGCAGCTTTGCTCGTAGTAAAAGATGACCATCTTTGCATTTGATATGAGATGAGATAAGATCTAGTCCTCGCGATTTTTTATTGACCTACCATCGAGATCGAGCTCCTCTAGACCCTCTCTACCCACCCTGTTCAAAAGTTTGGAGCATTTTTTGGAAAATGCGAACTAATATCAAACTTTATGGACTTATTCTTGTATAAAGAAAAGAAAAATATTGTCGAAGTACCAACATGGTTTTTGTAGGAAGGAATGAAAGACATAATGGAATACAGGAAATTTCATTCAGAACTAGTGAAACTGTGGGTCGGTGAAATAAAAACAGTGTTATGTCTTTTTAATGATAATCGAGTCCATGTGTATTTTTATCGAAAATATCATTCCCACAGCAAGCCTGGTCCAGTATCGGACCCAGTTTGGAGTAATAGTACACATTTTTGAAGCTGCTTCTTTATTAGCTCTAGTTCGTATCTGTAACTATCAAATAGAGAAGATTTCAATTCCGATTCTCTATTTCACGTCACTTTCATGACATTCTCCACCACTGAGTTTCTGTATGAAAGGGCGATTTCTTTTATCATTCAGATCGATCTCCATCACTGCACGGTATTCCATTTTTAATTCCTTTTATTCCGGAATGTCGCTCCTTCGTATTATTTTTTTCTGGATGCGTAATTTCTTTAAACCCCACATAAGTTTGAAATTTTTGGAATAAAGATCCAGAAGTGTCTGTCATATGATATACTATATTAAAACAAATATAAAAAAGGATTTATTTCCTTGTGGATGGGAGTATTCATGAGTTTGATGTAGACAACACTGCTTCACACTTATTGAAAACAGGTACTAAATTGAAAATTTTATAATTTTGTCTAATTACATATTCAAATTAGTATCACAAGCATAACCTCAAACTTAAGTTTTAAATAATAATTTCTGTAAATGGTTTATTGAGAAAAAAAATGAAAGAAGACTGTATGTACTTATACCAGAAAACTTTTAGAGTGCGATGGAGAAGACCTAACTGACACAAGTTTGCAGAATGGAATTGATAAAAAATGGAATGATGACATTACTTGAATTTTTCTCACAGAAGGGCTTGAAATGGAGCCGTTCTTCAAAAGCGGGAAGGAAAAAAGGATAACTCTCTATTCGAAGCTTTTTTGGCGAATATAGGACAGTGGTTACAATAATATTACGGCTCTAGATTGTCTCAATAAATTTAAGTCATTATTGGCAACATTCCGCAGGAATATAGCGCGCAAAAAATGTACAGCAGAGTCAGCGATAACGTGGGAGTACTTTGTAGACACAGCAGACACAGCGACTTTACTCAATTCAAGTGATGCAAGTGAAAGCGGCAGAAGTTCCAATTATAAAAGAATGCAAAATGCATCTGTAACATCAAAAGTTAGCAAATTCCAGGAACTCGTAGACATAAAAGACAGATGCAGAAGAAAACTATGGCAAAGGACTTAAAGCTACATGAAGGTTCCATCAAATAAGCTGTGTTCCTTTGATTAGTTTAATAAAAACAAGATGTTGAAAAAGTTTGCTTTATTTTGTAAAAAGGTTGTTAAATTGGAAATAATTCTTCACAAAGGCATTTCCTTTTACGTTTCGCCCTTTGGTTTAAGCCGTCGATATATTCGACCGATGACAGATATCTTCTATCTGTTCCAAAACTTTTTCTGCATCTCCAGAAAGCAAGCACCTAAAACAACATGTTTTATTTCTGTAATTTTTATCATGTTTAAATATTTAATGCACCTTGTCGAGCTCAATACGTTAAATGGCCGCTATCTCTAAAAACTGCCATCAAAAACATGTCCAAGGGGTATACAGAATCCCCAAGCAAACTACTGGTAAATCGCTTTCTTCGCTGGAAAGATTTTGAAACATTGAGCTTGAACGCTAGAGGGATGGATCAGGACATGATCCGCGACTGCCAACAAACAGTGTATGCCTTATCATTCTTCGGTGCAATAATTGGTATTTACATCCTGTCAATTATTTCAGTTACTCCTGGGAAAGCTTTCGCACCCAACAATGTAAATAATCGGAAGCCTGTGTGTAGTTTGTAGGCCATTTTATATATGTATATTCTCCTTTTTTTTCTGGCAATAAGTGGCACAATTCTGAAAAAATAACTCGGTGAGTAGTACTTTGTGCTACGTTTAACCTATCAGATTCCTCTAAACGATTCTTGGTTCGAAAGAGTCTGGAATGTTATAAATCATTTTAATAAAGAGAGGTTGTTTCTCTCCTTATGATGATTGCAGATAATCTCCTGAAACTTCGGCTGTAGAATAACTGCTAAATTCTCTAGTCCATTTCGACTGGCACGAAAATGGGATTGAAATATGTAAGTACTCGTATATCTGGTTGATGTTTTTCAACCTAAAATGAACCGATAATTGTCAGATTTTGTAAGACGAAGCTGTTTTTACTAATACTATAAGGATTATAACGTTTTAATAAAACTCTTGCCGGAATAGCCAAACGACAATAAAGGAAGCGAGAATAAAATTTCAATCATCAACAGTTTTTAATCTGTCTCTTGTTTCTGCGAGGATTATGTTTATGCCCACTCGAATAGCGGTCCTGTTGATTTTCTTTTTAGGTGGTTCCTTTAGGTCAGCTTACGTGAGCTGTGTTACAGTGGTGCTTCGGCTAGACGGAAACTCTTCACATTTGCATTGTGGTATTGGCTGGTAAAGTTGCAACGTCAGAAATAGTGAAATCGCCCCGACCAGTCCGACATAGGATCGGCTGGTTTTTTTTACGCTCTATGTAGGTATTTTAGGTCCTCAATAATGTCAAAAAGCACTCGATAAGGGACGTAGTTATACCTTCAACGAAACAAGCCATATTGATCTATAACAAGCAGCATTCGTGCACTAGATCGCACGGAACATTTTTTTTTCGTTCTTTCTTTTATCTTAATTCCTTATAGAGTTTTCTGATGCTGTTGCACTGGTCACATATGCTAGTGATCTCAAGGGCGCTCGTATGTGCTAACGATCCAGTTCTACCAAATTATTATTATTTTGGTTACGTCCAGAGCCTCCAACATATCGGGACTCTCTCCTCAAAACATCTAGCGCATCTACGCTGCACATAAATTAAATTTATATATCAGGATTTCTATCGGATATTAAGATCCACGAATTCAAGTTTCCAGTTCACACTCTATACGACGCGTTCCAGTTTTGCTGCCCAACCGCAACACAGGATATAGGGGGGGGGGCGTAGGTATCAATACCTATACCCCCCAAATACTTGTTTACTTTGGAAATTTTCCTTCGTTCCATTTCTAAAATTATTTTACGTCTTTGGCGCCTTCGACGAAAAGTCCATTACACCCATACTCTTCGATTGAAATTTCAATATTTATATAATCGTTCCAAAGTATTTCTTTTTTATAACCCATTCCACTAATTCCTTCGGAAATGTCAAAAAGTGCGGGCAATTCTCAATCTCGTTCCTGTGGGGACATCAGTCAGTGATTCGAGAACCTCTTGCTTCCTATATTTGTATAGGGGAAGCCTTAAAGACCGAAATACAATGGTAGCATCGGACATCGGCAGCGACATTGAACCAATGCCTGTCAAAATCAAACCGGACGTATGGTAATGATGGTTGGCACAATGGAGGTATGGCATTGGTTGATTGTTTCGTCCATGCCCGGCATCAGTTGATATTTGATATTCTAGGCGGCATCAAGTAGTAGCTGTCATGTCATTTCAAGAAAAGTTGGTGGAATTTATGCGGGCAAATCCACGCTTATACAAAATAAGAAGTAAGGAATATAAAAATTTAATGAAAAAGAATAAATTATGGAAAAATTCAGCATTCGCATGGGTATTGAAAGTAAGAAACGTTTTAAATATCGTTATTATTGCTTTTGTTGAAACTTTATAGATCGAAATTTCTTTTGCTGGTAAAATAGGAAATGTATTTTTTTCGATTTATTTATAACTTTTGTCGATTTGTCATGTTTTTTCTACAACAAATTTCAGCGCTTCACTAAAATCTTTCTTTTTGACAGTTCAGGTACCCTTTAACGTTGTATTTCATAGCATCGTGATTTATGTCATAGTAAGCATCAATGCCGATGTTGGGACAAACTCAATGTCAATGCCGATGTATTTCCGCCTTAAAGTTTGATTTGGATGTGGTACGATAGGCAGGTCTGTTCTGATACATGCCAATCACCAATTTTATTTACCATGCTTGGTATGACCAACTATATTAGGGATCTGAAATGTTTCCTCATTCGCCAAGGTACGTAAATGCTCGCTCGCGAGCGGCTCCTGATGTGGCTCCCAGCTCCTCGCTCGCCAGCCGGAGCCAAAAAAATTTTTTAATCGGAGCCGTTAAATAGCATTTTATTATACAGCAGCTCCGGCTCCTCATCACAAATTTGTGAGATTATTCTTTGCACATGAACAATTTTCATGTTTTGCTTACACTGCCTCTTGCTCATTCTTAGAAATGGGTGATTGGGACATTAAATTAAAATTACTTGCCTGTTTCAAGTTTTTAGTTACTGTCCCAATTTCGGTACGCATACAAAAAGACGACTTTTTTTTATTTTTATATTAGGGTTCAGAAGAGATAAAAACTGCGTACATATTTTTGTTCTTCGGAAAAATGTTATTTGCAAAAAAAATAAGTTCATATATCCACGGTGAAAATATATTAACTGCAGGAGCATACTTGTATACCTAAATAAAAACTCATTTACTACCTTGATTTTCTTACTTCCCATATTATTAAATTCATTTAAAAGGAATTCGGATACCTGCTATACAGATACCTACACGACTGGGACAATTACAATTAAGTACAAGTCAATGTAACCCACGTCAGCAGTATTTTGTATACATATCTAAGGGAGGTGGGAATCAAACAAGCATAAGAGTAGAGTATTGTTTATTTTTCGTTTACCTAGCTCTAAAATTACACCGATTAAGTAAGCACAGTCAAAAAATTCAAGGAACTTGTACTCGTATATAATAATCTCACATTTTTATGATGAGCAGTCCGTGCTGTATAAGGAATGGATCCGGCTCGCGAGCCGGAGCTATATAACGGGTCCGGCTCGCGAGCGAGAGCTTTTAAGAAATGTTTTTTGGCTCCGCTCCGGCTGGCGAGCGAAAGCTTTGAAGACATATTTTTGGACTCCGGCTCGCGAGCGGGAGCCATTCAACAAAGAGCTTTCGAGAGCCGCACGCGATCGAGCATTTACGTACCCTGTCATTCGCTTTATGGATAACGGTCTACATTAAGATTGGGGTTAAGGTTCAGGTTAAGGTTAAAGTAAATATTAAGGTTAAGGTTAAGATTAAGGTTAAGGTTAAGGTTATGGTTAACGTTAAGATTAAGGATAAGGGTAAGAGTTAGAGCGACTAGGTCACTAGGTCCCTGTGGACACCAAAACCAGAGTTTATCCTTTGTGTTTTCCTCTGAAGTGGTTAGGCTAAATCTAACTTCTTTATGAGCTCGATTATTGCTTTGTCGGTTAGATTGCAAACATTATTTGGAACGCTCTACATTATTTTTAATTACATTATCAAGAAGTTAGTTACCCCATCTGTTGGTGTCATTTTTTCCTGGTAGTGGCAGGCAGGCATTCGGTTCATAACTGATAGCCTATTCTTGCAAAGTCTAGAGGCTGCTTAATTTTAATCTGGATGTGACAGATTTGTGTCGGTAGGGAAGTAAGTTTAATCAATTACGACAACATATTTGTTTTTGTTTAACGACAGCTGCATTAAGGCGTCAAATAGGTCCTAAAAAATTAGTTCTGTATTGGGCAGATAGTTATATCAATTAATTGGAAGTCCTTTGATTAGGCATCCAAAATCCAGCGTTCCCTCAGGAGCTCAATATCTACATATATTGTGTTTCTAGTGAATCTCCTGTTAATTACAGTTTTTGCATGGTGAGATTCACTCTACTAAGTAATTACCGCTCACATCATTTGAGCGGACGGTTTTGGGATACTTTATTTTGTACATTCGATTATAATAAATCGATCCAATTTCCCGGCAGCAATAATTATTTTCAGTTTTAAAGTGCTGGAAATGCAGTATTCAGCCACTGACATGTAATACAAATGGACCAAATATATGTACACCAAAATACGTTTCAGCACTGCGGAAATATGTTCAGGTTTAAATGTCAAACAAAAAATTAGGTATGCAAATAGAGAGAAATACTTGAATACTTTTCACATATATACTCGTATCTCTGTTTGATTTTTGACACTGCACAGGTAACATAAATTTAATAAAAATTGTACCATTTTTGTTCATAGGAAATTAATTCGAAGCTCATAGTTCTCTCTTATTACATTTTAGTGTACCATGTTGGTACAGGTTTTCAAACATTCAAAACTTATAACTAAAGTATGTGTAATATGTACATAGATACAACCATTAACGTACGTAAGATGTTTTTACATGCCACCGGGTAAGAAGATCACGACTATAAAATATATTCTTGAATATATTTTTGATGAATCTCCGCAATATACCTAATTAAAAGAAGGTTCAAACTTCAGTGTTATTAAAAAAAAGGCGTTGTAATTTTCAAGCTGAAATTTCTTTTTACGAGTTTTCTTGATTCTGCATAACAGGTTTCTTTAAAACGTTAATTGCTAATTAATTATTTTTAATTTTTCGTTTAAATTTATGGGTGTTCGCCATCATCACTGTAAATTGATTCATTTTATTTGTATTTGTTTTAAAACTATCGTATATGAAAGTATAGAATGACTGATTTTATATTCAATCACCAAGTCATCAATCACACGATTATTGACATTTTGTGGCTTTTTGAATTTACGTAATACAAGTAGGACTAACATTTTAAAATGAAACGTTTTTCACTTTGCAAATCCCAATACTATTATTTTATGTGTCATTAAATTAACTTTGAGTTGTTAGTAACTGAATTTCCGTCTCGAAGTGAAATTGATAATTTCAACTTTATGACAGACGCAAAAAAGCACTCCAATCTGAGCTGTGTTTCCAATTCATTTCCTAGGAAGCTGAACAAATTTCTGAGAGGTTCATTTCTTATTTATACAATATAAACCACCACTTAAGCGCAGGTACAAAAATTTTATTTGAAAGCAATATTTCAATAACAACACTTGCCAAGGTTATGCGAATGTTTCAACTTCACTGAATTTGGTTCTTAGTGTGAATATTATGACTTCTCAATTCTACTATGAAGCTTTGTGCTTATTTTTAGCGAGGTTACCAAGGCTTACATTGTGGATTCAAACCGCTATTTAAAATTGAATTATTATACGTTACTCAGTATTAAGTACAAAGTGGAACTTTGCAACGTATCGGGACCTATAAAGATATCTGCTACCTACATAATATGTAAAAATATCAATGCTGACACTTCTAATCTAAAGAGATTTATTACATGTTATAATATGAAATCGTAAAGAAATAAAACAACTATATAAACAAAAATGAAATGCTGTTCGTTTGTAATTGCATCACTTGACCCTTTATAAAGGACGAATTTTTCTGCTTTTAATTTTTCCATACTAAGGCCACGAAATGGCAAATATATTTAAAACAATCGTCACTCTTATTTAAAGTCTTGATGAACTGTTTCATTAGCCTAAGTTTAATATGGATTTTCTCGCGGTCTATTAATGGTTCATGAATGATGTTTGCTTTTCCCACAGACATACTTTCTCTCAGCGGCCATTCCTTTCTACTCCAGTGTTCTTCTTTTGCACGACTATCCCAAAGCCAGAGGAAACAGGGGTATTTGGTGTATCCACTTTGCTGATCTAATTAAAAAATTCACCATCTTTAAATCGACGCATACTGACAACTGAAATTGAACAAACGAATTTTTTTCTAAAACAAATTTAATATTTGCCTATTCTTACAAGTTTTGTTGAGTGGCCAATCGATATCGAACCTAATATGTTACCGTTCTGTAGTAGAACACATTTCAAACTCCTTTTTAACCTCTCCAGGAAGAGTCGCACCTCCTCTGGCCGATATTCCGGTAGACTCATAAGTTTTAAAAGTGCAGGAACATTGTTACAATATACTAGATCATCTTCTTCATCTTGTATTATTGTAACAATCTTTTCCTCTCTAATTCGATAAGATGTTATTTTTATGCCTGGGCTTAAGTCAATGTTTTTCCTTAAGTCTGGAGGCAAGAAGTTCAGGTGATTTCTTTGATAAATTTAAATTACGGATCAAGTCTTTGAGCTTACCTTGATAAAAACACTGAAGTTGTAGGACTGCATCCTTCAAATTCACTTTCACTGTTGCTTTCATTTTGGGTGACTAACATTTCAATATCATCAGAGGAATTCGTGGCTAAACACGAGATCCGGGGCGAGCTCCGATTTTTTTCAAACTTGGCTCATTTGTTCTTATTTACGCACAAATCACGAATCTAAAATTAATTTTCCGCGCAAACTTATACTTTTCGCGAAATTTGTACTGTACTTCACAACACAATTTGACATTCTCGCAATTAATTAACTCTTCTTCTTCTTTTTAGTATTAAAAAGAGGCAGTGGTGGTAGGTATGTATATACTAACCTTCCGAACATTCGGGTTACCAGCATTGCGGTTTTTTATTCATTACGAATATTCAATTGATGTGTAGTAACAGCATTTACTTAAAATGGAATAGAAAAACTGTTATTAAAGAAGCACACACACACACGCACACACGCACACACACACACACACACACACACACACACACACACACACACACACACACACACACACACACACACACACACACACACACACACACACACACACACACACACACACACACATACACATACACACACACACACGCACACACACACACACACACACACACACACACACACACACACACACAGGCAGGCTGGCAGGGACACACACACAGGCGCGCTCCGCAAACCATCGTGTGCTCTTTGTACCGGTTCAAGCCTTTCACATTTACTGCACAAATGTAGCAATCATTAAGATGATTCCTGGCACATTCCACGTCACCGGCATTCCAAATTTAAGTTCTTTTCGTCTCAATGCATCCAGTATCGGAAAGACTCCACACAAGCTTTACGCACTTTATGTGGCACTCAATATACTGCCTAAGCTACTTTCCAAAATATGCTTGGTTAGTTTGTTTCACGAAATCTCCCTACCATCTAGCTAACGTGAACTCAAGATTCCAAATCAAACTACCTTGATTCTACCTTCCGACACCTTATTTATTCTCAGCTAGGCCTTAAAACGGCTATCCGTTGCTAATTGTTCTTACCCTATTGTATTTTACTCTAACTATACTGCAGCAGCTGAACTTGGAGCCGACAAATATGTCGTCTAATCTGTAATCTATCCTACATCTGCCCTTAATGCATTTTCTTGAGAACTGCAGCTATTTTGAACTGTCGGTTTATCTATCCTTTCTAATTACTCTATCGTAAATGATATCTCCATTTACCTATACTTGCCTGTAGCTACCTACACTATCGGTTTGTAGCCGAGTCGTCAAGAAGGCTTCTCAACCTTGAAGACATTGAAGGGTCCCATATGATCGTGCCGGGTGGGATTTCTAGAGAACCAGAGCCAACCCAAATAAATTAACTACACGTCGGGTATTTCCAATGAAAGTGTATACTAAAATCACTGCCAAACCTAATGCCACAGAAAAAAATTTATTTTCGTTCCCAAGTGTGATCATGCGCTAAATTTTCTTTCTTACTCAAAACTCTTCTAGTGATGCAATTTGAGTACAGAAAAACTTTTTCTTTCAGGCTTGTTGGTGATGTCAAATTCAGTTAAAAGAAACAGAAGTTCTTAAAATGATTATCGACAATGAACTTAATTAATTTTTAAGTCCTTGCTGTATTTTATTTAAAAATTAAGCCTTAACTTTTGGAAGTTTCAGATTCATCTTTTACTAGTTGCAGCCATTTTTTTCTGATTTACACTTGTCTTTACTAAATTTGTTAGTAATGGTATTTTACGAGCAAAACTTGAACGCCTGATATTTCAACATTTTAGTAGTAATAGGTATCTCTACGTCGACAAAATGATGGTTATTTAGTACCGGGCTCCATTTAAGAAATATTTTTCGCCAACGTTCGTGGTTTGCTACGGTTCGTTAGAGTTGTTCTTGAAACTCAATACTTCGATAAAATTACTCGTTGAGAAAGTTTTTCTGTGAAGTGTGGTTTCAAAGGAGCTTTCTTATTTTGTATGTTGTCCATCCTTGATAGCACTCTCAAACATTTTTTTCTTGGTTTGATAAAAAAAAAAAAAATATGAAAATGCCAATCGAATAATGTCTAAAGGCGTTGTAATCATAAGATAAGTCTTCAAAAAGTAAATTTTAAATTTCGAATTTATATGCAATATTAGCTGTTGAAATTTAAATGTTCGTAATAGTCCAAATAACGTTTTTAGGAAAGGAAAATTTGGAATCTGCAACCCTTTCTTGGTGTTGCCATACAAAACTTTGGATTTTGACTATATATTTTGGTACTGCCTGAGAACGCATCGACATAGAAGCTAAAATTTGGTACATGACGTTTTCATATCAATGGTAAATAAAATTTAAAAAATGGACTAAATCGGGTTACCGCGTTGGTTTTTCACTATATACTTGAAAGCTGCCTGAGAAGGCGTCGACGTGGAGAACAAAAACCCTCGAGAATACTTCATAATCCATGAAACAGACTCCGTCGATACCACAACAGAGCCCCAATGGAATCCTAAAATTCTAAAATATTTGCAGTGTTCTTATTCTTCACATTTACGTCTGCAGATACATACGAAGCGAGTAAAAATGGTGAATTGTTGAACCTCCTGAAAGTCTCTAGACTCGTGGAGAGCTAAAAAATAAATGCTGTATAATTTTTCAAATCACACATCAACAGCTTATTTTAATTTTTTTTACTAATTTCACCAATACAGGTCGTTGGGTCTGTCATCTTCGCAACAGTCCTTTATACTTACGAAACCCTGGTTGTAATAACTTAAGTTTCTTTGTTCCCAATTTTGAATTGAGTTTATATTGAGTTTAAAACTGGGAATGAATTTCTTCGTAATGTCGTGTAGTGTGCAATTACAATGTTAGAAATAAGACACAACGACTTTCCATTATTGTCAATAAAAGCTAATTCAAAATAAAGTATGCTTTCCGTCTTGTTCAAGCACGCTCACCACAAAATAATTTTAAAACAGTATTAAGGAAACGCAAGCTCATGTACGCACTAGAATTTCTCATTGGTTATTTTCAAGTTTATTGGAAATTTCATTTATTTGCATCTATGACTGATGAGCATACGTGTGTATTTTTACGTTTCTAAAAAAATTTGTAATATTGTCCCCTAATCGCCTGATAATCTGTAGAATACCTGAAATATCGCACGCGAGTGTGCGTTTCCGTAGGTAGGTACTTACTCTGTTTTAACAAGATTGAAAAATAAAAACAAAAACAATGTTTAGTTCTTTTATGAATATGTAACATTAGAAAAAACTCAAATAATATCATTATTCATTCAAATAATTATTGCAAAAAATAACACAATATCTAGGCATAAAACTAAAATTAACACAATATAAAATCCGTATAACAAAATAGATACAGGTCACATATACATAGTTACTTATTTCATTTAAAAAGATTCAGTGAAAAAAGTTCTGAAATAATAAAATGGTGGATTTCAAATTGACATGGGACTGGAGCCGTAGTTAGCTTCAATGAAGAGCTGCATGCGGGTCTGAGAGCCACTTTGCCCACCGTTGCTCTATGGCATAATTCGACTGACCTGCTTGTGCATCTGTGAGTCTGTGTCGGAGCAATTTTTTTTTTTTTTTTAGCAATTAGCAATTAGCAATGCCTTTATTGATGTCTCACTATTTTACAATGAAGTTTGTTACAGTTTTGTCTATCTTATATATGATAATGACGGTATGACTACCTTTCTATCGTTCAGAATATTTGTTTACATATTTCTTCTTTTTTTTTTTTTGAACAGTATTTCCTTGTTTATTTTCTTTCCTGCATCTTGGAGTACATTCTTTTGTCTTTGATGACATTAAAATACTTATAACTACTACTTAATCTAGGTGGGATGACCTTCTTACTGTTATCTGTAGGCAGTGAACTCTGCTAGCAGTCAGGAGGTGTTCCTAAATGCGTGGCTTTCAAGTGTGCCTATGCTCCCGCGCCGCTACTGTCACGTTGTGTCAGCAGCGGCGCCCGATCATATTCACACTCTGGCCATCTTTCTTGTCTAATACATTTCATTTGTCTTTATTTGTTCGAGTTAATTCATTATTCATTAATATTGTCATTAGTTCAAGGTTTAGGGTTTCTTATACTATTAGTTTCCTTATTGGTCTAGTTCTTTTCTTTATTTTTTGTTTGTTATTGTTTTTATACATATATTTTAACAATGTAGTTAATTTAAATTCCGTTTATGGTCATTTAGTAGTTGCTCTTTTAATTTTGTAATTTCTTATAGTACTAGTATGAGTTTACTAATTTTGGTTAATTTTGGTTTAATTTTGGTTTAATAATTCTTTCTATACTACTATCCTCTGTGGTTAGTTTTTACATTGGTTACATAAAACTTAGGTATATCTAGTGTTTCGTGTTTTTCATTGATATGATTTCGAGAAGTTTCATTGCAGAGGTTTATTGTAGTGATATAATATTCTTCGTTTATTGCTATGTTTTTTTGCTTATTATAGCATTCCTGTATTACATAATTTGAGTGTCTTTCTATTCTTTTGTTGTGTTTATGTGTCAGATCCACTAGGTCTGCCATTAAGGGTTTCATTTTAGCTTCGTTCATAATATATTTATTGCTGTATTTTTTGTGTCTGGTTTTATAATTCTTTCGTATCGCTATTCTGATTATTTTCCTTTCAAATATTTCTAGTTCCTTTGCAATTATTGGTGAGATTGTATACCATATTGGGAATGCGTAGCCTATTACTGGCTTTATTAGCTGTTTATACATTAGTATTTTCGTTTTTGTACTTAGCGCTTCATTATAGAAAAGGCATCTTAACATATAGAATGCTTTTCTTGCTTTTTCAATTGTTTTTCTCCCATGTTTGTTAAACTTGAAGAGGTTTGTTATGTGAACTCCTAAGTACTTTATTTCTTTTTTGGGTGCTATGTATTTCCTATCTATATTTGCTTTGATATTTCTACTTTTGATTGCCACGTCTTGTCTTTTTAGTCTTATATTATCCAGGGCATTTCTTACGCATATGAGTTCGGACTTGTCTGTGTTAATTTTTATATCCCATGTTTTATAGTATTCTTCAATTTCTTTTAAGTGCCGATTCAGTTTTTGTTCCGCAATAAATGGGTCTTTATCTTTGGACATTACAAGTGTGTCGTCTGCATAGAGTATTGCTTGGGAATCGATTTGTCCCTCTTCATCTTGCTCAATATGTGGAAAGTCTAAAAGGAAGAAGTTATAAAGCTTAGGGCCCGTTATTCGGCCTTGGGGAACCCCTGCAAAGATATTAGCTATGCTGGAGAATTTGTCTGCTATGGCTATTGTAAAGGTCCGATCACTAAGGAAGCTTTCGATACACAGAATTATTCTGTGTGAACTCCGTATATTATTAATTTATAGAGAAGCCCTTCAATCCAAACTGAGTCAAAGGCCTTCTCTATATCTAATGCACAAATTACTGTAACATCTGTGTTTCTAAGAAGATTCGTGGTATGAGTCTGTGTCGGAATAAGGGAAACAAATTCGTCATTTAAGCTTGGCTTATCGATTCTTGTAAACTTTTCCAAAGAGCTAAACAAACTTTTGGTGCTGCTTTTTTATATGGCTTGTCTCTTGGTGTTTTAATAGAATGTCCGCCTGGTTTGGCTCGATCTGGCGTGGCTAATGGTACCCATTCACTTACAGTTCGCCTGGAAGCCGTGGACTGTTAGATCTTGACTGCAGATGAGAACTGATGTAGGCCACACATTATTCAGTTTAACTAACAGTCCAAACCTGCAGGCAATGTCTGTCAGTCCGTGGCCTGCATGCAGGCAAGCTGCAATTTCGCCACACACTGTCAGTTCGCCTGACAGTCCAACTTCATATTTATATTATATTGTTGTTATTAAACGAAAAACTGATCAAATTTAAAAAAGGATTTTGGGTGAAAAATTGGCTCCTGGATTGGGAGAAATAATCGTATAAGATGCTCGTGAAAAGGTTATAAAGCTGTAACATGGAAGATTCGAAGAATTATGTTCGTATGGATGACCGGTCCTTTAAAATTTTACTGAAGTTGGTTAAACCTTACATTAAAAACAAGTAAAAAAAACTAGAATTTGCTTAAATCCAATTATATGTAATACCCGTATGTAATTTCGTATGGGCAATCACCCATCTGTGCAGGTTTGATTTTTGAAGTGGTTTTTCGGATATATTTCCAGAACGGTTCATCGCACAGTAAACATTTTCATAACCAATTTCATAGAATTTCGTATTCTGAAGAAGTTTTCAGTAGGTACTACAAAAATTTCTAAGATTGACCGTATTCACAGTATATGTAAAAACCCTAAATTTTTATATGGCAACACCAAGAAGAGGTTGCCCATTTTCGAAACCATATTTACTATTTTTATAAAAAAGTCAAGTATTAACTTCCAGCTCTCTACTTGGACGCGTTATTAGGAAGTGTCCAAATATACATATAGTGAAAAACAAAATTTTTGTATGGCAACCCCACGAAGGAGATACCCGATTTGTTCCATTTTCGAACTTGAATTTACTTTTTTTTAAATCCCGTGTGCAAAATTTCAGCTCTCTAAGTACACGCGTTCTGAAGTTGTCATGCCCACAGATGGACAGATGGACATGCAAAAATCGAAATTAATTCATTTTGCTTAGAATACCCTATGATTTCAACCAAGGTATAAAAAGAATAACAGATTAAAACGTGCTATAGGCACAGAAGAGAGACTAATCGCAGCCTAGAAATTTTTAGGTACTGGACGTAGCTTCGAAGATTTCAAATTCCCGACGATTATATTGCCGCAAGCTTTGGGAACCATTATACCGGAAATATGTGAATGCATTTGTTCAGAAATTAGGAAACACTAATTCTGTATAGAGGATTACTTGAACTTAGAAAACGCTAAGTCAAGTATGTAAAAAAAAACTCTCGTACTGAAATGAGGTTTCACTGATTGCAGTACTGGGATAGGATTGGATAGAGGATTTGAGCAGAAGACCACTACAGCCGATTAGATTGTAATAAAAACTGAACTTTTTTTCATACAAATGCTCCACCTATATATATATAATAAATTAGTAAAATAAAACGGAAACAAATAATCAATATTCATTGTCAGCAATAACTGCTGACTTACAATTAATTTTTTACTTACATTCAATTTTGTAACAACAGTCGGGTCACCGTACTACAAAAATATTTATTTGAACAATAAGTGCAATTGCTTAGTAAGCGAAAAGCAAAGGTGAATTTACGTTAATTACGTGTAGGGTGACTGACCGACCAACTGCTGGTGAATTATGATATCTTATAATCAAATTATTATTTCTTTTTTTTTATGCTTGAACATCCTGGGCCCCCTTGAAGTCTCCAACTTCAAAGCTGTAATCTTGAGCTGCTGGGTTCCTTCTGGGTAGTGGGATTGGTTTACTTTTAAGCATCAAGGTCCGGTTGTTCTTACAGTGCGTTAGGCTTAGATAGATGATAATAACACTGATGATTCCTACGGTTACGTATCCTATGGTAAATTGATGTACATCGTCTGGTTGGAGATCTTGTAGTTTAGTTTGATGTACTTTGATGTTCTTGATTTCCTTGATTAAGTTATCAAAGTCCTCTCCATGTGTTGTTAACCTTGACCGATAGAAAACTGGTGTTGAATCTTCCTCAAAATTGTCAAGATCATCTGGAGTAATATTAAAATTTGGTTGAAATGACTTCTTATCTGTTCGAGTTTGAAGATCATTAGATGTTTCGATTAGCAACTCATCATCTTTCATTGCACATCCGTGTTGCATGGATAATATTCCAGTTCCATCTAGAGTTTTATGTATGATATCATTGCCACAGATGAACGTGGGATTGTATGTCTTATCTAGGCAAAATAACCATTGATTGGGTGCAGCTAGTTTAATCCAAATATTTGTTGGTTTTGTAATGCTTAACGCGCATGTTCTAGGTAGTGTTCTACGTGTGAATAGTTCTACCTCGCAGATATTTGATGTCGGTGTCTTAATATGAAGTGGACGCCGTTGATAGTTTTTTCCAATGTCAAAACATTGCATTAACTCAAATTTGTTCATCAAATAAAACCGATCTCTGAACAGGTTCGTCATCAGGAACTCTGTTGCTGGCGCTACAGATACAAATGTGTCATTCACTAATGTTGGCAATGAAATTAATCGGTATAACTCAAAGGTTGTGGACCGCACCAATGGTACAATGAGTTCAAAAATAATATAATCGTTCTGAAGTTGGCATTGAATTTTCATTAGTTTATATACTAATGACACACTAATTTGGCCATTGAAGGTTGGTAACTGGATTCCTGATGGCAAATTGTCCTTGATAATTGATAATTGCATTCGAAGTTGCTCAGGAGATATAACTAAGGGACTTGATCGTCCATGATGTGTATCTGTAACTACATCAAGAATAGCTTGTTGCATGAACTTACATTCGTTAACAAGTGAGGCGACTAAAATTGAAAGAGTGTTGAAGGTCTGGATGCTTCTCTGCTGCTTTTGTTCTGAACTCATATTGCGCATTTTCTTATATGCAAGCTCCAGTGCTTCTTGTATCCTTTTTGTTTGCTTACATCTGTCTTCTTCAGACTTTTTGAACACATTGACGGTGGTTTCAAGTGCTGATGTTTGATTTTTTATGAGTTCATGCAAGTGGTCTTCATTATTTTTTATTCTGTTAATAGTTTCAGTCATTCTTGATGCATATTCATTGTCCAAAACTCCAAATAATTTGTTTGCTATTGTACCAACTAGATCCAATGGTGATCTCTTGGCCCTTGGTTTTGATGAATTGTTACTCTGGTCTTTCAGTAATACATTACTATTGTTTAATTCCTCAAGTTGATGATAATATTGTGATACTATTTCTATGTAGTAATCTTTGTGGTGATGGTACGAGAGAGACGTTCTAAATGTTTTAGTGCGTCTTGAATAATATTAATTGATGCCCAATAGCCCCTCAGATCATAATATACTAACAGATTCCAGTTGCTAGACGTTAATCTTGAGGCTCCTATGTTTTCAAAGTATATCCCCGCGTTACTGTCAATTTTGTGTACCTCTACTTGAGTTTCTGACCAAACTGCCTTCTCAGAGAGTGGTAAAAGTAACATGGTTAATAGGATGACCTTTAAAGCATTAATTGATTTCTGCGCTTGCTTTCTTTTCCTTGTATTTCTAGACACTTCCTCTCCACCTGAAATGAGGTGATCTCGGGGGGAATAAAATGAAATTGAATCTTTTGGTCTAGGCATCTATTGACAATCTTTGTTCTTGAGTTGGTAGTGGATAATATATCACTAATTTCCCTTAATTTATTGCTGGCGCCTACGAAATTCCGTCCATTGTCACAGTAAATGTGTTCGCATCTTCCTCGTCGGGCTGTGAATCTTCTTAATGCTCCTAAGAAACCTTCTGTTGACAAGTCGGACACAACCTCCAAATGGATTGCCTTAGTGGCGAAACAGCAGAAAACAGCAATATAAGTTTCTTGAGGTCTTAAGGGGGTCCTTGGCTGAACTGCCTGTGGCTCCTCTTGTTATTAAATTCTTAGTTTTTTTTAAAGAAAAACTTGAATAAAATACGTTGTTACGTTGAGTTTTTTTGCTTTGGTTTTTATTTTTTTATATCTTCTTACACTCTTTATTTTTTATAATTATTTTATTTTTGCTTTCTTATAACCTTTTTAATGGCTTAAAAAATACTTGCAACTCGTATTATCTCTCAAGAAAAACTGACATAAAAAATATCTTTTTATTTTAAAAACAATTCTAAAATCTGGCCTACTTTTAAATTTAATTTTCGTGTACGTACAGCAATTACAACGAAATGATTTGTTTAACGAATAATTTAGTTGTGGAGTAGTGCCAGAGTAATCGGAAGACAAAATATTCATAACTGCGCGAGAAGTATATACCAGTCGCCATAGTCTCTTACCTCGAATCTTATAGTGTGTGTATACTTGGCCGCAGAAGTCCACACCACAGTTGATGAATGGACGTGCCTTTTGAACTCTGTCTTTAGGTAGATTGCCCATTTGTTGATGGCATAATTTCGGCCGGATTTTCGTGCTTTGGACGCAATTGTTGACAACGGATCGTGCTAGATTTCTACATTGTAAAATCCAGAACCTTTGCCTTGCTATACCCTGCAGTGCTTGCGGTCCAGCATGCAAATGAAACGTATGTAAATGATTCATCAGTAACTTCGTAATGAAATGGTCAGCTGGAAGTACTATTGGATGTTTCGTATCATATTCAATGTCTGCATTATATAATGTTCCACCTACTCTTATGACTCCTTGTGTATCAACAAATGGAGCTGCAGTTTTTAGTTTGCTGTTTCTATGTACTTCATTATCCTTATGTAAGCTACGAAGTTCTTCTTGGAAACTGCAGCTTTGCATTTCCTTACAGATGACAATTAAAGAATCTTCGAGTTCTCTTACGGTTAGAAATGATGAGAGTTGTCGCCTACGTCTTCTTTGTTTGAACTTTTGTACACTTCTAAGGATATATGCCATGACTCGTTGCAATTTGCGAAAAGAATTGCCATGATCTATAACATAAACTGGGTGCTGTTTACCTTGATCTAGTGCGGTTACAGTTAGTTTTACTGTTTTTTCTTCTTCTTGTAACGTGATGGTTGTAGCTGTTTGCTGAGGCCGCTGCATCTTTGATGTCTTCAAGAATGCTGGACCCTCGAACCATAGCCTTGCATTTACTAATTCCCCTGGAGTCAATCCCCTGGTCACGATATCAGCAGGGTTGTCCTTTGTGTTAACAAATCTCCAACTTGTACCTTCTGTTAATTCTTGAATAGCGACTACTCTATTCGCTACAAAAGTTTTGAGCAATGATGGATCTCCCTTGTGAAATTCTTATAATTCTTAAGAAATGTCGTGATTGTAAACCAGTCCATGATAGGATGCCATACTAGGCCTAACGTTTTTATGTGTTCACCTTCCATTTCGGAAAAGTTTAATTTGATCTCTAAATCTTCTCTTAGTATATTTTGGACCAATTTGGGGTGGTTTGCACACCACTTCCTCAACTGAAAACCTCCAGAGCTTAATAGTTGTTTTAATTGTCTCTGAGTGTCTATTGCTTCATCTAAGTCATCACTTCCTGTCAATATATGTCGTCAACATAGAAATTCTTCATAGCAGCTGCTCCCAACGGATAATTTCCTGCTTCTTCTTCAGCCAATTTTTGCATGCATTTTACTGCCAAATATGGTGCAGATTTTGTACCATACGTGACTGTACATAGTTGATAATATTTTACTGTATCTGTTGGTTGTTTTCTCCATATGATTAATTGTAAATTTCTATCCTCCTCAGCTACCAAAATTTGTCTGTACATTTTGGCAATGTCAGCAGTGAAGACATATCTTTTGACACGGAATCTCATAATGATTGTACTGATATCTTCTTGGATCTTGGGTCCATTTAACAATAAGTCATTGAGTGATAAGCTGGTTGTAGTTTTCGCAGAGCCATCGAAAACTACTCTTAGTTTTGTCGTACTACTTGTTGGTTTCAAGACACAGTGGTGCGGATGGAAGTAGTAAGGCCTTGTCAGCCTTTGTGGGTCTAATTCTCGCATGTGTCCCAATCTGATGTATTCGTCTAAGAGTTCATATACTGTTTCCTTAATTGTGGTTCCTGTGCCAGTTTTCGTTCGATGCTTATTAATCGTTTGAAGGCCAATTGCTTTGATTCATCTAACAATTTTGGATCGGTCAGGATTGGCAGATTTACAATGAATCGTCCTTCAGCACTTCGACTCACTGTTGATTCAAAATATTCCTCACATTTTTTGTCAGATGATGATATCATTGGTTTGTTCGGGCACTGTTCTAATTCCCAAAACTGTTGCAGTTGTGTCTCTAGATCAGCATTTGTGATTCCACAAAATGGTGTTATATAATCAACACTTGATACCTTGCCTAGAACTATCCAACCTAATGTGGTGTTTTGTAGCGTTGGCAGGTTCTCATTTATTCTGAGTTGACCATTCCTCATTATTTCCCCATACATTTCCGCCCCCAAAAGGATGTCGATCTTTTGAGGTAAATTAAAATGTGGGTCTGCTAAAGACATGTTGCTTGGAATATCCCAACTGTCAATATTTATGTGTTGCTGCGGCTGGTGCGTTGAAATCTCCTTGATCACAAAAACTTCCAGTTGAGTTGCATAATCACTGACTTTGGACTTTAACGTAATGTTAAGTCTATTTTGTTTATTTTGACTCTTGAATCACCAATACCCGATATATTCAAATTCATCTTGTCGTCTGATAATCTTAACTTTTTTCGAAATTTCCCCGAAATAAAATTCAATTGTGACCCGGAATCTAATAACAATCTGCATTGTATTGATTTTCCATCCTTTTCGATGACGTTTGCAAGAGCTGTTCCCAGAAATACGTATCCAGCGTAAGCGTCCCGAGTTTGGGCTGCTAAATTTGTTGCTGTCGTTGCCTGACTAGTGGCTGGTTTCATAATCTGAGTCCCAGCGTGCTGATTTGTTTGATAATGGAGCAACGTGTTATGCCTTTTGTTGCATTTTTGGCAACCTCTTGACCTGCACTGACTGAGATTGTGACCACTCTTAAGGCAATTTAAGCAAAGATTTAGTTCTTTAGCCTATTCTTGACCCTCGAATGCTTGCATTCTCAAGAAATTTTCGCAGAAATATATTGGATGATTCTTCTTGCATACAACACATTCAATTTGATTTGTCTTGTTAGTTTGGTTGGTAATGAAGACAGAGGGCTTGCTTGATTTCGGTGGATACTTTGAAATCAATGATTTTTGGCCCAAGGTTTCTAGTGCTTGAAACCGCTTTTCTAGAAAGCTCAGCAACTTTTCTACTGACTGTAAATCTCGTAGCGATGACAATGATTGTTCGAATAATGCATGCGTGTTTTTGTCCAATTTCTTCACTAGAATGTGAATGATGATTGGGTGCCAATGCTCCTTTACTGAAAGTATCATGCAAGATTTTTTAAAGCTGACGCAGATTTTGTCGTAATTTGAGGTTGTGCCATTAATTTCTCTAAGAGCGCTGTTACTAACAATCTTTTGTTTTGCGATCTATTCTGTAACATGTCCCATGCAATTGCGTAGCTGTCTTCTATCAATGGGAGATGTCTGATTAATTTTTCAGCTTCACCTGAGAGGTTTATCTTGAGGTACCACATTTTCTGTGAGTTCCCTATTGGTTGATTATGAACCAATTGTGAAAACAGATCAAAAAATTGCTGCCACTTTAAGTAATCCCCATCGAACTTGGGTAGGGTTACTTTCGGAAGTTGTAGGCTCGATTGATTAGTAGGCACGGTTGAGCTTGTATTTATGTTATATTCTATACCTTCATTGATTTTGATTAATATCACATGCACCTCCTCTTGAAGTTGAAAATATTCATTCGTATTATATCCGCAACTCGTAATATCATCTGTATTTTTCCAGATGTATTTGTTGTTGTCTTCTATTTGTTCCCAATAATTTGTTATTGTGCTTCTTTTCAAATCGTAATATTGTGTGGTTTGATCTTTACTGATTTTAATGCCAGCAATAATATTTGTGAGCGTAGTCATTACGCTCTTTTGTCTTCGTAGCTGACGAATAATGACGTCGCCATTTCCTATGTCCGTACAGTCAGTATTGCTATTTGCACAAGGTAAACACAGTCTTCTTTTGAATAGTGCTCTATCTTTAACGGGGTCACCAGAAAATGTTCAGAAATTAGGAAACACTAATTCTGTATTGAGGATTATTTGAACTTAGAAAACGCTAAGTCAAGTATGTAAAAAAAAACTCTCGTACTGAAATGAGGTTTCACTGATTCCAGTACTGGGATAGGATTGGATAGAGGATTTGAGCAGAAGACCACTACAGCCGATTAGATTGTAATAAAAACTGAACTTTTTTTCATACAAATGCTCCACCTATATATATATAATAAATTAGTAAAATAAAACGGAAACAAATAATCAATATTCATTGTCAGCAATAACTGCTGACTTACAATTAATTTTTTACTTACATTCAATATTGCAACAACAGTCGGGTCACCGTACTACAAAAATATTTATTTGAACAATAAGTGTAATTGCTTAGTAAGCGGAAAGCAAAGGTGAATTTACATTAATTACGTGTAGGATGACTGACCGACCAACTGCTGGTGAATTATGATACCTTATAATCAAATTATTATTTCTTTTTTTTTATGCTTCAACAGCATTTATAATGCTAAAGGATAACTGGATTTTGATTTAATTTGCCATAACGCCTTATTATTATGACAAATATTAATAAAGCCGATAATAAAATCCTCCTTTTTGGCCATTATTAAAATTTTGTTTGCTGGAGTGCGACTAAAATATTTACGGTAGCAGAAGTTCCAGACGACGGCCGCGGACGACGATACTGCAACACACACTGTCAGTTACATATCAGTTTCGTTGGACTGCAGGTCTGGATATGCAGGCGGCCTGTAAGTGTATGGTGGAAAACAGCCGGCAGACCTCTGGCCTGCAGTCAAACTGTAAGTGAAGTAAGTAAGGCCCATTTTATAACTCAGTAAACTTATCAAAACTATGCGAGTCATCGATCAGCATGGGTTATATGTTTCAGATTTATGTTTTCCATAAAACATTATCTAATCTATTTGATGTTTTAGGTTTATCCGTCCATCCGTTTATATATGCTGATGTAAGAAATAATTTTTTGTCGAACCCAAAAACTATAGACAATATACATATATATTTATTTATTTATGTACCTTAATAAATATTGTTACGAGCGTTATTCAAAATATACCTAACTCACGAGTTTTACTTTTACAAATTTACAAAGAATCACGAGCGACTCTACTTTAATTATCGCTAGTACTGTACTTCCAATCATCGCAATTCAAATAGTTACTACATTCACTTCACTGTCCGAGATAAAATTACCTCCAGGCGGGCACAAGCGCCGTATTTATATTATACTCTACAAGTTGTCCTAAAATCTTCCCGAATATTCCGTTGTCGAAGCATCGATACACCGAACCTAAAGTAGTTTATGTCCGTACTTTATAGATGTCGCTTACCCTATTCTGTGATACGATTCTCCGAAAATTGTTTATGTCCATAAGTCATTTAACGCGATGTGTGTAGACGTCCTTGTTCTTTTTATTGCACATAACAATATAAATATATAAGAGAATTTAAATTATGTATCTTGATGATCTAGCTAATGCTGGAGCATGACTACTATGTACATATAAAAGATCGCATATTTGAAATGACTCTGTCATTTCATAGTTTTATTAATCCATAAATATTGTAATTTTACTAAAGACTCTATCAGAAAAAAAAATGAATAATTTTAATATTTCTTATTTTCCAGGGTTAATAGTTTGCTTAAGAAAATTCGACCTAAATCCATCAGGAGCACATCTGTGAAGCAAAAAAGGAGAAATTATTCAAACCGTTTCACAATGTAACTAACCTTCGTTTGTATGAAGCTCAACTGAAACGAATTTAATTGAGCAGAAAACACTGTAAACAATGCTAATATGCTTGGTTTAAGTGGTACTTGAAGAGCTCGTCGTCTGCGAATACACATAAGTCCTTAGAGAAAGGATCACTAAGCAAGCGTCCCCAAACAAGAGCAGTGTGGCGCAAACATTTGTAAATTCAAGTAACTAATTCCTTCTGAGCATTACGGAGATAAAAGCTGAGAAAACAAATAACATGAAATGCGAAAGAACCATTAAAATGTGATATAAAGGCTCCAAAGTTTCATCGCTAAGTTTTGCAAATGTTTTGGAGTAAATATCTGAATTGTTTCATGAATGCTGGACTTACCCTTAGTCGTCGTCCTTACATAAAAAGGGCACAAAGTCAAACACATCACATTTCGTCGACGCTGCAGTTATTAAGCGCTAAATATTAAATCTCGATAATTCATGTGGTAAATGAATTTCGCAGAAGATATTTGAATCCAAAACGATAAAGAGGAAAACGAAATGGACAGTGAAGTGAAAGTTAATTAACTTCATTGAATTTAGTGTATACTGGTCTAGTTACTTGATGAGTTCTATTTCGCTTGCTAATCACGCCTACATAAATTTGTTGTGCTATTGTGTTTCATTTTTGACGTGAGATGGTTCTATAATGATTTATTAAAGCGGTTTCATTTAATGATGGCAAGTGTATGCAAAATGCCCGAAAAACCGATAAATAATGGTTTTTTAAGGACGACACATGCTACCAAGAATGGAACAAATTTGGATGACACGAATGCTTCACCTTTGCTTGGCGGTGCGGATATCCAAAGACCAATTCCTGCCATTGGCAGCACAAATAATGGACCTTCTGCATCAAAAACTTCAACCATTGTGCACTTCGGCCCAGGGGTTAATGGAGCGCGGACATCCGTCCAAAGAAATTTTCCTACAAATTGCTTATTTAGAGAGCCGAAACTTCGAAAACGGTTGCTTATATTGGCAGTTGCGTTTGTCGTTTTTGGGGCAGGACTCGGAGCTCTAACTATTTACCTCACAGGAACCTTTCGATGCGCGAGTGATAAATCGGGTAAGTAATATTGAAGCATATATTTTTTTAATTTAAATTAATGTTTTTAATGTAATTATATAATAATATAATAGTTAAGTCATATGAAATATTCATATATTCATATTTAAATTTACATACATAGACAAATCATGATGAGCTCAAAAATAAGCTCTCTATAAGTACTCAGATGGACATCATGATGAAATTTGTTCACTTTAGAATTAAAACTGGGAGAAAAATCATTTATTTTCTTGTTCAGAGATAGTGTACATGTGATACTTCATCGCGTTCACCATTTTTAGAAATATATACTTTGCTTCTTTTCTGTGTATATTACAATATTAGATGAGCAAGTCGATGAGTATGGTGTCACGGTAAACTTATTAATGAACATATCAATGAGTATTACCCTTGTGTATATAAATCACTGACATGTATAACATAGACTGCTTGATCTTCTATTTCATATGGGCCACTTTTGTTGGCAGGGGTGTGAAAAATATCTTAATTTCAAGTTTAATTTTCGCTTTAACAGTCATGTTACAAGCTAAACAAATTCCAAATATATTCAAAAATATTATTTTTACTGGAAGCGTATCTCCTATAACATCAAATATTCCTTAAACTTGATTTTTAAGGAAATAAAATTAAGTAATTTTTGTCTGCCTATCCCACTGACATATATATAAATATACTGCTTGATTCCCTGTTTCATGTGGCACCAATTTTGATTTCAGAAAGTATGCTCTCACTGTCAATGCTACCAACTGTCGTAAACTGGCGTTATATTTAAATTATTTGGGAATTTACGTATATGCATGTCAGTGGGATTTACAGAATTTACCACAAAAGTATTTGGGACTATTTGTATCGTTAAATTTTAATTATGAGTCGAAGGAAGTGTTTTTTACAAGGATTTTTACAAGCAATTTCTCGTTCCTAATCGTTACAGTTCATTGGTAAAGTATGCTCTCACGGAAAGAGACAGGAATATGAAAGTGGTGCCATTTGCTTTCATGCATTTTTGTCAGTGGCCTATCCCTAAAAGTAGCTATGGGGGATGGAGAAAGGATTACAAATGTTATATTGCCATCAATTTCTATTCTATATTTTATTCATTATTATATTCATTTTGAACATCCACTGAACTGAAACTGACCAATGGTGGGTTTCGTATAGAACTTATTATTTCTAGTTCGGTGGAATCGAGTCGTTAAAATAAAAAGAGACAACTATAGAAAACTGATCCCATGATAATGTAAGTGATTTCAGTGGTGTCAGGGGTCAGTATAGAACTATATAGTGATAGCGAAACGCAATTTGACTTATACCCTAGACACACGGGACATATCAGTGATCAATTACGTAATTGGACCAATGATCATTCCTGCTTTGGGGTGGCACACGGCACTGACGGTCTTCACGTAATTAGATTTGACAGACTAGATGTGACCCATTAAATGTGTCACTTGTGCATACTTGGCGATTACTCCCATATCCTTAAATTTCACAGACATATCCGCGTATATGTGGGTATTTCTTCGTGCCTTTCTCAGATCTTTTATACAAATGCACCACAGCTCGCACAACTTATAATTTTCAGCAGCTTTCCACAATTTTTGTCTTTTTTTTTCTACGTCTCTTTTTCCATTTATAATGTATGAATTTTTTTTAAAGAATTCAATAATTTGGGAAACATGCAAAATTTACCTTGAAAAATGTATCAGCCAATTTCACAAATGACATCTGACAGTGATGGCTGGGAAATCAGCTGATTTTTCAAATAATTTGCAGTTCCTCACCGCTGAAAACGCGCTTATTGCTAAAAGAAATGACAAGCAATGCATAATTGCAAACGAATAAGCTTGAAGAAATGAATGCTATTTGTTCATCTAGGAGTGTATTGCTCATAAAAATTGTTAGTGGCCCAAGCAACTGCTGTCGGCCTCCAATAATGCATAAACATTCTAAGGAAAAAATTTCCAGTAAATTTCTAAAGAAAAATTTCGGCCTTACCTACATCAGGTCCAGCCATCGTGGATTTTATATTCTATCGAGGCGTTGTCTACTTCCCATCCCAACTTTTGTTTGGCTATGCTTTTACTGCTTATCCGTTGAACCCCTTGTCAATACTTCAATTACACAGCTTTGCTTTTGGTGAAGTGTGAGCAAAACTGTTCAAAATGGTACAAGTGGAGACTTCTGATATTATAACAAAGAAGCATTTCCGCAATCACTAGATACTTCTGCACACGAGGGAATTACGATGATTTTATAATCGAATATATTAATGAGTGTCATAATGAGTTCATAAATGAAAATCAGGATCAGTTAACTACTGATTTTGCTATTGATTTACTAGATTTTTCCGTATTCAAACTCCGTTTACAAATGATATTTTGCAGCTTATGTTTTCTAAAGTGAACACAACAATGTGGTAGCATCTGTATAATTGTGCAGGATCCAAAGTGCTCCAAAAGTGCTGGTTCAGACCAGTAGCAGTAGCTGCAAAAACGCTGAGCAGCAAGAATTTGGGCATTAAATCCTGTTCGGCGTATGGAAGACAGTCTCCTCCGGAAGAACAAAATATAAAATTAATTTGAAATCGGCAAAATAAAAAATTTATTTAAAATCCAGTAAATTACAAAAATAAATTGAAATTTTGCTTGTAGAAATGTCAACGCTGTGTCAATCCAAGGAAAAAAATATTTCTTTATTCCTGGCTTATTAAATAGGGTGCAGTTTCATGATATTTAATGAGGTCTTCGATGAGATTTATTGAATATCATCGGAAGCAGTCCTGCCACTGTTGCTACAATCGTAGCAAATGGCTACTTTGGGCAACGTTTGGCTACAGGGATGCTCCCGATATATACACTAGAAAAGTTTTGAATACGTATCCAAAATATTTCTAATATTTTTAATTTATTTTAATTCTCAGCACTGTAGCAGTGTAAATTTAGTAAACAGACGAACAGACAGACAGACGGATAGACGGACACACGGACATCAGACATACGGACAGATGGACAGATGGACAGACGGACACACCGACAGACAGACAGATGTCTCATGACGGCACGGTGTCCGTTTTTGAAACTATTTCTAACAATATTGATCATCTGCTTTCTGTCTCCCCCTCTTCTGAAGTCATATAAGCTGGTGATTTCAACGCCCACAACATACCATGGCTCAGACATTCTTCTACCACAAGTCCTGCGGGGCATTTCCCTGAACTCTTTTGTGAATCTTTTAATTTGCATTAATTAGTGGATGCACCAACCCGAGCACCTGATGGATCTGTCGATAGTGTTAATTTATTAGACTTGTTTCTTTCATCTCACCCCGATAAATATGCAATCTCAGTCGATTCTCCCCTTGGTAATTCAGATCACTGTTTAATCATGGCTCAATTCACTACCTCCAACCTGTGTCGCCCTACTCCTCCATCTATAAGTAGGGTTCTCTGGTACTGTATAAATGTTGATTGGGAAAGTCTCAATCAGTACCTCAGGGAGATTGTTTGGTCAGTCTGTTTTGCTTCGGGTATGTCGATAAATGCAGTCTGGACCTTAGTAATATTCTATGTCTTGGCATGCGCAAATACATTCCGTACTCCTACAGCAGATCTAAGCAGCAGCAAGATCGCTCTTGGTTTAATGATAAGTGAAACCAAGCTATAAGTGTTAAGGAGTCTGCTTTTCGTGCATATAAATTATATCCATGTCCAGAGTTGAAATAAGTCTACCAGATTGCACGAAACACGTGCAAGTCCATTATCCAGTGAGAGTAATTTCTTTTTGACCGGAGTATTAGACAACGAATCTTGGCAACCCACAAAGGTAGCAAAGGTGTCTGGTCTCTCGTCAAAACCATAAGGAACAACTTCACCACTTCCTCAATACCTTTATTACTTAACAATGGTGAAGTCGTAGTTGATTCAATGGATAAGGCTAAACATTCTGGCTGCTAGATTCACTGCAATTTCTCGGCTTCCACCCACTTCACAGCCACCTGTTTTGCATCCCCCGTGTGGGGCTGTATACAAGAGCCGATTCACATTCGTACGAAAGATGTGTTCAAGGTCCTTAAAGGATTCGACTTATCCGAAGCTGCGGAACCTGATGGGTTCCCGCGCCTGTTAATTAAAAGCTGCGCCACATCCCTGATTAAACTTCAAATTATCGACCAATTGCAATCGCTTCGATTCTTTCAAATGTTTCTGAATCTAGAAACTCATCAACTCATTAACGATCGGCAATATAGCTTCCGGACTGGACGGAAGAAGGACGGACGGAGAGACGGGCAGACTGGCGGAATATTATTTCTATGTGAACAAACAGAATGACAAACTTAGTAAACCGTATGATTGCAACATCTAGGCCCTAGGGTAAACAATTTTTACGTTGGGGGATTATATGTTTAAGGCAATGTCAACTTTGGCTTATTCAATGGTTTTAAATTTATTAGTACACAGAAATAATGCTGGTAGAACAAAACGGATTGGACACCCACGCGTAATATGAAAAATATTTTGATTTTTGCATGTCCGTCTACCCGTCCGTCCGTCTGTGTCTCTATCCGTAAGAGAGCTCGAGAACTAGTGTACTTAGAAAGTTGACATTTTGCACACGGCCTCTCTAAAAAGTTCTAAATTTAAGTTCGGGAATGGGACAATTCCTTCGTAGGGTTGCCATACAAATATTCCGTTTTTCACTATATATTTGCACATTTGCCTGAAAACACGTTAACGTCAAATTTTGTGCAAGGTGCTTCCGTAAAATTATTTAATACAGTACCAAAAATGGGCGAAATCCGGCAATCCCTTCTTGGTGTTGTCATACAAAAATTAGAATTTTCTACGTATACTGTGAAAACGATCAGTCCTAGACGTTTTTATTGCACTGAAAATTTCTTCAGAATATCAAATCATATGAAAGTGGTTATAACTGTCACTGATAGCCACATTTTTCGCTTTATCCTCATGATCAGTAATCTACTTTCTTTTATCCCGCTGGAGATAATGCTTCACTCGCCTCTGGATGTAAAGTCCGCTGTATTCGTTTTGCACTGGACAATACTTCTGTGGATTATTGGTGATCTTCTACAAGGCTCTGCTATTTTAAATCTTTTGCCATGTTTCATTTGATATCTATTGCTCCCGCTCCACTTAGATTTATCCTACGGTTTTCTTCTTTTTTTTTAAAAACATACACTTATTTTACATTTTGGTTAAAATTTCCATAATTGCCAATTGTCTGGTACTGTTATCTACTTATAATCTCCTTGGATTAACGGAATCACGGTTTTCCTTTCTATAACAATAGGTAGTCAATCATATTTAACTTATATGAATGTGGTGATGTCTGCTCTTCTGAAACTGCGGACGTTTTCTATATTATTTATCCATAGACTGCTCATGGTGACATGATCTATTTGAGTGCTATTTCATCCGTTCGGTAATAGCTAGGTCTCCTTATGTTCAAAGAAGGTCCCAGCAGGAAATAGTCGACGATAGTTCCCGTTATTATTTGTGTCTATGGTCATGACTTGTTTTCTAAAGACGACTACGTGCTAAAGGCGGGTGGTGGTAAAGTAGAATTCTCCATCTGTTCTCCCTCATCATGCCATCTGGTTTCATTCATGTGGTGTTCGCTAGCACTCTGCACAAATTCTTATAGTAGGCCTACTGCGCTTTAAGAGTCCATCGCAGCAAAGTTTTGGCACTGTACTACTTTTTTGTCCGGACGAATCCAATTAGTGCTGTCCTGCCCACCCATTAGGACTCTCAAACCAAAGATCAAATTTATTTAGTACATGCAGACATGCCTAACGTGCTTCCTGGCTATTTTTCTTGAAAGTGTACTGAAATATTGAAAAAGTTCAAATAATAGTTGCGTTATATTAGTTAAACTATCTTTTAGTAGGTATAGAAAAAGTTCTTAAGGAATGGACTTGCAAAAGGATATATTCAAAAATTTCATTGTTGTCCCTATTAATGATCCATTTTGACAAATTTTTTGAACGCTGCAAATTCAAATAAAATTAAAATGGAAGTGTTCCATTGAAAGTTTTAGTTTATCATTTTGCTATCGAGATAAACGAGATAAGATACAGTTAATAAATTTCCCGATTTAAAATTATATCGAAGAAATATGGGCCAACTATTCTGTTACTTTATCACATCATACGTTTAATGTCTAAATGTGCTGGTTTGCTCACTGCCTTTTTCAGCTTGAAGTCGTCTGACTTCATTACGTCTATTACATTCATTGGAACTTTCGAATGTGATTTCATTGGTAAACAATATCGTTATGCAGAAATTGATATCTATCCATACATAGTTTCTGTTGTGTCCAGTCGCAAAATTGTGTTCTCTTACTGAAAAGTTTGCGAATAATATAATAGTCCTGCTCTTCTTACAGAATCTGTGGTATTACGGTTATCTTATATGTAATTAACAAGTTCACTGGTTGTAAGGCTAGACATTGCAAAAATAGTTCAGAGTATTAACAGCGTGCTTTACTAGCCAGCTCTGGACATACTTAAGATTTTATATAATGTAAGTATATTTGACATTGTAAATATTGTTTGAACTACATTTGTAAGTTTTGCCTCGTTTCCTATGAATTTGCTACTTCTACGGTATTTTTGCCCATGACTCATAGGTTGACACGAACAATAACAATAAAATAAAATAGAGATATAAACCCAAATTGGAATGGTAACTACAGCTGGTTATAGTTAGCACAGAAGAATACTTTTTCTAATTTGATTTGCAGAATTCAATGTAGCCAAAATGTACGGAAATTTTTGGAATCCATTTTTATGATATGTTTCCTAAAGCATATTTTTAGTAGGTAGCTCCTAATAGAAAGATAGGCAACTTTTGTTATTATCACTTTCATGATATTTCTGTAAATTTTTGAGATAAAAATGCTTGGGCATAAGTCTATGAAAATTAGAAACCTTTTATTTTCCAAGGCGTTTCTTTAAGAAATTTTTCTAAAATATAATTTGACTAATGTTACGCAATTTTGTCAATATCCGAGGTTATATTTAGAAACTCCACTCGATAAGACCCGTGTAACAGATCTGAATTCCTACGGGAGTCTATCGGAACTCATTTCCCCTCCTAATACTGAAACGGATTCCGAAATTTTAAATTGCAGAGACACTGCTGGAGTACTGAATTTAAAATCTAATCAGTACTGAATTTAAAATCTATTCAGTACTAAACTTAAAATCCATTCAGTACTGATTTTCAAAACTCTATTCTGCTCGAATTTAAATAAATATTAAGTACATAAACGTTACTGAAAGTTGATATTGGTATAGTACTGAAAATAATAATTGAATTAAAAAAGTATTTTTTTTTTAATTTATTCAACTACCACGACTTTTTTCCCATTTGCGGTTCTCGTATGCAACCTGGCAAACGTAACTAAAGGAAAGAATTTATTTGTTCACATTATTTTTAAATTACATATCTGCTTGCAGGATTGAACTCAGAACCGTGAGCGCGGAAGTCCATTGTGTATAAGCCATTGTGCTATTTGCTACCTTACAAAAGATACCGAAAAAAACCTATATGTATACATAAACAAATTCATATTACGGTGAAAAATCAAATACTGAAGTAGTACTGATAAATATTATATTACCAGGGCGGCGGTAACATAATGTCAAATGTCATTGTTAAGGGAATTGACATGTCTGAGAATAGCATAGTAATATAGTATTTTATTGTTTCAATCAATTGAAAAATGCCGCGAAAGAGTCTAATATTGGGAAAAAATAAATTGCTTAATAACAGACGTTTAATAAAACATGAAGATCATACTTACTCTACAAAGGCACATAAAATTGCTCCCCGTAAAATAAAATTGTATGCAGACTGTAAAAGTAAGTATACAGTCACAAATTTAGCTTTAATTTTCAAAACTTATATGTAAATTTAAATATAGTTCCATCCAAAGAATGTGACAACAGTAACAATGAAATATTTAAAGAAATAATAACTTTCGAAAAAGATGCAACAATTATGCTGCCGGACCAAGAATATATACAAAATCATTCAATATCGCATAATAATTCATTTTTATTGAAATTGAGAGCTTGGGCTACTTCTTTTAATGTAAAACACAGTGCTTTATCTAAATTATTAAAAATATTGCGTAGCGTACCAATGGATGTTAGGGCATTGCTATCCACACCATCATCGACCAAATTGCGACATATAAAAACAATTGATAATGGAAAATATATTCACTTTGGCGTAAGAAATTGTTTAGAATGTCTTTTAGATTCTTTACAAAAAAAAATATGTATTATACACGGATGTTTCTATACTACGAATGTCGTTCAATATAGATGGAGCCTATATATCAGCAAGTGGGGGTTCTAGTTTTTGGTTGATTCTAGGATGCGTTCAAAATTTGCTCCATATCATAAAGCCTGCGCCAGTATTTGCTATTGGGATTTTTATGGCATTCGGAAAACCTGATAATTTTAAAAATTTTCTTGGGGATTTCGTGACCGAGATGGAAAGTATTTTAAAGAGTGGATTAACACACAATTCTAGAAGTTATCAAATTAAGTTGCATGCTTGCGTATGTGACGCACCTACAATGGCATCAGTAAAACAGATCAAGGGTCACGGGGGATATTATTGCTGTCCAGAATGTTTTACTAAAGGTGTTAGTATAACTTCAAGGAATGGTAGAAAAGTAGTCGATTATCCAGATATTAATACACAATTAGAAGTAACAAAGACTTTAGAAGTAGAAAGATTCCTTCTGGAAGTGATGATAATGATCATCACAAAAGTAGCCGTTCGATCTTTGAGCGTCTTCTTATTGATACATATGATAGCAAACTTTCCTTTAGATAAAATGCATTTGGTTGATGAAGGAGTTTGTAAAAAGCTAATTTCCGTTCGGCTTGGAAAACCAAGCGCACCAAAATTTAAAGCAGAGCAGTTGTCTAAACTTAATAAGAGACTTGAGCAGTGTTATCTCTATGCATGTTCAGAGTTCCAACGAAAAGCAAGAACTCTACATTTTGTCAATTATTTGAAAGCGTCGGACCTTAGAGTTTTTCTTTTGTACACCGGTCCAGTTGCCTTAAAAAAATTATAAATAGCTCAGCTTATAAACATTTTTTATGCTTAAGTATTAGAATTCTGACTTCCCCATTTTACTATTATACTTATAAAGAGTACGCACAATAGTTACTTACATACTTCGTAAGACATTTTCAAAAGTTATATGGAATAAATAATGTCACTTTTAATGTATACATGGTCTTGTTCACCTAGCAAACGATGCGAAAATTCTCAGTCCTTTCAATTTGAGGCTTATATAAAACATATCAAAAGTATGTTACACTCTGGCTTTCGCCCACTAGAACAGTGTTATAATAGAATTCATGAATTAAATCAAACAAATAACCTGGATGTTACTGATACTAACAAAGAAAAACCAGTATTTGGTAAAATTGTTTTAGGCACGAATAAATTTAGATTATGTAATTTTTGCAACTTTAAGATAAATGCAAACAGTTTCCATGATAATTGCACGAGATGGACATATTATTGTTCGCGTAAAATATTTAAAAAAAAGTAGAAGTGATGTCTCCATATTCGGTCCCCGATTTAATTATATTAACACTTTAAATGGAGAACCAGGCGGTTTAGAAGAATTTTTTATGTTTTTGGGGACATTTCCAGAAAAATTATTGAAGTATGACATCTCTGATCTAAAGAATGGCGTATATGTAAAAAACGGCATATTCTTTGTTTCTCCATTAAATCACATATTGACAAATTTATAAAAAAAAGGAATTTATAAGGGAAAGAAATACAAATGTGTGCAAAATATAACTTTTAATATAATGTAATAATGTAAACATAAAACATAATTCCGTGTTTCTATAAAAAAATATAAAAAAAAAATAACAAATATACTACATACATATTTATACTGCTAATTCATTTATTCCTGCATTCATTTATATTGCTATTCATTTTATTCTGCAGAAGATCCTTCATTCCTTTATGAGGACATCATTACTTGCATATTCCACTGTCTTCTTCTCTGCAGCACGGACACGGTCACACGTTTGCTCCAAATATTTTTGAAGCAACGATATTGCTGTTCTTTCTGTCTGTCCGTCATGGGTTCCAATTAATACATCGGATCGATTTAAAAAAAGTATAAGAAAAATATAATTAAAAATGCAAAGGGATACTTACCAATTAAAATTTTAATATGCTTTAAACTTTTTATCGGATTTTTTTTTGTTCGCGGCCAGTATACGATATTTTTTTCTTCAAATTAATTGTATACATTCGGCTTAAAATTTTTACATGATCTTTCGCATGCATTCCGCTCATTTGTGTGATAAAAGCTTTCTGAAATGAAATACATATATTATTTTCTTTTTAAAAAGTCAAGTAGATATAAGTATAATATGTTCTTATTCATTCGATAAGAGCGTGTCGAATGTGCAAAACTAGATGGACGAATGAAAAATGGAACAAAATTGCAAAAACCCTGATATAGGAAAAAAAAAACCAGAACCAAAAACCTCGATTTAATAGTGCACGACTTTTTTATGTATTTTTCCTGGTAAAATTTGCGGTTTTGTTTAATTATTCATTATATAATATACACAGGATGGTCGGAGAAGTGACGTCCAAAGACACAATTTAGGTGCCTCATATTGAGGGGCATCCGAATCACCCCAATGTATGCGATTTTGCGTAAATTTCGAGTTATGATTTTTTTCGTGATTTTTCACCAAACTACTAATTCGAATACATTTTTGGTCATAGTGACTTGAATAATTGAGATTAATTACTGTTTTTTTTCAATTAAGCTGACTGTTAGGCCCCAAAAAGATTTGATCTGCAGCTCATACCATTGCGCCAAAATAAATTTGTAAATTCCATAAAACTCAAAATAATAAAATGTACCAACATTTTAGGGGCGATTTAAAAATAAATCAGAAGAATTTCTCTTTTTTGTATACTTTTAGGGTAGGGCTAAGAACCCCCGGGGGCAGTGGTTTTAATACGGTCTGTTGCATATAAAATTAAAGATCTCGCCGAGAACTATCGGGTGGTGTAATTTTTTCCTGATTCAGGAAACTTTCTTGGGACGTTTTTGTTGCCGGAAAACCAAGTTTCATGCACTTGGGTCACATACATTACAATAGAAACGTCTAGACAGTTTTGATGTACTGAAAAATTCGTCAGAATGTGAAATCCTATGAAAATGGTTATAATCTTTTTTACTGCCCGACGAATCGTTTTAGAAATATATGCCAAAAACCACTTCAAAAATCATACTTTCACAGAGAGGTGACCATACAAAATTACATACGGGCATTCATCTAAGCCAGAAATGGTCTTAGCCCAATTCCAGCTTTTTTATTTATTTTTTACAAGTTCATGCGAGTAGCTGACGCATAATCCACGCGATGCAGCTGACGACGTTTTTTCAACTCAACTCACTGTATGATGTCAATTGTTTATGAAAAGAGTTTCAGCCGGCATACTATTACTGAGAAAAACAATTTTTTTTTCTCTTTTTCAGCCTCCCACTCCCACATCCACCTCGGGTGCTTTACGCTTGGTTCACTTATTAGTCATACCAGATCTATTGAAAAAGATAACAATCGATCGGCATAAAAACACTACCTAAAATGCAACGCTACCGTCCGGACTAACACTAACGTTGGCAACTAAAACAATCTATTCAGATTAAAAAAAAAACAATTTCTACCCACTTTACTGTAAATAGTAGTTATGAAGAACACACTTTTTTTTTCATTGTCACAGAGTGTAGTTTCCCTAAACATCTTCCTATTAGCGGTACACTTAACGCATCTCCTTATGTGTTAAAATGAGAAACCTACAACTTAAATTTTACTTTAATATCATACAAGTAATAAAGTCCTTAAAGTACTACACCTAATTATTAAAGGGTAAACATTTTTAAAAGCTCAAGTACACTTTTATAATTTACTTTATGTAATATGCTTTATGTAAGGCAACAACTTGCGTGCATAGTATCAAACTTAACCTGAACATTTCAATCTTAACTACCAGACGACCTAAACTTTTGGTTCTCATTAAAGTTTCATGAACCGGATATAGGCTTTATTCCCTAGAGCGGATGTTATTTCATAACTATACCCTTAAACAATAAGTTGGGGGAACTGTCGAGTCAAAATAGCCTAACATAGCCGACATACCTTTTCGTTCCATCAGAGTCGCCCTCAAAAGGGAATTAGTTTACAGAAGCTCCTTAAGTTCAAGTACTTGTTGCTGTAAAATTAATGGGCCTTGCAGCATGATACAGTTTAAGAAAAACACACATGCATACATACTTATGTATGGATAAAATCAAGGCAAGAAAGCACAAACAATAAAATGAGAATATGCTTTGCATGCACGTACTAGTGTAAAAAAGGATACGCTCTTTGACCTTGAATTTGTAGAACATGCCACCATTTATAACTCAGTTTAAGTTATGGGCCAGTTTGAGTTATGGGTCCTCCTATTATTACTGAAACAATATCATCGGATAATAGAAATTTGCTTATCATGGCTTCATGCGAGACAAACTTACCTACATACCTAGATACTACCATAAATATTGGCCTTAAAACTGAAACTTGCGGTCAACAAGTGTCGATTTGTATCATTAAAATTGATATTTTGTTAAGAAATATGACTCTGTGCTGTGCGTCCGTTCGCTCGCACTCCGCGGCCATAGATTGCATAATTTCAGCAATGGGGCATTGTTGTTGCTTTGAGCATTATTTCTCGATTCATTCAACATTGATTTATTTCCAGCGACGACATCCGCCTGTTTGTGATAATTTGCATGTTTTCGAGGAGAAACATTTGCGGGCGCTTTTAAGTGCATATTTACTTACCTAGTTAATTATTTTACTTGGCATTACATATACGAAATGCGGTCTTTTGTAACAAATGTCAAGTTGGTCAATAAAGTTACTAAAATATGAAGTGTTGTAACAGATTCTTTTCCTTATGCTGCACTATACTGTGAATGATCTAGAGCTACTTACGTTGTGCTACTATAAAAAAGTATTTATTTGTTTTTCGCATTGCAAAACAAACAACAGCGAAATTTATTCAAAAGTAATTGACGTACTTGGAAGCGATTATTTTTAATTAGAGAAATGTTGAAGCCAGCCGGAATGAACCAGAAATATATGTGTAAATATTAATTGATAACGCGCGAATCGATGATCTCAATCGAATGCAAGGAATATCATTGACCCTAAATTCAACTGATTTCAGTAGTGCGTAGTACATACATATGTACATACATATATTATTATGTTGCGTAGCGTGGATCCAATTACATATGATAAAAAGCTTGAAAAACTGTACAACTATTTTTTATTGTGTTTTAAACTTTCATCTGCTTATGTGGTTAAAATTTCTTCGCTTATTTTGGGGGGTATAACCGTTTTGGTAAAAAAAATCTATTTTTTTATATTTTTGTTATTAAAGTAGAGGAAATTCTGGACATTGTGGTATCAATTTTAATATTATATGTAATATTTTTATTCAAAAATTGACAGCGACATATGAAGGCCTCCTCTATGTAGTTTCTTCTTAGCTGTAGATCGACTCTGACTTGCCTTTTTTTACTAATGCTTGGAACTGTGAATCCGCCATTTTTACCCTTGTGTCGTCAAATTTTTGGAGTCAGTTTATACAGAAGAACGAAAGAAACGAACATATCGATATGAAATGATCCAAATTCGGCGGTAAACACGAATTTTTCAGAAAAACTGCTCTCCTGAAAAGTCACGTTTTCTTTATATAAAATATACCTTTTGTCGGAAACTGTAATAGATATCGCGACGATTTTTTTTCTTTTCTTCAGTTGATGCAGCTAATATCTGTGAATATTTTGAGTTCATCATCACATGTTTAAAAATATTTACCAAATTTCGAGAAAAAAAAAACGTTTTTACGGAAAAAGGGCTACTTTTTTTTACTTTTGTTTTTTTGATCCTACGATTCAACAAAATTAAATATCGAGAAGTAATCAACTCGAATTGTTCCTTAATTCTCTGGGAACAGCTGAAAACCATAAATTTTAAGAAGTACTATTAAATAGTCTCCCTACATGTTTTTCAGAATATAGTCCATCTTTACTTGATTTAGTCATTGTTAATAATCCGAGTCTGGCTCTTTTTCCAATCAATTATCACTTGCAGGTTTCTCCGATCATGATTTACTCTTCTTGATATATGACTTAAATACTCCTAGAATGAATTCCAATGCGATTGTGTTCTATAGAGATTACCACTCTATCAACCTACCTTTTCTACGCAAAATATATCAAACACTGACTGGAGTTTTATTTAATGTGAGTCCTCAATCGATCACAAGATACAATTATTCGGTGAATATATTCAAAGCGCTTTCGATAACCATGTTCCCATTCATCAACGGAATGTTTTACGCATTTCTGCACCCTGGTTCTCCAGGGATATTTATAGACTTATTTCTAAAAGAAACAAAGCTTATGTGCGCTGGAAATCAACGGGATCAGATATCTACTATGAACGCTTTCGTATTTTACGGAATGCTACTAGCAGTCATATCAAAAATGCCAAAAGAAAGTTTTACACGAAAAGGCTAAATCCTAATCTACCCCTAAGGTACGCTGGAGTAATCTAAACCAGATTGGAGTCGGTAAAATTAAACACTCAAACTGTGATCTGGATCCGAACATTGCTCTTTCGAGGATTACCGATGACATAAGAGAGAATATCGACTCTGATATGCTCACTGTTCTCACATTATTAGACTTTTCAAAGGCCTTCGATACGGTAAACCATTTCTTACTCTGTGGAAAGCTCCGAACTGAGTATAATTTTAGCCATAGAGCAGCGAAACTCATCTTTAATTTTCTCTCCGACAACAAGCAACGTGTCTCAATTAACAATCATGAGTCGGACTTATTACCTTTGCGCTCTGGCGTCACCCAAGGTTCTGTGCTTGCACCTCTCCTCTTCAGTCTATTCATTAATGACATTGCTAAAATGGTGTCTTTCATCAAGATCCACCTCTATGCTGACGATGTGCAGGTTTACGCTGCCGTTGATCCCAACCGGTTGAACGAGCATATTGCTTTGATTAATATGGACCTTGCAGCTATATCTCGATGGTGAGTTGCAAATGATTTGAAAATTAATCCGTCTAAGTCCAAAGCTATTCCTATTTATAAATCCACTGTTGATGTTAGTCGTTTACCTCAAATCTCTCTAAATTCCACTTCTATTCCATTTGTAACTACCACTAGAAATCTCGGTGTCATCTTTAATAGGACCCTAACCTGGAATGCTCCCATAAATTATGTGGTTGGACGTATTTACGGATGCCTGAGACGCTTGAGGCAGTCCGCCAATTTCACACCACAGACTACTCGTTTGCGACTGATAAAATGCTTAATTATTCCCATCATAACATATGCAAACGTTCTTCACTGCAAGCTTGATTCTGTCTCTGATAGGAAGTTAACAGTGGCATTTAATTCTGCTGTTAGGTATGTATTTAATCTGCGTAGATATGATCATTTCTCTGAGCATTCTAGACAGGTTTTGGGTTGTTCTTTGTCGGTTTTTCTTAAAATTAATTTGATGACCTATATATTCAAACCAATTTATTCCAGGACTCCTATGTATCGTAATAGACAGCTTCTTATACCCCGGCACAGATATTTGCAGAGCGGCGCTATGTTCTCGTCTATGCAATTAAGATCTGGAATTCACTGCCTATCAGTATTCGCAGTTCCGGAACTGTGGGCGGTTTCCGGGATAGGCTTGCAGACACACTTGTATAAATTAAAAATTTTTATTTTACTTTCTTTTCTTTATAATTGCTATTTCTGTATTTCTTTCTTTTTGTATTTATGACTTAACAATTTAATCTTTTTTTTTTCTTTTTTTACATAAGTTTATTTTAGTCTTTATATATGTATTCCTTTTATTTTTATTTTTATTCATATTTTTCTTGCGGTTATTTTTATAATTTCTAAATTTTCATGCTAAGTACTTTTTTAAAAGGCTATGCCTTAGTTTGTTCAAATTTTCTTTTGAATAAATTTGATTTGATTTGAAAAAAAAAATTCAAGCACTAGTTATGGAGATACGGTACATTCAAAGCAAAAAAAACTGAAATGTTGGTACATTTTTCTAACCTTACCATGACCTCAAAAACTAATAAAATTAAATCAAGTCGAGTTTTAAATTAAAGCTTAAAATCTACTGATTAAAACAAAACAAAAATCGCTTCAATTGACAAAATACTTCCCGAGATAACAAGGAGAGAACGAAGGTCGGTCGTATTCAGCTGGATAGACGCCAAAACTGTTATATCCTCCTTAATGAAATAATTTTCTTAACCACAAAACCAACAAAAAAATTAAAAATACGAATTATTTGGATATTTCATAAAAAAACATCCTCCATAGACAGTGCCATTTTTACGCATTGGCCCGATCGGCCCGGGCTTGTACACATCCACACGGTTTTATCCAAGGTGTCCACAATCACTTCATCATTATTAAGTAGTGAAGGTATAGAGGAATTGCTGAAGTTGTTCTTGATGGTTTTAATCAGGGACCAGAAACCTTTGCTACCTTTGCGGCTTGCCAAGATTCTTTGTCTAATCTGGTCAAAAAGATTTTTTTCTCTCTGGATAATGGACTTACAGGTGTTCCGTGCAGTCTTGTAGACTTGTTTCAGTTCTGGACATGGATGCAATTGATAGGCGCGAAAACCAAACTATTTCGCTTTTATAGCTTGGTTGGACTTATCGTTAAACCAAGAGCGATTTTGCTGTTGCTGATATAAGATCTGCTGTATGAATACGGAATGTATTTACGCATGCCAAGATTTAGTATGTTACTAAATTTTAATGTGCATTCATCAACATCCCTCGAAGGAAAACAGGCCGACCAATCGATTTCTCTAAGATACTTATTGAGACTTTCCCAATCAGCATTCTTATAGTGCCAAAGAAACCTACTTGTAGGTGGAGAAGTAGTGCGGCACATGTTTGAGGTGGAAAATTCAGCCGTGATTAAGCAATCGTCTGAATTACCGTTAGGGGAACCGACTGACATGAAATATTTGTCAGGATGAGATGTTAGAAACTAATCCAGCAAATTAGCTCTATCTCCAGCTGCATCAGGAACTCGCGTTGGTGCATCCACTAGTTGTTGCAAATTGATTCACAGAAGAGTTAAACGAAACGGCCCGCAAGACTTGTGGTAGAAGAATGTCTGAGCCAGGATATGTTATGGACATTGAAATCGCCTGCCAGGACGATTTCGGAAGGGGGGGGGGAACAGAAAGCAAATGATCAATATTATTGGAGATATTGTCAAATACGAATACCTTGTCGTCATCAGACATATTTGGGCTGCGCTAAAGGAAACAGAAGTAGATGATGTGCTTGTGTCGTTTGAACCTAATCCAGATGTAATTAAACTCTGGATTGGCAAAAGGAAAATCTTGAAGAATGGTAAAGCCCAGATCATTCCAAATATATATTGCGATCCCTCTTTGCGGAGAAAAAAAGGCACCAAGCTGTAACCAGGCACGTGATACTGATTAATATCAGCATCAGAAATGACCTTGGTTTCAGTTAGTGCAAGAATTGCCGGATTGTTTTAGTTAAGGTGACAGTACAGCGAAAACCGATTTGATCTTAGTTCAATAAACGCGCTGGGAGCACCCGTATTGCTTATCAGTGACAAGTGCTAATACATTTGAACTGATCTCGGACGTAAAGAAGGAAAAAACACGTTGTCATGCTGCTGGCTTATGATATGTTAATAAGGCTTTGAAAAGCCCTTCGCTTGGCAGTTATAATTAGTTCTTTCTGATTATTTAAAGAAACGGTCGTGACGGATTTTAAATAATTATGAATTTATGCTTTTCTGATTAAAATTAAAATTGTTGGAAAAACACTATCACTTATTTGGTCTATATATAAATTAAACAGACTAAACGGTATCGATTAAAACAAACCTGCAACACAGGGCAACGACAGATCCGATTGGCTCCATGCACTCGACCCATGTTTAAAGACATGTCTAGTGTTTATATGATAAGTGATATAATTAAAGGTGCAATGAATTGACCAAGACAATAGTGTCCAAGGACCTTATTTCCCACTCAAAATGAATGAATGTCCATATCCATAGCCCTAATTAAATGTCCATAAAAACTCGCTTTGCGAGAATCGCTAGAGGTACGAGAATAGCTCGTTTCTCTTAATATATAAGAAATATATAACACCACTAACACAAATCCATTGGGCGCATAACTTCGTTTTAACATTAATTTCGGTTTGCCTTAGGATCTAAAGCAATTCGCTATCGAGAGAGAATCTCGGGTTGATATCTCGAGAATCATGTTCCCTTTTACTACGCTGGTAGTCTGTTTTCCGTTCGATATCGAATTCGTTCTCGAAGTTTAAGCTAGAGACTACGATTTGCTAGTAAATCGTTTTCGAATCATGATGTTTGCAGGGTAGAATATCTGTTTGGATACTGAAAGTTAGACCACAGACAAGAAATATATAGATATCGACGATAGTACATAGTAAGAAAGTGATGTATGGAAGAGATCTTAGCAAACCTCAATATGTAAGGCACTGATCTCGGCTAAATATATCATGGATACGAACCAAAACTTTTTTTAATATAGGCAAAAATTCATTTATTTCTTAGAATTTACATCGACCATATTTCTTCAGAATTCGTGTGCTTTATTGGTGTCTAGCAGCTAAGACCGCTTACATCTAGATGTGCAAAATCTCACAAAAACGCGGTCCAACTAAAACGAGCTAATGGCCCTCTAATAGAAAGCTATACACATTCTCTCTCTCTCTCTCTCTTGCTGTATTATGCCACATAAATTCTTCGCAATGATAGCTTTCTTTGGTTGAATAAAAGTTAAAGAGCTTTCAAAAAGTGATCCGGGTTTATATGAAGATTTCCTTATCTAGTTGTAAGTTGTCTCAGCTAGCAGACACCTAACCAAAAGGGGCGGAAAGTGGTGTTCCTTTTTTTTTATGATAAAATAATATGCGTTAACTATAACTTTTTTTTGCATTTAGAGCACTTTATGATAAAATAAAGTTCATTCATATAACCATATTCCAGGACCCAGCTATATTGTTATGCAATTTTCAGTAGAGATGTATCGGTCCGGAACGAACGGGTCCATATAAGGAATGAACGAAACGGGTCCATAATTAGTGGAGCTGTCGTTCACTCGTTCCTATGTTTAAACAAATTTATGCAAAAAAACTTATTAATCTGAGCAAATTACACTTAGTCTTTTCTAATTGCATATTTTAATATTTTGAAGGAACTTGTCTAATTTTACTCGTATACCCTTGGAACATATAAGAAGCATAGGTTTGCGGGTGTCATGTAAGATTTGTGCAATTATATTAGCGAAACCAAAACTACCTCTGTTGGCTCAAAAGGTAGTAATAAATTAGATGAAAAAAAGTAACAATTTGAAACTTTAGCAATATGTAGAAATGCTGACAGATTTGCACTCCTAGAATAAGTCGAATCCTCCTTCTTGATTTCTGCTAACTGTTTATACCTGCAGTCCGCTTTTACTTAATTTAGCTTATGTGCATAAAGGAAGGTGATCCCACCCTACTCACTACTTTTTTCTGTCCAAGGATCATATACTCCGGAGTATCGGAATTCTACTTCTTTTTATCCGATTCAAAATATACCGACCATATCCAAATGAAATAAGGGCTTTTGGGACTTACAACGGACCGAGAGCATGGTGCCCTAATACTCTAAAATTTACCGTGCCCTAAAGCATGTCAACACAGAAACTGGATTGAAACATTTTAATTTGACAAAATCTGCATTGGCTATGCTAAATGGATAAAGTTAATGCAGGTTGAATCGTCGCGTTTGCAAGTACGTTTGGACGGTATTCACCTCGACCAGAATTTATGCCTAAAATCCTATAAAACTGAGGAAAGAGAAAAATAGCATGACCACCAAAAGTGGAGGGGCATCAGTCCTGGTCTGTGCGTTCTAGTTCCTTCCTGAGAGCTGCTCCAAAATCTCCTCAATTTTCGAGAAGTTCGTTTTAATCATTTTACTGCATCACCTCTGGCGCTTCATCTCGTTTAAACCAGGCGACTCAAACTGGAACCAGTTGTGCTCATCAAAACATTCCAACGGTGAGTTCAAGAAGATAAGAAAGCGAAAAGTTGATCAAGTGTCCCGAAGAAAGTGATGAGTTGACTTCAGCTTTCACCGCATGAAGGCTAGCGAGGTTGAGTGAATGTTTGTGAAAGCAGCAAACCTTGTTTTTGGATAAACATCCAAAGCTGCTGTACTCCTGTACCCATACAACCAAGTGAAGAGCAGTTTTAGTTATCTTTAAAGCTAAATATCGCCACTGGTCATAGTCATAGGAGCGCCGTGAACAAGAATTAGTTTAGCGGTCTGTAAAGAGCTAGGAGCTGGACTATGATTTTGACCATTACTGGCATTGGCTTGTGGATTCACAAATCTGAGCATCGAACATTGGATACTCTTGTGCTTTTTTTCACTTTTCAGCACCATTTTCCTGACGTCTCTTCAATATTCTAAAAACAGCAGCATAGATACGATAAATTACTATAAAATCAAGTTCACAAATGAAATCTGTTAATGCTCACCAGAAATTTTATCACTGAAACATAAAGTAGAAAATTGAGAATTACACGAGATTTTTTATTTCTGCCACTACCAAGGCAAGCCTTCATTACTAGTGTTAAAAAGTTACTAGTTGTACCTTTGTAACCTTATTACTCGAGCTCAAGAATATCCAAGGTTCGATGCCCAGATTTGTGAATCCACAAGCCTACTATGGCTGTTTGAAATTGTAACCATAGAGTCAGTTATGAAAATTGAGCTACCTGGCCATTTTATTAGAATTAACAGCTACTCATAATGATTTGTGGGCCAAGATTTTTAATTCATCAAAATATGCGATAATACTGTCATTTTTCCCAAAAAATGTAGTGACCCCTTATTGCGGTGTTCCAGGCAGTCCGCCCCAGCCGCCCCAGCCTTGCTACGTTACTGTCTTGCTATCTTTGTATCATGAGTTCAGTCCTTAGAATATAGAGAGTTGTCTTTATATTCTAAGGTTCAGTCAGTGATGTTTTTGTTTGACATGTGGGAAATTTATATTTCATATTTCAATTTAAAACAGTTAGTTTACAAAAGTTCATCGAATTTAATTTGCGTAAATTCAGTCCCACGTGAAAGGTTTTGACCAGAGCTTGTCCAAGTACATATACTGATAAGAGGAATCGACAATTTTATATGCTTGTGTTTTTAATTGGAAGTTATGTTTTTTAGTTCTTAATTCTATAATAAAAAATCAGCTGAACTCACAAATCTTTCTTTGAATCGAATTATGAAAGGAACGATGAAATGGATCTTTATTAAGGCACTACAAAAGTAAGACAAGATCCTATAATTATGTGTAGGATAACAAAAAAAAAAGATTTATTAATAAAAATTGAAAACTTAAGTTTAAACTATACAAAACAAGATATTCAAAAACATAGTTTGTATTAATATTAATATGCTTTACAAGAAAGTTTATTCAACCAAACAATAAGTTCGCAATTATTCCAATAAATTGCTCCGGAAACTATCATTGTCCCGGCTCCTTCTGAGTTGAAGAGGAAGGGAGTTCAAAAACCTGTACGTTCCTGTATTTCTGCGAGCAATGTCAGAAAAGAAATAGTGTAACGGTTGCTTCTCTCCATATTTCATTTAGCTGTGTATTTAATTAAACAATTAGTAATTTACAGGATTTTCTGTACCACTGTTCATTACAAATGAATGGCATTGCAGACTGCAGAGATTACATTGTGTATTGTTACGCAATTCAGCAGATGCAATTATGTAGGTTGAAAACAAGATTCAATTATGTAGTATTATACGGACATGAAGTAAATAGAGTTTTTGGCGCTCTTGACCGTGTATAAAAGTGAAATTATTTTCATAACAAACCGATCAATTGCACAGCAAGTTAATTGAATCGTAACGATTTTAATTATTTCGCAATATATGAAAATTGAATAGCCCTGGGCTGTACAAATTTTGTTGCACATGCAATTCCAGTCAATTTAAAAAAATCGGATATGCGAGGCAAATTAGTTTTTACGAATTTGTAAATAGTGATAAGTTTTGTTACAGTTAATTTGTGTAAATTAGGAAGTAGGTCTTGGACGTTACAAATAGTCACCATATACCGACATAAATTAAATTATCTCTCAATAGTTCTAAATTATAGAGTGGAGGATATGCCATTCAGTAGTAAATGGATCAATCTAAATGTAAACCCCGAGTTTACAATAAACAAAACACAAACTCTTATAGAAGAGCCTTCATTGAAAGCTCCCACACTATAAAAGTCTTCTTATCCACCTTGGTAGAATATGGACCTGGCACTACTCAGGTAGGAAACCCACCTTCAAATAAGGCTTAAAGCAATAAATAGATTTAAACGTACTACATAGTGATATTTTTGTCAATTCATAGAAAGCACAAGGGAGTCAGCTGGAGCCTATGTCCTTTTGAAGGAGTTTAATATCCCCTCGTTTAAAAAACTAGTGAAGAATCACTGTATAACTCTTATGAATACAAGCTTCCAGGGAACTCAACGTTGGCTGGTAATTCATGTAAATTTCATGGAAAATTAAATTCTCTAAGAATGGTGTCCAAAAGATATATTATCACCCAGGATAAGACAGCATAGGCATTAAAGCATAGGCATTAAGCAAATAATGAACCAATAAATATAATTTACATATTTATCCCCATAGCAAGAAATAACGGCCATATAGCCGTTAAGAATTTTAGTCCACTCAGTTTTACGCTGTTTTTATGAAAATTTTTATAAAGGCTGCTTAAGGCCACTTGGCAGCAGACTGTTTAGCAAGTGATAAGTCCCAGTGGGTATCCTAAAGATACTAGAAATATGTAGAGCCCTATATTTGCGAATTAGTAAACTCAATGCAGATATGTATGTTTATTTAAAGTTTTGTACAAAGGGAGGTGTGATATCATCATTGGTCATCTTAGTAGTTTTCATTTGACTATTAGAACCAGCTTAATACAAGCTCGCTGTAGTGACCGTCTTAATAAATAAACGGTCAACAATACATTCTTTTCATCATTTAGCCGGTGTTAGTATTTAGTAAATTAAAATAAATATAAACCAAACACCGGATGAAATGACATGCAACATAGAACAAAAAACAAAAAATTAAAGGTAAATTAAATAGAACAAGGAAATTAAATATAATTTAGACGTTTTTTTTTAAAACATGCTTAGCTTAGAAACGTCAACAACAAAACTCTCAGCCATATTATTAACAATAATTCACATACGGTTAATAGGTTCGTACATGCTAAAGTTAGACCTTGAGCAGTTAATGTTAAGAGTAGGACTGACTAGGCCTCCAGGACCTTGCGGACACCGCGACCATAGTTGATCTATTATGCCTTCCCCTAAAGTGGTTGGGCAACGTCGAGCCTTTTAACGAGCTCGACTATTGCTCTTGCTCTTGGGGTTAGATTGCAGACTTTCTTTGCTAAAGCTGATCTGCAGAAGAAACTCCGGCCCACCTTCGGAGACTGCAATAAAAATTGCTAAGCAGCTGGTCATAGGCAAAATAGACTACGGCCTTACCATCTACGGCTACACCACCAAGATGAAGGTCCGCAAAATCCAGACGTTCCTCAACGCCACAGCTAGATTGACTCTCGGCACACTGCGCACCACCCCTATTCCCAGTCGGTTGGTTGAGTCTGGCCTTCCAACCCTATACCAGAGAAGAGAAGAGCTTTCCTCCAACCTCTTCTACAAATCCCTCCACTACCCCAACTCTCCACTCCACCTCCTAACCTTGGACAACTTATCCACGAGTCCTGCTCCTACCAGACGTACATGTCCCAGCTTAACACGCGCCATAGCAAACATCCCGAACCTCTCCGAGCTATTCCCTTTATCCCGAACGCAGTAAACCCTGTGAGCTCTCTTCCACTATGGGAGAATTTTTACAAATGAAAAGACTTACGAACATCTGGACTATAACAGCAAGACTAGACTCCACAAAGACATGTACAGATGAATAAACGCGGACATTAACATCTACACAGACGCCTCGAAAGACGGTGAAGAAGTGGCCATAGCCATTTGGTCCAAGGACACTGGAGTTGAACTCGCCTTAATATTCCAACTGCCGACGTGGTCAGATGTTTTCACGGCAGCGCTAACGGCTATCTGGGAGGCTGTCAGGTGGGCCGTCAAACAAGAGGGCACATGTGCCATCTTCTTGGACTGCCTGTCTTCGCTTAAAGCCATAAAAAACGTGAGAAACAAAAACCCGTTGGCAGTATATATCAGGCATGGTGCCCGGCTCATGTGAGGATAGAGGGAAATGAAAAGGCGGACACGCTGGCCAACGGCGCACTGCGCTCCGACAATCCATACAAGGTTCCACCTGGATACAAAGCTGTCAGAGCGCAGGCTCGGAGGCTTCAACTGGAAGCCAGAAACATTACCTGGAGCACAGCTAGCACATTCCTCGCTACGCACCGCAAAACGTCAGAGAAACCTATCATGCCTGCTTTATCAAGGAGAAAAATGATATCGGTCGCGAGACTGAGGCTTGGCCACTTGCTATCGGTCAAGAGACATATTTTCTCCAAGCAATCGTGCCCCACTTGCCCCTACTGCCGAAACACTACCTTCACCGCAGCCCACATAATATACCATTGCAAAGAACTACAAAGACTTCTTAACGAACTTGGGACATCAAAGACACCGACTGAACTCCTCACATATAAAGGTAACGAAAAATAATTTCCCTAACATTTCAATCACTGAAAGTAATCAGTCTGAGAATTCCAAGCGTTGTGGAAACGTTACCATCACCATTATAAACAAAGTTTATAAAGGTAACCGAAACATTACCGCAACCACTGCTGTGACTAAAATAAGTTAATCGAGAGCACCTTGGGTTATATAAGGGTTGTATAAGAAGTTATATTAAGGTAACCAGAATATTTTGGTTACTCATTTTATAAAACTTTTAGTAACGGTAACCTTTATATAATCCTCCATTTAAGCTCTATAAGGGGTTTATAGTGGTTACAAAGACGTTTCGAGTACCAGTCTATATAACTCAAGTTATATAATTTGGTGATGGAAAGTTTACGGTTACCCTGTATGCTACCCAATCCGTCCATTTTGGGATTCTTATGTGTTAATTCCTTGTTTGTAGAGCCTCAATATTGAATCTTATGTACTTATATGATCCGATAGTGAGGCTTGGTTTGAGACATGCCAGTTCGTGCCTATTGGTGATTATCAGATCAAGGACTTCCTGTCTGAATGCATTAACGAAGGTGGGCTCTACCCCTCGGTTGGCTATTTGTAGGCCTTTTGAGAGTACATAGTGTAGAACCTCCTAACTTCTTGCGTTGATATCGCTGCAATTCCAAGCTGTATGATGAGCATTGGGATCGCAGCCGATAGTCAATTTCAGATTATTTAAACTACAGTGCTCCATAAGATCTTTAACGTCCTATGGTGGTTGCAGCTCTTGATCTCCTGGGAAGTAGGCTGATGCTAGAACAATCTGCTCCATGCCATTTTGGAGATTTTTGAATTCTATTAACACTGCAGACTCAAATTGTGCCCACTATCATGGAAAGAGATTTTGTTAAGAAACAACGGAGAATCAACATTCGCGCTTAAAAGTTGATCCCAAAAAGTTGCATTGAAAACCATGCGACGTTTTTTCAAGCGAGTGCATATTGAAAAGCTGCAAGCGATCCTCATAGGGTGGAAGAATGAATGAATTATTTCAAAAGCCCATAATCATAAGTGATTGGTTTCTTTTCCCATGAAAAATCATAGCCTCACATTCGTCGATATTGAGTAGCAAATTATTGCTGTTGCACCAATCGTAAAATTTGTGAAGGTCACCCTGTACCTGTTCACAATCGCTAAAAGATTTAATCTGAGTTAAAAGCTTAACGTCATCAGCATAAATCGAGACTTTTCAGGGCCTCACAGCAGAGACAGTGTCGCCAATAGATAGAATAAAGAACAACGGCCCCATGTGACTCCTTGAGGTACGCTAGACGAAGCCTTCAAGTCTCTAAAGATGGAATAGAGGAATAAGATTTGGTATGTTCTATTATCCAAAAACGACTCCGTCCATTTTAGAAATGCTGGGGGAAACCCATACTTTTCCATTTTAAACAGTATTATGGAGTGATTCTTTACTAAAGTCTGTATAAATACAATCTGTCTGGTAGCCTTTTGCAAGCGCACCAATGGTATCCCAGATAAATTCCAACAATTTACTGGTTGTAGACCTGCCCAAAATAAGCCCATGTTGGTTTGAAGAGAGCAAATTCTTACAGGAAATTGATATATGATAGTAATGATAGATTCGAATAACTTGGGCATGCAAAATAATTTTGCAATAGGCTTATAGTTAGAAATTTCATTTTTACTACATTTTTTTATGGATAGTTATGATAAAATAATTTTTCCATAGCTACGAGAAATAACCATTATCGAGCGATTTTTGGAAAATAATTCTCAGCGGCGCTGCCATTGCAAGGCAGCATGACTTAAAATGGACAGGTGGGAGCCCATTAATATGATCGAGTATATTCTCTTCTGTAATTGGAAGGATAGTGAATGATACGTTATGAGAGTCGTTCATATGACTGAAGTTGGTATTTTGAGGTTGAAAATTTGACGAGGCAAAGGCCTTGTCGAAAAATGAAGCAAATATATCGCAAAATTTAGACGAATCATCACTAGCAGAATTCTTGTACCTCATGGCTTTGGGGTAGTTGTCCGTACTTTTCTTCATACTAATAAACTTAAAAAAGATGTGTGGGTCACTAAATAGTGTCGTACGCATGCTTTGAACATTACTCATCATAAAGTGTAGAGGAAAGTTCTTGGAACTCATTATATAATGTGAGGAAGTTGTTGTGACTTATAATGTCTTTGTCTTTGTATTTTTAAGACGTTTCAGTTCTTTATGAATCATGGTGGAGATGGTTTAGAGAACCGCTGATGCTCATGGGAAACATGAAAAGAGAATAAATTGAAATGAATTATGTAAACCTTAGAAACGTCTTCATCAACACTATTGCAAGACAGCAATGTATTGAAATCAATAGAGGTAAGTCTACTGGAAAGTACCGAAAAGTCAGCCTTTTTTTTAGGCTTTCGATTTCATGGCAATATGTAATTAGTAGATGGGCTGGTATTTGTCAATAGTAGATATTCGGTTCAAGTAGTAAGTTAATCGCGTCAATAGAAAATACCAGGTCTAACTGCTTACACATTTCATTCTTAACTTACTGATTTGACTGAGACCAAGAGATCAAATAGTGTCCAGGATGAGTGATTCCCTTGTTGTTAAGTTATTAAGAGGAAAATAGTCATAGCCATTTTCATTTACTACCCATTATATACTGGGTAAGATAAAATCACCAAAAAGTATTAGTTTGTCAAAGCATCCATGGATAAAATTAGATGTTGAAATTAGAACGTCGTAGCTATTCTGACCTTTGTCATCAACGTTATCTGGTCTCATTTGAGAGAGAAGAGATAGAGGTAGATTTGAAAATTATAGCAATTGAAAAAAAAACGTGATGTCCATGGCAGGAAATATGTAGTTGCATAAATATGGACGATCGAAAAGTGATTGGAAAACAGTTCTTTGCCAACTCGGTCAATCATAACAATTTTATCAGAATTCAAAAAATTAATAGTGCTAGAATTTTCTGAAATTTATATATCACGTTTTGCAAATGTATTTGTCTCAAATTTTCATAGAATTACAAAAACAAAATTGCTGATTTTGAAAACAGAAGATTATTTTTTATCAGTCTTCTTGGGTATATAATTTATATCATTCGGCCACGTTTCGCATTAAAATTAAATTGTTTTTATTTTTTTAAATTTTGTCAAAACTGATTGACCGAATTTTGCTGAAAATTGTTTTCCAATCATTTGTTGGTCATCAAAAGGTAATGTAACCATTTCTGTCATGGACATCGGGTTTTTTTTTTTATTTTTATAATTTTTATGACTGACCCCCTCCACCGCCATCCGCGGTTGATATGGATCTTTCATTTACAAAAATAATTTTTAGAGTGGGGTATATAATCTAACCAAAGAAAAAACTTAATTCACAACACCTGACCAGTTATTGTACCTACTCATCTCTCAAACTCTATTTATGTTGTTAATTTTATAAAATACCCTCATTATACTTTTTTTTAAGTTGAACAAACAAGTTTATAATATGATTTATGTCTACTTAAATGTCTGGTTTCCAATTGTCAATAAATCACTCAATCTTTTGTTATTAATGTTATTAGAGTAGTTAAATTTACAACTACTACTAAGCATACGCCTCAGAAGTCGGGGCCAACAAATCATTATCTATTAATATTAATTTTAGGAGGTAAAAAAAAAAGTTTCGCAATTTTCCAATACCTGTATTCACTGTAAGCAGTCTATATTCCAACTTTATCACTGAAATCTGCTGAGATTTAAAATTATTATTAAAATATGGAAATGAAAAATTATCATCGACTTCATTCAGTTCTTAAAATCGATATCGTAATTGTTGTGTTATTACAAAATTGTTTTGAATTACTCAAAAAGTTTTACCTAATTCATCAAATCTTTTATGACGTTTGAGAATCGTTTAATCTTAAAGTTTATGCCTCATCCTTCATTCTATAAAAATACCATCAGCTTTATTCTTGATTATATAAAAAAAACCTTTTGGAGAATATTTACAGTTTCAGATGAATTTTTAGTTACAATTTTAATATCTATGTTTTTACTTTTGGATTACTTTTCAAATAAGATTTAATCTAGAATATTTGATATTTCTGTTCAAGAACAAAAATTTGCATTATACTCTTTTAAAGTTCTCCGATTGATGTTTTATTCATTTTACTCAATTTCTTTAAAAGCTCTCACCTACTATTACTTCGACATAAACAATATTTTAGGATTCTTCGACTAAACAAGAGAAAAAGTTATTATTGGTCTTAGATCAAGAACCTGTGTTCTTTAGTGTTCGCAGAACAGGACAGAACAAAAGATATACAAAAGAACGCCTCATACATTTACATAGAAGATTTATAAATGAAACGAACAGTACAAATAGTTCGCTTCAATCGAAAGAACAATTTGCTCTCTCCAGTATATGGGAGTTCTAGAACAAGGTACACAAAAGAATACAGCTAACATTATACCCTAGATGAAAAAAATAGTTAACTAAAGTGAAAATCCAAAGTTTTGAATGTAACACTAAGATGGGGGTAGTTCAGTTTTGAAATTTTATTTACTATTTTTTTAAAAACGATGTATGCAACACTTTAGGCCCTCTACGTGGGCGCATTCTCAGGCAGTGTACAAATAGTGAATAACCAAAATTTTGTATGGCAACCCTATGAAGGAGTTGCTCGATTGGTCCCATTTTTGAGCTTGTGTACTTTTTTGTTAAAAGCCCGTGTGCAAATTTTCAGCATTCTAGAGGGGTTTTGTTTCTACTGCCGGAACGTCATCCGAACCATGTCAGAACCATGTCAAAAAGCTGTTAGCTTTTAAGTGCCAAATTCGTGTTTTTACGCAAAGGAAGCAGCAAATTACCAATTACAAACTTTTTCTAGCCTCTTCTTCTTTCTTTGACATTTCAAAACAAGAACCGTGGTGCTCCTAGTCAAGAGTGGGAGCAGCTAGGCTTAACCCGCGGCGAGCGTGAATTAAAAGAGAATTCTCTTGAACAGCTGTTCAATACACCCTTATTCCCCAGTGTGTAAAAAATAACGTACAAAATGAAAAACATTTATCCTTTAGAAAAAAACACATAGATTTTATTTTGTCACACACATGCTCAATTTCCTTAAATGCTACATGCAATTCTTTCTTTAAAAATTTGCATTCATGTTTTTTTTTTATTTATTTATTTTTCAAATGATGCCTACTTTAATGGGTAATCTCTTTCTATTGAACACCTTCTCAAGCGATATCACTTGTTAGTATATGCTCGCCGACCCAAGTAGTAAACAAAAACAAAAAGTGACAGCTTCGGGTGTCGTGTTCCCTGAAAACTTACACTCGGGAGATTTGATTGTACTTGCAAGAGAATGCAGTCATCACAGAGCACTCCTTCATGTGGTATTCTTCGATGCTGGAATTTTAATATACCGGGACACCTCCTAAGAGACTGCAAAAAATGCCGATGAATGCAATCAATAGACGAAAAAGGGAGAATATGGCGAGCTAGGGAGCAATATATTCGTGGAGATACTAGACTGCAACCTCATGACTTTGAAATCCCACACCGCAAAGGATGTATCCACGGAAATGTAGAAGCCTTTTCACAACGTCCATACAATCCTGAATGGAAACATTGCGGAAGGATAGAAGAAGATGATGATGATGAAGAAAGTCAAAAGAAGAAAGGAAAGAAATCCTAAGACGATGATGGTTACGATGATAACAGTAAAAAGAAGAAAGGAAAGAAGTGCAAAGACGAGGACAATGAAGGAAAGAAAAAGACGAAAAGTAAAGGGTCTAAGGATTCTGATAATGAAGATGGTAAGGATATAATGAAGATCGACAAATGTGAAGACAAAGATTCTGACCATGTTGATTATAAGAAGCGCAAAGGCGGCAATGACAAGAATGACAACGGCGATAAGAAAACCAAGAATCAGAGACAATGATAATGAAGATAATAAGAGACGAAAGAAAAATAAAAGCATGGAAGAGTACTTCAACAGAACATTAATCTAACATTTAATCAGTGCAATTAGCATCGAAATATTCCTATATTTCTAATGGCTTATATATCAGCTGTTTGCAATACGACCGGACAAACCCCCACGAAGATCATATTCGGAAGGTAGATGCGTTTAACTAGCGACCTCAAGCTTGGTACACCCAGAGGTGAACAAAAGTTACCAGAAGACAATGATTAGCCGATGTGCACGAGATCAAGAGAGCGAAATTAGCATCGGATGAAGACCCGCTATGACTTACGTGCTAGTTCAACCGGATTCAATGAAGGTGATCTCGTTTGGCTGTACAACCCGAAGCGACGAAAGAGCCGTTCTCCAAAATTACAACAACAATTTTTCATACAAGACTTAAGAAGTCCAAAAGTTTCGTTTTAAAATAACGTGTTTTACACTTTTTCTTGCACATATCCACCGAGAAAGTTCAATAAATGCCAGAAAGTAGGCAATTATCTTTTGGGTATGAGCTTTTTAAGCTAATTGGAATTGATATGTTCCAGAAAAACTGTAAAAATCCTATTTGCGGATTTTACATACACATTTTGGTTATAGAGTGAGATATGAAATTTTAAAATGAAGCTTTTTGACTTCTTAAATCCAGTATGATAAATTTGTGTTAATGACATAGTTGTTGATAAAAATAATAGTTAAATAAAAAAAACTGAGTGAAAATTCCGAAAATTTAATGAGCTCTAATTTTTATAATAACTTTCATCGCGATTATCGAGATATGCTGAAAAAAATGGATTGGAGCACCTTTTTTTCCAACACGGCGGATCGAGCCTTGGATGTAGAAGTCAGGACTTTTACTATTTTCTTTATGCCAAAATAAAGGTCTCCACCAATTTATAGCTTTTTACCAGTTATTTTTTTCTATTTGCATTATTTTAATTTAATTTCATTGGACTAAAAATACTTTTCCGCTTTATTTTTGTAAATTCCTGAATCTTATAACTGTTTTAAGCAAATTAAAAAAAAAAATAATAATTTTTATAATAAGTAATTAGTAAATTTCTTTAGATTAAGCATAATGACTTTAGTGACTTCTAGTACCTGCCGAATCATATCTGGAGATTTATAAAATTGTCAACACTGTTTTTAACTGTAGGTGTTTCAAGAGAGAGAGAAGTTTTTAATTGGTACAATGCCCGTTTCGTTTGCTGTTTGTTCTCATTGTATTGTAAGCTTAAGTAGCACAAAACCCCCCTTGAAGAGTAGTTAATACATAGATAATACTCCTGCCACCTGGCAGCTCGTCGTCGTGGTGGAATACAGTTCGCATCCCTGTCATCTGCACCTAATATTCTAAAATAAAGATCATTGTTCAGTTATTGTTACTCCTTCGAGAAGGGAGCTGGTAAATAGTGAAGTGTAGTGACAGCACATGCGAAATGGGATTTCACATGGGGCGCGGCGACGAGTTGGCTAATTAGTTAGTTTACATATGTAGGTACTCGTTTAGTTTACATACAGTGGTAATGGACTATTGCATTTGGGTATACTAAGGTTGTCATTCCATTTGTAACTCAGAAATAATGCTAGTAGAGAACAAGTAAAAAACCCATCTATACAAGCTTGATCTTTGAAGGGGTTTTCCACATATATTTCTAGAACGTAGTGAGTAGAAAGCCGTAACTTCCTCAGTCTACTATAAATTTTGCCAATCAGGAAGGATATGTAATCTTGAGTTAATTTTTATCCTCAAATTTGTAGCATTATCATCAGAAGGCACCACATGGCCGTCAGCAAAACCGGGAGGGGGGGGGGGGTGACTCTTTCCAAGACCTCATTTACATGTGCAATACAATCTTCAATGAGACCAACTGCTCTGGTAAAGTACAATTGAGCATCGTCGGCATAGGTGAATGTCATTATCACGCGTATGGCATCTGGCAGATTATTAATAAATAAGGTAAATAATAGCGGGCCCAGAATTGAGCTCTGAGGTACACCATATGACAAAGCAAGCATTTCAAAGGACATTTTATTCATGCAAACCTGCTGAAATCGTCCAGAGAGGAAGCTAGAGATTAAATAATAGCAGAGGGGGAAATAATAAATAATTTATTAATTAACATAAGATGGATGACATTACAGCTGGCTTTAGGTTTTTGATGGGGCTACTTAAATGACGGATTTTTTTGGAAGATTATTTTGTGGAATACACCGATCGTTTTGTTGAAAAATATTTAATTTTGTATTCAATTGCTCGCCCGGGTCCAAGTGCGGCCCTTCTTTAGGAACTCTTTACATACAACATAATGTCCTCGTAATTAATTGTTTTTTTGTTCTAAGTTTTTATTTTTTTTTATTAATAATTTATTTTTCTTTTATTGTATTTAGTTTTCCATTTTGTTTATTTGTCATTTATTATTATCTTAAAAAAACATTTATATTCGCCGCAGACAGAAAAAGGTATTTAAAATATTTGTATTTAGAATTTAAAAATAACTTGAACCCATATGTAATATTATATGTATAGAGCTCCTGAAGAAGGGCCGCACTTGGACCCGAAACGTTGAGCAATGAAATATAAAATTAAATATTTTTTAACAAAACGATCGGTGTATTCCTCAAAACAAGCTTTGGTAAAGCATTACAAGAACACCCACTTCACCTCTGTCCAGGCATCACCTCAGCTATATGCTAGCATCTGGCTATACATAAGTTTTTGGAGGACTTTTGACAGGAAGCACAGAAGACTTATGGGTCGACAATCGGAAAGGGAAGAAATCACAGACTTTTTCGGGATTGGTAGCACCGTTCATTTTTTCCACCTTGACGGGAAAACAGATGTATTCAGAGTAATATTAAATATATGCAAGATATGCGGTCCAATGTATAGCGGTAAATAATTTTGATAAACTTTAGCGAAAGGCAATCAGCGACAACTGTATCTGATTTAATGGTAAAGAGTTCATGGAGTTCATTAATATATATATATACATAGATGGATGATTCTGCTGAGGTGGAGTCATGTCATGATAAATTCAAACACGGGAACATTTGAAAACATCCGAAAACAACTGACCGAGGTACAACTATGTCTAAGATGCAACAGCTTCCCTATATGTTAAAGTGAGCCATAAAGTATAAGAGGCCTTGCAATTTCTGAAGTAACAGAATTATTGTAAACCATTTGCTATAACATGACAAAATCTTATAACCTACTTTTGGAAATTTTGTTATACAATTGTAAGTGTTGCAGAAATATTTTGATATAATGAATTTTGAATTTTCTTATGTACTTAAATTTTGTCAGTGCTCTTCATTGGAAACAACGATGTACATCTAATAGTATTACATATAAGTTGTGTATCCACAACAAGGTGTCCCTTCTGTGGGTTTCTGGCCACCTGGGGATCATGGGGAATGAAAGGGCTTATCTTTTATCTAGGGCTGGCTCTGATTTTCCATACCTCGAACCGGAGCCCTCTGTAGGCGTTCCCACCTCGAGTATCGGGTCTCTCATCAAAGCGCATGTTCATAGGATCATCAGCAGAGATGAGCGAATTTGAGTACTTCCAGGTGCACAAAACTGTTTCCTGATGGGCCCAATAGGAATATCTCTGATTTTCTCAGGGCGCTCGCGAGGAAACAATGTAGAGCTGTGGTTGGCATCATCATCGGTCACAGCTCGCTTCACACTCATCTAACAAGGATGGGATTTGTCGACAGCCCTGAATATCTGTCCTGCCTGTAAGGACAGTCTGAGACAACCGATCACTTTCTGTGTGCTTGTCCGGCCTTTGCCCGGAGCAGTCTGGATACTCTAGGTTCTGCCCTACTATCTGTAAATGAGCTAAAAAACCTTCATCTGAAGCGCTTTATTAAGAGGACAGGAAAGTTTTGATGAATGCGCTTCTAGCAAGATAACACAACGGGCCGCCATGGCCTCCGTGTTTGGGATGGAATCTCCTGTTTCTAAAAAAAAAAAAACATATGAAATGGTAAAACAATTTTAATACAATCGTGGTTAAGATATTGGGGTGGACCAATTAGTAGATTCATCAACATAATCGGTGATTATTAAGAAAAGTATATATTATGTATGCACATGAAGTGTTTTAATAAAGATATTTAATTTTTTGTTTCCTTATTAAAGTTCAATAGAATTAATGTGTTCTAAAATAAAATAATCTCCCCAACTCAATACATTCTGTTTTTATTCTGTTACTGTTTATTTATTGATTAATGTGGTACAATCAATCCCTCTGTGGATTAGTCCTGATCGATCGTTCGAGCCATAAGAATTTCAAAATATCTCGAGTCCAGTTTTATTGCATTTTACCTCATGCTATTGCATAGCAATCCTTACAAAATGATATCATTGTAAACAAGCAGTCTCCACAAGCACAGAATCTCATCTATTATTAATCTCTATCAGCTTGTTCAATAAAGAATAATCCCTTCTGTTGGGGGCCAGGACAAGTGGCCACTCAACCATGTACTTTTATTAACTGCAGGAGTTTTCATGATACCTCTATAAAAAATTGTCTCTGAAAAAGCCGACAACACCGAGAAAAGTTTTTCCATCCGCCGGATATCAAGAGATAAAATATTGGTGTAGTATGGGTGAATTAAGCTCTTCATGGGCGTCTAAATTGTGGTAGGTAAAAGCTTTATGGATAAGAACCTGTTGCTCATTTCCCACTTCACTTTACACACAATACACTTAATAATATTCAAGCGGGACGTCGGGTATAGGGGTTTAAGGGGAAAAACTCATGTCGTGTTATTTAACTTCTTAGCGTTACTGAGTTGTAAAGCATTTCATTGGAGGTTTTATTCTAACCCTGTCCTCGTTTTGTTTCGTTTCAGATAAAACGCAGAGGAATGTGTGCCTAACAGAGGAATGTGTCAGGACTGGTAAGTACAGCTCAATTCAATTTTACGAGGGTTAATTTACTGGTGTGCTGAAATAATGTACATATATAACAAAGTGTCCTGAATTTCGCACTTCTTCGGGGATGAGTAGGTATAAATAAGGCCCCGTCAAATATTTGTCTCTACTTCAGCTGAATGCCAAACATGTTTATTGTTGACTTGATGTAGATTGCATATGTTGTGAGTTTACAAGAAATATAATTGTACAACATAATATATGTATATAGTATGGTGAAATAATTAACTAGATTTGAATTTATATTTTATCAAAAGTTTAGAGAATGTATAGAAATTGTAGGGAATGTGTTAGAAAATTTGTACCAGATGATTCAATTCTTGATTTTATTGAAAGAAAAAATATCGCATACAATAGGAATAAAACTCCCCATGAAAGTAATTTTTACATACATTTATCTACTAAGTGAAAGCTGCGGTGTATCTAGGTTGAAACATTTGGGGGAGCGAACATATTAAACAAGAAAATTTTATTTCAATGAACGTATTAAAAACAAACAAAGAAAATAAACAGACGATACAAATGTTTTTTATAATAAAAAAGTAGCCCTCCGAGCTTCAAGAACCACCCTCAATTTCTATTTAATTCCTCTGTACATAATCATATTCTGAATTCCGGAAGTTGTATAAAAAGTCTGAAATCCATATGATTTCGTAGGTAATACATTTCCTCACAAATATCAACAAGTTATGCTTTAGTTTAAAGATGTTAATTAATACGTTAAGCATAATTCGTTATTTTTACGCCAGCATAGCGTGTCTAGCATTAATTTTACTGATAACCTTCTGCCCCAACGTAGAATATAATCCATAATGCTTTATTTTGTAATTTCTGAAGCCATCGTTAAATCTTCCCCTATACCCATAAAGAGTACTGACGAAAAATATTCGAAATGTGGCTTTAGCAGAGTATTGTACACTTTTATTTTCACTTAACATCCAAAGATTATGTATAACTCTTCTGAAATCTAGCATTTCATATTAAAAATATCAAAAAAGGCTTGTTTTGGACCCGACCATTTCCGATTTGGATGAAACTTTCACAGTTTATAGAGAATACCAAAATAGCTCACCTGTATTTCCACCCTCGCTACAGGGTATAGAAATTTCGTGATTTTACGATGAAACGTTATTTTCAAAAATCATATCTCGAAAACGGAGTAACCGATTCAAATGCCAAATGCGATGCTCAAAGCTTCGTACTTTTGATAAAAAAATATAACAACACCAAACGAAAAAATTTTGTTAAAAATAGTATTTTTTTCAAAATAATAGTATTACTCACTAGAGACGACTTCTAGTATTTTTCTTTTTCGATTTTTATTTTGAAGCTAAAAATTTTATTTATCTATGTACAAAAATTTGCGATGGTGTTCGGCTTCGTTTTTGAGATACCAAATTCTAAAAATTTGCGACGATGTTCGGCTTCGTTTTTGAGATATGAGTTTCTAAAGTCACCGTATACCCAAATCTCGACTAAATATTTTTCGATTGTTTTCTGATTGTTTTCTGATTTTTTGAACATATTTACTCTCTGCTCCCATTACGTTGCGAAAATTAATTTTGGACCGACAAAATTTCTGTCTTAAAAATTGACTTCGGAACTTACTTAAACGAATTGTCGATGAATCCAAATCCAAGTTTTTTTTATGGATGTACGCTTATTAGGAGATTATCTATACGAAATTTCAGGAAGATCTGGTGACATTTATCTATTTAAAAATAATAAAAACTATAAAAATTTGCCATGCCTACTTTCCGCCATCTAACGGCGGTCTTTGAAATCTCATGCACATGGTATTATAGAGTCAGCAATTTACATATTTCTTTATCTTTATCGTTTGCATTTTATCTGAATGAATTTGGCGCTTTCATTCAAATTCTGTACCAATTCAACCGCGAGAACTTCCGCGAAAAGCAAACTTGAGCATTTTCTAAGGGGAAAAATCGCGACTTTTACATTCTTCTGTACCCCGACATATAATAATAATAATTTAATAATTTTCTTTATTAATTTGCACAATTGAGTCGTATGAGTCAATAATGCGTGCATACTCTTGTACATGGGTCTTACAAAAATAATGCGTATAATGACTTAATTCAGAAAAAAAACAATACTAAAACAGAAAGAAAAGTAAAAAATAAGAAAATATATAAAAAAAAAGAAATAGAATTAAAAAAAATAAAAATAAAATTCAAAATGAAATAAGGAAAATAAAAACTAATAAAATAATAAGCTATATATAGTAGAAAAGAGTAATAAAAAAAAATAAGTAAAAACGAACAAAAAAAAAACAAATAAAAATAAGGGCTATTTACGCGTTAAGTGTTCACTTAAAGCTAATTAAAATAACTTAAGGCCTCCATCCTGAAACCCCGCTGACTCCGAAGTGCCCGAACATATACAGGGAGACTATTCCAGACTCTGCGAGAACTATATAGGAAAAAATGGCGAGAAACCCGCAATAATAGCGTACGTTGTGTGATGAAAGAAATTCAATATTATCCTTAAGGAGTTCGGCAGAATTATTATTGATTATATTGTGCATCATAACGCATAACAGGTAGTCCAAGTAGTGATCCAACTTACATCTAAAAATTTGCTTAGTTATGTTATATGGGTACTTTTTGGAAATGTTTCAGCGAATACATAACAAAAAATTAGTTACTTTTCTTGAACACCACTTTTCGGTCTTTCTTTGATGCCAAAACCCCATATTTTTGAATTACTGATACTGAATCCATATTTTTTGTTAACTGACACCTCTCGAGACTTTCTTGAACCATTTCAAATATGTTATTAAAGGCATATTAATCCTTAGTTTGTCTGCTATTTAGAACAAAAACAAGTACTAGAGGTCCCCAATAGAATACTTTGGGGTTTTAACAAGGGAACGAGAGACCCTAAGCCCATAGTGCTATCCTGCTAGAATCCCCATCATCAAAACCTTGCAGTCCTCTTAACGATGCGCATCAGGTTTTGATGAGGAAAATTTTTCAGTTCATCTACCGATAGGAAGGCAGACCCTAGCGAGTATCCAGCCTATTCCGGGCGAAGGCCGGTTGTTCGGTTGTCTCAGGCTCTCCTTCTAGGCAAGCCAGATGCTCAGGGCTGTCAACAACTCCCAACCTTGTTCGATGAGCGTAAAGCGAGCTGTGGCCGGTGATGATGCCAACCACAGTTCTACATTGGTTTCGGTCCAAAGAACGGAGAACCAAAGCCAGCTAAAAAATGTCAGCCCTTTTATTTCTATTAAATCGCTTAAACATGCGTTAGTTACTGCCCCACGAAATCTTTTGAAAAAAATTCAAACCCCCTGCTTTGGGGATATTTTGAAATAAATTCTACATTTTTTTTTAAACTTCTTTTAGTCCCATAGCCACTATAAATTGAAGGACTCAAAACCCTACGGTTCCAAGTACCTACATAATTGCAACCATTCCATTTAGTGATTTCAAAGTGTCGCATTATTTCATTACTTAAATGAATACGAATCCATTACTTAAATTGAATAAATTCAATGATTTTACCTTTGCTACTTTTTAATCATTAATGTCAACCTATTTCTCCTAAATTCCATTTTATTCAATATCTCTAATCATAACTAAACAGGACACGACACAAACAGTTGACGATTCATGACAATCAGTTTGCACAATTGTCATCCTTCGCTGTGACAGCAGATGTCATTTTAATACGAACGGACACTTTCCTGTACACTTTCCCTTCGTTTTAAATGGGAGCTTCTGACATGAAAAGGATGAATGAAACTCTTTTGGAATTTGACAACAATGTAGATAAATGTAGCCCGGTCTTTTTATATGTACATAATCTGCCCATCAGACATTTCCTAAAGTTGTTTATATGCATGACATTTAAATGTAAGATGTGTAACTAAACAATTGGGGGACATCAGTAAATCAAAGTTTTTATTCGAACGCGCCATTGCAAATCTTGTTCGAAGATATTCATTTTAAGTTGAAAGTCCGCTATCATTTGATATTTCGGGCATTATCTGGTATCGTTGTGATATTAACTCAATAAGACGAGTGAGATGGAAACTGTTGCATGATGTAAATGTGTTTTTATTTTGTGTCAGTTTCAAAGGGATAGGTAATTGAGACTCTTTAATGCCACAGTTCCTATTTGTTCCAAGAAACAAAAGTATCTGTCCCAAAGTATCAGTTACATGCCCCAATTTTGGTACAAATAATAAAAGACGATTTTTTTTTAGATTAGGGTCCACAAAGGTAAGTGTTAAAAAAATTACCTACCGGAAAGAGTAAAACATAAATTACTGGCAAGCATCTTAATGGAAACTAAATGTTTTCCTAGATTTTCCTAGAATTTCCACATTAATTAAAAGGAATTTTGAGAGCCACTATGCAGGTACACGAACTGGGGTAATTGCACCAAAAAATAATAATTTATATACGAGTACCTCATAAGTAGAATTTAATGTAGTCCAAATTAGTTGTGGAAGTGGAAAGTAAACAAACGCTTACATGCTGGCCCAACGTATTATTTATTTATTTGCGTAGTTCTGTTTCCTGTACAGATAAAGTCTTGTGTTGCGTACTAGATAATTCTGTCTACTACGCCCTTAGATAAAACATATAACTAAGGGAAGCATAATATCATGTAAAAACTCTGTCGGTGCGAGGAAATCTCGGTAAGGAGTGGAAAAGCAAGAAGAATTTAATTTAGTTTAACTTGCTAATGTCAATACGTATTAAACGTAAGATTCATACTTTTAACGGATTTTGTGCTTTCTTCATTGGAAAACGTTGAATTGTTCCGGTAATTGTGTTAATTTTAAATAAAAACAAGTGAAAAGCTAGAATTGGTCTAAGACCAATTCTTATGATACCCTAGATGAGTGCCCGTATGTAATTTCGTATGGTCACCCATCTGTGCGAGTTTGATTTCTGAAGTGGTTTTTCGTATATATTTCTAGAACGGTTCGTCGGGATTATAACAAATTTCATAGGATTTCATATTCTGAAGAACTTTTCAGTACATTAAGACCGTTAGGACTGATGATTTTTACAGTATTTGGGTTGCCCGACTTAGTCCATTTTTGAAGCTTTATTTACTGAAACACCGTGCACAAAATTTCAGAACTCTTCGTCGCCGCGTTGTAAGCCACTGTCCAAATATATAGTAAAAACCGAAATTTTTGGATGGCAACCCTAAGAAGGAGTTACCTGATTTGTCCCATTTTCGAACCTAAATTTAGTTCTTTTTAAAAAGCCCGTATGCAGAATTTCACTTCCCTAAGTGTATAACGAGAGAAATAGATCCGATGTGAAAGCAATATGGACCATCCCAATGACAGCCCGTAGAGGGCTTCGATTGGTGAATTTATGTTCCCTCTTGTTAGTAGTGTTATTATTACAGATCGCGACTCCAGGTTGTCCCTATGACAGCCTGAGGGGTACCCTTGTGCTTGATAAGAATTTCTCTTTATTGCTGCGACACCAGTGTAGCTTGGTTATGTCGCTCCGTATACACAGTAAGTAGCTCGTTATATTGGTGCCATATCGACAGGTCGAGGGGTTGATCAAATTGTATTACACATAACACTAGAACTTTGGGAGTTGATTCAGTTTCTACAGATGGTATCTGTTGGTTCAGGACATACCGTGGATTAGGGCTGTTAGCGGAATCTGAAACAAATTTAAATATTTTATGTCGGTCAAAAGGGGCATCAATTAAAGCCGGGAAATCTAGTTGGAAGTACTTTTATTTATAACTAACATGTCCTTTATTGGTGAAGGTCCTCCTTATTTTATCTATTAGCTTTTAAATTACAATTATACCTAAGTGATGAGAATATTTCTCGAAATATTGCCTATCTTAATCTTGCTGACTTCTGACGGAACAATGAATAAAATTTTATCTTATATGTTTTCGTTTTTACAAATCATTTCGCAGCCTACTTACACATACCGTTTCTAGTTCTCAAAGTGGCCTTCCCTGAATTTAGCGAAAAGTGGTCTGAGTGAGATGTCAAGAGCGGAAGAAGCTTCGCAATCAGTGGTTAAGTAATTGATTGCAGGGGCTTCTCCGACTCATCTCGGTATGGGAAGGCGGAGCGATGCTCACAGACTGGCTTTAAAGATTGCTGGCTCGTGAGTACGCCTCTGACTTTCAAATCGAGACGGATGTCGAACTCTGGCTAAGGATGGGCATGACTCCGGGGATGCGCTCCTGACTCATCATGCCCAAGGAGAGTCTGACAAGCCTTCGTGGGTTTCCTAGAACTAGCACAGCATCCATTTTAACAGTTACGAGTGATCGCGGGTCGCGTCAGGCATTAGGCGCCCACAACAATGATGCCTATATTCTTAAGATAGGCTAGCTCAGTCGGCCATTTCTCAGTGTCGTCTGATTCACAGGCGAAGCATCCGACTCTGCCCTGGTATGGTCGGCTATAATAAGACATTTCGGAAATGTCACACAACGATTTGACGTGTGACATTCCTAAATGTCGTCACCAACCGATGATATATAGCTACGTCATTTCATTTCATAAAGATGCAACACCAAGTTGGTTCGTTGCAACTATGCGGATAGGCTAGAGACGTGTGAAGTTCCACCTGAAGAGAAATAATACGAGTGTTAAAATTTTAAGTAAGTACTCGAGTTATCGTGAGGACGGACAGACGAACATGCAAAAATCAAAATAACTTTAAATATTATGGGATGGTGTCCAACCCAGTTTTCCCTACAAGCATTATTTCAAGGTGTTATAAATGGAATGACAGTGACAAACTTAGTGTGATATCTAGTCTCGAACGTGAGAGCAGAGAGCCGGTTAAAATGGACAACTCAGTCTTATCACTTCAAATATACAATTTTATTCAAAAACTGTGTATATAATTCAATTTGCTAAACCTAATATCACAGAATATAGTTCAAAAGAAACTTTAAAACAATCCAATAAAAGAAAAAAGATAAATACTAAATACCCAAAATAATTCAAGAATTAACATTAAATCCTTCAATGAGGTCAATACGTCGACAGAATTAAAGATTTCGATTTTCACTTCTGAAAAGAAGAAGAAGAATACAATAAATCTACTGCAGAATGAATAAATTTGTAAGGTAAAACTTTGGTGCTAAAGCATGTGTGCACGGAGGCAGCATATTACTTCTATAAAGAAATAGCGCAGATAAATTTCTGCATAAGAATTGTTCTTCTGCTTAGATGTGGGCAGGAGAGTAGCAGATTAGTCTTTGCGGCAGAATTATTCCTTTGCTTAGGTGTGGGCAGGAGAGTAGCAGATTAGTCTCTGACTCAGAATTATTCTTCTGCTTAGGTGTGGGCAGGAGAGTAGCAGATTAATCTCGGCGCAGAATTATTCCTCTGCTTAGATGTAGGAAGTGATAGGACTATTCAGATTTGTCTCTGAAATATAGAATTAATCTTCTATGTTGGAGGTTGGGAATATTATTCTTGAATTTAGATTAAACTCTCAATCAGATGAGCTGTCGCCCAAGAATGATTTTCTGTTCCGGCTCGTCCACTTTAAGGCAGAAACACATCCAAGCAAGTCTGATACCTGGCCTCTCTTAGGCTTCCTCACAGGTCGCCTCAAGGCTTGCCTCAGGGAAATGATAACAAAATGATACCACCAGGCTTGGTGCTGTCATTGTAATTTTGTTAGTACATCTGTTGACAGAAGTAGGCCTGAGAGAGAAAATTTTTCAACATTGAGCAAAGCGCGCTTTGTGGCGCGGCCTTGAGGCTAGCTGCTGGCTTGGTTTTGTGTTGCATCCTTTAAAACCCGTGTTGGAAATTTTTACAACACCTCGAGGAAGCCTCAAGGCCTGTCAAGTCAAATCAAGTGTGTTTGCGCCGTTTTCTATTTACATTATCGTTGTTTCCCTCGATGTTCTCGTTTTTGTCTTCATTTTATCCTTGGGGCTCATCTTTAGCCCTCAGTTCGATTTGGTGATGTCGTTTGTCTTCTTGTTGACAGTTGTCCTTAGTATTTTTGAAACTTTGCGTTGCGTTGTCTTTTCTTTTTCCTTTAGGGCGATGCGCTAAATCAACAGTACTGTATGTAGTTCTCTCTTTGGAAATAGGAGGCCTGAATGTGTTTCTGCCATTATGTAGCCGCTGTATCCAGTTATGAGTTCTCGCCTTTTGGTGTTGCCTTAGGAAAATTTGTTGAATTTGCGTGTGTTCTGACTGAGGCGAAGGCGAAAGCAGCTGACTCGAGTAATGTCAGTTGATAATATTGCAAATATGTAAACATGCAGAGGTAGGTGTACATGAAAGAGATTTATCGTCTAATAGAGAGAAATTTATTGAAAATAATTTCAATAAATTTACAAAATGCATTTTGAGTGCAAAAAAAAATATTGTACTTTTCGACCCGGCGTCAGAGAGGTCTCATCGGTATGGTTAGGTGTACTGCAGTGCATTTTTGTGGTTATTTGTGTTTTGTTTTATCTATTTAATGATTTTTTATATTGTTTGTTTTTTTAGATAAAACAGTCATTTATACGGAATAGAAGGCAATCTACAAAGTTTGGATTTATTTTTTCCATTGCGCTCGGGTTTTTCTTCAACAGAAAACCAATCAATTGGGAATGTCAGTAGTTTCGGAGGGATTTAGTTCGTTTTATATGATAGATTAAGCATCTGTAGGAAATTAATTGAGGGAGTAAGTAGTTGAACTGAACACTTAGTATACCCTTTAGATTTCGCCTAGGGTATAAAAACACTTGAAGTGAAAAGAAGTTGAAGTCCTGAAATTAAATAAGAAAGTTTCTTTTCTGCAAAAGATGTGCAAGAGAAAAGAAAAAGGGCAGGAAAACAAAAAAACGCCCACGGTTTCCGAGACAATGGGACTTAAGAGGTTAGACCACTCTACAGACAAAAAAGCATTGCATATTTCGTGATTTTTTTTCAGCGAATCCATAAAATAAATCTAATTTACAAAAAAGATGTTTTATGTAATTGGCAATACAAAATTATTTTTCACGGCGATATACGTCAAAATGGCGACTGTGCGGCATTTTTCCGATGACGTCTGTATTTCTGGAAGGTCAACGGCCGAACCAACAGCTCCAATAATTTTTGAGTTATGATGAGACACCAAAGTTTTTTTCGATTATATATAAGAATACGTATAGAAGTACGTAGGATTTTTTTTTGATACAGTGTTTTTTGTAAAAATGGCGCATTTCTAAATCAAAAAGTAGAAAATTCCATTAGGAAATCGTCAGGAAATTATTTATGAAAAAGGAACTATGCATTATAATGAAAAAATCATACGTTGTGCCTTAGAAAACGTAATTCTAAATGTACTGTAAAAATTTCAAATCAACCGGTTGAAATTTGCTTGAGGTATGAGTTCGGCCGACTTAAAAAATGTAGTTTTGAGATAAACCCGTTTAAAGTTTGTAGAAAGTCAGGGCATGAATAATGTGTTAATACCTTTAATCTGAACAGACGCTTTTCGAATGCTCCTGAGTCGAAAGTGTCATCTATAGTAGCTAAATAAACTCTAGCCTAATCAGTTATCAGATGCCTTTATTATCCCTTGCCTTATATCTGCGCCAGTCCCCAAACATGCAGCCATGAGCGCGTTAGTAGCTCATAAAAGAAGCTCGCTACGGAGCAAGAGCATGGTTTAACTATGGCTAAGATAAAAACAGATGCAGTGGGTCCGGAATTGTATCCTCGTCCATTTTAGGAGTGGTGCTTGAAATCCGAATAGAATGCTGTCACCACTATTTTTTGAATGGGAGTGCTTTTCGGACCTAAGCACTAATAGGGGCGCGGAGAATATTTATCACGAGTCAGGATACCTATACTGGTTTGGACAGGGTAAGAGTTTTATTCAATATTATGTGCAATCATTCTCTGGGCCTAATTGTTTGCATATTTAATGCGAGAAGTTTGCGCAATAAGATTAATGATTTCAAATACATTTTGTCCGGCTCTGAAATGATCATAAAGATCGTGAAGGTGTAGGTGTATTGATTTTTACTTCAATTCCATAAATCCGTCACTACTTGATTTGGTTCTTACTTCTGATGTTACCAAAATTAATTAATTTAATAATTTAATTAAGTAAATATGCATAGTACTAATTTGGATCACGATATTTATTTTTTTTCTTATGACATCCCGCTAAACCCTGAATCACCTCACAGTTTTTCTTATCGTGACTATAAAAATATTAATGTCAATGCTTTATCCGAAGACTGTGTCCTTTTACCTTGGCTTTGACTGTTCATCTGTCGATGACCAAAACGCTGTATTTTCCTCATTGCTCAGCTATTTATTTCAAAAATATGTGCCGTTAAGAACTAAGACCTCGCAAGTTAATGGATGTCGTTGGTATACACGTGAAGTACACTCTGTTATAGCAGAATGGGAGTTTCTTTATCGTCGTTATATACGTACTAAAACTGATCATGACTGTTCCCTATACCGAGCAGCTCGCAACATCGCCACAACTACAATACGTTGAGCCAAACGCCGCTAATTTAGCTCCAAATTTATTTGTCATCTCCCTGCTAAAGCTCTTTGCCATAGCTTACGACAAGTGGGACTTTTTGGTAAGGACAAAACAAGTTGTGAACTTTACCCGGATGTGCTCAATGCTTTCTTCACGTCTCCTATAAATATACAGCAGGGACTTATGGATGAAATGCTTGATAATTCAAGTCTAATGACTTATTACAAGAGGTAATGATTCATTTTTTCTTTCCGCGAATAGCTCGCCGCGAATTAATTGAAGTAATTTTTTTCTGTCAAGTCTTATGCTATTGGTCCAGATAACATATTTTCGCGGTTTGTTAGGTTGTTGCTCCCCTTCATAGACTTGTACATCCTCCATATCGTAAACACATGTCTTATGACTTCGTCTTTTCCCAGCGCCTGGAAAACAGCTGTGTTGCCAATACCCAAAAAAATCTTCTCCTCAGTCCCCTTCAGATTACAGAGCAATAAGCATCCTATGCTTCTTATCGAAAGTAGTACTGGAAAAGCTTATGAATAGGCAATTAATTGAGATAAGGCTCAATACTGGGCCCGTTGTTATTTAGTTTATTTATAAATGATCTCCCTCAAACCGTTCGGGACGTCAGCGTCCACATGTATGCTTATGAGTGCAGGTCTACCTAAGCAGAGCTATTGGTTTGTTTGAGGACTGTATTGCTCCCATTATTGACGATTTGGAAAAAATCAATATCTGGTCCAAAGCTAACGGTCTAAAGGCTAAATCCTGACAATTCTCAATGTATTGTATTCCATAATGGCACATTTGACCCGCATGATTCACCTTTTTTGGTCTTGGATGGTACAATTTTAAGTTTGGTACCGTAAGTTAAAAATCTAGGATTAATTGCTTTAAGAAGGAAAAACACAATTGTATACTACCCAGATTCATAATTATATCCAGATTTTCAACCCCTTTAAATTGACGGTGAGATTTACAGGGAAATTTAAGAGCCAAATATCTTATAACATAGGCTTAGAAACAGAATTCCAGGATGATTTATAAATTAAATACACATGTTGATGATCTTAAAACTCAGGTGTATTTCGAATTAGCGATTTTTTAGCCGAAATTTAACCGATTTTTTAAGTAGATCTAGCCGAATTAGCAAAAAAGAGTTGACAGCGCTGTGTTTTACCATTTTATTTAGTTTTAAAAAGGCGCAAGATTCAGAACTGCTGTTTTGGGTATACCCTTAAATAATATGCCTGTCTTTTACAAGGTTGATTTCATATACCATCTACGGGAGCTTCCTCAAGATGACAGTATATTCAAATCTTACTTTCGATTATCCATAAGATCCTTAAACGAGCTTTTGCGCCTGAATAAAGTAGTAATTTTTATATATAACTATAATAGTTGGTGCGTCTGTCAATTTGTGATCGAGTAACTTCTGAACGACTTGCCCAATTGAGGTCATATTCCCACAATATAGTCCAGTTAAATAAACCAAAAAAATGCTTAAGATCGTATTTAATTTGTTTTAGGCTGCAATTTTGAGGGTTGATGTAGGGTGGTCCTGGGAGTATTGTAACAAAAATTCGGCGTCCCATGGACAAAAAAAAGGGTGAAAGACAAGCGCGTGACAATCTATTTCCCATACGTGCGGATCGGAAGAGGTAAAGTTTTTAAAAAAATTTAAAAACTGTATTCTATTCAGAATATGATTCTAAATAAAAGAAAAGTCCCCCTATCACGAAAGGGCGTAACAGAAAAAGCAAAAGAAGTTAAGGGTGGAAGAACTGGGGAAGTAAACAATTTATCGGACCATAATGTTACACAGTATTCGCGCTCATGTTTTGCTGTTGTGACGTATCTTGAAACATTTTTGTTTTTTTCTTAGAAAGTCTGGCTGGTTGAGCAAAGCGAAATGCGAGTATTTTTTCCTTAAAACTTTTTGTTTTTAGTTAATAAATGAGACCTAGCCACAGCCACAGACCTAGTGATATACCATATAAGCACTAATTCATATATTCCGAAATTTAAACTTTTTTATTCTAATTCGAATTATCATGCATTTTGGACCTTGAAAATCTCAAATTCAATACTTAAAATTTTCATATAATGTTTTTTGACCGCCGTTTACAAATTGTGATCCATGTGTAGGCACTGTCGGGTTAGCCTGTTTTTCACAAAGAAGCTAGATTTCCATCAGATGAATATGTTATCACAAAACTCCCAAGTTCATGCCATTTTTAAAAATTTTTTAAAACAAGAATTAATTCTTTGTATTTTGTCCCTTCTGGGGTTTGCCACTTCTGAATTTTCTCATTTCCGGATTTTTGTAATTTTTCTGGATTTTGTCATGTTCCCGAAAACAGCCACCACAGTCAAGGCTTGGAATAATCACCTCTTAAAGGTATTTTGAATGTTCGTAATTGGGTGGAGCGGTTTCGATTGTGAAAGTAGGTACAGCAGCCGAATATCTTCAGGGAATGTTAGAGTGACGGCTTGAATGATATCAATCAACGACGTCTTGTTGATGCGAAAAAAAAACATGGTTGGTAGATTTCGTAATGATAACTTATCGCGCCATTACATTTAGTTTCACTGATGTTTTTGAATAATTTACTAATTTTTTTTATTAAACAGAGATTGAAGAGTGTGGCATGACCAAGAAAAAGAAGAACTGTTTGGAATTAGGCCAGAAGAGACAGGAGCAACGTGATCTCATTAACCTCAACACAAGTTTTTGGTTATCTGAAGTTCTCGGTCATCACAAGTTTTTGGTTATCTGAAGTTCTCGGTCATCACAAGTTTTTGGTTATCTGAAGATCTCGGTCATCGTCTGGTTATCTCCACAATTAAGTTCTCGGTCATCACAGAAGTTCTTGGTTATCACATCACATAAGTTTCTTCAGCGCTGCGAGCTGATACTGTTGTGTCGAGGGGTTGTTTAAGAATAACTACTGTGCAAGCGTGCGTGATCTTGTCTTAGGTGGTTGCATAAAAAACAATCTCGATTAGCATGGACTAAATATCTACGACAGTACGCTGGTATACCAACAGCTTGAGTAAAGTCTAAACAGTAAATGAATATGAATACGTCTTTGCGTACCTATAAGGAGGACAATGACATATGGACATATGTCCCAATGACAAGCTGAACGGATATCAAATGTTGAATCCCTATTGGCTGGATTACTTTAACAACGCCGACACCGGCGGCGTGGTCGTCGTCGTCAAACGCCGAACAAAATGCCGGGCAAGTTACATTAACATTGGGCGGCAGCGTCATACATTAATTTCCCTTACATTTTACAGTTGAGTTATTTGCTTGTAATCTCTGCCGGTTTGCATTAAAATTTTAAATAGTAATTAAAAAGATATTTTCTTTTCCTTCAAGTCCACATTTTTTTAATATAAAATCAGTTATTTTCAGAAATTCAAATATCGTTTCATTTTTCATGTTTTTTCATAATAGATATAGATTTTGCATATTGGCTGCAATGGAGCGCCAACGATAAAATTAGGATTAGAGATTGGTCGACGACGCCTGCGTGGGTAATGTAATGCATTTTATGACATAAAACGCCGGCGTCGGCGTTGTTAATGTAATCCGGCCATATGCGTCGTGAGTGCATCCTGACAGGTGACAATCCTGACTGACCAGCGATCTTGAGGAATAGACTTGACCGAGTCGACCCAATTTAGCTACGGTTGTTTCCACAGCGACAAACTTGTCGTCATTTTTGCTAACGTCTCTGCGGGCTTTGATGCGGAACGCGCTCAAGTGTGGCGTGAGCTAAATTCGACATTCCACTGGAAGAAAGTTTTTCTTTTCTAAAAGTGCATTAAATTAAAGATTCTTCTTGTATTCATCTTTTGGCTTTTATTTTATTGATACAGTAAAGATTGAGAAAAACTGAGAAAGTTGTTCTCTGGTTGCCAACTGACAATACAATAACTTTTTACAATGTTTTTTTTTTTTTTTTTTGATTTTGTACAATTTATTTCCCACCTACCTAACTACGGCTCCCTACGTACACCAAGGTATTACTAGCGATAAATTTCGACAGCGCGATACACTGTTTACATGGTGGTTTGACAAGGGTTTTGAAATGATCGGTCCTAAGCAGACGTGTCGCCACAAACTTTCTTCATTCCCCCCGTTTTTCCGTTCTATCATCGCAAAACTCACGTGTTTCTTTTGAACCACAAAATGTGTCACGCCCATATTTACGAAATAAGGGCTGGTCACCGTAGAATTTTTTATTTAGAATCATATTTTGAATAAAATAGAATTTTTATATTTCTTAAAAACTTTACCTCTTGTGATCAGCACGCATGGAAAATAGATTATCATGCGCTCGGGTTGTTTTTATCGTCTTTCACCCTTTTGTTTTGTCTCTGGGATGCCGAATTTTTATTAAAATACTCCCAGGACCACCCTACACCAACCCTCAAAATTGCAGCCTAAAACAAATTAAATACGATCTTAAGCATGTTTTTGGCTTATTTAACTGGACTAATATATTTGCTTTATCAAGACGATGGTTCATAGGTATGCTAGGATCCGATAGGTGACGCTTAAACAACACAATATTTACGGTGATTTCGCAAGAACATTACTTTATTCGGAAGTTCCAACATATTTTACGCAGAGTAAACCATAAAAAAATGGTAGCCACGCAAACGAGGTGTTGTTGTTATTGCTTGATTCAAAACAACGTGAGTGCTTTTATTTACGATTGCTATTTATAAATGTACATGAACCACCGTCATACGAATATTTGAGAACAGTTAATGGTTAATTATACGCTACAAATCATATCACTTTTGCCGAAAACTGTAATAGCTTAATGGTGACAGTTATTGGGATACATCACTAGCAGATGCAGCATTTAGTTCTTCTCTACATTAAATTCGTTAATTAATTGTCATATTGTTGACAACATAAACAAAATTGTTTTTAAATTGTTATTGTTGACAAAAGGTGGCCTAATTAATAAGATTAAAAATAAAGTTTCAAATTTAGAAAAAGCAGATATATATAAAATTAAGTCTGACGACTGCTCCGCGGAATATATTGGCAAAAGAAAAAGAAAAATAAACATGTTGCAGGAGCGAAACAAAAAAGCCTACATCGGGTCTCTCAAGATAGCTTTCTGTAGAAAATCATAGTACAAACATCATCAACCTTACTCTATTACATAATTTAAGCAATGGTCCTAACTAGATAAATTTGAAATTTTTGAAATTAGACGAGCTCTGGCTAGTGGCAATATATTAATGAACGATCAGATAAATGTCCCCGACAGATGTCCGCTACTTAAACCAGTTCTAATTTTATAGTCATTAGATGTTGTTTTCAGTCATTAGTCAGCCCATAATAATGCCCTCGAATAAGGCGAAGAGCGTGGGGTTTTTGTAACTTTTAACGTAGTTTTAATTCTGTTAAAACTAAAATTAATTTATTTTTGGAATATTTTCTAAACATTTTCTTTTAGCCCTAATTAAAACTGAGGATTTTACATAATTCTAACATGTTCCAGCGAGTTCCTAAATACTCCTCGATTGAATATAACAAAATTATTAATATACCATTAATCAACATTTATTACAATATAAAGTACTAAAAGTTTCATACTTAAATAAAAATGTTTATAATATAAATTAGATGTCTTCATTCTTAACATATTTTACATGAAATCATTATAGTAAAAGTGAAAACATTTTGAGCTTTCATTTCCAATATTTAAATATCAAAATATTGATTTGAGATTTTCTTTTATAATGATTCCTTATTTTTAATCTACAGTTTTTGATATTACTTTTACAAATCTCATTTTCGATGTCTCATATTTAAATCCAGGATTTTATTTTCCAAATTCAATGTATGAACTTTAAGTTCGGATTGTCATTACACAATGGTCAATTTTATCAAGCACTTTATTTTTCTTCATTCAAATAAAGAGTCTGCTTATCGCGCCTATCAACTGCATCTATGTCCAGAACTGAAACAAGTCTACAAGACTGCACGGAACACCTGTAAACCCATTATCTAGAGAAAGAAATTTCTTTTTGAACAGAGTGTTAGACAGAAAAACTTGGCAAGCCAGAAAGGCAGCAACGGTTTCAGGTCCTTGATCAAAACCACCAGTTCCTCTATACCTTCACTACTTAATAATGGTGAAGTGATTGTGGACACCTTGGATAAAGCTAATATTTTGGCTGGTAGATTCGCTTCAAATTCTCGTCTTCCACCTACTTCACAGACACCTGGTTTGCATCTCCCGTGTGGATGTGTACAAGAGCCAGTACACATCCGCACGAGAGATGTGTTTAAGGTCCTTAAGGGGTTCCACGTCTCCAAAGCTTCAGGACCTGATTGTTTTTCGCCTCTATTAATTAAAAGCTGCGCCTCATCCTTGGCTAAACCTCTGAGCAAACTATTCTACTTGTCTTATTCGACAGGAAAATTTCCAACTGCTTGGAGCCTAACTCACGTTCAGCCTGTTCCGAAGAAAGGTGAGGGTAACGATCTCACAAATTATCGGCCAACTGCGATCACTTCAATTCTTTTAAAGGTTTTTGAATCTATCATCTCCAAATTAATGAAGTATCTAGAAACTAATCATCTCATTAACGATCGCCAATATGGCTTCCGAGCTGGACGCCCATTTGGAGACTTGCTGACTTTTCGCACGGAACATTGGAACTGTAGTCTTCACAATTTGGATGAGTCCAAAATCGTTGCCCTAGATATTTCAAAGGCCTTTGATAGAATCTGGCATCCAGCCATTTTAGCCAAACTTAAAGCATTTGGTCTCTCCCTCCTCTTCTATTATGGATTGAAAGTTTCTTATCCGATCACCTAATACGATTTGTACTAGATAGCGTTTCATCTGAACTTCACCCTATAAATTCCGGTGTGCCCCAAGGCTCTGTTATCTCTTTTCTTAATTTTTATTAATGATTTGCCTTGCCTTACTACTAATCCCATCTATAGTTTCGCCGATGAGAGTAACTTGGATTTCGCGTACTCCTTTGATACTCTTGTAGACTCCAGAGTGACAATGCCGCATGTGTTAAAACAAGATTGCACGATTGGGGTAAAATGAATCGCGTCGAATTCAATGCATCTAAGTCCTAAAGCTGTCTCATCTCTTTAAAACAAGTCATAATTTATTCATTCCCATTTCTTTTGGTGGATCAATGATATACGATATACCGTCCGTATGCATTCTTGGCATTAATATTTCCAGTAAGTTAAACTGGACAGATCACGTTTTTTCTGTTGCCAAAGAAGCATCGAAATGTCTCGGATTTCTGAAAAGGTGAAAGAAATATTTCATCCCGTCAAATCTAGCGCTCCTCTACACCCATATCTGTGTGGGTGTTGGTCGCACAGTTTTAGCTTCATTGGAGCCTTCAAGATCATTGGCGAGTTGACAATAACTTGTCATGTCGACACTCGAGCACCGCCGCAATGTTGGATGCCTTTCGCTCCTTTATCGCTACATGCCTGGTCAATTATTTGATGAAATATTGAAATATCTTGTCTGATCCCTTATAGAATGATTCCTGTATGCATTACTCGCGCTGCAAACCGCGCACATCCTTTTACCCTTAAAACTATCTTCGTCCGTACAGTAAAATTCCATGATGCTTTTTTATCCCGAACTGTGCGAATGTGGAACAATCTACCATCTTCTGTCTTTCCTCCGGCATACAATCAGCGAAAGTTTAATGGTGACATACGTCAGCACCTCCGCCCCTCTCCTCACATTACTTAATTCCTTTCCCTATCTCTTTCCTGCCATGCTCTGTACTTGATCATTGGCATGGTCCCCTTGCCTTTACTCCTAATCGCTCCAACGACCACTTCTGTTCAGACTTTTTTATACGGGTACTTTATCCAAATCATACTCATTCGCCACCTACTGGAAAGAACAGAAAAACGTCTGCCACGCCATTTTGCAGAATAAGGCAAAGTTGGAAAGCACAATAATCTTTTACATGGAGAAAAATTTTGTGACTGTCATAATTTCGTTATCATATTAAGCTATCAGTCGTGCGACAATTTCATAACAGAGCAGCCGTGCAATTTTAGCAGAAGGTTAGAACAGCAAGTTTGAGTCACGCATCTTGTTTTGTTGCGCGACTTCGTGTGCAAATGTATGTAATGCTATTTTGACCAGATCTCACCCTGTTCCAATTACTTTATTGTTTTCGTCCTTCTGATCTATATTTAAAATTTCGCTTTTATATTGTACATCGCAACTCCAGAACCTTGTATAATATTCTTCAGATTGGTTTGATTTTTCACCGTCTATGGGGAAGTGGTACGTCGAGTCAATACAAGAAATGAGTCTTCTTAGTGAAGCGCAGCAGGACTTGGTGAGGTAAGTTTTTCAGCTCATCCACAGATAGTGGGGCAGACCCAAACGTATCCAGCCTGCTCCAAGCAAAGGCCAGACAAGTGCACAGAAACTGTTCGGTTGTATCAGGCTCTCTTTCTAGGTAGGACAGACGCTGTAAACTGTCGGGAGTTGTTGACAGTTTACAGCCCTGAGTGTTTGTCCTACCTATTAGACGAGCGTGAAGTGAGCTGTGGCTGGTGAAGATGCCAACAGCAGTTATACATTGTTACCTTTCGTGCCCACAAGAGTGGGGGGCCTTAATCAAACTAAAGTTTGAGGTTATTTCTACATACGTCAGTTTAGTTACATAATTTTTAGCGATAATAATATCCAATGCTTTAAATTAAATGACGTAGTTAATTTTAATAATAATAATATTTTTTCAGTCTACTGATTTAAGAATTCTACAGACAGGAAATATTACATATTTACAAGCTATGTATACATTAGGCAAGCTTTAGAAACAATTATAGACATCATTATAGAATCATTAATTATCATTAATATTATAATCATAGACACCATTATACTTGTGGAATCATTAATTATAGAAATTAATAGAATAATTATTTAATTGCTAACTTCTTCCTTAGAAATTTACATAGCCACATGTAAATTACAAAGTTATATAGAATTATATCGAATATATCATCAGAAAACATAATTAAATGTCAATTAAAGATTTAATTAATAACAAGGGTTAAGGAATAATGAAGAAAATGGAAGGAGAAGCACAGGACCAAGTCGAGATGGGAATCGAACCCAACTGAGCTACCGAGGCCACATAATTTTGACTTATTCTTTGCATGAGAGCAGCTTTAATTATTTAGAACTATAACTTCTTAGAAACTCACTATCCATTTCATTTACCAAACTAATTTCAATTTGACTGAAGTCATTGCAAGAAAGCTGTCGAAGTTCTTCTCTATCACTTTCGTAGCAACACTACTTTTTATTACCAACTTTCTTCCCAGCTTCCATTTTCTGACTCCATTAGTTTAAATAACCAGATGACCAACATTTTCATCTGAGGAATCTAATTAACCTTCGCTAGTTTCATAATTCTTAATAGCGTGCCAGAGTTAATTAAGCAATTTTCTGTCGTTTAACTTTTAAAAGGATTAGAGAATAGGTACCTAGTTGAGTCGCACGTCGTCGTTTAATAGCAGAGCAGCTGTACAAGATTTCGTGTATTATCCTGAAAATTGATTTCGTGATGAAACAAACTCTTGGCTGCATTTCTTGAAGAAAAAGACTCTCTACCATTACTGTATGCGGCAATTACCGCGACTTCATATTCAACAGAATCAATTTTCCATTTGATAGAGCACACAATTATCATTTCTGTCGTTCACACTATATTCTCTACATAGAGATGACTAGCACCATATACTAGTTGTGGGGATCTCAGATAGTACATACCCAATCGCTGTCACCGGTGTCCCGAGTCAATTACTTAATTGATGCCATCGACCGTTCAGATCTGGATATTTCACGTTAATTAACTTTTTACTCCCTTCTACGTGGTGTTATTTTAAATGAAGCATTTGGTGATAACAAATCGATTCAATAAGGTTACAATTTACTCTTCTCAATTGTAAATTTCGTAGAACAATTTGAGTAACCGTAAATTAAGGATGGGATATTGGGAAATTTTTTAATTTTATTCACTAACTGTATTTTTTGTCTTCTCTTATTAGAAAGATTTTAGCTATTTAATAAAAATTAGGTTTTTTGGATTGTTATGTTAAATTATGGCTTCTCATTGAAGTTTTTAGTTTTTGTCCATGATGAACTTAGGTTCTAGTCATACTACAGCACGTAATAAGACTACGATGCACAGAGCCGGACTGGGAGGGCAGGCGTTCGAGCACTGCCCGATGGTCCGGTGGGTCCCCGCGTTAATCGCGACCAAACGTATTTACCACGTACTCTGGACGCAAGGTATATAAAATACAAAGTATTCTCGGTACGAACCACGTTCCGCCATTTTGTCTGGAGACATTATAAATGTTTTTATTTTCTAATGTTCTAATGTTTTTCTTTCTCGTATTTTATTACTTAATCTGCACACCTATCTATTGCAGGAGCTATATAAACAATCCGTTAACGTAAAATTTTGGTTATGTGTATCCGTTCTGTTGCAAAAATTTCAGATTTCTTCTTGTGTACGACTGCGACTTTCTCCGTCCACTGTGCGCAGCTCCATTTGAGAAACATGAAAAAAACATCAGTTTGACATTTCTCTCCCTTCCATTACGTTAGAATGAAAACATATTGGACTGCAATTTGTTATAACTTTATTTCTCGGTGGGAATGATAGTTTTAGGCTCAGGGCTTGATCTCATTATTTACTTCAGAGGAAAGTGCCGAAAGCATCTGCAACAACTATAAGAGAGTTTTTTCAAATATTTTCAATACTTGATAGTAGCATGGTAAAGATATCTCCCTTCTTACGTAAATAGTTTCGGTAAGCATCTGGATCCTGCACACGATGATACACACTCAAGACTATGTAGACACGACGTAAAACCAGTTTTTGTATCGAGCGTGTATCACCCCATGGTACACGTAGTTTATATACGGTTGATACACGTTCTTGAGGCAGCAAGCAAAGAAAATTCATCATTTCCATATGTTCTATACGCACACAAACCGAGGAAATGCATACATATGTAATAAAATACTCGTGTATCATCCGAGTCTAACCCTCTGCTCTAAATTGAGGTATACACGGAAATGTGCTAAGAAAGCCAGTTTTTAGTACGGTGTATCGCGTGTGTATCATCGTGTGTCACTGGACATAGGAATTAAAAGCATAGCAACACATCCAAGCAAGTCTCAGGCCTCGGCTCTCTCAGGTTTCCTCGCAGCTCGCCTCAATACTTGCCTTAGAGAATTGAAAACAAAAGATACCACTGGGCTCGGTGCTGTAATTTTACTTTTGATATTATATCTGTTGACAAAAGTAGGCCTGAGAGAGAAGTATTACCAACATTGAGCAAAGCGTGCCTTGCGTCTAGGTCTTGAGGCTAGCTGCTAGGCTTGGTTTTGTGTTGCCTCATTTAAAATCCCGTGTTGGAAATTTTGACAACGCCTTGGGTAAGCCTCGAGGCCTGGATGTGTTTCTGCCTTCAAGCACGTTTTCTTTTTGAGGATGAATTATTGGTGGCATTGCCAGTTATAAAAGCAGAAGACAAAGCTTTATCGGCAAGTTACAGAGACGATACTCCATCATTCAGACCACAATATACAGTTCTGCCTCAATTTACGCTATCCGTTTTCTCTTGTACATTCCAATGCCGATACTGAGGGGATTTTTAGCAAGTACAGCTTAACAAAAACAAAATAAAGGAACGAACTCACAACGAAGACGGTAATAGGAGCCCTCCGTTCAGCTCAATGTTAAAACACAGCAAAAAGATTGCTTCTTCGGGTTCAAATCACCTACTACCCAAATGATAAGTCACAGGACGTGGGCATCACATACCAGACTAAACCTGCTACTACAAAAACTGTTTTAAAAACTTTTAAAACAAATGTTTAAAGATATCCATTATTTTTGTTATAAAAAAATTAAATAAAATTTTACTAAAATGTCCCCAGTTTTAATTTAGCTGCCATTTCTCAATAATATCGCAGTAAACCTACCGTACGAGAATTTTTCATGACATACGAGATTTTTGTAAAGTTGGTACGAGAATCCATTTGTTGCAGTCTAGCAACCCTATTGTCATTATTTTTAGCATCATATCATTGTTACTTCGAAAAACGCACGGAAAATATGTTTCTTATCAAAAGGATTCAACAAGGCTTTCAAAACTTTGTATAACTATGTGTACTTTTAAAACAAATATAGAATTGAAAAACAAATATAAAACTGATTTTTAAAAATTTAAGTAATTTTATTTCATGTAAATCAATTTCAAAGTAGAGTATGATGTTCAGTGATTACAGTCAGGTTTTACTTATGACAAACTTCCAGTGTTACAAATACAATACGGTAATACTGTCAGTAACGGACAGAAAAGTAAAATTCTGGCTAGCAGATAGCAAAATACCTTCGTCCGTAAGTACCTACAATAAATTTGTGAAAGTTGCTGCCAGAATGAAACTTAACATAACTAAAGAAAGTACCCAAATATTACAAAAAGTCAGACTTTGTTTGACATTTGGTGATGCACTAACATTGTTTTTGTTAACGTGAGTGAAGCAGCGATTGAATCTCTAAGGGGTTACAAAAATTTTGCAAAAACAAACAATTGGGTCTCAAGGGGTTAAAAATTTACTTCTGTCCCCAGTTCTTTCACGCCGAGCTATTGCACATAACATTAAGCTGATATTAATTTTTTGCAAGTACCATACATTTGAAAACATTAAGGTGAATCAGTTCGATACAGATATTTACAAGATTTTGTAGATGGACTTCGAGCTTTTTTCTCTGCGAAATAGTTTATAATATTTTCGAAATTCAGAATGTTTCTAATTTCTTTTTCGATGGACAAAACAACTACATTCGACAATGTTTTTTGATCCAGTGTAGATCAGAGGTAGTTTTTTATTAACATGAATTTTTTGAAACTTCATTCACACGAAGCTGTCGTCATTGGTAATGTCATAAAAACTCGGAGCGCGATTTCAACATTTAGAGAGTTTATAGGCTTGAATTGATTGAATCAAATCCAAAAACGACGTTTCTCAGACTCTCGGTGCCTTTTTTACTGATGAGATCATCGGAAAGGAATCCACAATCTTCGGAAATTTGTTCCAATATTTCGTGCCCTCACATCAGCTAGAATCAAAGAAGATAAATCGATTCAAAAATTGGTATTATACGAAAGTTTTGTTTTGCTGACATACTGGGGTCATTATCTTTTGATTCAAAAAGTTGGAGTCTCTTCTTTTTTCTTGTTTTTATTTCTTTAACGTTTGCTGGTGACAAATTCACGAACATTTGCTGCTGTATCCATATCTTCAGCAAATTTTGTAGGACTGTCAAAATTTTCTCCAATGTCAGAATCACGAACCAAGTGGGTAAATCCAATTCAAGAACAAAACATGTTATTTTTTCGCCCGCAGTAAAAAAAGTTTTTTCAACTAAGCTACAACGCTCATGTCTCACTCTTGTTATACGGCTCTGCTTCACGATTAAAATTGCTGATCTCTCAGGGGGTGGGGGCGTCCGCCCCAGCCGGCACATATTTTGGGGAGGCATTTTTTATATTTCTGTCTAAATTATTTAAAAATAAAAATTAATAACTGTTGTAATCCATAGAATCATTTATTATAATAAGTATTTAATTTAAAAAAGTGCGTGCTGACGCCCGCAGTTCTTATCGAGGTGGAGATTTTTAAAGACCGTTTACAATGGCAGAGTAGAGTGGAGTCACCAGATTGTCTCCTTGTCTCAAGCTTGCTTTCTAATATACGTTCTTTGCGTTTTCCAACAGAGTGGATTTCACAGAGTAGCGTCAGATTTGAAAAATTCGTAATCTCACTTTGGTGAGACGATGACAGCAATTGCAATCTGGTGACACCACGCTACTCTGCCTTTGTAAATGCTCCTTAAGCTTAATCACGTATGTAAACAAACATCAGCTGTTAATACTTTTTTAGTGCCATTTTGTTATTATAAACAGAGCCCCAATTGTCGTAGAGATCACCTGTACGGGAGAGGATTTGTTATCTTATGGTGGTTGAAGCAAAGCTAACTTAACTCCTGTTCACGAGCGCGATACGATACCGTGCGATATTTTAGTGATGTCCTGCTCTTGCGACTGGTTTTTGTCGCGAGATACGTTCACAAGGTTGACAGCGACTTCAACTTAAATTGTTTTGTTTTGTGCTGACAAGGAGATATTAGTATGAAATTTACATATACCTACTTATGTTTTTATATTTATGTATTTACATATTATAGTAGCTTTCGACATCACTCCGGAGCCTTAGCATCCGATTAGAAATACAAACAAACATAAATGTTGCGGTTAAGGTGAAACTCGCACCAAATTAAGAGCATTGCTGCGATAAATATTTGTATCACACGAAACGTAGAAAGAGTAAGCATGTTCAGCAACAACCATATTCTGCAGCCAATCAGAACTCTGTCGCAGACGAAAAATCGCTCTCATGAGCAAACCCTAAAAGAACAAGTTAGGAAGTAAGAAGAGATTTCCTTAATACTAGATTGCTTTTAAAAAAAATTATGTCTATAACCATACAATTTCTTAGAATTTGGAGACTTAATATACGTGATAGAAATGCATTTATTTATAGTAGTATTTACCCTCCCCCTCTTTGTTTTTTATATATGTATGTATTATACCTTGCCCAAAAGCAGTCATTTTGACTGTTTGGGTAATTTAAATTAATTAAATGAATTTTATTATAAATTTGGAACATTTTTATATGACTAGTTCACCCCTGTATTCCAATTTAATGAGCAATGAGACCAGCAATAAACATTCATTTTTTCTTAGGAATTTACAGAAAATATTTCGGCAGATTTTGCATTTACTGGTGGTGGACTGGAGTTATTTTCAATAAAATTTTGCAAATTTTTTTTTTTTTTTTTTTTTTGCAAAATTTGATAGTTTCTGTCACTGGTCAAGATGTTGGAAACTCGTTGGAACTCAAGAGAAGATGCGGTGACTGTTGTAAAAAAAAACATTTATTATACACTTTCAGTACTTCGGAAAAATTTACATCTGAGGAAGAAAATATTAAAACGAAGACGCTGGAATATTACTCAACGCAATGCCTCTTTTTTTCTCTGTGCTAACTCCATTTGAATGACGCGCAACAATACCAGCAAACAAAGGGATCAAATAGCTATAAATAGCTGCGTCTTTTTATATTGATCCGGTTCATTGGAAATTTCGAATTGATTTGCTTTTAAAAAATATCTGTAGGTAGATATGATTTTTCATATGAGGAGAATTATCAAATTGCCATGATTTCAATCTTCACAAAACGTCAAAATAGAACCTGAATAAAATTTGGTTCAAATTTTGAAGTTTTTACCCTACAAAACCTTGGCAATGTGATGATTTCTTATCGATTTAGAAAATCATGTAAATTTATAACCGATTTTGATACCGACGTCAATCGATAATCTCCTTTGATCCAGATTACGAAAAAAGAACGCGGCTAATGTAATTTAAAACTGAATTCTTTACAAATTCATTGGACAAAGGGACACCCTAGTGCAAAAAGCAGTTACAACAGCCAAAAAAATATGTGAAGAGTTGGAGATATCCACTCAGCGTCGAGTTAGAAGGAAAAACATTATGACTGGTGAAGATTCGCGAGACGTGGGGCTATCTTTAAAAGAAGAAATACAAAGACCAATGTTTTTGTCATTGGATAGAGTTATCCAGGAATAAAAAGTATGGTTTAAGCAACTACATGTCCTTACAGCATAGAATTCGTGCCTAATACCATCTAATCTTTTAAATGAAAATTTTGAATGTCAAGTAAATAACTTTGTTAACATTGATGAAGAACAATTTGACATTGAAAGGAAAAGGATCTAGAATTTTATGTCTCTACCTGATGTACAAGAGCAAGCAAAAGGTTGGAAAAGCGGGGAAGGGCCTTTTGAACTTTTAATATTTATCAAAAAATATACTTTCCAAAACACTGTTCCCAACTATTAAGAATTTTTTTAACAATAACCATCAGTGTCGCTAGTTGTGAACGGAGCTTTTCCAAATTAAAATTAATTAAAAATTATCTTCGTTCCACAATGAGTGATTTAAGATTACGAAATCTAGCGATATTGTCCATAGAAAGGGAACTATCAGATAATATAAATTTTGACAATCAGGTCTACCAGGGAATTCGATTCGATCTAGATTTGATCGAATCAAGGTTTTTCATATAGCATTTTTTACTAGTAAAATTAAATCACATCGAATATTCTTCAGCGCCAATCAAAAATAACCGGCAATTGCCTTTTATTGAATTTAGAAAATCTTCGATTCAATTGTATTAAACAGTAGAAAATGCTCCTTGAAAAAATTCGATTCGATGTAGATTTGATTGTTCGGCTATGTATTTCGGATTGAGATTTGAAGAATATGTACAGTCGACTGGTCTAGATGCAGAAAATATTTCACAAATAAAAATAAATTTATCCAACTTGTATATAAAGCTTTGCGATAACTTAAAAAAAAGATTTGATAGTACTAATAAAAAACTAAATCTCTTAAGAATTCTCGACCCTCGTGCGGGAAAACTGCCGACAATTTTAGAATTAGTTTCTAATTTTCCACACAATAAAACTAATACTGAAATTTTAAATCAACAATGGAGATCACTTATTGGAAAACAAGATTTAATTATTAAATATTTTGATAATGATATCCTAACTTTTTGTAAAAACCTTGGAAATGTCAGAAATACTTTAGATAATTCGAAATATCTGGAATTAGCTGATTATATGATTAGCTTATGTGCTTTGCCACACAGTTCGGCTGCCGCAGAAAGAAAATTTTCTTCCACAAATTTATGAAGACTGGTCTTAGAAATAAACTTCTTACTAGAACTGTGACAAGTATAATTTTAGTAAAGGAGCTCGAGCCTATAGAGACTAGTATTTTGGAGCCTCCTATTGAGCTAATCCAATACACCAAACGTCACAAATTCCATGCTGGTAATTATTCCAGTGATTTAAATACATAGTGTAATTATGTATATACACCGAAATGTATGTATTAACTAAAAAGAAGTATGAAGAAAATTAGGTTATATGGGTCCTTTTAATGTATTAACTTGCAGACATATATAGGCTTAGTGACCCTTGGTTCATAGAAATTGTAATAAAAACTACAGCATGATTTCCGTAGTTCTATAATTTATTTTGCAAATATTTCGGTCTCATATTTAAACCATCTTCAATGCCTAAAATATAATATATCCATACTGAACCTACGTTGAAAGCTTATATCATACACAATTACCTTGAAAATCCGGATTTAATCTCCTTTTGTCAATATTTTAAAACTTAATTTAAGAGCACATAATCCATTTTAATAATTCACAATAATTAAAACCACACCACTTTTACCATGAGACTAACTGAATAAATAAATAAATAACATAAAAACAATGATTTAGTGTAACTAGATTTCACTTATGAGCTCCTCGTCTAGGATATCTTAATGCTACACGTAATATTGCTAAATGCTAATTAACTAAAAACAGAATTAGTGGGAGATCATCAGTTGCGATTGCATGTTTTTAATGTGTCCAGTGTATGTTTGTATTGTGTTTGGTGTATTGAGTGTCTATTTTGAAATTGATTGACCTTGGTTTATTAAGGTGTATATAGAGTGCTTCTATATTTTTCCTTCTCCTCCAATTACGTTCTGTGTGCAGTATCTTTGGGACCTCATAGTCAAAATTATGGCCCATTTTAATTGTATGGGCTAAGGCAGCTGTGTTGTAATTACGTTCGTTTTTCTCTGTTGCTGTATCATTGGTATGTTACTTCATTCACGTTTTTATATCCCTCCACGTTTCCCCGATGTACACCTTCTCATAATTGTCGGTTTTCCATTGCACCTTGTATATTGCTCCCAGGTTAGGTTTGCTTTTTTTTTTCTTTGTGTCAGAGAAAATAAATTGTTTTAATTTATTCTGTGGTTTTAGTCCAAATTTATTTAAGTTAGTGTTATTGTTATATTTTAGGATTGGCATGATTTTGCTCGTTCGGTCGGGTAGATATGTAATTTTTCTATATTGCGTCGGTTGTGCATTGAGAGCATTGTTGTTATGTGTAGTAGCTGTACTATTGTTTTGTATACCTGAGGCATAGTATGTTGGCACGTATCTTACTCGTTTTATTATCGTTTTTATCCATTTTTCCGGGTAGTCATTTGTTGTTAATATTTTCTTTATGCGTTCATAATTGGCATAATGAAACTTATGGTCACTTAGACTTATGACCCTTCTTGCGAACGCTAGGGCAACATTGAATCTGATATTTCGAGGGTGCGATGAATTGTAATTTAGCAATCTCCCCGACGCCATGGGTTTCAAATACCAGTCAGTTTGAATTTTTTGTTTGTTCTGTGTAACAACATGTCGAGAAATGGTATATTATTTAAACCTTGATGCTCTTTTTCTATTGTAAATTTAATACGGGAGTGCCTGTTGTTGAGGATGTGTAACGTACTATCAATAGAATGTTGTGGCAATACCATGATAATATCATCTACGTATTTCTTTATAAATAGTGATTTACAAGGTAAGACCGTATACACGTCATCAAAATATCATCCAGTACAAATTCTACCAACGTACCTGATAGACTGCACCCTTAGCTAGCCAGACCATGTTTTTATTTATACATGGAGCCCTCATAAAAAAATAAGTTGTTGTCTAAAACGCATTCACACTCTTTTAAGCGGCTTATCCAAAATGTGACTTTAAAGGCTAACGATCGTCTAGTCTCTTTTGACGTCACACAATTATTCACCAATATTCCACATGAGAACGCAATTGCCAGTGTATTAAAGAGATGGTCTGGAATAAAACAGCACACCCGACTGTCCAAATGTATGCTCATCAAGGCCCTGAAGTTTATTAATATTCAGTCAATTTACAAGCCTTAAGATATCCTCATCAATCAATTTTACATTCACTTGTACTTGTCCCTTAAATGTAAATTAATGTGTCATTAGCAAACAAAACAAGCTTGGAATATTTTAACACGTTTGGGATGTCATTTATGTACAGAACAAATAATAGAATACCCAAAATTGATCCTTGTGGAACTCCTAGATTTATTTCGGTTTCTTCTGATATTTCTTTCCCGTACCTAGATCGCTGCTTACGATTTTTCAAATAAGATTAAAAAAATCTCAACTCTCTTCCTCTTATTCTATAAAATGATAATTTCTTAATCATAATATCCCTATGAATCGTCTCAAACGCTCTTTTCAAATCAAGAAATACAGCTATAATAATGTCTCCTTCCTCGATAATTTTCTTCCACTCCACAATCTTCCAACTTAGTGCTGTTTCGCAAGAGTGACCTTTTCTGAAACCAGATTGCTGTTCTACTAATAATACCATAGACAAGAAATACCCAGGATATCGACGGTAGTACTAAGAAAGTGATGTATGGAAGAGCTCATAGCAAACCTCAATAACTGATTGCTCGCGGCTGAATATATCATGGGTACGAACCAAAAATGTTTTTCAATATAGGCAAAAATTCATTTCTTTCTTAGAATTTAAGTTTTAAATATTTTCAGAATTCGTGTGCAATATTGGTGGCTGCTGAAGACGATTCGAATAAGTTGTGAGTTGTGTCTGGGCAGTCTCGGCTTCGTGGAAGTTGGGTTGATTTGGTTGCTTGGGCTTGTTAGTTAAAAAATTTTATGAGCGTAGATCTAGGTACATCAGCGCGGATTTTTGTCTCAGGCCTGTATAAATTGTTTTCAATGGAGGAAAGAATTGAAATCGACCATATTTCTTCAGAATTCGTGTGCTTTATTGGTGGCTGTAGACGGTCCGAACAAATTCTGTCTACCGTCTTGCGGGATGAGTTGATTATGTTGTGAAAGGAAGGGTGGGGGGTTTTCAACTTGCATTCTATACAATACAATAAACGTTTTGGTCTTACACTTAGTTTGAAATTTGAATCCCGTCCCGATATTTATTTTCATATTTCTCGGCAGGGAAGCCGAAACCGCTGAAAGTTCTTACAATTATTCGTTCTTTGATTTTAAGTACATACGCACTGTCGTTCTTTGCACTCCACGAACTGAATTTATTGGTGTAAGTTGAACTTTCACTGTTCACTCACATTTTATCGTCGATTTGCATTAACTTCCTACTGGTATGCCGTACATTTTCCCTACTAGCAATTTTAATGCATTTTCAATGAATTTTTTACCTCAATAAATACTTTATCATATTTTAAACATTTCTGATGTGCGAAACAATATCTTTCTAGTCCATGTTTTGTTAAAATTTGCAATTTTCTTAAATACGGAAACCAAAAAATGCAAAAGCTAATTTGATTGTGCCGATTAGTGATAGCCGCTTTGGCGTTATTTCCCTAGATGTGCGATTTGTACCCATGCCAATAAATTTCGTTAAAGTTTGTACTTTTGTATGCTTATCCAACAATTAAAAGAAGTAAATCTTTCATTGTTTACCTCCACCCCACCTCACCATCAGTTTATCCCGCAATACGGTAGACAGAATTTGTTCGGACCGGCTATAACCATCAATAAACCACATTCATTTCAATTCTAAGATATAAATCAATTCTTTCCTCCATTGAAAACAATTTATACAGGGCTGAGAAAAAAATCCGCGCTGATGTACCTGGATCTCATAAAAATGTTTAGCTAACAAGCCCAAGCAACCAAATCAATCCGACTTCCAGGAGGCCGAGACTACACAGACACAACTCACAACTTAAGGCTGAACTACAATAGAAGTATATGTAAGTACATTTCCTTACGTAAAGCGAACGAAAGTTCCCCTCACACAAGTTAAAGTTAATTTGTGTACGCCTGTTAAATTAAAGGGCGCGTTCGTTTTACGTAAGTAAATGTACTTACGTACACTTCTATTGTAGCTCAGCCTTCTCCTTCCACTACTTCAATAAAATAATTCTATTTTCACAAAATGGCCACACATCCCCAGTTTAATTACAAATACTTCCGAATTGACGTTTAGCTCTGAACCGTAAGTCCGGTGATACATCATGATACACACGCGATACACTGTACTAAAAACTGGTTTTCTTAGCACTATTTTAGAACATTTTCGTGTATACCTCAATTTAGAGCAGAGGGTTAGACTCGGATGATACACGAATGTTTTATTACATATGCATGCGTGTACTAGGTTTGTGTGCGTGTAGAACATTTGAAAATGACGAATTTACTTTGCTGCCTCAAGACCGTGTATCAACCGTGTATAAATTACGTGTACCATGGGCTGATGCACAGTCGATACAAAAACCGGTTTTACGTCGTGTCTAGTCTCGAGTATGTATCATCGTGTGTCACGGGACTAACCACACATTTTCATGGAACAAGAAAGTTCTAAACCGATGCAAAAATCGAGAAAAGAACATACGTTCGGAACCAGTTCGGTGTCAGCGCGGGGAAAAAATACTTTAAGCAGGCCACAGACGATACAACTGTTGGTCCAACGGCTGTTGACCAACCGTTGGACCAACAGTTGTATGGTAGTCCACACACGATACAACTGTTGGACCGATTTCTTCAGCAATAATTTCTTCCGAAATAATGTCATCGGTTGTCAAAAAAAAATGAGCATTTGTTTTTCAGCTGTGATTATGTCTTTGAAAATTAATAATATATCAATAAACTCTTCCCAGAAGTCCTTATACTTAATTGACACCATTTTGGTTTGTTTTTTACAACGCATTTACAATAAAAAACTTGACAGATAATGAAATCGACAAGCCCACACACCATACAATGGTTGCATATACAATAGCGTTTGACCTGCATGCACATCCAACCATCCAACCGAGCTTGATTGTTGGATGCTTCATACCAATTGACCCACACACCCTACAACGGTTGTATACCAACACAGATTGGTACAACAGTTGGACCAACAGTTGTATCGTCTGTGGCCTGCTTTAGGCTTGAATTACAATTACGATTGATCAGTCGACTACGACTTTGGGAAATGCATGTGCCAAGATACAAGTGCAACTTCGACTTCGACTGCGACAGCGACTGAAACAAAACTTTGCTCAAAGTGAATAGGTGGTGTTGACTGCGGCAAACTTCAGCTCAATCACAGAAGTCGGGATTTCTTATTTGTTCAAGCAATTGAAGCTTTAATTTAATTACAAATTTCACCTCAGCGTCGACTTCGACTTAAAATCAAGTCGCAGTCGACAGATGAGTCGTAATTGTAATTCACGCTTTAGGTTTAGGAACCAAACGAGTTGCGGTTCAGTTCAGGTGAAAAGAATTCACCATTAGTGTCTGAAATTTTTAGTCACTTTATGAACTTTTACGAGTATTTACGCTGTAATACCAACCGATTACATCATCGGTACAATCAAGTTAGACACTTCATGAATTCCCTAATTATTACGCTGAGGTTGTGGTGTTATAAGGTAAAATAGTAAAATATCTTTTGTTTAAATTACTTTAATTAATTTATTAATATTATATGTCAACATTATGAGTGAACATACCCACGGGCGACTCGCACACATACACACATAATTGTGTTTTACAACGAATTCGAAATATTTAATTTATGAGAAAAATTTACCTGACGAAATTCTTTATGTTATCCAAAACACCCCAAATTATTTTTAAATTTAATCCCAGCGGCTCAAAAGTTATATGAAAATATTTCACTATTAGCTCCGCTAATCTAGTCTATAAGGACTAAGCGTTCCATCCATTTCATAATCAATTCTAAATAAAAGTACAAATTCCACGAACCCTCTTAATCTCCTTAAATAAGTATTTAGCTATATCTGCCTGCTAAGATTTCCCCCTAGAATTTTGAATGGAGTACCAAATGCATAACATAATTTATTTAATATATTCAGACTTTCCTTGTTTATTAAAGAAGAAATTAACTTCCGGCTGTGGGCTAAGATTAACTATAACTCAAAAATGATTCCTCAGATGCTGTAGCCAGAAAATCGCAAAACTTGATTAAATAATGATATAATTCGATAAGTAACTTTTCGGAAATTAGAAAGTAAATTAATTAACTTTAGAAGTCAAGCTGTCAGGCTCCTTTTCATTAATCCCAATCGAAAGTATACTAAATTGATTAAAGCTGGGATGACAGCAAATTAAAGAGGAAAGGATGCTTCTTGTACCTTCATAACTTTCAGATTTATTTTGTTTTTTTTTTATTTTATGGGCAATATGGAGCAATTCAAGCTGGTTGTATGTTGGTGGAATTGAAACGACTCGCACGTCGGTAAATTCCCTTTTTACTGCTCGATGGGTTGTTACCCTCCAGACCCCAAAACCCGTCTCGTACCTGTTAGGTGTTATTTATAGATATCTATGTGGTGTGATTGTGAGCTATGCCTCTCGAAATAGGACACCAGGAAAGCGCTTTTGAAAGTCGCTTAAAGCAATTTTTTCCTTACCAGTGGGAATTCCAAAGCACAAGAGCAAACGTTTAGACTGAATAGCATACTTGGTCTCTTTCGTGCATTGACCCAGTTGTGTTTATTTACCGGTTTTAAAACAAGATATAGATGTGAGGATGTGAGGATTCATTAAAAAAATCCTGTCGTCTATTTGAGATACTTTTATCCGTCTAATGCATCACACGCATATATAAATTATCTGACAACCTATTCATGTTTTTGTAATTGAAACTTTTTTTTTTGTTTTTTAGCTTCATCGCTGCTATCGGCCATGGATAGAACATCAGATCCATGTGAGAATTTTTTTCAGTACGCTTGTGGTACATGGAATAAAAAGCATGTAATACCAGAGGACCGTAGTTCTATTAGTACATTTGAAGTAAGTCCGATTTAATTTATCTGTTTTGACCTGTTCAAAAGAGTAATAACAGAATCTGGCCCCTTTAGGTATTAGCTGATCAACAGCAGGTGATCCTGAAAGGAGTACTGGAAGAACCGATTGATAATGAGGACAACCAGGCAACAATAAAAGCAAAGATGTTTTATAAAAGTTGCATGGACTTACGTAAGTTTTCCTTATAATTGATTTATGGTTGATGATGTTCTTGAAGTACGAGAAACTAAAGTTTTTTCTTTAAAAGTAAATATTTTGGAATTTGAGTTCTTAATAATTCGTATTTATTTGTTTTGTTTTACTGTTTTGAAGAAATTAGTCTCAAACCAACTCAACTATACCTTCTGCTTCCTGCTGCAGGATTTTGAATTAATTTAGCAAATCCAAATTGAAATTTTAAGTTGTTTTTAATAAAGTTGTATATTGTACTGGGCTCAAATTTTTAAATTATGGAGATAGAACACGTCTTCCCTGTGGGTTTCTTTTAAATGAGGAAGGTATAAATCCTATTTAGAGCTTCAAAAAAATATTTCATCCGCCTTTGTAGCTGTTCAAATTCGTTGATGAGCAATCTAGCTACTTGGTTGTTAAAATGATGTATTTCGAAAAAATCTTTCACCAGCGTTTTTTTGTTAATTGTGGAATATTCTACTAACTAGGTATTCATAGAATTTTCCACTTGCTCTACATTTTCCTTCACTTGCTTGTCAAGTTCAATGTATTCGTTTTGGAGCTGATGGCGTCTCTTTAGATTGCTAGTGGAGTTGATGATTTCCTCCGGGTTGTTCTGTTTTCTAATTTTTTCTATGATTCGTATACAGTGGAAAATTTTTTAGTTGAATTTTCTAGGGTCGCAATATATCCATTGTTTTTCTACGTACGTATAAAAATAATAATGACTCAAAAATTTTCTAAATGAAGTAACCAAAAATTAATAAGTAGCGTGTTTTTAACACAAAATGCAGTTGTAGCAAATAGTTATTACATTTTTCACAGTTTCGCAGCACTAAAATTGAGATATTTTTAAGAAATGTAAGTGTTATTTAAACTTATTATTGGATGTGGCTTGATTAACTAAGAGTTAAAAGTAACCTTTTCTAAGGGATATCATGTAACATAGGAGGGAGGAGGCTCTGGCATAACTAAAGCCCCCGTAGGCTGCGCCAAGTGGGGGGCCCACAGTTTCTAGGGGCCCACGAACGCTTACAAAATTAATATTTTCATATGAAGTGATGAAACTTGAAACCACATAGAATAACAACGCTGGATTAATAAGCAGTTAGATTCACTCAATTAAAAGTCGGTTTCTGAATAAAAATTATATTAACTCTGTAATGATCGTAGGCTTTGAGAAGCGGAAATACGCTAAGCTAGACAGTAGTGATGATACAACAATAAAAATGTCAAGAATTCTTCTTTTGATTCTTTGTGTTTAAACGGAGAAAAAAGGTATGCCTGAAACTGAAACACTTTAAATTATTTTCTGGAAAATATTTGGCTGACATACTTAGGCTAGGCATACACGCTGTAGAGTTAGTAGATGAGAGAAGAGTATTATTTTAACTTTAGAATATTATATAAGGAAGCAATGAATGAAAATAAAAATATGTATAAGATCAAATTTTCCACGTTGAAAAGTTTTGAAATTCCCTCAAGCTCCCAATACTGTTATAGGATGCGATGATCAGTGTACTCGGGTTCTTACTTAAATAATCGGATATTTCCGGCCACTTATGTACTTTGACTTTCATTTTAATGTGCTTTCGTGAGTGGTTTTTTAACAGGCAATCCAGATGTTTTTGCTTAACTTTAGCTTGGAGTGAGTGGAGCGAAGACACTGTTAGGGGATCGTGGGAATATTGTAGGAATTTCTGGCCTGAAAAAAATTAAAAAGGGAGAAGGGAATTATTTTGTCTCCCCGTACAAAATTATGGGAAACATCATACATCCGAAGTTCAGAAAAGGGAGAGGTCCCCCTACAGTGCTCTAGGCCGTGGTTTATGCCATACCTACCGACCTGTGCTTACGAGAATCTTGTATTCTTCGGCGGTCAGGCAGAAATTAGAGCAATTTAATATTCCACAGTGAAATCAAAGCTCGTATGAAAATGAGCTTCCGAAACGCAGTCGAGGGTGAGCGCAATGGGCCCTCTCAGTCAGTGGCCGCAGCGCTTTATAACTTCTCGTCTCCCTCTTTAAACCAATCAACCATAACTTCCTCCACCCACATCATCCTTAAAAACCATGCTGGGCTTACCTACATCTTTTCATTAAAAAGAAGGTGCTAAATGCCAGCTCCAGAAATCTAGAAACTAAGTCGGTCACCAAAAAATTCTTATAGAATTTCAAAATGTGGCACAATGGCCTTCAAGTTCACAGACACATACCCAAGACTCTTAGATTTTGGCGCCACTTTGAACTGTGTATAGAAGACGACCAAAGCTGGAAAAACAGGAAACAAATTTTGCACGCAGATCACTCATTTGATGTACATACGGATCTACTAAAGAAGGGATGGTGGGTGCAGAAGTCTATTGACCGAGATGTAAGTTACAAAAGGATCTGCGATCTTACCCAATTGTTTTCTAAGCAGAAATTTGTCTCATAGGAACGTGCATTAGAATTATTAAAAAAAAGAGACATGTAGGAAATTGATGCTTCGCATGAAATAAGTAATTGTACGGACATAAACAACTTTCTGAAATTCGTATTACAGAAACGGACAAGCGACATATATAAGTACAGAAATAAACTACTTTGGGTACGGAGAATCGATGCTTCTGCGACAATTTATATTATGTAAATAGGGCACTTCTCATATCCAAGAGGCAGTCTTATTTCAGACAGTGAAGTGAACGAAGTAAACTATTTGGATTGCGATAATTAGTAATAACTAGAGATTTGATTTGATAATTGTTTGTGAATGTTATAAAAGGAAACAGTAAAGTTAAAATAACGCAAGAACTTTTGAATAATATTGGAAATATTGTGGTTTAAATAACGAACTAAAGCCACGCTCGTAACAATATAACTATTATAGATATATAACATACGGCAGCCAACCTGCGTAAAGGCATTAAACTCCATTAGCCTTACTTCAAATCTGATTTGGGACTGTAAGGATATCCTGGATTTATGTGATCCTTAAATAGGTACCAAAATGCGAGGGATGTAAATGTAATGAGACCGCTGACTACTTAGCCAGGAAAGGAGCGGAACTTCCACTTACAGGACCCATGCTCTTCTGCCGCCTTCCAAAAAGGCACCTAACAGTAGACGTACGTAATGTCCAAAATAGAAAAGGCGGGCAAAATACAATAGCAGGACTAAGGCATGTGAAGAAGTTCATTCCCATACATATTTATGACTTGGATAGTATCTCGCAAGGCGCAGTAAAAATGGCACACTGAAATTGATTTATTATTATTGAGTCACATATTTTACACGCATTTTTATTTTTTATCGTGTGAAATTTCCTCTGTTTTTAGTTTCTTTGAACTTTACGTGAAGGATCTCCTTAACTATGTAGCTGCTGATATAATTGCTCCTTTCCTTATTTGTACCAACCTACTCTCTCCTCTGGTTCGTTAGCAATGTGTGTTCTACGTGTAACTCTATTGTAAGACTGCTGGCTTGTAAGACTAATGACATGCAAGGCTACTGACGGCTATGATCGATCTCGTTTCTGACTCTCACACTATTATAAGTTTCAGTGGCTACCGTAGGAGTAATCAATTGCTTTTAATAGTACACATCCTGTGGTATTATCATGATCAATGCATCTGTAGTAATCTAGTTAATATACAATACATACATTAAAATTGTTGGTATAAACAAGGGACATAGTCTATTATTAATTTTATTACTAGTTATTTGAAGTGGAGGTCAGAGACGACAGCTAATTTAGGTCGACTTTCTGAAAGTCTAATGGCATTTTGAATTGCTTACATTGCGTAGGCGTCTTTTTCGAACAAGTCGTAAAGATTTGCAGAGAACGATTTCCAGTTATATCTTTACGTGTACCTTTTCTTAAGTCCGCAGAATCGTTTGGGTCCCGGAGATTCTGCTCCCCTTCTTGGCAGGCAGTCAACAATTTCATAATATTCATGTCTCCACTCACACTTTCATGTAATGACTCTCCGTCTCACTCAAACTAGAATCTTAAAGGTACGGTCTTACGGCAAGCTCTGGGTACACTAGAATAATTTTTAGTAGGTGAAAAGAAATTTTTCGAAACTGAAGAAAAAAACTTTTTCTTCCGTAATCTAAGAAATATTGTAGCTAGTGTTATACCATTTTAAAATCCTTATTAAATGCGTCAACTCTTAAAGATACTTGCCAAACTGGCGTTGACGTAGTACATTTTTCAGTCAGTTGGGTGAAATATTAATTTTCTATTCTTGGTTCGGCAAAATGTGAAATTTTTTTCCAAGCTGGAAAGTTGGCTTAGAACTTAAAGCAACAGGTTACATAAGCACTATTCGGGATTATATAAGAAAAATAAAATTGAAAAATTGAAAAAAAGTAAAGATTTGTGGCAACAGAAGCTAAAAAACCATCACAGGGTGTACGTTTTCTCGAAAACAAAAGAAATGTCTATAATTTCAAAAATACATGACTTAGATTTATTTCTAGTAACTGTTATGATTTGGTCTATCACCCGATTCCGGCTTGACGTCTACTTACGGGACACCCTGTATATATATTTATAAGCATAAATTTGTGGCATTAAAACTGCTGCAAGCAAATGTACATTTATTATTTATTCATTATTGATTACAAGAAAAAACATTTCATGCAAAAATGCAAAGTATTTGTTAATTATTCCTGCCTATGTGGACCGTTTGAATTTGATGTCCTTGCAGACTCTGAAAACTAGAATTATCTTAATTTTCGAATTTTCCTCCATCTTCCTTATCGCAAAATTAAGACAATTCTAAAGATATCACGTCTGGTTTCCAGCGTCTGCAGGGATATTAAATTCAAGCGGTCCACATAGGTAGGAAAAATTAAAGGATTACTCCAAGCAAGGAGTGAAAACAGGCGGAATCTGCGTTGAAAAGCTTCGATATGATTAATCTGCACTTGGTAGTGAGAAGACCAGACAGGGCTGGAATATTCCAGAATCGACTTAAAAAAGGTGCAGTAATGAAGTTCTGTAATATAGTGGTCCTCAATTTCTTTAAATCATCTCTTAACAAAACCCAAAATCAAATTAGTCCTACTAATTATGTAGTCAGTATGACCCTCAAAACAAAGGAGAGAATTACGAATCACACCCCAATCGAACCTGAAAAATGAACTTCCTTCTAAAACGTAATTGAAGTAACTATGACTAGTTGTGCATTTATTAACATTTAGAGGAAGACAATTATTAGAGCAGCACTTATGAAAAGTGGCTAAACTATCGTTTAAAAAAGCACAGACATCTTCAAAGTATGCTGGGATACATCATTGATTTACCGAATATATATATTACAGAAATAATAATGGGCCAAGAATACTACCTTGAGGCAAACCTGAGGTATTTGCTATCTCAGCAGAAAGTGCTCCACGAAATAGATCTCGCTGTGCACAGTTAGACAGATAAGGAGACAACCAATCAACAAAGAGGGCGGACCGAAGAATAGAGAGCTTGTGGATTGAAATTCTATGATTAATTTAGTCGAAAGCCTTGCTAAAATCAGTGAAGACGCAGTCAACCTGCTTAGCGGACTCATAGCTCGTTAAGAAGACCGTCAATTTTTGTGGCAAGTAATTCGTAGATAGTCGAGGTTGAGTTGGGAGGAATGACGTAGGTAGTAAAGATGAAAAAGTTCCCACGAGGAAGCCTCAAAACCACACAAAGAAGTTCTGGATCCTCAAAACGCGCAACGTTGACCACGGAGCATGGGATATCGGCTCCAACAGCGCACAACATTCCACCGCTAACTGGAGCAATCAATTCAGAATGACGATCCTAACGGAAAACATGAAATCCAGGGCAAAAAAGTTCAGAGTCCAGAATACCACCACAAAGCCAAGTTTCTGTGCGGCAAATCACATCAAAGTCAGCGTTACTAGAAGCAGCATAAAGATGGATTGTCTTTAAACGAAGTCCAGTTATGTTGCCGTAATAAAATGAAATTTCATAAACAATAGAACCAGAAGACGAAATATCAGCGGAGACCGCAACCATGAAGATGTCCCCCGGGTTGAAAGTCTTAAAAGATGCATTGAAGGCATATCCATCGCGTCTTACAGCAGAATTAATTTTTTTGGTCTCAGATTATAACAAAATAAAATAGATGGTAATTTTTGACCAATATTCTTTGTGTGCCTAAGTTCGTTCAAAGAAAAGCAAAAAAAAATTACTTAGTTTTTACCAAAAGTTTAATGAAAAACTGAACTATATGTTAAGAGTGTTAATTTTTAAACTGCAGACAAAACCAAAGATTATGCTTAATTTTGTCTCTTGTTGGCTAGATTCGGTGTTGGTTTTAATGCTTGAAAGACTTTGGTGTCCTAAAAATATAACTCTTAGAAGTTTTTCAAGAATGAATGCTTACAATAAATCGAACGAAATTTGGTGAACTTTTGGTGATGACAATTAAAAAGAGCTAAAAATTGTTCTCAGACCAATATTAGCGATACGGAAAATTAAACCCGGTGAATATAGCTACCCCTATGTTTTGCAATTATGCAAATTAGATCGGTAAAGTGTTTTTCCGCATTTATTTCTGGAGCAGTTGGTCGGGCCGTAGGTTTTCATATTCCAAAAAACGTCTGGAGCTGACTGTTTTCCTACTGTACGTAAAAAAATATGTAATTCTAGCAATTTTGATATGGAAACTCTACGAAGAATCTGTCCGATTTCGTCTATTTTTCAACAAACATCTAGGTACAGTTATTACGAAAACGCCGTGTACAGAATTTCAGCTCCCTAGCTCACGCCAATTAAGCAGTGTCCAAATGTATAGTGAGAAACGCAATTTTTTATTACAACACCATGAAGAACTGGCACAATTTCACGAAAGAAAGAAAGAAAGCGACCTAATTTGCTAGCTCCCTTGCACAGAATGTCAACTAAATCAGCTACTTAACTTATGAATCAGCGCTGATTGATATATCCTACCCCTTCCGTTATGAAACATTACAACAATTAAAAACAAATAAGGTGTGTATACAAACACGTCTGCCTACCTGTTTCCCACGCTTACGCAATCGTAGTCACCTAAAAACGATAAAACCCGCAAAGTTTCTTACTTCCTTTATCGCTAGTGGCAAATTATTATACAATTGAAACCGCTTATATATTAATTAAGTAATCTTATATTTAGATCTGCATTCCTTAGATTATATGGCTGGGCATCCGTCACCAGTGTTATTTTCTCTCTTAAATATGGCGGCAGATCCCCGTTCTTGATCCCAAATATAAATTTCAACACATTAAGATCACATTCATCCACTACAGAGTTGAAAGCATCCACCTAATTGCTGTGTATCTATTACATTGCAAGATTATCCTCATTGCTCTATTTTGATGTTTCTGTAGTCTGTCCTTCGCTGAACGTGTGGATAGAAAAAGGACCGTTGAGCAGTATTCGAGATGAGGTTTTATAGTGATATTGTAGATTTTTATTGCACTCGCTAGTGAAACTGATTTTCTCAACCGTCTAAAATATGATATCTTTTCCCAATCTATTTGCATACAAAATGCACGTGTTTATTGAAATTTACTTTATTGTCCAACATTATACCTAAATATTTGATGTCATCAACTACTTCAATTCGCTCATTCTCAATTGCTATCGATATGTTTTGATTTACTAGTATTTAATTTCAGCCGATTGCTATCCATCCATGCCTTAACTTTGTTCAGATCGCTTTCTATTTTCCTTTTGATATCATCTATGTTTTCCCCAGTACAAAATATCAGTGTTTCATCAGCAAACAGCATGAGCTTTGAGTCTACTAACACTTGCTTTAAGTCGTTCATATAAAGCAAGAATAATAGTGTTCCTAAGACTGATCCCTGTGGAACCCCCATTTCAGTTTCAATCGTTGTTGAGCGAGCTTCGTTGTTCTCTGCGATCTTTTTCTGAGATAATACACAAGCCAATTCAATTCACACCCTTTAATTCCATACTTGTCCAATTTCTCAATCAGAATATTTCTGTCCACAAAAACAGCTACAATTGATTTCTTTTGGTCTATCTCTTCCATCCAGTAGTTGATAATAAAATTAATTGTCGTCTCACATGAATGCTTTTTTCGAAACCCGAATATTATATTATTCCTTTCCAACTATTTTTCCAGCTGAATTTGTACAGCTTTCTCTAATAGCTTCTCGAAGACCTTTAACATGTTTATTGGACAAATCTCCTCACAATTCTTTGTACTGGTACTAAAAGTGATTCTTTCCATGATTGAGGACACCTACCCTCTTCAAACGACTTATTAACGATATACTTAAGGACTGTTCCCATGACATTCCAATTATATTGAATTATTCTTGCATTCATTCCACCGATATCATGTTTTTGGTTAATTACTTCACACATTGATTTTAAATCGTTTTCCATAACCTTGCTGAACTTAAAAACTCATTGCCTATCTTCTATGCCATTTTATATTTCCTGTACGGTATTGTTTGGTTTATATTCCTTATACTGTCTATGAAGAATTTATTAAAGCTTTCCGCAAGCTGGTGACTATCCGAGATTTTTCCGCCATTGAACTTCACTTCTTTAATTATATCCCTGTCTTTTCTTAAAACTGTTTGCTTAATTGCTTTCCACATATCGTTTTGTGTTATCGCCTTGTCGATCCTGTCTTCTATACATTTCAACAGTATTGTACTTTTATTTTGGAGTAGGATGACCCCCCCCCCCCCCCCCCCCCCATTTTAATGCTAGATCCGCCCCTGGCCACGGATAAAAAAAAAAAAAGTTCACATAGACAATTATTAATTTAGGATAAAGAATATTGATTTTGTCAATAGCTTACATATCTTGACTTTTTCAAATTATTTCAGAGCAAATACGCAAAATCGGTGACGGTCGTTTGAAGGAAGTCTTAAAAGAATTGGGAGGATGGCCGGTAGTAGAAAATAACTGGAGTCCACCTAATATTACAATCGAATACCTTCTCGGAACATTACGAGGAGAATATAGCGAGGCCGTATTAATTGAACTCTATGTCGGAGCTGATGATAAAAACTCTTCTGTTAACATCTTACAAATAGATCAATTAGTTCTGGCATTACCATCTCGCGATTATTATTTAAAATCTAGTAGTGAAAATGATTTAAAAGCTTACCACCGATACATGACACAAATCGCTATTTTATTAGGTGCCGATCCTAAAACAGCCAAATCAGAATTAGAAGATGTTCTCAAATTTGAAATCCGTCTGGCTAATGCATCACTGCCTGAAGCTGATAGGCACGATACAAGTTCGATTTATAAAAAATTGACTCTTCCAGAATTGGAAAAAGAAATCCCTCAATTAAATTGGAAAGAATATTTACAATCAACATTAGGAAATGAAATCCCTCTTACAGAGGATGAACCAATTGTTAGCTATGCAATGCCGTACTTAATACAAATGGGTAAAATTCTGGCCGAGACTGATAAGCGTATTCTCCATAACTATATTATGTGGAGATTAGTAATGTCGATAATGACACATATGATTGATGATTTTCAAAGAGAACGGGTAGAATTTCGTAAAATTCTGCTCGGTATTCAATCCGAACGTGTACGATGGTCTCAGTGTGTTGAATGGACAAATAAAAAACTTGGAATGGCAGTCGGAGCACTGTTCATTCGAGACAATTTCAATCAGGAAAGTAAAGAAACTGCTTTAGAAATGATACATACAATTCGGGAAGCATTTAATGAATTGTTGGCCGATAATTTTTGGATGGATGATGAAACTCGTGCCGTGGCTAAAGAAAAGGCAGACGCCATGAATGAACGTATTGGATATCCAGAAATTCTTACAGAATCAACGGAATTAGAAAAGGAATACATAAATGTAAGGGATTTTATTATTTTAGAGATCAATAACTGTGATTTTTATGGATTTTAGCTAACGATAACTGAGGACCATTTCATGAATAATATTCTGAGCATACTAAAATGGGACGCCCAACGGAATCTTGAACTTTTACGTAAGCCAGTAGATAAAGACAAGTGGGCGACAGAGCCAGCAGTAGTAAATGCCTTTTATAATCCCAACAAGAACGACATTGGTATTCATACTTTTGCACATAAATTTTCATATAAATTTGCTATAATAGAATTTTTCCTAGTTTTTCCAGCAGGAATATTACAGCCACTTTTCTACAGTCAGAATTTTCCCAAATCTCTTAATTATGGTGGAATTGGTGTTGTTATAGGTCACGAAATAACTCATGGTTTCGATGATAAAGGTCAGAGGTTTATATTTACATACATCCTTATTTTCGGTTTGTTTATTGTTCTTTTATATGATTTATAGGACGGCAATTTGACCGAGATGGAAATATGATGCAGTGGTGGAATAATGCTACTATAAGAGCCTTTAGGGAGCGAGCTCAATGTATCATCGACCAATATTCGAGATATAAAATTGATGAGGTTGGAATGTATATGAATGGGCGGATGACCCAAGGAGAAAATATTGCAGATAATGGAGGACTTAAACAAGCATTTAGAGTAAGTAACTACAATTATATTGCATTTTTAGAATACTTGTTAAAGCAGTTAAGATATTGTATTCGTTTAATCATATAGCTTAAGTAAGAAATGACAGATTCCCTGTTGTAGTTTGTCGCCGCATGTCTTCACACTCGATAAATCTATAGTTAGCCTTTAAATTGTAATGCAATCCATTATGAATTGTGGTACCTTTGTCTTGCATTCTTACAGTAGTAGAAGGTACATTTTTCTCAAAGGAAATCACCAATAGTTGCTCTCCACTTTCTGAATTCTTTAGCAGGTCGCAGAAGTGCAGTTTAATTTGATCTGCATTTCTTTTGTTTCTGCTTGATTGAGTTTCGAATGAACTGCAATTGCTGGATTTGTTAAATGGTGTTAAGGGTGCGGTGTCTATCAGTGAGCATACAAGTACAAACATTAGCGTAATTTTAATTGATGATTTGATAATCAGTCTATAGAATATATAGATATACTGCGTAGGTTGTTGACATGTGCATGAAATATTTGTGCTGGTTGGGGGGGGGGCAAATTTTATTACAGCTTCAAGGTATACTGCAGCATATATGATAGATAACCTATTATACACTGGATACCCTGGAACTAGAACCAGAACTGTTAAAAACAATTTGAACTTGAAACAATAATATATAAAAAGAATTTATATTTCAAACAACAATTAAGATCTATTATATTTCTTAATTGTCCTTTGAATGTCAATTTGTTTTAAAATAAAAGGAAAGTTAAATATCGTATAATTGCAAATGCAGTTTACTTTATGAACACAAAGAATACAAATTAAAAATGTTTTTATGTTCGAAATTAGTTTTCAGTCCGAACAACCAAAGTTGAGTAAACAACCTATGAGTATGCGACGTACCAAAACCCCAGAGCGTAGCTATTGCGCCCGCTATATCTCCCATCTCCACGTCGGATAACGTCTTTGTTGAGAATTGTTAACAGTTTCTTTTTATTTATCCGCTTTTCAATATGAATTGTCCCGGCTAAAAAAACGACTAAAATTTTAGACGGTTTCAAAAAAAACTCTGGCTACTGCCGTTCAGGTTGAAAGGATTTATTCTGATTCAAAGGCCTTAACTCCGGCTAAATTTAGCTGGCTTAAAAATATTTTTCTGATAACTCTGTACTTGTGCCTACTGTGTGCTATATTCTATCTACACTCGAGATAGAATAGGTGGATGGCGGGGTTGGCAACCACCTTAGTACATTTGTACAATTTTAATTTCATCTATGATACAAAGTTGCAGTTTGTGGATTTAGCGGAATTTTTGGTTTAGTTAGTTCACAGAGGCTTACAGACTTAAATTTAATAGAAACTAAATTGACTGGATCTATATAAGCACAACTCACAAAGTGTGATGATTCCGGAAAGAGGACTGAAGTGTGAAGTATGATCTAAAAAAAACCCATTCTTGTAATTAGATTATTTTCTCGTTTCGTCATGAATTCACAAGTTCGTCATATTGTCACCACCTTAAGACTAGCGCCCCTCCATGCCCCCTACCTCCCTTATTTCCGACCCTGACTGCTATAAATGAGAGCAACGAAACTATACAAGTTTTGACGAAATCTGGAACTTACATTAACAAATTCGTTTGAGGAATCCTCAGTAATTAACAAAAATTATAAAACGAAAAATATTTATAATTACTTTTATAAACACTTCGTTTCTAAGATTGTGATACGGCTAACAACACATACGAAATTTTTAATTCAAATCACCGAGATAATTTCATTGTAGGTTATCAGACTTATGGTTATTCACATGTATATTTCTGTTGTAAGGTGCATTAAGAGTTTTATTATTTTGGAAAACTTCGATTCCCATTGCTACCAATGCCGGCTGGTTGAATTGTTGTGATTCAGGTGCTCAATGCCCCGAATCACAATCATAAAAACTATACAATTTATTGATGTATCACAATTTGACGCTGAATACCAAAAATATTTTAATTTAATTTTAATCTCTTTCAAATTCACTTTTTCACATTATACAATAATAAAATGCAATTAAGAATAAATTGCATTATCAGATACACATTCCATGCCCAAGTTATGCATATTTACTTACATATAATGTCTTCTTCCGCTTCGCATATACACAGCACATACATATAACGCTTTAATTCTTCCAAATTGCATGTACTTACATACAATTATTCTTGCCATCTTAAAATTAATATTTTAAGATGACGTTGACGACTGCATACAAGATTTCAGTTTTCTTGATACAATCTTGCACTTCATTAAAACTTTCTCGCATTTTCTCAAGTACGATTTTTCAAAGTCGTGAGAAAATAACAAAAAAAAGAAGCTATAAGCTATTTTTGAAGATATTACGGATACCTGGTGGCGAGAATTCGAATCCTTTGGGTATTTGCATTTTAAAACCGTCTAGAGCAGTTCGTTCTTTAAAAAACCGTCGGCGATTCAGCCGGAGTAGTAAAAATTTTTAATAAAAAATAGAAAGAGAATTTAACAAAAAAATAGGAAGTCAATTTAAGATAAAATAAGTAAAAAACGAGTTTTCAAACAAAACTGAGGCTAAGCCGCATGAAAAAGTAGAAAATAAAATTTTCTTCACACACAAAAGATTATTTTCTACTTTTTCATGCGGCTTGGCCTCAGTTTTGTTTGAAAACTCGTTTTTTACTTATTTTATTTTCTGCCTTTTTCACGTTAACTAAATTGTTATTACGTGCTGCATCGAGATATTTTAAAACAATTTTATGACGGCTGAAAAGACACTGATTTACCAGTTTTTCAAAAAATTTATTCGAGTAAAAATTATTTTTATTTACAGAACTTTTGCGTCAAAATATCGCTAAAGAACAAAAGCTTATAATTGAAAACTTTTCTTGCTAAATACACCAACGAAAGTTAAATTTTAGTTGTTGCCTGAGTTTTCTTTACGGCTGCGACGCACTTCGCCATGGTTAGTCATGCTCTCGAGATGATATGTTGGGACGATGCAGATTGTGTCTGCAATGAAAATGATTTAAAAGATTTTCAAAAAAATTTTGAATTTGCTGATTTTACCATAACCAACGCTTGGGCGTCGAAATTGTTCTCGTAAGTTGAAGATGCGTGAGCGAATTGAAAATGCTCACTACAGATATTTTCAGCGATAAAAGTTGAAAATATCGTAGTTGATAAAGTGTCAAATTCAGGTTTCTTTTTGAAATTCAACACATTATTAAAATAGGAATGAGACTGTTTGTCAAATTAAATATTGCTAAGGCGCTTTTTGCGCTGCTCATCGCTCTCTTTTTCTAATTGGTTAGTTTGTCTGCCTTTAATATCTTCAAGGCGCTTTGTGCGCTGCTCATCACTCTCATTTTCTAATCGGTATGTTTGTCTGTCTTTTAAATCTTCAAGTCGCATTTTTCGCTGTTCATTACTTTCATTTGCCAACTTATTTTGTTGTTTTAATAGAACTTTATCGATTAATTTTTCACGGTCGTCTTTGGTTTTTTGTTTATAAACTTCTCGTTGCTTTTTCAAGCGTTCCTCTTTTTGCTCAGGAGTTTCAGCAATTTTTCTTTTCTGGTAGTACTCTTTCTTCTTCTCTTTTTGTTCTGGTGTTTCAGCTATTTTTCTTTTCTGATTGCTTTTCTTGTATTTATTTAAACGTCGCTGCGTTGGTGTTTCTTTTCGAGCCATTTTAGAGTTTCTTTATTCTTGTAACTTTACTTCTTATTTTTCTAATATCAATTTAACCGATTTTAATTATATTTTTACTTAATTCTAATTTAATTTTAGTTTCTTACTTTCTTTTTAATTTTCCGTTTTCCTTTAGTTTTTCTTATATTTATCCTTATATTTCTTTCTTTCTTCTTTATTTTGAGTCAATTTTTGAATATTCGCAGTGAAGTTTTTTTGCGTCCATACGACTCAAGAGTTTCCAATCGACTGACCGTACTTCGAGCACAATCCGAACACTTTCTATAACTCGGCCTACGGTTTACCGAGTTCGAAAAATTTGAAATTTTGAAGGCAGTTACGATGAGATGATTGGAAGTCAGCACCGTGGTTGCCTGGAAGGTTTTGTTCAGCTTATCATTACCGACATTTTAAGTCATGTTTGGTGCCGATCCGAAAACAAAAATTTTTCGAGTATCAAATCGTTGAAGTACTGCAACGGTTTTCTGAAATTTAAATTATGTTTTAAACAGCGCTTTTTAGCTGTATTCCAACTTGATCCCATATAACATGGATTTTCCCGATTTTCCATGTTTTCCACAGATTTTTCCTATTACTATGAAAATTTTTTAAAAATTTACATGAATTTTCCTCGAATTTTCATGCAAGTTTTCATGATTGTTGAAGAGAAAGTATTGATGCCAGTAGGACGGAAAAAAATGATTCCGCATAGCTTATAAAATTTTTTTGTCGGAAAATTTTCCGGAAAAGTCGGAAAATTCCCAAAATTTTTGGAATATTTTCCAGAAAATTGGAAAATTCTGCATTTTTCCTGAAACAGATTTATCACTAATCATATCGATGAAAATTTTTCCGATGATTTTCCCGCTTTTCCGGCTTTTCCATGGAGTTTTCCACAAAAGCAACTTTATGCAACTCATTTCGCTCTAAAACTTTGCCTTAGATTGCAAGACGTTCAAACGCTTTCTTGGTTGGAAAAACTCCGGAAAAGCGTTTTACATGAATTTTCCTCGATTTTTTCTGCAAGTTTTCACCATTGTCGGAGAGGAGGTAATGACGCCAGTTGATAGGGAACTTGATCCTGCATAATTTAGAAAACTTTTTTACCGGAAAATTTTCCGGAAAAGTTGGAAAATTCCGGAAATTTTTTACGTAAAATTCGGAAAACTCTGCATTTATCCTGAAACGGATTTATCACTAATCAAATTTGTACCAAATTTTCAAATGATTTTTCCCGATTTTCCGGGTTTTCCATGGAAACTGCCGTTTCAAATTTTGATAGATTCAATTGTCACGCGACATGAATCTGTGTGCCAAATTTCAGCTCGCTGTGATGACGAAAAGTGGGTCTACGAGAGTGTCGAAAATAGTAAAAAAGAAATATCTAAATAAATATACAGACAGACAAATTCGTGTACGAGTTAAAGGGACGGGCTGGCCTCAAAAAATAGAAGTAGTGATAAAAAAAATTAATATGTATATATAAATAGAAAACAGAACTAACATAGAATTATACAATTCTATAATTTATAATAATATAAGAATTAAAACCGAAAGTCAATCACTTCTTCCCCAACGCTCCAGGAAGCACCATAAGATGGTATGTCCTCAGAATTTTTATGGATTATCGTGGTGCATATATTCAATATTAAATCGTAAAGTTTCCAAATTATTGATATTGTTCTACTTTTGTCAAGGAGCAAGATATCACATTGAGACGAGGTGTATGTCAGTTTCTTTGAATCTTCGGAAGTCTGAAATGTTTCTCTACCTTACCTATAACTCATTTAAAGTGGATGGACTGAAGTTTCCTCGAACCGACGCAAAAATAATTTTGACCAAATTTTTTTTTCAAGAATGAGAGTTGCCCCCTATCCTTGAATAAAGATGGTATCGTGGTTAATGTATAATGGGACAATTTTGAGTGTGACTATGTACATATGTATATATGTACAGGATATTCCAAGTGATTTACAATCGAAAAAGTTATATTAATTTTTTTCGAATTCATGCTATTTTTGAAATTATAGGGGATTTAAGATTTCTCGAAAATGTGGTCCTTGCAAAGCTTTTTTGGCTGTAACTCAACTCGTTTTGGTTACTTAGTGGTTTGGTTTTGTTTTATTCATATTACTACTGGCTTTCATTTATAATAACTTGGTTTCAAAATAATTTTGATATAAGTAAAAAGTTCACGATATAACTTGAAAAATATTTTGCCCTTAGAAAAATTATATTTTTTCAGGGTCGAAAGTCTCCTAAAGTAGCCATATTAAACTGTTCTGAACCCACAAAAAATGCAACATTATTAACCTCGAGATACAGGATCAGATATCTTTCAATATGTGCCGATATGTGTAAGCTTAAAGGATGACACACAAAAACTATAATTTTTTTAGTCATGGTTGATGTTCTATATCTGGTGCGATACCTGAACTTAAAAGGCTCTTTGTTTTGTCTTCATTATGATTTCCCTTCTCCACATTTCACGTTTCTAGGAGAGGTTATTGGCCAGTCACATGTGAGGTTCGACATTGTTTTATTTAATACCCATAAATCAAAATTGATAGTACAAAATTTGTTATTAATAGTCTTAACCCTGCAATGCTAACTCGTTTTAATATTCGCTACACTAATATGGACAAAAATCACTGATGACATCGGGACCTGTCGATTCTATCTGGTGGAGCCTAACTCTACAAAAGTTACATCAAGCATCATTGTCGGTAAGACTTTAGTGAAGGTGGAAGGTGCATCTAAAAGAGGGTGATTTGGAAATTGTGAACCCGTTTACCAGATTATTAATTATCAAGGAAGTAAAATCTATATCAGTTACTACTTAACAAGTTCAGAGACTTCTATCGTCCAGTGCAAGGATACAATGATGCCAAATAAAGTGTTCGATGAATTTTCGGAATTATTTGCAATAAACGATGATGAGTACGGTAAAACAAAACTTATCCAGTATCGGATCGATACGGGAGATGCCAGCCAAACAAGCAGAAATTGCATATATTATGAACTCTATGAAGTGACAAGGCATAATAGAGAAATCTAACATTCCTTGGGTATCGCCGGTTGTTCTGGTCAGGAAAAAGTATGGCAGTACCCGATGCTGTGTAGCCTACCGCTAAGTACCTACCTGCTAATTAACGTAACGATAAATGAAAGTATTGATGACACATTGGATACTTTGTCCAGAGCGCAATGGTAATTCAAAGTTATGCCATTTGGATTATGTAGGTAATACTCCAGCCACATTCGAACGACTTATTGAATATATTCTACGTGGATTAGCCTGGAAGACATGCCTTCTCTACTTAGATGACATAATAATAAACGCAAGAACATTTGAGGAACATAAGAACAACTTAAGAGATATACTTCCAAGACTGAGAGATGCGAAACTGAAGTTCGAAGCAACTACAGAAGATAAAAGCTGTCAAAAATTGGGCAATCCCAAAGGACAAACATCAATTATGGAGTTTTCTTGGTCCAGCTACCTACTACAGCTGATTCGTAAAAGGTTTTGCAGATATAGCAAGGAGCCACATCAACTTACGAAAAAAAGAAAGCCGTTCATATGGTTCATAAATATAATTTTTTATTCCTATCATAGATTTATGTAGGTTGGGTGAATAAAACCAATCCTTATTTTATTAAAGATTATAATTTTATTATATGATGCGCACAAGACTAAAACAGTGTGTAGCGGTCGGCAGTCACTTGAAGAAGAAGTACAAAATTCCCTGTCAGTATGTAGACTGACCTGATTATCAAACTTGTACATGTATTTGTATGAATTAAATAGATATTGGTAAGTAGGAAAATGACAAGAGTTGCCATACTAAAGATAATTACTAGTTTATAATATACAAAAAGGGAAATTATTAGTTTACAACGTAACAATACTGATAGTTTGAAAAATTTTAAGTAACAGCTCTGTGAAAATCCAGTACTATCCAAAGCAGAGACAACTTTTTTTATTTGCTCACAGATGCCAGTAATGTATGTATTGATGCAGTTCTTTCGCTGGAAGAAGATGGTGAAGGATTGATTACCAGTCGTTTATTATAGCAAACCACTTTCAAAATCAGAAAGAAATTGTTGTGCTACAAAGAAAGAGCTACTTGACATTGTAACTCAACAAAGAATTTTCATAAATATCTCTATGGGCAGAAATTTATCCTCCGCACTGATCATGCAACGACTCCAAGTATATGAATTTGATATCCAAGACCGGCAAGGCCGCACACATAGAAATGCAGACTCCCTTTACACACATTACGTCCGGGTGGAAGAAAAAACAAACAAACAGCAACTAAGTTAGTAACCGTGGAACCATTGACAGGCTGGGTTAACGAGGATTTGCGAACAGTACGAGAAGTTCCCGACATATGTATCGCATATTCTTGCTTGGAAAGAAAATATGGAAAGACCAGAATGTAAGGATATTTCGGATAGGAGTGAAAAACTGAAAAGCTACTGTGCTCAATGGAATTTTCTTCAAGCTGAATGCGGTATATTAAAACGCAAGTGGGTAGCAACTAAGGGTGAATCATTCTGAATGCAGATAGTCGTGCCAGTATCAAAGGTCAACGGAAGAAATGCACAGTGGAACCTCTAAAAGATATTTGAGAGTGAATAAAAGAATTGCTAAAATACGAGAGGATATGGAGGAGGGGTGAGACAAAGGGGCGCCACACAGATGCACAGGAGAAATGCATAAGTATAATGTCGGAGCCTCATTCTAAAGAATCGCTGTAGACATCGCTGGACCTTTTACAGAAACGTATTTCGGTAACCGCCATATATTAGTTGCCATTGACTATATCAACAAATGGCCTCAGGCTTATGCAATCCCTAATCAAGAGGCAACCACAGTTGCAGAACAAATAATAACGAACTTGGTATCCCTCATACAATTCATTCGGACCAAAGACAGAACTTTGAATAACGGACTTTCCAGGAAATGTGTAAAATGAACAAAAGTTACCAGAAGACTACGTGGTGGAGCTCAGACAACAATTAACTGAAGTGCACGAGGCGAAATTAGCAGAAAATACTGATCGGATGAAGACTCGCTATGGCTTACCTGCTAATTCCGCAGGATTTAATGAAGATAGTATTGTTTGGCTTTACAACCCAAAACGACGTAATACCTTTGATACACGCAGCTAGTACAGATATCATAGTACACGCATAAACCACCTGTGTGTCGTTGCATACCAGCACAATACAAGCTGAGCAAACTTATACGAGGCTAGTATAAATAATTGGGTTTTTTCCGTTGTGTACGGAGCTTTTTAATGATTTCAGCGACGCTTACAAGTATAGTGACAAATTATTCTAGCTTATGACTTTTTGTTCAAGTAGGCCATTTCGGGGATATTCACTAGCTTATGACATGAGCCAAGTTGACACTAAAAATATTTCCGACGATTTCTTGAAAAGCAAAACTTACTAAATTTTAAAAGCTGTCAAATGAAACTATAATGCGATGTGTCACCTAGCGTGGTACAGGCACAGCGAATACAATGGTATCCGAACTATGGTACCTATACTGTGTGTCAAAGGTATTAGGGACGTTGTCCAAAATTACAACAATACTGGGAAGTACCGTATTCAGTGGTAACTAGATTTAATATAAATCGTTAATCTGGATCGCTTGTGTCAATACTATGAGCATCAAGACCGTGGCCCCTTTTGTTCGGGACGAACAATATTTAGAAGGGGGCAGTATTACATGCAATAGAAAAGGACAAGGGACATCTATTGGAAATGTAAAATAAGTCATAAGGTGTGGGCACTAAATAACTTTAGGTTCGTAGAATCGATGTTTCTGGAGTGGAATCTGCGAGAAGGTTCTGGAGAATTTGTAGAGTATAAATAAAGCTAGTCTTGTCTAAATAAATAGGCGAAAGTGTTCTAATTGGATTGCGATAATTTGAAGTATATTGATAGTAATAATTAAAGTAGAATTGATTTCTCATTGTTTGTGACTTTATAAAATTAAAGAGTATAGAAAAATGAAAAGAACTTATGAATTGTATTTGAAATATTATGTTCTAAATAACATTATATTTGTTCAAGAAGGAACTTTTTTTGGATTCTCCGGTATATAGCAAAGGCTAAAAAATGTTTTTAATTTCATCACACAACTCATTATTTTGGGTGACAAGTTTCAAGTCGTGGTTTTAATAAAAAAAAATTTTTCTATTTTTCTCAATTTTTTCATTTTTTCATTTCATTTCTTTGTTCTATTTTTTCATTTGTTTTTCAAGTCACTCAATTTCGCTATTTGGGACCTATTGATGAGTCAAACCAAGACTTGAAACTTGTCACCCAAAATATAATAAGTTGTGTGATGAAATAACAAATTAAAAACATTTTTTTTAGCCTTTGCTATATACCGGAGTATCAAAAAAACAACGTTCCTTTTTGAACAAATATAAGTTTAACCCGGTAAAAAATCCTATAGAGTAATCTCTATCTTTGTTTTGAATAACGAACATAAATCACGCACGCAACAATATTGTATGCTAAATGACCCTACTTCATGACTATGGCGTTTCGAAAAAAGTACTATTTGTGTGGTAGCTATCTGATAAGTTTGTAAATGTGAAATTGATATTATATGAATAATTATAATGCCGATGTCAAATCTAAAGAGAAAAAAACGAAAAGATAGAATCGATTGAATTGAAATGAGAACTGTAACACAACATCTGGTTTCGCAGCAGGCTCGTAGTACTAATTCTTTTATGCGAGAACTCAGCACCGTTGATGCCTTAGGTCCATGTCCACCACGTTAAAATTTTAATATGATGATTTATGTTTGGAAAATAAGAGAACTTATTAATTAATTACAAATTACAATAAAAACGACGTTGATCGGATATGCTTGTTTTCCTTGTGTCCTGACTCTCAATCGGATCAAAACCATTGTAAATAATAATTTTAAGCTTAATATAATCTCAGAAATAATAAAAAAAAACATCTCGGCTTAATTATACCTATATATTGTTCATTACAGGCCTTTAGAAAATGGGTAGAACGTCACGGACCAGAACCAGATTTACCAGGATTAGATTTAACTCACGATCAACTTTTTTTCCTGAATTATGCACAAATTTGGTGTGGTTCGATGCGTCCAGAAGATGCATTAACAAAGATTCGTTCTTCTGTACATTCACCAGGTTTCATTCGAGTTCTTGGGCCATTATCGAATTCTGTGGATTTTTCAAAGGCCTACCACTGTCCCTTAGGCTCACCTATGAATCCCACTAACAAATGTAGTGTATGGTAAGTTAAACTCTTACTTGAAATCTCCTAGTAAAATTTTTGATTTAGTGAGCAAAGCATATTTTTAAATATATTCATAAAATATAGAAGTAAAAGAAGAAAAATTTAAGCGATAAGTCTTGTACAAAAATAAAGTAAAAATAAAATAAATTTTGTAAATCATTTCCACGTAAATTAGGCTAAGGTAATATGAAAATTTAGCTAACCACTGAATTGTGTAAATAGTATAATATGGTCTTTTATATAAATATAAGTAACTAAATTGTAAATTGATAACTAAAAACTTTTTTTTGGGGTGACTATGAGATTTTGTAATCACTTAACATATCAATAACTTTTATATTACCCTGTACGCTCTTTACTGAAGTAGGGGTAACGTGTAAGAGTGACACGCTTTACTTGAAATCAGCATCGCTAGAAAGTAATGATTGCTGCATTTCAAAATTATTACTTAAACTATAAATTTAATTAAAACAATCTAGTGAAAGTATAGTTATAATTAATTTATAAAAACTTCAAAGTGCATAAAATATTTTCAACAAACTCTAGTGAGCGACTTATTGTTGCTATTATTATTATTATTAATTATTATTCATTTGTTGAATATTTTATAGGCAATAAGAACAGCAAGTGAGGTTAACTATTATTTATTTCAGTATAGATCAATTGAATGTATATTCTTCAATAATGCAAATATTAAAATAAAATAAAATAAATAATATGTGAGCAGATTACTTCTGTTCTTGTTCTTTCATTTGTTATATGTCACCACTTTAATATTATGCAGCTGTCTGCTTCCACCTCAGCATAATTTGGAGTAAAACAACCCAAAATTTATTTATTGACATCCTTAATTTTTGTATTATGTCTTTCATAAAGTTTTAAGCAATTTACTGATGTCTTTAATACAGCACAAATCGTCCGATGGAACCAATTAGACTACCCTTACTTTCACTGGAACTAGTCTGAATGCTCGTACTAGATTGTGGGTATTCTTTTTTTCTTCGGAACTAACTCATAAACCTTGAAAAAGCAAACTTTTGTTCTTTTTATCGTAGTTATAGCTCTCATCTAGGACCTCCAAAGCTTCGTCTGTGTGTTCTTGTTAACTGCTTTATGTTTCGGGAGTTAACTCCGAATGATTAGGAGCACTGGTTTTGGTGTTCTAGATTTCAAATGTAACAAGTCAAAAAGCCATTGGTCTTAGACCAATTCTTATGATATCCTAGATGAATGTCCGTATGTAGTTTCGTATGGTCACCCATCTGTGCTACGACTGATCTCGTTTTCACAGTACATGTACGTAAAAAATGTCAATTTTTTATGGTAAGGGTAACCGATGTGGTTCATGTTTGTACTTTTATTTACAGTTTTTATAAAAACACGTTCTCAGGCAATGTGCAAATACATAATATAGTATAAACCGAAATTTTTGTATGACAACCCTACGAAGGAGTTACCCGATTTGTCCCTTTTTCGACCTTAAATCTGCATTTTTTTAAAGAGGCCATGTGAAAAATTTCTGACCTTTAAGTGAACGTGATCTCGAATTATCTTGAAGACAGACAGGTGACTGAATTTTTGTGATTTTAATTAATCAAGGTGAATTTTTTCCTGGATATACCGGTAAGTGATTACCTGAAATTAATTGTAAGAATACTTTATTTTTATTTTGCATGTTAATTAGGTTATCAAATTCCGATTTATGCGGAAATGGGATACCTATCCTAACACTAGCCACATCCGCCCGTTCTTAGATTGGGATTTCTCTTTAGTTTGCAAATTTTAATTTTTGCTTGTTTGTTTTATTTTATTCTTTTTTTAATTGATTTTTTATTTTTTTAACTATTTAATTTTTTTTATGTTTTATTTTTTAATTAAAAATTTTATATTTTTTTTCATAAGTTAAAAAACATGGGATTTAAACGCGTTACAGAGTCTGGGTGTTTCTTATTTTTTTTAATATGTTGTTTTATTTTATTTATTTTTTTATCAGCAGCTCTGACAAACCATTAAAGCATGATTAAAACGGCCGGTGTGAATGCAGCCTTACGATAACCTACTCGTATTCTCATGTTGCTGCATCTGTTTATTCTGTACCCATTGAACTTAGGTTCGAATGGAAGTGCTCCTATTCTTGCGGAGTGCTCTAAGCCAATGAGTAAACAACGTAGCCGTAATAAAACCGATTCCGAAAACGTGTAAGTGCGGCTGAAGGGAGGGAGCGTTCCAGAGTACTGAATGTTACTTCATCTTTGCCCTCTTTAGGAAATGGCATTGGTGCCTCTTTGAAAACGGTACCAAAACCTTCGAGTGTTTTCGTCACCCAAATGATGTGTGAGGACATATCGAAATATCTGAAGTCCAAAAATATCGCAAAATAGTGGTATTTCTTGGTCCTCGTAGATATACAACTAAAATAAGCAACGTTATTCCAAGAAACCGAAGTCGCTTTCCTTTTATAATGTAAAAGGGATTCGGACAAAAACTGCACATATCTTTAAATCCTCTGTTGCGACTTGCTTCGATATAGGTACAATTCTTAACAAATTTTTAGAAGATAGATAGATAGATAGATAGACATACTGTTTCTGAAGCTCGTTGCGGTGGCGTACTCCTTGCCTGTAATATAAATAAGTTAATTTGCAACCAAATTGAGCTTTCCAGTTTTCAACACTCTCGACATTGAGCTTAAAGCTCCCCAGCGGGAAAAATAGTTAATGTTTACTATCAACATTGCCTGTAATGTATTAGTAATGAGTACATGAACATTCCTTACGTTTACCTGGTTTTGGAAAGCATAGCTATATTCATTCGTATTGTTATCGAAAAGATCTAGAAATCTATGTGACTATATTTGCAGAGGCTAGTTCGAGGGATTGCGTGGAGGTCGAAAATAAGTCATATAGTTTCATTGTTTTTCTAAGAATAATGAAGGAAAGAAAGTGCGTGCAAATGGAAAATATTCTGATTTGTGCATTATTTTAGAAAAAGTAGATTATTTTCATTTAAGTACCAGATTCGAATAGAAGACGTGTTTATTTTCTACACCTTTCTAAGAAGCAAGAAAAGTGCTTCCCTTTACCTCTCAGTGAAAACAGGAACCTTTCTGAGAGTATAAATTGAATGTTTTTTTTCCAACCTTAAAAGTAATGCTTCTTCTCACCTTCCAAAGACTTAATAAGAAAGGCTTTCATTCACCCTACAGGTCATGCAGAGGTAAGGTATATAACCACCTTATATACCTTCCCGTCAAAGGACATCAATGCATTAAAAGAAATGGACTGGGTATTAGAGCGTATTGCTTCCAAACCTTTCACAGAATGTTGTCGGAATGCTTCCATTTCTCGCTGGGTTAGTATATTCCTCCAGACTCGCAACCCCCGGAATATAATACAAGCCATTAAGTCGCCGAAGCCGAAGCCTCCCACACATTAAAATGCCGGCTACAGCCATGCAGTAAAAGCTCACTCTCACTGTTTTTGTATACTCGTCATGGAGGAAAAACTAAAATTTCATCTTAAACAGGTCCTAAAGCCTAAAATTGCCGCTCCCAGAGAAAAATGAAGTTAAAAGAAATTGCAACCAAATATGTTTTCCTTCTAATAGTTTAAAAAAATAACATGTAGTTTGAACAAAATACAAGCTACTTTTATATGAAAAACTCCTGCGGTAAAACAAGGCAAGAAGACTGCGGATGTCGCCTGCTAACCGGCCCGCTGCTCTCTTTTAATTCCTAGATGAAATCTATTGGGTTACTAAGTTTGTCATTCCGTTTGTAACGCGCAAAAATAATGATGGTAGAGCAAAATGGATGACATCCACGCATAATATTTAAAGTTAGTTTTATTTTTGCATGTCCATCTGTCCGTCCGTCCGTCCGTGCGCGCGATAACTCGAGAACGCGTTCACTTAGAAAGCTAAAATGCTGTACATGGACCTTAAAAAAAAAGGAAAATTAAGTTCGGAAATGAGACAAATCGGGCAACTCCTTCGTGGGGTTGCCATATCTATTTCCTCTATATATTTGTACATTGCCTGAAAACGCGTCGACATAAAGAGCTGAAGTTTGATACATGGTGTTTTTATAGTAATAGCAAATAAAATTTCAAAAATGAAATAAATCGGGCAACCCCTTCTTGGTGTTGCCATATAAAATCTTAGGTTCTTACATATACTGTGAAAACGATCAGTCCTAGACATTTTTATTGTACCAAAAACTTTTTCAGAATACGAAATCCATTTTTTGTCCGACGGACCGTTCTAGAAATATAGGCGAAAAACCACTTCAAAAGTCAAACTCGCATAGGATCGGTAACCATACGAAATTTTATACGGGCATTCATCTAGTAGGGTAAGAACTGGTCTTATGTTAGACCGATTCTAACTTTTTCATAACTTTAAACTTACATCATGGCTAGTATATTGGGGGGGGGGGGGGGTGTGTTATGCCAGACTCCATTAAATATCGTCGTCGACAAAAGTCAGAATATTTACGACCTACTCATGATTTTACCTCTTGACGAACTACTACTTATTGGTGATAACTTACCCAATATGCAATGGATACTTAGAATATAATGGAATGGAATCACTCCTGGACAATATTTCATCTCTTGGTCTCTGCCAAATCAGTAATGTAACTTAGATCTGGTATTTTCTACTGACGCGGGTAACTTATTAGTTGAACCTCCTAGCCCAGTTATAATGTCTACTAACATGTCGCAAATCTATTCATTTAAATTTTAATCGTCCTTAGCGAAGGATAAAAATTTTCCTATTTGGAAATTTCCTTGTTTTCCCACTAGCACATAATTACATTTCGCGAAGTGATTTAAACGAGGAAACTAATGTTGTGAAATATTTAAATACATACATACATATATTCAAAACGTATTTCAGCCAATATAATACGAAAAACTTAAAACGAACTGTCTAAATGACGTAGTAACGCAAAAAGTTTCTCTCAAATTGGCCATTCTTTGTTAGCTTTGTATCATACTCATAATAGACCGAAAGCAAAGAAATTTCCGAACAGAAATTTTTTTCACTGTGATAAGGACGATTGAAATTGAGACGAACAAATTTCTCACAATTGTCACGAAAGGAGGGAAGCAACCAATTGACAGATTTTCCGGCCATACTTCTTTAACTTTGTATCATGCTCATAGACCAACATTTTTGTATATAATCTAAGAGACAGACATGCAAAACTCAAAATAATTTTTAATACCTATATAATGTCCAATCGATTTTGCTCTACTAGAATTACATATTTCTAGGCGTTACAAAAGGAATGGCAAACTCAATATACCCGTTGAGAGTTCATCAAGATATAAAATTTTCCTTTTATCCGCTACAGTTTGAACTTCGACGTGTTCAGGGCCACTGGTTATTGGGAGAGAACTGCATTATCACTAAAATATTTTCGGCGGGACGCGGGAAACACGGATTGTAACAGCTCAGCTGTTTCTGCCTCGTATAGGCAAATGTCAAATTTTTGTTTAGATTACTTTTGCTTGCTTAAAATTCGCATGTGTCTCTCATAAAATTGTTCAAAAATGGAAAACCAAAAAATAATGAATCGAAATTCATCAAAAAGTAAATTTTTTAAATTAGTGAAGAGTAAAGTTCATGATTTCTCTTACAGAGCCAACCAAGATCTGTCAATATGGAGAAAATTGCTATCGAAAGAACCCAATCCATTTTAGCGAACTGCTACATCCCCATTGTAATCTTTAAAATTTGTAACTTAACTGACTGGAAATATTATTTCTTAATATTTATTTTAGTAGAGAAAATCATGTCCAAAGGAGTTGACGAAAGTACAAAAGAATATCAAATTCCTGATGAACTATACATGTCGAAGGATGTAGTAGTGTTGCAGTTGCAAATTCTGCAAAAATTATTTCCAGCTTGTGAAAAGGAATACAATCAAAACAAAAGAAAAGACGGGCCCAAAAATGAAATTAGCGCAAAAAAAGATCTAGCAAGTGTTGAGGTAATTAAATATGCATTTATATGCATTTTAGGCTTTACTTTAACCGCTCTATTATTTGACTTTACTATCCAAACTATAGTGTTAATATTACTTTCTGTCGCAATGAGTCTGTTCACTGCTCCATTGTTAGTTTGCTAAACAACTTATCATTTTAACGATTATTCCAAATATCTATTACTTACTCTATGTACCTAAGTTGTAACGTAGCGTAAGCTGAGGTTCTTTAATAAATGATTTTCTATTCTATTCTATTCAAATTTGTTGAAACATTTTGTGATTCGATTTTCAAAGGATAACGAAATACTCAATATTTCTGATGATGATGAGGCGTTTGCAAAAACGAGCACTTCCATTGAAAAATTACATCTTACTGAAGAAAAGAACTTTAAGCAGAAGCTTCCACCAACTCGTCGACGAAGCCCATCACCGAGTACCTCGAGTGGACTATCATCAACAGATGGATCACACCTTTCAAAGAAACAAAAAGTAACTAAAAATATAAATGATTACATTCCAGTTGTAGTCCCTAAAGGGCAAATGGCAGATAAACTGAAAAAGGCTGCTCCTTACAATTTTTTCCTAACTACTATCACTGATTCAAAACCTACCCATAAGGAACCTTTGTCTGTAACTTTACAAGGTACATTTCATTTTAAACTAAAAAAATTTGATTTTAGTTGATAATTCTAGAAATTCTTGATGAGAGTCTTGGTATAATCGAAACATCCGTTCAAATAAATTTCATGGTTGATATAGGATGGTTATTGGGACATTATTATTTTGCTGGATGCTTGTATGGATAGTATAAATTTTTTTACACAAGTTTCTTTTGTTATTTTTTTTTCTGTCTTCCTATTTAGGAACACTCCTCTGCTTGTCTTGTACGGTGATGAATCGCCTGAGTTACGTAATATATCTAAACATAAACCGCAAGTTACTGCTATAAAGGTACAAATGAGCTCACCATTTGCAACACATCACACTAAAATGATGCTTTTGGGATACAAAGATGGTTCAATGAGAGTTGTAATTTCTACCGCCAATTTATATGAAGATGACTGGCACAATAGAACTCAAGGTTTGTTTTATTTTATTGATTTTACTAGTTCCATTCACATAGATTGCTACGACTAATAAGGAATTCGTAAAAGTAATAATTTAGTTGGTAAAGTTATGTCTTCTTTGACCAAAATTTCTCTGTGCTCTTTTTGATTTCTTGTATATTGTTTTTCTGGGCCTTGCTTAGGGTGTGGTAGTAAGAGCTAATACAGTTTTTTATAATGGCCATATTATTTTGTTGCCACGTTTTATCGTGGATTTATTCCTGTGGATAATTTTGAGCATAATCTATTGTTTCTTCCGCTGCATATATTATGGTATTTTGAGCCAAATTCCGCATGTGATCGATATCTTCTGATCTAGGTTATATTTTATCAAGTGAATTCAAAGAACTACGGAATACATTTTGATGCATGCGCACGTCTTCTATTAGGGAGGAGAAGACAGTGAGGAAAAACATCAATTTGTAGCAGTAGAAAACGCAGTCGGCAGAGTTTTCCATAATGCGAAACAGTTTAAGAACATTATTGTTTTATGCATAATTTTTGATAATCTAATCTCATCTTGATATTTTAAAGAAAAATATATTTCCCGTAGTTGCTGATCACCTCTTTGTTAGGTTTTCAATAAGATTTCAAAAACCCACTTTGAAGTAATTGATTCGGTTGCTTTATTTCAATATTACCAAAATTAATAATTAACGTCTTTTAATTTAACAGACGATCACTTGGTGAAATCTCCGACTTCTGGTCTGTCTTTTAGGTCTGATCGTTTTTAGTCCAAAGGAAATGACCACGTTGACTAAAATGTGTTTTATCAAGTGCTAGGGGTTGTAAAACAGATTACAATCATAGGTTTGTATATGTTTGTACATCAAATTTTACATATGAATGTTGAAAGTTGAAGAGACTTATTAATGCAATTCAGAATACAGTTTAACAGAGTAAGGGAAATGTTAACAAAAAAGATAAAAAATATAAAATGGGATACGCAATACAAGTGACAGTCGTAAAAAAGAAAAATAATAGCCAGAAGCTAGTTCAAAATTGAAAAAAGAATTAGAATGTATGTAGGTGAGGTAATACCTATGTCTCTACTGTTTGTACACTCAGGAATACGTCACGCACATTAATTCTTTTCCTTTTTCTATTCTGAACTAGAAAAAGCTTTGCTCCTGGCTGTTCTTTTTCTTATTTTACGACAGAGGCTTACATTGCGTGTCCCATCATCGTGTTGTAGTTAAAGTCGTATTTGCTAGAGCTTTTTGAGTGAATGATTTTCCTCTTTCGAAAGCTTGTTACTCGTAAGTTCATTGATCTTTTAACAAAGAATGGGTGGAAAAGAATTTCGATAATCTGCCCACTATTTACGGCTCTGATAATACCTTTCATCCCATCATTTGGGGAAAGTACAGGTGCTTTATGTTCTTTGACGGCTACCAAATCTGTTTTGGATAGTGTTCGAGAGGTTGCACATTCTCTATATTTTTTTCTATAACTATTTAGTTGTTATTCATTGCTGGTTAGTAACCTTCTATACTCGCTCTTTATAGAATATTATTTGCTTTATTTGTGATATACTGATCTAATCCGTCTTCTATCATCAAACATTGCGATTTTTTTGTACGAATTTTACTAGTTCGTGAGAGCTGCAGAAGTCATTGACTCCGCTCATGCCTTGATCTTAATTCAACCATCTCATAACCAGTGCTGCTGGGGCCAATTTGTGCATTCATGTCACCCATTAATAAAATGACACCGCTTTGACAATGGAATCGATCACTTCATCTCGTTAAATCGCGTGTAGAATTCGTTCTTTATATTATAATATGTTACTACCGTATGAGCGTGACGCTGAATGACGGTTATATTTCTCTTTCTTTATGATTCCATTCAAACCATATCATTCCATAATATATGTATAACTGCGTATTCATTTTGTGTGGAAATATTCCTTTTCTCGTACAATTTTAAGATAAGATAAGATAATTTTTTATTAGTACAAATCATACTTTCATAAAAATAATTCTTAAGTTACATACCAATTCTTAAACAGCTCTATCCTTTACATATTGCACACATTTTCTCTTAAAAATCTTATTTTATTTTTTTATTTTTAATGGTAGTTCGTCAAATTCTTGAAATCCTTTATATGTATATTAGTGAATTTTGTGTCCTATTTCTATTAATTAAGCCTAATCGAATATTTACATCTGCTCCTTTCAAGTTATACGGGTGAACAGATGATACCATCCTAATTCTCTCCTGTGGATGTATCTGTAGACTACCATTTCTAATTTTAACAAGTAAGAAAGCTAGAATTGGTCTAAGACCAATTCTTATGATACCCTAGATGAATGCCCATAGTAATTTTGTATGGTCACCTCTTTGTGCAATAATGATTTTTGAAGTGGTTTTTCATATATATGTATTTCTAAAACGGTTCGTTGGACAGTAAAAATGGTTATAACCAATTTCATAGGATTTAACATTCTGAAGAACTTTTCAGTATATTAAAACCGTCTAGGACTAATCGTTTTCACAGTATATGTAAAAATACTTTTATATGACAACACCAAGAAGGGGTTGTCCGATTTAGTCAATTTTCTAAATTTTATTTACTATTGCTATAAAAACACCATGTTTCAGATCTCTACATAGACTCGTTCTCGGGCAGTGCCCAAATATGTAATGAAAAACGAAATTTTTGTATGGCAACCCTACGGAGGAGTTGCCCGATTCAGGCCATTTTCGAAATTAAATTTGCTTTTTTTTTAAAGTCCGTATGCAAATTTTCAGCCCTCTAAGTCAACGCGTTCTCAAGTTATCGTGCGAACGGACGGAAAGGCGGACATGGAAAAAATTACTTTTAATATTATGTGTGGGTGTCCAATCCATTTTGCTCTACCATCATTATTTCTGGGTGTTACAAACGAAATGACAAACTTAGTATACCCTATAGATTTAATTTAGGTACATTAAAATGTATTCTTTGACTGCAACTCATCCATTTTAAGGCTTCTAGCATCATTCTTATTGGCGTAAATCTATTACAACTTAGTATTATACGCATTGCTTTGCCTTTGTGCACAGAAATAGTATTGAAGAAGAGCAATACTCAAAATGTTGTCTTATTAAAACATTATATATTCTGATTGCACTCAATGTCGATAAATTTCTTCGAATTCTTCTAAAATACGCGACTTTTTTTTAAATTTTTTTTAACAAATATAGTCAATATGTCCATTAGAGCTTAATTAGCTTTCAATTATAACCCCTAGGTATTTAATTTCACTCACACATTCAATTTATTCACTATCAATTGTTAAATTTAGTTTTTTAACATTTAATTTCAGTTTATTCTTTCTAAACCATTCCCTTAATTCATTTAAATCCATTATTAAATTGTTAACGATGCCTTCTACATCTTTACCAGTCACAACCACCAGCACATCATCACCAAAAAGTCTAATTTTAGAATGCCTCAACGCACTTTTAATGTCGTTTATATATACTGAGAACAACAACGTCGCCAGCACTGATCCCTGTGGTACTCCCAATTTTATTTTAACTGCTTTGGAAAGTACGTCATTCACGCTGTCCCTCTAAATATGTCCGAAACCAACTACTCCTTGCCCTGTGTACCAGACTTTTTAAAGCTCTCTTTCAAACGTTCTCTTAAAATCTTAGTATGCTGCTAGAATATCATTACCTTCCTTCCATTTCTTCTTTAAATAATTGTGAACAAACAAAACTCTATCTTTTTTATAATACATTTAAATACAATATTTTCCTTTCCGTTCTTCAAATTACTTTCACGAGAACTGACATTAATTTTTTTTTTATATTACATATCAGGGCCTACCAAACAATCGTAAAAGTAACCAGTTTTTTTTAACATTCAAGGAAAAGGAAACTACAAGTGTTGTAGTACTAGACTCAAGCTTTTTAGTTGCAACGCAAAGCTTGATAGAATGGCTCAAATTGAAATTAAGATATTTAGTGACAGAAGAACACCACAGATTTGTAGTCCATTTTCCAAAATCTTCTCACATAGTGGTAACATATTAACGGGCCTGAATTCTTTACATTTCTTCATATTTTTTACCTTATGAATGGTATTACTACTGATTCCTTCCAATTGTCGATAAATTCTTCAGTTATTAACGGCTCATTAATGATACGGATCAAGGTTGCAGCTAGCTTCGACCAATGTTCTATTATCATTTTAGCACTCTATTTTTTGGTTTATTACACTACAAATATTTTTTATTTCTTCACCACTTAATATTTTAAACCGAAGTTGTTTCCGTGCTATTCAACAGATCTGTATACTGCCCTGTTGATATCTCACTATTAATTTTCTCTACACTTTCTATAAAATACTTATTGAATTTCTCCACTATGTGCTTAATGCTTGTGCTTTTACCATCTTCAAAATAGACTTCAGATATGTGTGCTTTTGATTTCTTTAATACAGTTTCTTCTATGACACATCACATCTCCTTTTGATCTTTGACTCCATCGGTCATTCTTACTATATAGTTAACCTAATTTGTTTTTTATATTTATTTCGTATCGTTTGGTAATTTGTCCATTCCCATCATTAGTTAATTTATCTCTTTGATAAGCATTAATCTTATATTTTCTTAATATTGCTTATTCTCTATTATCAGCTATAATAATCTCACAATTAAACTTCCTTTTATCATAAGGCATAACTTCAATCCATTTCTCTACTATAGATACATTGACTTACTATATTTAATATCAATTCGTTATGACTCGTGATCACTTATTTTTAAACTATTATTCACTTTTAAGCTTAAATTATTCATATGGCTAATTACGTAATCAATAATTTTCCAGTATCTACAGAAATCTCTTAAACAAAACGTATAAGCTATTCTTTTGGAGGATTTCTTTTTTTTTATTATTTAATAACACTTATTTACAAATCACAGGTCTATGGATAAGTCCGAAATTAGATGCGCTCTCAGAAGATAGCAATACAGATGCAGGTGAGAGTCCAACAGGATTTCGTAACGACTTAATGCTGTATTTGGTGGAATATAAAATTGCTAAGTTGCAACCATGGGTTGCAAGAATAAGGAAAACGGATTTTAGCAGTATCAAGTAAGAAATTGCAAAATATTGATAATATTTTTTACTTACAAATTTTTAGTGTTTTTTTCATTGCATCTGTGCCAGGTGGCTTTAGAGACACATCTCGTGGTTTTCCTTGGGGGCACGCTCGTTTAGGCTCACTTCTTAATAAACATTCAGCAAAAATAGCCGAAAATTGTCCAATTGTAGCCCAAAGCTCAAGTATCGGAAGTTTGGGTAACAATGTCGAGTCATGGGTGTTGTCGGATATTGGTAATAGCCTAAGAAAAGATTCAGCTCCAATTGGTATTCGTCGACTACCGCAATTCAAAATGATCTATCCAAGCTTTGGAAATGTAAAAAATAGTCATGATGGAATGCTTGGCGGAGGTTGTTTACCTTATGGTAAAAAAGTGAATGACAAACAACCATGGCTTAAGGCTCATCTTCAACAATGGAAAGCAAAGTCCAGGCACAGATCACAAGCAATGCCCCACATAAAAACTTATTGTCGCTGGTCTGGAAACGAGTTATATTGGTTTGTTCTAACATCAGCCAATTTATCTAAAGCTGCATGGGGTGCTTTTAACAAAAATGCAAAAATTGAGCCAACTCTTAGGATAATGAACTATGAGGTCGGCGTTCTATTTGTGCCAAAGTTTATTGTAAGCTTTATATAATAATATAATAAGATTGCGCTTATGTTGCTGTTTATATAACTATTTTTTCTTTTTGTAGTCTGGAGAGGATACTTTTCCAATGAATGAGCGAAGAAATGGAGTACCACCATTTCCAGTACCATATGACATTCCTCTTACGTCTTATGCCTCGGATGATACGCCTTTTGTGATGGACTATTTAATGTCGATGGGTTTATGAGATATTACCCTTTTAATTTTAATTTTCAGTGTTATGCTTAAGTAAAATTTGTTTAATTTAATTTTTGTTTGTTGTATTGTAACGAACGGCCCTGTTCGTTACAATAAATCGTATTCCAAAATTACAAGTATTCATAAATTTCATCTTCCTTACCCTACATTCTGTAAAAACTTCAGAATTGCAAATTTCTAGTTGCAATCAGATTGCAGGGCCATAAATGTGACGTAAACCGCTTATACCTATATCTAACAAGTGAAGTACATTAACAGAAAACCCAGTTTCGAGCCCAAATAAGGCGATATGTTGAATTTCGTTGAGATAAAGTTCTTGGGAGGTGGGATAAAGTAAATAAAAAAGTATAAATTTTTGTCAAGAGAGGGACTTGTTATTTTACTTTGGAAGTGGATGGTCGATTGCGAAATAATTTTTTTTTTTTATTTTACCACAGAGTAGTTTTCTGTTTGGCATCAAACCAGTGATTACTAAAAAGTTTGAATTTTCTTCTGTTGATTGATCTTAACCGTGAACACTATTACCCTCTCAATAAACTCGATTTGATTAATTGTATTACTAATAACCTCTCCTACTATATTTGCCATATAATACACCCCATATTTAATTCACGTTCAGCTCAAAGTCTTCCCGCGGCAGACTTTTGGGTACAGCTGTCGCAACTGAACCATTGGCTTTTTGTCCTCAATGCACATAACATTCTTAATGCCGTATGCGAAAATATAGTAATCCCGATACTGGTCAACGGAAGCGGTACATTAAAGATAATGCCAGGCTGTTATATTAGCTCCAAGCAATTAACTCTTGAGTCGCACAATACCCAAAAATCCCGCGCATATAGTTTCTATCTGTCTTCTATAAATATTTCGCAAAACCTATCTACCATCTCCGACATAAATCAACATTCCATGCCTAATGAATACCCAACACAAGTGTTAAAATATTATAATGACAATGAACTCAAAGAAATAAACAAATCTACAAAAAAACACCACGGATTCCCCATGCCCACAAACGATGAGGTGTATCAATATACGATAAGCAAAATTAGCGTGGCAGCATCAGTGTTGGGCGTAATCTGATTGCAGTATAATTTAATTAATAATTCCATTACAGTTTAGTCAAATTACAAAGTAATCTAATTAAATTGTATTCGATTACATATCGATCAGATTACTTATGAGAGAATATGTAATCTATCAAATGTGTAATCTGTTACAATATAATTAGATTATTTTGTAATCTAATTACATTGTAACAGATTACTTTGTAGATTACTTAAAAGTAATTAATAATATTATGAAATGAATTGAAAGAAAACAGTATTGTTCTCGTACGAAATTAGTTTTAGGGAGTTTTATGAAGAATTAGAATACAAATATCTTAAATATCTTAAATGTAATCACATTAATTAGATTAACATGTAGTGGGATTAACTTGTAATCGATTAATGTGTAATCAGATTAACTTGTAATCACATTACACGTTAATCGATTACATTATGTAATTATGGAAATGGATTACATTAGTAATCTGTTGCAAAGTAATCTGATTACAGATTACATGGCTAATTGTAATTGTTAATCATTAAACAGATTACATTTTGCCCAACACTGCTTAAAAGTAATTAATAATATAATGAAATGAATTGAAAGAAAATAGTATTGTTCTCGTACGAAATTAGTTTTAGGGAGTTTTATGAAGAATTAGAATACAAATATCTTAAATATCTTAAATGTAATCACATTAATTAGATTAACATGTAGTGGGATTAACTTGTAATCGATTAATGTGTAATCAGATTAACTTGTAATCACATTACACGTTAATCGATTACATTATGTAATTATGGAAATGGATTACATTAGTAATTAATTATATAATAATATATATATATATATATAATATATATACATATAATAATATAATAATTACAAAGTAATCTGATTACAGATTACATGGTTAATTGTAATTGTTAATCATTAATCAGATTACATTTTGCCCAACACGGCAGCATTTATTGCCCAATCAATTTTGATATTTTGGGAAAAAAACGGACGTGCAATTGTAGAAACCAAACAAAAAACTCACTATAAATGAAACTGCAACCTTCTCCCGACTCTATCCAACCATTTAAATTAACATTGAAAAGAAAAACCAGTAAGAACACAGGGACAGATAAGTCTCAAATAATATAAAAAATGTACAAAAAAAAAGAGATTAATTTATAAATACATATACAGGGTGTCCCGTATGTGGTCTGGCACCCGAAGGCTACGGATAGGTCATGCTTAAATAAACAAAATGCTGTATGGGTGGGGGAGGGAAGAATCTAAACGGTTTCCGAGATAACCGGACTTTAAGATATTTGAGTATGTTTTTATAAATCACCCTATAACTTCTGCACGTTACACCCTATGATGATACTTCAAACTTTGGTAGATAGATCGTTGGATAATGGTCTATAAATTTTTTCCGTCAGCCTTTCCGTTTTGAAGTTATAGCTCAACAAAGTTAAATTTTCGGATTTTTTACTCGTTTTTTTTTATTTAACTACTGTATTTATTAAAAAACACGTCATCAATATCATTTTTTTCATATTGAATTTAAGAAGCCCAAAAGCTTAGCTTTAAAATGACCTATCACACTCTGTACAGAAAATGTAATCCTTCCTACGTTTTTTGCACTTTTTCTTAAGCATCTCCAGCGAAAATGGCTGAAAAAGTCAATAAGTGCCAGAAAGTAGGCAATTATCTTTTGGAAATGACCTTTTCCAGCTGGAGCTCCACAGAGCTGTTGCTTCCAATTTTCAAAACTTTCGTTGCATTTATCCGACCATATGAACATGAAACAAGAAACTGTGCCCTAAATATTTAACTTTATTTTTGAATAGAGCACATTTACTCGGACTGAGCTTCAATCTTGCATCTTTGAGTCTTTGAAGTACGTCCCGTAAATTGTTTTTATGTTCCTTGAATGTCCTTCCGATTAGTATTATTTCATTTAAGTATACAAAACATGTTTTCGAGGTATAAACACGTAGAACACATTACATTAGTCGTTCGAATGTGGCTGGAGCATTCCATAACCCAAATGGCATTACTTCGAATTGCCATAAGCTACCAACTGAGAAAGCAATTTTTTCTCCGTTCTCGGGATGTATTTCCACTTGCCAGTAACCACTCTTGAAATCCAGCGTGGAAAACCATTGTGCTCCGGAAAGGGTATCCAACGTGTCATTAATCCTAGGTAATAGATAGCTATCTTTTCTCGTCACGTTATTTAGTTGGCGGTAGCCTACACAGAATCGGGTGCTGCCATCCTTTTTCCTGACCAGAACAACCGGCGATGTCCAAGGGCTGTTAGATTCCTCTATTATGCCTTGTTTCTTCATGGAGCTCATTATATCTGCAACTTCTGGTTGTTTGGCTAATGGCAATCTTCGTGGTGTCTGTCAATGGGCCTGGAATCTCCTGTATCGATCCGATGCTGGACAAGATTGTTTTACCATGGCCATCATCATTCATTACAAATAATTCCGAAGATTCATCGATCACCTCTTTGGCATCGTTGTATTGTTGTTCACTTAAGGCACTGGACGAAAGAAGTTTCTGAGCCTGTTGGGTAGTAGCTGGTATAGTTTTTGTATCCTTGACATTACTACCATTATCCAAATTGACGATTTGTTAAACGGATTCACAATTTCCAATTATAGCACATTCTTTTAGTTGTAATTCATTTTAGGATGTGTTAAGTCTGGCTAGAATTAATGTTGCACCTTCTGCCTTCACTAAAGTCTTACCAACAATGATGTTCGATGTAAGTTTTTGGGGTTAGGCTCCACCAGATAGAATCGGCAGGTCCCGATATCATTAGTAAGCTTTGGCCATATTAGTGTCTCGGAGCATGGCGAAAGAGTAATATTTTCACAGACCATCGTCCTTACTTTCGCAGAATAATCTGCTCCTTCTCCCAGTCTCATAGGAATTTCTATGTTCCCATATTTGAGAATCCGCTTTCCGACATCCAGATTTATTTTGTATGTGGTCATGAAATCTGTCATGAATTATGTCTGAAACCAGGAAAGTGTGAAGAAATAGTAATTCGCCTAGTTGAACATCTAAAGTTATTTCTCCAAACACCTGTTCTGCTGCTCCAGTTGCTGTTCTTAGTAGATATTTAGTGGTGTTGTGAAGCCATTTGCTCTTAACAAGATCTGCTCTAATAATTGATCTCGAAGCTCCAGTATCGATAGTAACTGCGCAGTCTGTTTTTTCTACACTGCCATATATGTATAACAAGACTGCTATTACTTCTCTGCAACTGGCCTACTTGAATGATGACTTCGGGGCTGTCGATTCCCCCAAACAACTTCTGCCCAAAAAGTTGGTTTTTACTAGTTTTCCAACTGCACTTACTCGTACTGCACCCCGTGAAGCTTGTATGGCGGATTCATACACTAAAGCATAGGCTAGTGCTTCTGCTGTTGATTTCTTTCCTGCTAGCGTTAACACTTGTTGTAAATTTTGATCTGCAATAGAGTTCACAAATGCCTCCGTCGCCACTTCATTGAGAAAATCCGCATTCACGCTGGAGTATGAAAGATGCGCTAATCTTCCCATATCAGCCTGCAGTTGTTCTAGTGATTCGCAATGTTTTTGAATCCTGTTGCGTAGCTGTAGGCGATATACTTGCTGCATGTGTTCATCTCCGTAACGTAATTATATCGCCTGTACTAATAAAGTGTAATCACGTTGCTTTTCAATCGGTACAGTTTGTTATGACGCAGGACCTCGAAGGGCCAGCACCTGAAGTATAGCTTTGTCTTCATCATTCCATCCATTTACCTCTAAAGCTGCCTCGAATTGTCTCTTGAAGATATGCCACGAATTGTCTCTTGAAGATATGCCACGAATTTTGTCCATCAAATATTGGAGGTTTCATTCTACCTGCGCCGGATATTTCAGCTGCTACGTTTAGAGGCTGACGATGCTTTATTCTTTCCAGATCTGCTTTAAAACTGTCAAGCTCCTCGGTGACTTTTTGTTGAGCTTCCGCCACTTCCTGCGCGATTCTTTTAATTTTCAAACTATGTTCTTCTAAGGAGCTTTTTAGAAAATTTTTCTGATCCTCCAAACGAGTTTCTAGACAAATCTCCAAGGAACTCTTTTGTTCGTCCAAGCGGATTTCCGTAGATTTCTTCTGCTCATCTAACCGGGATTCCAGAAAATTCTTTTGTTCCTCGAGAGAATTCTTTTGTTCCTAATTGAAATTCTTCTGTTCATCAAAACGGGCTTCCATAGATTTCTTTTGTTCATCAAACGGGCTACCATTTTGCTCATTAAAGTACTCGAAAGCTGTTCGATTTTCATCGCAGTTTCTTCTGCAGTTTCGGTTTCTTCCAAGTTCTCTTCGAAAACAAATGTTTCAGGACTCTTTCCTTCCTCTATCAAAGCTTGTCTAAGTCGCTCGACTAGCACTTTCTTTGCACCTGTCGTTTGTAATGACCGGTTCCCTAACTCCTAACTTTCAAATCCTGTATTCGAAGCTCCTCGATTTTGTGCCCCATTACTTTAATAATTCACTTACAGTTGAATATAAATTATTTTCCTGAACTTCCAAAATTTAACAGAATTTCACAAAATTAATCACTTTGAATTTTTAAGTCAATTGCTACCATTTATCTTGCGAATTTATTTCACTTCTGACACCAGTTGTTGCGAGCGTGGCCTTTGGTTAGTTATTTAAAACACAATATTAAATATTTAATATACAAGTTCTTTATTTCACTTAAATCTTATAAAATTCACAAACCTTCAATTAATCAACTCAACTTTAATTATCGCTGATTCTGTCCTTTCAATTATCGCAATCCAATTATAACACTTTCGCCTGTTTATTACTTTCGCTTGAAAACACTGCAACGTCTAAGACAAGACTCTTTTTTTGGCGGTGACAACTGTTATATTTACAATATACCCTCGAAACTCTCCAGATTATTCTGGAGTGTTTATTCCAGAATCTTCTTGACTATTCTATTATTCTATTCATTCTATTCCTTAACCTTTCCGAAGATTCCATCATCGATTCTCAGAACCTGAAGTTGTTTACTCTCCATAGTCAGTAGATGTCACCAGTTGGGGCTTTCTATTGCACGTAACAATATTATTAGCTAGTTCAATACTTACTTTTACGATTGCACTCCTCTTAGACGTATACTATTATTAAAAAGAAAAACATAAATGTGCAATAGAATAGAATACATCAGCTAAATTTTCGGATTCTTCCTCTAATCCATAATACATATACGTTTATTTAATTTTATTCGTTTTATTCTTGACAACGAAAGTTCATTCTAAAAATACTTTTCTAAGGGGAATGGTGTCGTAAGTGCTCGCTATACGGATCACCCTAGTTGCTACACGAGACATCGGCGTTATCTGTTGTTATGGTCGTAGCGTATTGCATATAGCAATATGCTACATGACATACTGAAGCGTGTATGCTGGCTGGCTGCTGTCCATAGCAGAAAACTTGAACGCACCCCGACAGAGAGAGATGCGTTTCCTCAAGCTCAGTATGACATACTGAGGTGGAAAAGGAAGAAGAAGACGAGCCTGTCTTATCAAATCGTCCGCGCAGTGCACAGTTCAAGAAATAAAGCCGGAAAGTTTCCGAATACATCGGGCAAAAAATTAACCCCAAACGAAATCAGCCACCTGCATAGGAGTATAAATTAATAGGCGATGCAGCTGGAATTACAGCAGCTGTCGCATCGGTCTCATCACCTAGTTCTAGATTGTTGGAACAGGTACTCAGCACTTCTGCAAAAAGAAAAGTGTCGAAAGTGCTTATGTTCTTATGATCGCGACTCCAAAGTCATCAAAACGGATGCAAGTTCATTAAGGGCAACGGATAACCATCAATGTTTGAGCGCTTCAATGCAGTGCATTGTCTGGGATTTTTGCCTTAACCCGTTTGGTGATTGACTATTTGTCCAAATATTTGAACGAAACAATCGTACACTACACCACAAAGAATTAGCACTTCATCGTCACAAACGGAGTTCATATTATCTGCTGTAAATACTCCTGATGGCCTCAAGTGGCGCGCCTTAACCATGTATGTACGTCCGAAGTCATTCTCTTCTCTGGAGCAAGTTATAAATTATCTATTAATCGCTTTAGCTTTGATACTTAAGAATTTTTTTCAGACTCTTTTCTTTAGTTTATAAGAAACGAAATAACTATTGTGCAAAAGTGTGCAATCAATTTTGTGATAGATACGGAGTGGGCCGATACGAATATAGATGATAACTCCTCTTAAACGTTCTATAACTCAAATATGGTGATAGAATTGTACTATTTGATTTGACTGGACAATGATTATAGGCACATGCAACAATAGCACCAAATGCAAGCAACAATTTGTATTTGAAATGCCTGTTTGTATCTTGTGACCTCTTTTCCGAGCACTTTATGTCGAATATCATCACTTTTAGGAGTAGTTTTCACTCGTATTATACTTTTACATTATTATATAAATCATATACATACACATTTTGTTTGATCGCACACGGCTTGGAACTTGATTTGAAATTAGACAAAAATTTCAAGGATGTTTTTCATGCTTACCAGCTTGAACACATGACTTATGTCAAACTGAGATCAACAAATAATTTACAGTCGATCAGAAAAATATTCAACTCGTTTTAACCAGGGCCTAAATGAAGTTATGCACACCAAATAACAAATTCGGAAAGCATAAATTACTCCCTAACATCCAATACGTATGTATATAAGCGAGATTGTAAGATTGAACTAACAGGATGAGAATTTAATCACAAATTCACCATTTTTTTTGTCTTCAACGTTTTGGGTTTCCAATAATTGCAAACACTAAATTGATTGTCCTTTTTTTATTTCTATAAAACCTCCAGCACACATTTGCACAAAAACTTAATAAGATTTACCTAGGAAGAAAATCCAAACAAAATCAAACGAAGTTATCACAAAAAGAATGATATTATCAAATGAATCAAAATTCTTTTTCTTCATAATGTCACAAGAGTAAAGTTAAGGTTTGTTTTTTTGTAAATTTAAAAGTATTATCGATAATTTTTTTAAATGATATTCATAAGAAAGATACAAATAGCAAGAAGGAACATTTTAATTTAGTTAGCTATTCAATAAGTGAAAGCTTACATTTCTATAGCCATTGCCGTGTTATAAATATCTATAGAAAAGAAAAGGTACTAAATACAAACTAAGACGAATTATTTAAATATTATTATAAATCGCTAACACACGTAAGGCTCTAGATGAACATCACTAAGAAAAAGAAAACACTTAAATGAAATCATATGAAAAGTGCAAAAATTACCTACCTAAAGCAAAACAAGTTTAATTTAATGAAATTTTGAAAGTCTTGATGTTATTTAAGCAAAGAAATATTTTTTTAGATCTAAACTAAGTACTACAAAGAAAACAAAATCTTGGAAAAAGTAATAATTTTTATTAGAAACATTTGCAATTATAACGTGAACATGAATCGTTGAAAGTTTTAATTCCTCCATCATTATCCTGGCGCCCTCTCACGTGAAGGTTATATAGGTTTGCTCTAGTCTCTTTTATAGGTCAAATAGGGACTCTGAAAAAATCTTGCCCTCAGAGTCAGATGGGAGGGTGGGCATGCAAAGAAGGCAGAACATCTGCGCCTTCAACTGAATATGGGTAAGTGACGTAAGGGTCCCTTCAGGACCGAATGTGTGCCGGCATTATGTTTGTAGGCACGACGATTTTTTTTTTATTATGGCTGATGGCAGCGGCAGGTTTTTCGTGGAACCTCCAACCACTCTCCGCCAATGAGCCGAGGCGAGCTAGCGTGCCGCCCAGCACTCAACGCTGTCCGTCGAGTGATCTGTCAGCTCGTGCTAGCAGTCTGGACTTAACGTCTGAAAACCAATCACTTACTATAGTTCCATAACACTGTAAATTATCCAAAATTCGAAACATTTGCATTGCACTAGCATTAAATTATCCTAAAATCTTAACATACATCGCACTAGCATAAAGCCCATAAATTTCTTTCTCAATTACTCCCTAAATTATTTTCAAGCAATTCATTTACGCTTTGTTTACTTTTCCATACAAAATGTCTCCAATGCAAATGCTAGTATCTCGGCTTTCACTTTAAAATATTTCTTCACGAAAACCAATAACGCCGACGTAAACGATTTCCCCGCGATGAGTTTAAAGTTCTTGAACTCATATAAAGTATGTGACTTCAAAATATTTCTTCACGTAAACGATCTTTTTTTTATGAGTTCAAAGTACTTGAACCCGTACGATTCATGCGATTTTCTCCTTAAACCAATTCTTGCTGAGAATAGTATCTCCTACACCTATCGGAGGAATTGATTGATCTATAAGGTTTTTTTTAATGGGTTTTTTTAAATAAATAGATTCAGCTAAGTAATCTGAAGAGTCCCCATACCAGAGGTAAGGCCTTCAGATCTACTAAAAAGAAAAGTGAAAATAGTTTCTCTGTTAAATCAAAAGTAAGCGTACACCTTGTGTTGAATTTGTGAATAAACGATTGTTAAAAAGTAAGAGCACACCTTGTGTCGAATTTGTGAATAAAAGATTATTAAAACTGGGGCTGGAGACCTACTCTTCTAAAAGAAACCACTCCCCGTCCTTGGTTAATCAATACACCCAGAACACCGTAACCTGGGATAACTTGAAGAGTCGCTATGATAAGGACAATTTTATATAGAAGCGCATATTCGGGGGCTACTATGGAGCTACCAACTCCCTAATGGTTGCATAATATCAATCAAACAATTACGGTATGCCGGAGTCGGTAAATGCAGGTAGATAAGTGGGATTACAGGCTAGTGTATGTCGGTAAGCAAGTTGTAAGCAGAGTCTAAGCAACTTTGGGCAAGAAATACAGCAAAGGTAGATAAGCCGACATTAAAAAAAATTTGTGAGGTCCTGATGACACGCATCTATGAGCTAGAAGTCATTGGTGTAAATAAGGGTATCGGAGGGCAGGCGGAAAACGAAAGCACATACATACTCTGTCAGTATCATCATGTCTGAGTTGTCAACAACGTCATTTGCTGGAAGACTGTGAAAGGTACAAACAACTGTGTGTGATAGGAAGATGCAAATTTGTTGCTGAAAAAAGTCTGTGTTATATATGTTTGAAGGGCTATCATTCGGCGCGGAGATACAGAAACAAATTATGCAAAAACTTTAATTGCTACATCATGAAGTAGTGTGTGAAACGATACGGAAGGAAGTAGAAGGAGAACCGTATCAACGTCAGCGCCAAAAAGATGAACCGTGATGAAGATTTTGCCAATTATTACGATTTATTTGCGATGTGTACGATTTTTGATAATTGATTGTGATTTTTTCCCAGTTTTTCCGAATTTTTTTCCAACTTTTTCCAATTTTTCCGATTTTTTTCCATTTTTTCCATTTTTACTTATTAATTAATACTCCTCACAAATTTTTTTATCATCCTTCAATTCCAATCTTGATTAGAACTCCGCATATAAATTTCTATCGATATCGGTTTTTTCTTTCACACCGTACAAAGAACTTTGGCATATAAACTCATTTCTATGTATATCTCGATTTTGAATTTATAACGTCACCAAAATGATCTACTCAGAGCAGCTTGATTATGTCTAAAAAAATACAGATTTTACTATAGTATGTAGCCCGTACCTCTTCCCGCCCCGTGTGCACCTAGCTCCACCCTCACACCATTATGTATGTGTGTGTGTGTGTGTGTCATAGGCCTGACTCAACCCTCGAGAATACTTCACAAGCCATGAAACAGACTCCCTCCCTACCACATACGAGGCACAACGTAGTCCTTACATTCTAAAATATTTGCAGCGTTCTTATGTAAAACTGACAAAAGTTTGATTTGAATAGCTCCTCCGCCCTAAACTACTATTCATACAGAAGAATGGCGTTCTTTTAATCTTAAGCTTGCTTTCTTATCTTCCGAACCGTTATAAAATTTTCATACCCTTCCTAACAAAATTATTTAAAAAATGTTATCTTCACCAAATGACTACAATTTCTCAAACAAAAACTCTCAGAGTAATCATTGTACGGCGATGTACCGTGGGGCTGATAATATCGAATGTAGCTGCCTACAGATTCGGACTCCGGCTGCACATACGCACATGCAATTATTACTCAGCTGAGAGGTATGGTAAGGTTACTTTGTAATCAAAACTATTTTATTATTTTGTTAAGTAAGGTATATAGACAGTATAGCCTTTGGGAAGGTAAGGAACCAAACTTTAAATGACTAGAAGACTATTTTGCTGTATGGATAGTAATTTAGGCTCTATAGCATATGTAAAGTATATATTTGGTACTTTTCCAGAAGTATTCATATAGAACATTTTAGAAAACGGACTAACAACCCATACGTATAGATTTGTGTTTCATGGCTTGGGAAGTATTCTCGAGGGTTTTGCCTGACTGCGACCTCCCGTTCACCTCTCATCTCCCTCTCCTAGTATTTGGTTATATCGAGTGGTATTACACTATCGGCGTGTAAAGGCTTGTAGCATAGACAAATTAATATCATACAAAGACTGGACACGTAGAACAAAAATATGCAACGCTTTTCTAGAATATAAAACTAACGATGCCTCGACGATGCCTCGACTTGGCACTTGATGACGCGCCCAAAGGGTAAGCCACCAATGCCTCGCTCCATACAAAATCACCGTTGCCTCGACCCGATGAAGGGAACGCCACAATTTTTTCTTAGAATTTTTTTGGAAATTTCTTCCTTCGAATTTCAATGCATTGGCCAAGACGGCCGAGAGCAATGACTCGCTCGAATATAAAATCTAACAAAGATGCCTCGACCTGATGTAGGGAAGGACGCCATTTTTTCTTAGAAATTTACTGGAAATTTTTTCCTTTTGGAGGGCGACAAAAATTTTTATGAGCATAGACGCGTAAACACAAAATGTTTCGGTAGAATTTTTATTCATTTTGGTGGCCGACTAGACTTATTTTGAGGTAGGTACAGTATGTACTTTCTTTCTGTGATGCAATTATAATATACATACATATATACAATAAACATACATACATACTAATAAAAAATACAAAATCTTTCAGGGGCCGAATCAGCGTTGCCATATTTTTTTTTAAAGAAAACTGTAATAAACAGAAGAAAAAAACTGTTTTTTCGAGCAAAAAACTGTCATTGAAAAAAGATAGCTTCTTCTTAGTTTAAGTATCATTTTTATTATATATGTACGTACTCAGGCCATAATAGATATTACAAAAATCACACTTCTTGTAAGAAAAATCACAAAAATTATTAAAATAATAGGTACATTTCTTTTGCTAACTAAAACTTGAATACGTAGTAGAATATAATTATTAATTATTTTGCCTGAATCTTTGTCGAATTTTTTAACATTTCGTTAGAATATTTAAAATTTTTCCAATCTGAATTTTGCTTCTTTAAATAATCTTTCGTCCTTAAAATTCCACACAATGCGGGGACCTCTAGCCTGTTCCGAATTTTTGTTTTATTAAAGTTGATTTGCGAGAAAATTCTCTCTACATTTGCTGTGGCTACAGGGATTGACAAAACTGCTGAAACCAGTTTTTTCAACAAAGGAAAACACATGAATCCATCGCTGCGCTTTAAATTAAAAATTGTTTCCCAAAACTTTTCCTGAACAAAATTAATATGACGCAGTTCACGCCACCCAATGGAAGACGATATTAACAGTTTATAGATGAGATGACACTCTATGGAATTCAGAAAAAAATGACATTCCAGGATTGCCGTTTGAACTAATTTTGAAAAGAGCGGAATTGAAGTACAATATCTGAGCTTTAAAAGTTATACAATAGGTCTGTTTTTGTAAAATTATTAAGCAGTTATAAAAAAATACTTTTTGTCTGCAAAAACTGTAAAAAACTGTCAAATTTGGCGGATAACTGGGGAAAATTGGAAAACTGCACAGCTACCAAAAAAACTGTCATTTACAGGAATAACTGTCAATATGGCAACGCTGGGCCGGATTCACTAACTCGGAGAGTTTGGGAGTTTGGGAGACGAGAATTTTCGTTTTCCCCGGTTAAAATTTCCTAACTCTCCATTCGAGGTTCTCTAACATACTTGAGGAGTTAAAGAAAACGTGAGAAGTATTGAAATATTGAAAGACGGATAACTCTGTGTGGAAGGGGCGTAGAGTATTGCGGTTTTTCCTACGGATTTAGGGTCTAGAGTACAAAAATATAGGTAAACAATCTCTGAGGGAGGGGCTTTTGGGGATGGGGGGCCGTACCACCCGCCATTGGGGTCCAAAATACGTCATGTTTGGTATCAAATTAAAGAGGGAGAAACGGATAATCGAGTGGTGTAGTTTTTTTATGATTATTTTAACTTCATAACTGACTTTTCACCGCCGAAACACGAATTTTTTGCACGTGGGTCAGTTCCTATATTTTGCATATATTTCTTCCGTTCTTTGTTTCACATCCATTAGTACTCTGTTGTGAACATTTTTCTCATAGAAAGTGAATTTCCACGACTTATGATGAGTTGAGTTTTTGTACCAGAAAACGGCCATTTTTTCATCTTAAGAATGACTGATTCACTTCTTTTGCAGTTATCTCCAAAACTATTTACCGGAGTCAAAAACTAATTACATATCTAATTAGAGGACAAAATGTAGATGCGATTTCATCCTACATACAAGTTTTAACGGGCATATTTAAAAATTTTATAGCATCTCTTCTGTACTGGAAGACGACCAAATTGACCATATTGGCGTGAATTACATTTTGTATCGGGTTCCTTGAGACTCAAATATCCTTATTTCTCTGTAAGTATTGCAAGGATTTCCATAATTTGTTTTTGTAAATATAGCCAGGATATGCAGTGAATACATAAATCAATTTGAAAATCCTAGGTACATTGGTACCTTCACAAAGGACAATAAAAGCAGACAATACTGCCAGTTGAGAAATATTTTTCTTATTTCTCCACAACCAACACAGCCGAGAGTTTTGCAGAGTTGAATAGAGAGTTTGGTAAATCTCAATACAAATTCCACGAGTTACAGAATTCCGAGTGGAGAGTTAAGTGGCAAAAGAACTCTCATCTCCACAACTCCACAACTCTCCGAGGTAAGATTAGGGGTTTCATTTATTACATCTGCATGTACCTTTCTTTTATGATGCCTCTATCCCATGATATCTAATTACGCCTCTGCCGCCTTTAGTGACGACCTTTTTTAAAAGGAATCACTAAAAATATGACTGGCTCAAGGTAAAATTGAAAACTATCCTCAAGAATGTTTTCTCCTCGGTCTATTTTCAAATTAAAAAGTATTGAATGACTCCCACGAAATATCCCACGAACATTTAAGAAAAGAACTTTTAACATATTCGAATTTAAAATATGTTAATTAGGTACAAAGCCTTTCAAGGAATTGGTATTCAAGGTCATCTCCAAAATAATTTTATCAATGAATAAACTTAGTTTACACTGTGAATTTAATCTTGGGTATAAAATCAACTAGAACGTTGAAATTATTAAAGAATGTGGAATAGGCCTATCGGGTAAACCACGATAAAAAAAACGCGCCTTAAAAGAGTTCCAATTAAGCATTCTCATTCATTCATTACACATGGAATAACAAACTTGGTATACCTACCTACTCTATGTCTATTATTTCATCTAGATTCTAGAGTATAATAAAATCTACTTGACGTCCGAATCATACAGATAAGTTCATGCATTTTTCCAATATTTTTTAATTCATCGAAATAATTTACATAAATTGGTTTGTCTACCTTATAATAATTCCCGTATCATGCTTTTACTCACGTGGGGTTAATTTTACCTGAAAGATTTTGTATTTTTTATTAGTATCTATGTATGTTTATTATATATATGTATATTATAATTGCATCACAGATTGGAAGTACCTACATACTGTACCTGAAAATAAGTCTAGTCCGCCACCAAAATGAATAAAAATTCTACCGAAACATTTTGTGTTTACGCGTCTATGCTCATAAAAATTGTTGTCGCCCTCCAAAAGGAAAAAAATTTTCAGTAAATTTCTAAGAAAAAATGGCGTCCTTCCCTACATCAGGTCGAGGCATCGTTGTTAGATTTTATATTCGAGCAAGTCACTGCCCTCGGCCGCCTCGGCCAATGCATTGAAATTCCAAGGAAGAATTCCCAAAAATATTCTAAGAAAAAATTGTGGCATTCCCTTCATCGGGTTAAGGCAACGGTGATTTTGTATGGAGCGAGGCATTGGTGGCTTACCCTTTGGGCGCGTCATCAAGTGCCAAGTCGAGGCATCGTTAGTTTTATATTCTAGAAAAGCGTTGCATATTTTTGTTCTACTTGTCCAGTCTTTGTATGATATTAATTTGTCTATGCTTGTAGCATTTCATGAAATGATTAAAAATGTCAGACACTTCGTGCAAAAACTCATTAAGCGAAAACTTACACTAACTGCCTACATTTGATGAATTGCCTAGACTTCTCAGGAAGTGTTGAGTTACGTCAAATGTCTACGACATATACACGGTTCTCTGGGTCTCCAGAGACCAAAAAAGTCTCTCGCCGTGTAGCTGCCCCTATCTTATTACATTATTTTTATTTTATTTTTTTTTATACAAGTAGGAAAAACTGGTTTTGATATTTAGATTTTCCACGAATTTTTTTCCAACAATAAGATTTTCTTAAGTTTTAAATTTATAGTTGACAGCTGTTAATCTGAAAGGTTAATTAATTAATAACGTTGATTCAGGTAATCATACCTGCATGAAGTAAAAAGGTTCTATTATAAAAAGCATACCTGCATAAAGCAAATTAATTCAGGTGTACCTATATTAATAAAATACATAAATTCTATCATTAGTTTAATTATTTAATTATTGAAAACTTTTCAATTTTCAAAGAGCTATTTTAGCACGCTTATGAGATTTCAATCATTCTGCCTCTCAATATGAGACACATTATTTGCAATAATATTAAAATATATTTTACAAAACCCTCTGTTGTTTCTTTTTTCTATCCATTTATAAGTGTCCGTCCATTTAGAGCGAAATTTTTGCCCATGTTTAGTTTGTTTATTACTAGTATTACCTTTTGGTGGCGACAAAACAGCTTCCATTGAATTTCCAAGTATGGCATCTTGACTTGTCCGATCGTCATGCTCTAAATCTATTATTATACTAGAAATTATGTTTTCTATATTATTTATATTTATTGAATTTTCAGGAATTGTTCTAGGTTGGCTTTGATCTTCGGATAAATTTGTCATATTCATATTGCTGGTACCACAACCACCACATTAAGAAAGTTTAGTAAGGTACCTGCAATATTGCCAAGAGTTTTCTTTAGTAGGTACTTTACATATGTATGCATATACATTTTAGATGCTTTGACACCAACTTCTCCATTAGCGAAAGTGGTTTCGGTCACATTAGATTTTTACTCTGCACTCTACAGCTCCGTATGAAGTTCTGCGTCACCGGTAAATTTGGAATCGTTAGTAAAAGAAAGTTAGTGAAAGAACTTTGAGGTCATTATAAATAATGGTCGATCTACTCAGGAGTGTCCGTAGGAAATCGATGAAAGTTCATACTTTTCTAACTCGACCATCACCAATCTCGTCCTTCTTTTGCTGAAAGTTAAGTAGTTTGAGATAAGAATAAATCTTTTTTTTGTGCTGCGCCGCATGCTGCCTGAATTAAAGACTTTGAAATCCTTAAAACTTCCCGATTTTTGGTCTGCTGCATAATCAAAAAACAATAACTTTGGATCTAATTATTATATTACAAAGACATCACCTTTAGGTTATTTCCAGAAGAAAAGTGCAATCCTTGAGGGAAAATTATTAAATGAGACGTCTTTTAGATAAAGAAAAAAATGAAGGATAATAAATATATCTTTTATGCATATCTCAAAATGTATTCCCTTAATTTTTCCTTGTTTTATTTTTAAATTAATGCTTATAATGTTGTTAGTAAATAGATAGTTAAATTTTCAATGTGTTTGGCGACGAGAACTTTTTTTGCAATTGAAGTCTGGATTTTTGGAAAAAAATTTCATATAGAATAGAATAGAAAAACGTTTATTAAAGAACCTCACCTTAAGCTACGTTACAACGTTAGGTACATCGAGTAGATAATAGTAATTAATATTGATCGAGTAGTACAAAAATTGTTTAGAAGACTAAAAAAAGGAAGTGCAATGAACAGACTCATTGCAGTAGAGTGCTAACTTAGAATCAAATATACTAGTGAAATGAACACACATCAGAATGCTTAAAGTTAGGTGATCTGAAACATAAAACAAAAAACAAAATAGAATGAGGCAAGATTAAGTATAATAATAGAATGAACATTATTAGGGGATTTATGCGATTGAATAAGGTAGTAGGTAGGAGGAACTCAGAGGCTGGTGAGGTACATCAAAGCGAGCTCCTTGAAATGTGCCATCGAGTGTGTTCTCCTTATCGGCTCTGGCAGCGAGTTCCAACGAGAGGATCCCCTATCTATTACTCCGTCGGACTCAAATCGGTACGCGTTCAAAACAGGATAATTCTGGAGTTGTTGAGATCACTCCAAGCGAGCATTTCATTTATATACTCCGGGAGTCGATTCCATCTAGCCTTATGTATGAAGCATAAGATTCGCTGTTCAAAGAGCTTAGCGATGTGACATGGGGTGAAAAGTCGCATAATTTGATGATTTAAGATCGTAAATGTATCGCACGCAAGCCTTAACTGCCCTGTCTAGCTTGGCAATTTCTGTGGCATGCAGGGAATAGATAGCGGCGTCGGCGTAGCAGAAGAGTGGTATTATGAGAGCTGTTACCAGGAAGCGTCTGATGGATTGGCCTAGGTGATGTGAGACTGCATACAGCGAGCGGAGGCCAAAATAGATTCTTGTAACTACATGCCTTGCTTGCGGGTATATGCGGAGGCCAAGATTCTTGACATGCCCGGTTGAGAGGGGGATGATTTGGCCACGAAGGAGCAGGTTGGGCAATAGGTTGACCGGCGTCACTGGTTCGGATAGAGTATTTGATGGTTTGGGACTTAGCAAGATTAAGAGCAAGCTTAGATTGGAACCAGTCGGAAATATCACCCAGTGTCACATTAAATGAGTCAATCACAGATTGGAGATCGTTGTTGAGGCAGATCCGTAGATCTGAAGGTCATCTGCGTAGAGGTGGTATTTGAAGCTCCCAAGGGCTGCTGTAATATCATTAATGAATACAGAGAACAAGAGAGGGGCAAGGACAGCCCCTTGCAGAGCCCCCGATGTAACGGGTCTGTGCGTCGAGCGACGGTCATCACTGCTAACGATTAGAGTTCTATCTATGAGATAGCTGGAGACGAGCGAACAGGCCGCAGAGCTAAAACCAAAAGAAGCTTGGAGCTTGGCGACGAGTAGGTCATGAGGAACGGTGTCGAAGGCCCGGTTGAAATCCAGAAGTACATGTATCACGTTCTTACCCTCATCGCACATTCTGCGGATGTCGGTGATGACCTTCTCTAAGGCAGTAGCTGTGGAGTGCCTATGACGAAAGCCAGATTGGAACTTAGATAGCAGGCCATTGACCTCGACATACTCACTCATTTGATCAGCAACGAGAGTTTCGAAGACCTTAAAAATAAATGGGAGGATAGTGATGGGACGCCAGTCATTCGGGTTGGAAGGGGAGGCAATTTTGGTAATAGGGGTAACAATGCCAGTTTTTCAGCAGCTAGGAAAGCGAGAACTAGTGATGAGTATATCAAACAGATGAGTGATGGTAGAGAGGATAATCTTGAGAGATTTAGATCTATTGTGTTATCCTTGATCTCGTAAAACTTTTACGCCTACGACATAATTTGTTTTCATCTCAAATATGACCCAGTAACAGTCATTTAAAATAAACAAAAAATTTCTTCCCCAAACCCATTGAGATCCCAACTTGAAAATTTAACTATTTACTAATAAAATTATGAGCATAAATTTAAAATATAGTAGTTTTTATTATGAAGAAACGAAAAGCCGACTACTACCGGAGTACTTTATTAGTTTTCGGAGTTCGGAGTACAAACTACAGTACTGATCCGAATCTGTAGGCAGACTGATTCGATTTCATTAGATCACGGCGGTACAGTGCCATATACAATTATTACTCCGCTGAGAGTTTTTGTTTGAGGAATCGTAATCATTTGGTTAAGATTTTTTTTTTTTTAAATAATTTTGTTAGGAAAGGAATAACATTTTTATTTCGATTCGGAAGATAAGAAAGCAAGCTTAAGATTATCGAAACACAATTCTCCTGTATGCATAGTAGTTTGGGGCGGGGGTGCTATTCAAATCAAACTTTTGGCCGCTTTACATAAGAACGCTACAAATATTTTAGAATGTTAGAACTCCGTTGGGGCTCTCACATGTTAATGAGTTAAAGTCTGAACTAAAATTTCCGTATTCGTAAGTAAATTTACTTAAACGTGACGAACACGCCCTTTAAATTTAACTGACGTACATAAATTAATTTTAAGGCGTCGAACGAGAACTTTCGTTAAGTTTAAAAGTCAAATTGCAGTCAGTAAAGGTGTCATAAGAATCGCTCATTCCGTAAGAGCGCGATGTGTCCAAAGAATTAAATTATTACTAAATGATTAGAAGTGCAATGTAAAAATTAAAATGGAATAAAAATAGTACTGCGAATTAATAGAAAGCACAAATTTTCGATTAAATCAACTTCCATTTGTAAATTTTTTCAATTTTTACCACTTTTTAAAATTGAACACATAAAATGTAATTACGGAACTGCGAATTAATAGAAGGCACAAACCAATCAATCAACTTCCATTTGTTATTATTTTTTTTTTACCATTTTTTAAAATTGAAAACATTAAATATCAAGATAATAACCCTTGCGGAACATAATATCTATTTGGGCTAAAAATATCAATTTTTCTTAAGTAAACTTCAGTCTCGTTAAAATCTTCAATTTATTTATGGCAATTGTGGTCCAGTCTTAAGTCTGTTTCATGGCTTGAGAAGTATTCTTGAGGGTTTTGGGTGATACCATATATATCAGCACCGGGTTCCACTCATGTTAGCTACGCCACTGAGTAATGTTATTATCATGTACTCTAATTATATTTGTTTGAAGTGTACTTTTGGCTCCTCCTTCAACCTTCTGAATCTTTGAATATTGGTTAACTCTTAAATCATTTTTGTAATACCTATTTAAATATTAAAAATTGCTCTAATTTTAATTTTCAATAATTTAAATGTTAATAACGGTTGTGATGATTTTAATAGTTTAGCTGCTGACACCCAACTGCTACCAAAATAACTAATAAGAAAATATCGATTGAAGATTGCGTGGTTACATCAATATCAATATTTTGAATAAAAAACAATTTGAGGAAGTTTGTTCTTGAATTTTTATATATTTTGAAATCAGTTTTCTTTTCAAATTTAGTCTGGAGTTCCAGTCGACTTCCTGGACTCCGATTTTATAATCACTAAACACAGCATGCCTTCCTTTTATCAACGAATGTCAGATTATAAATCTCTGTCTCTCTTGAAAGGAGAGTCTCTCTCTAATCCTTCTGCTTACAAATCATATGGAAAACATTCCTTACCGGCACCTGTTGTTCGAATGGAGAATATTGCTGAGAGTGCCGGGTTTTTAACTCACAAATTAACATTCCGCTCACTCTTATACAATTCAGTTGACATAGGTAGAGTAAAAGTGAAAAAGTGAGTATGATTGTATATTAAGATACGGAAGCCGGGCCCCAGCATATTGCCTTACCTCTTATGCGACAAAATTAAAAAAAAAAAACGTATTTATAGATTGTCGGAAACCTATCGACTACGACAACCTATGGAACAGTTTTAAGCTGTTTTTGAAGCAAAAAAGTCAGATGGAGTTTGATCCGTAATAGTTTCGTGTGAATGAAAAAGTTGTTCTATCAAAATATATTTCGTAGACATTAATTCCTCCATTCCATCTCAGCTTATACATTTTTGGTAAACTGAAAACAATCCGGCATTTTTTACTGTGTCCATTTTAACCAGTCAATAAACAAAAAATCATTAAACATTTATGCAAGTATCTACCCATCGCTACCGCTAAAGTAATCATTTCCGTCGATTCCAAGATGGAGATGAGAATCATGCGACTGTTGCATCCCGCCGAACTGTTATACGAGCTACGGCGCAGGTCCTTCGATGCACACAAACCAAAGTCAACTGATAGATTGTCCATGAGTAGACATAGCGGAGTGTGTAGGGCATCATGCCATTGCCAGGGTGAATAAAACTACTTCTGGAGCTCTGGCTCGACCGCTATTGAGGCACTTGAAGTCCTAATCGGGTGACAATCGCATCGGCTTTTGGGACTCTTATGCCAGGACGCTACAATCGTTAGACAATCGAGCTTTCGTTGAGTATTTATTAGTCTCCCAGGAAGGAATGCTCTAATCTTTCTTTAAGTGTTCACTTTACTAGTGATTTATTGAAAACGGTTGTTTCAACGCTGTATAGTCACGCGGCGCTTAACATCCCTAGTGCAATTATGCAAGTATCATCCGTTTGTGCCTTTAGTTGAGTGCAGCAGGACCAGCAAAAATGTTAAAGCTGCTTGGAATTTAAAAAAAAAAATCTATTAAAATAGCGGTTTGGCTAGTTGCTTCCTTCTATACTGTGGTTAGTGATATTAGTGGTAGTAGAACGGATAGAAAGTGACACAAAAGATGGTCACTTGGTGCTACATTTTGTCAAGTGCATTGGGTGCAGTGGTTATGCTCTATGGCCTCCTGGAGATTCATTATTTTCTGCGAATGTGCCTTTGTGTTGTTCTTGCGCGATATATTAAGAAGAAAACACACATTTTGGATACGACAACAATTACAGGTAAGTTTTTCAAAATCCCTCATACATAGTGCAGCCATACATACATAATCTAGGGGTGCTGCAGGTTTCTGCAAAATTCATCGATCCTATTTGGTCGGCATTTTCATGAGCATGTTAGAGGTCAAGGTCTTCGGTCTTTCCACGCGTATCGTGTCGTGTAATTCGATGTGTACCTGCTGCAGGTGTCAATATGCTGACTGTTGACTAGGTTACGGCATTTCTTAAAGTTTTGTAAGTCTACAATTTGAATGACGCACGACGATAATTTTTAGGGCTTCACTAATTAATTCTGTGTGAGCTTATTGTGATTCATTTTATTAAACTACTCCGGCTGCCGACAGGACTTTTAATAAGGGATGTTTGGGTTGATTACATTGTCGCCATGTAGTGAGTAGTAGTAGTACAGATGTTGACATACATCGAATGCCAGCATTTGCGATCGATACTGCACCTTAAATATGTTAAGGAGGAAATATAGGTCAATTATAGTTTATTTCTGGCGGAGTCTATGGATTTATTTGACCTGATTGTTTTTTTCTTTTTTGAAAATTGCTCAGTGTAATTAAAAATTACATAAAATATCCCCTCTCCCACAATGGAAGAAAATCAGTACTATGGGACAGTTGGAATAAAAGCACATTTCTATCATAATGCACCATTTAGAAACCTTGCTCTATGTTTCCCGCCAATTTTGGATTATAAATTTTATAGATGAAACAATCAAGTAATTCTTGTAGCAAATTTATGTTATGGTAATAGGCTACATCCTCTCATTAAAAGCGTATTGTTTATTGAATTTGTATTAGCTAATAGTACTACTCATATTAAAGGGTAAAGACACCTCTTAATTAACTGATTTAAGGTTTTTAGTGAATTGCTATTCGGATTGAACATTTCTACCACCACTGGGGTTATATTAAGAGTTTCCAAATATTTTGGTGAATATGTTTTCCTTTGACACCACTATTATCTCCATTCTCTGGAAGGGTCAGATATGGATGGTGCATAGAATGCCACATAATAAATTGGCTCAAGTCTTAGTAGATATAACTTCTGAAAGACGCTATATTGCAAAGAAAAATAAAATTATCCCGTCGGAATTGTATTTACAAAAACATGTTGTCAACCAAGTACGATTAATAGAAAGCGGGAATGAGTTTTTTACTCTTTAGAGACTTGTTCAGTATACGAGTTTACAGGCAATTTTCAACCTACTGCATATAAACAGAGAAATGAAAAGATAAGTACCGAGGTACTGTCAGTTCTTGACTTAAAACCAAAAATCACTTGCTCATAAGACCGAACCGGACGCTCTTACAGAGTTTAGTATTAGCGCCAAATCCTCACTTCCTGCTTCATACAGTTCATCTAGGAGGTGTGAGCCAAGGAATATGCTGCACTTTCCGTAGAGAGCCAGACAGTGACAAAACCAGTGAAGTATCATTTCGGATTTCGTCCTCTGCGTACGGGATTGTTAACAATTCCCATCCTATGTAGGTAACCCCTGAGAAATGAGTGCCCAGTAAGAATTGACATTAGGGTTCTCAGGGTAGGTTTGTTAAGACCCAAGAGCTTTTTCGTTAAATTAGGGTTATATATATAACACAGTTCCCTTGTAGTTCTACCCGAGAGGTCGTCTAACTAAAGACGACTGTACTAACAGTCGATCCAAGCCAAATGTTATAGGAAAGGTATTTTGGTGCTATCCCGATTGTGGAAGGGGATTTCTCCGAGGCTGCATAAATACGTGCAAGCTCGTCCGCCTTTTCATTTCCGCTAATCGCTATGACTTGGTATCCATAGGACGAGTACCCCGTTAAAGATCCGGTGTATACTGTATTCATGCTATAAAAACTGAATACTTACTTACTGCCCTTCGTGCAAACGAATTCTACAGAAGTCATTGTTAGTGAGTAGGTGAGTAGATGCTCAGCATGGGTGCCGAAGAGACAGTACTCTGTGACAAAGCGATTTCTCTTCAATAAGAGCCTTTTTTTCAGGTTTATTTCAGCCCAAATTTTCGTAGAAATTTCTCATATTGTTAAATTACAACACTAATGATTAGTAAATCAAGTGCACTTTCTTTTTAACTGAACTCTTTTGCCTTCTTATCGATTCGTCTATTAGAGAGCCGCCAAAACTTTAGCACCCTGTAGAAAGCGCTTCGTTTTGCGATATCATATTTTGAACTGCGCAGCAGGGAGTAAAAGTGTGCGATCTAAGTGCATGAATACTCACTTTTATGTTAATCTAAATTTGTAGTTAACTATACCTAATATAAATCTCTATTTCAACCTCCCTGGAGTATATTAGAAAGCGAAAGCAATCAGAAGACCGTATTCTTAATAACCAGAACCTCAGCTTCAAGGAAGTTGCAGTAATCTGCCAGTCGATACGCCTCCTGTATGCGATATCTTGAAAATATTCCCTCATCCATTTTGGATCTAACTGAGAGCAGAGCTCAGAGTGGGTGAATACTCCAATAACTTTTCACTTGTCTTTACTTTGAATAAAGATAAAGAGTCGGTAGTAGCCTGATGTAGCTTCTTATGTCGTTTCGATAATTACAGAGATTTCAACGGTTTGATTTTTGTTTCTTTTATTCTGAGGACACTTCTTGCAGATTATACGTTTACTTAAGGTGTCCAGGGACAGAAGATAGAGAAAAGCATCGTTCAGGCAGTTCTTTGGTTTTTGTTAGTCTTTAAACATGAATGACCTCTTCGAGGGGCTGCCACCCAACCACATATAATACCATAAGTATAAGGGTAGACTTTACTATAGACGTGTATATTCAGGACACATTGCAATAACCCGTGCCTCAATTTTTCAAAAGTTTTCCTGGCAGGCGCAAAATGCTACAGGCGGTTCCTCAATGGAAGATTAGATTAGATTAGATTTCTAACGGGTATGCAGGTGTTAGGCTCACAATCACTGCGACCTGAAAGATCTATTGTGAATCTTGAATTACTCCCTTTCTAGATTCAGACGTAGTTTGGTGGAGGAAAAGCATATTCGAAGTGGAGTAGTCTTCGCCTGGCCAATGCTTTGCAGTTGCAGAGCAACTGCTCCGAGGATTCGTGAGCATCCTGAGAAATGGCAGGATGAAATTTCAGTCAAGCCCAGCTTGTTTAAGTAATACCTACCTCAAGTGGCAATGGTCTGAGAACAGCTCAGTAATCATTTTGAGCTCTGTTCTTCTAAGGAGAAGGAGTTCTTTTGTTTTTCCGCCAGAGGTGTCGATAAACTTTTTTGTTCCTCAATGGTAGCTTTTCAACTGAGTTTGAAATAAATCTAAAATAATTCTTGAGTTTTCAGTGTAAAGCTACTGCCCTACAGCAAGCATACGCATTGAAAATACTCCTTACGCTTCTCTGTAGTAAAACGACTGAGCCACCTTTTGCGAGATTGATTAGCATACTACTGTGGTGGAATTTTCAATGTACACCTTCTGTTCTTCCGCAGATGATGGCAAGAAATTTTCCAAAACTAATTGAAGTATATCATCGAAGTAGGTCACTATCTTAATTCTATATCTATCCAGTAACTCTAGATAACTATTAAACAGAGCACTAGAATGCTTCCCTGAGGAATTCTTCTTTCAACTAATCTCACTGCAGCGCAGCTTAAGGTATATCTAACGTCATTCAAACCTTGAGATTATCCCGCTACAGATATAGGCTTCTATATTTAGGGCATTCAGGGCATCATATATCGCCTTTGAATCGCCGTTGTTAAAGCTTAGATCTTTTATAAAAATTAGGAAAAGATTCATTGATATGAAATCTTTATATGACTGCTTCTTGTTACCTTGGGAATAAATATCACTCGATATGTCTGCAAGAGTGGTATGTGAATAGTACTAATATGGGCAGCTCTTATAAATACATAAAAGCGTTAAATTCATAAGTATAGCATTATGTTTCTTTTGTAGTCTCAGTATGACTTCCATTTATGTACCTCTCTAGAAAAGAGAGGATTGGACTGGGCTCCTTTCTGAGTCTATCAACCTCACTAGTATTATATATGACTCTATGAACTTTTGCCATTATGTGTACATATACTTAGCATATTTAATGGAGCTCTAATACTATTATTAAACCCGTAATCTTCAATGTCCTTGCTTTATTATGCTCTATTAAAGAACTTATTTCCAAGTGTATAATATCTACTGCCTGGAGATGGAGAGTCTACATAGCGAACAGTCGTCATTAAAGGCTTGGGTTTGGGTCAATCACTCATCTGACTAGGGTTTTATGAATTTCTAAAAATGTAGCGATAGTTCCAGAGAGAGATTAGAATGAAAAAGAATCAATTAGTGATCCGAAACGGGCACTGTACAGTTCTTTATCCCGCAGGATCTAAAACCTTTTCCATGTTTCTTGTCATAAATATTGACTTGGTGCTCCTATTGCAAATGTTGAGACTTGACCTTAACACAAAATTGAAATTAGAGTCCTCTCTAACGTTTATTCATTGTGTGGATGTGGTCAGCCAGGCATTCAATGGTGCTTTTAGAGAATCCGGGCTACCCCTTTTATGCTACAATACTACGAAAGGAAATAGTAATACCACATAGGCGAGTGTTTTTAAAAACTTAGGTTTGATTGTACCTATATCGCAGTACTATATAATTTTCTCTACTTTTCGTACAGAAGGCTTTTAAGAGATTTATTATAAAACTGGCATATTACACAGTCAATATATGAGATGGGATCTATGTATATTGTTAATTTTCATGCGTTCCAGCTAAACTGGTAGAGCATCAAAAATGATTCTGTTAGATACTGGTGTCTAATTGTAAGTCAAATTACGAAGTGACATAATATAGATCCGTTCTTAGTCCATACTGGGCTAAAGTTAGGAAGTAGGGAAAATTACTGGTAAAAAAAATTATTTGGTCAAAAAGCCTAACACGTCAGCGAAAGCTGAACGCTAACATAAAGAGGAGAAGACAACCTGAATTTTTTCCAGATATCTAAAAGTCAAAATATAATAAGAGTAAGTAAACTTAAATCAACTTTAAAAAGAAGAGCTAACTTTAGTGAACTTTATCAGAGTTCTTTTTTCCGTTATAGTTATAATGAAATGTATAAACTTGAATAAATTCACTGCCACCAAAACGATTTATCCTATAATTTTTTAAAAGTTTATTGTTGCTCGTTTAGATTGAGCAAAAGACAAGCAATTTGATAAGTTGCTGTGCTTATAACGGAAGCTATCCTTTATAAGTCAATTAGCGACTTAAGCCATTCCCGCAAAATCCGCAAATAGAGTTCCTCCTTAAATTGCGACTGGCGTATCTGGCAGCCATGCCTGGCTAGCTGGATGCAATCTGACGTTAGCAATTTGTGATGATCGCGGGTACTGTTTATCGAGTGAAGATTAATGAATAAAAAGTGAAGTGTGTTAAGTTTTCTTTTGAAGTAAAAATATCGTTCTTTATCATTATATATTATCGTTAAAGGCAGCAATTCTTCCTCTTCCTCATTTTAAAATTAATTAAGCTGTCCTTATTATTAAGCAACTTGCTCAAATATACCCAATTGTAGTTCTTGCAAACTTTGGCTATCAGACGCTCGAATCAAACCACTTGGACGCACTGTCAAAAAATTGATAACCAAAAAGATTGTTGCTAAAACTACAACTGCAACTGATGAAAGTGCAAAAGGTGTTTCGTATCAGCAAAACCTTAAAAGTATTCAGTACGGCTGGTTGTTGCTTACCATACTGAAGAGTATTAAGTTCTTGCTGATACGAAACGCCTTTTGCACTTTGAACAAAAGAATGCTGTGAGGAACAAAAGAATTCTCTGGAATCCTGTTTGGAAGAATAGAAGAAATCTCTGGAGGAACAGAAGAGTTTTCTAAACAACTGGTTACAAGTACAAATTTTGGCTTTCAGGCGCTTGAATCAGACCACTTGGACGTACTGTCGAAATGCCACGTCAAGAAATTGATAACAAAAAAGATTGTTGCTAAAGTTACAACTGCAACTAATGAAAGTACAAACGGCGTTTCGTATCAGCAAACACTTAATACTCTTCGTTACGGCTGGTTCTTGCTTGCCGTAGGTACTGAAGAGTACTAAATTCTTGCTGATACGAAGCGCCTTTTGAACTTTGAACAAAAGAATGCTGTGAGGAACAAAAGAAGTCTCTGAAATCCTGTTTAAAAAAATCTACCAAACAGAATGATTAAGAGTTGATGATTCTTTGATAGTGCTTGTTGCCTTAAATTACTCACGTAGGAATTAGAATTTAGATATATACAAATTCACTTTATTACAATACGTGTCTCTTTTAATAGCATCTCTTCATGGAATATCTCAGGCTACAGTTAGTAGGATAATCAAATGTGTAAGTCGAGCAGTGCGACTACTTTTACCACAATTCATGAAATTTTATGAAAGTGTTGCGGATATCTAAAAGTAATTTTTACTGACTGGCTTCCTTCCCATTGGTGTAATCGAGAAGTTCATGTGCATTAAAAATAAAATTAGAAAGAAGAGATATTGGTCGTCTGCTTGGAAAATTGTTATTTACCCAATTTGTTACCATATGTGTACTTTAAGGTATATACTTTAGCTAAAACACACTTCAAGTTCGTCTATGAATAAGCATTATCTTAATGTCTACTTTAAATATTAAGTTTACTTTTACATTTAAAGTTGATTTTAGTGTTTGTCTATGAATAGTGCCCTAAGTTTTTTTCCAATAAAATGAAGTTATTTTTAAGTTCTCTTACCAATTCCCTTTGCCTTGATGTAGACACGTAGTTGTTATCATATTTTATTTTTGTTTTGCTATGGATTTGTTATTATACGAAAATTTTCGTTAGGAATAAAAAAGAATTTTTAATTAGTAATTAGTGTTGCATAGATACGAGTTATACATAAATGATCGTGTGGATCGCACAGCTGGTAGGATAGTCACGTTTTTTAATGCATTCTGGGAATTTTCGCGACGTTATTTTTGTTGTGAAGAGTATTTTTCATAGATATAGTAGGACAATGAACTCAGAAAAGTATACGATTTGTATTGTTTGTAAACATATCGAACATTCATCTAGCCGTTGCGCTTGACGAAGAAAGTCATGTGTATTCACATATTATAATTAAACAAAATTCATTAATACTCTCCGTACTAGACACTTGTAGCCTGTTCTAGACATTCCACACATACGTTCTCAACACTGGTACATTTATTTATTGCTGTTGACCCTGATCAGGGGGCCTATTCTTGAATTACGAAAGGTTTTTACGAATTCGTTATATAACTAATGGTTTGCGTACGAAAATAATGAATACGGATCTTAAGGATACCACATGCACATTAATTTCGAATGGTTTTGACAGCTTAACCTAACGGAATGTGCCTTCATTTATTCAAGAGTAGGGCCCCAGGTATTAGTTTTTAATCCAATAGACCTGACAAATTTTTCCAGAGTCGATATGATTTTTGGAATTTACAATCTTCTTTCACTTTGATTAAAATAGTCTTTTTACAATATCTTGTAAGAGTTATAATAAATTAAGTCTTCGATGAATTTGTTTTTTCCTTTAATCGTTATATTAGCCGCCCGGCTACCCTTGGTTTACTGAGAGAATCAAGTCATTTCTAGCGCAAAGGAACAATACCTCAGAAAAAATACCTGAATTTTGGAACAATTTTCATAATCTTTGTAACACTGTGAATAAAGAATCATTGAAGAGCAGATTACATATTAAAAAAAAATATGGCAACAATTATGGTCAAGAAGGCAAGACATGATTCGGTTGAACTGAACCGTCTACTAATAATGTTACCTTATATTATACCTACATTAAAAATATCATGTTAACATCCTCGTTACCTACTTCTTGGAAACACTTTAAAGTTCTATCTATGTACTCCTAAAATAAAACTATCTATTCCTACTGGATAGCAGTATATTTCGATTTTATAATTCCTTTCTAAAGCAGTCGGTCAAGTTCTGAACTACCAAATGATGGAGTTTTGCTATGAAAATTCATAGCGAAATTAGTCAATCAGAAATTGACTCAGTTTGCTGCTAAGTCTGCAACTGGAGAATTGAGTGGAAAAAACTCTTTATGCAAACGAAAAATCTTTTTCAAAGATATTTCGGTCCTTATTTTGTATTTGTATTCCTAGTTCCCTTCTTTAAATTTTATAAAGCGCACACCCAGTAAAAATCTTTCAAAACATGTTTCCCTAGTAACCAAGCCCACAGATGTTCGTCAGATATTCTTAGGAAATTTTCCTGTCCGAAGAATGTCTTCCGTGGAATATTCCCCAGAATGTCAAAGGAATTTTGTGGGAATATTATGAAGCAAAAGTTACGCTGTCCAAGGAAAGTATGTCGTCATTATTCCAAAGAATTTCTTCAGAAATCATAAGAACAATGTCTTTGGAAACTTAACGAATATTTTTCGCGGATACTCGATGGGAGTTTGTTTGGATATTCTGCAGAATTATCCTACAGAAATTTTTCAGAAATCATAAGAATAATATCTTTCGAAATTTAGCGGATATATTCCACGGATACTTTATGGAGGGTTTGTTCGGATATTCTGCAGAATTATTCCACAGTAATTCTTCAGAAATCAGAATCTTCAGAATTTTTCCCTGCTACAATAAATAAAAGGCATTTTAAAGATATTACTGTTAACAAAACAAAATTTATTTTTGAGAAATTCATTAAAACAAAACAAAACAATTCAATTATAAAAAGAAAGAAAAAATATCTTAAATTTATTCAGTGCTGGGTGTTTTTCTTCCAGTTTCTCTGTGAACGATAAGTTATTATTCTTAAAAGTAGTAAAATAACTAAATTTATGTCTTACTTTATTCTTCTTCCTTTTACTTCTTTCCTTATGGAGTCTTTTAGTCTACACAGGGTTTTGCGAAATAAATATCGCGCATCTATCCCCTGTTGAATTCCAAATCGCTCTGCACAAGATTCTAAAAGTATGTAAATAGAAAATGGTAGGTACTTTACTAGAGTTATTTTTTATTTATTATTTGTTATTGCACCACACACACGGCAAATTGCAAATATCTTTTCACTTTTTAATATATTTAATATGAAAAAGAGAAGTCTTAATTATACCTATCAAGCCATAACATTAAATTTTATCACTAAATATATATATGTGTATGTATGTATAATATTAAATATAAAGCAATTTTCTTACCTTTGTTTTTATCGATTTGACAAATTTGCTCCCAATATGAAACTCACAAGAACGCAACACTAAATGCATGTGATTTTACGACCACCATTCAGTTCCATAGCAAAACCCTAAATAAATTTTCCTAGAAACAATAAAACATTGGAATTTCATTGGATAACACCTGGATATAGTGCAGATTCATTCTGAAGAAAATCCATAGCATGTCCAGATTTTTCAGTTCCACTGTTAATCCACACTTTTCCCATAAAATAAAAAGGAAACATTTGTTGAAATAAAAAGAACGGCAAATTTATCAAAAATGTTGTGGAGTAGCTGTCTCCAGTTTTTCCAATGAATGAAAGAATATGGAGATTTCTTTGGACAAAGTGAAGATTTCAATTTCTACTTTTTCTGCAATATGTCCACACTTTCTCCATATATTTTCATATACGGAATTCTTCAGAAAAATAATGGACAAATCGAAGAACAATTTTAAATATTGTCCACAATTGTCCACTGTTTTTCCAGTTCTTATCTCTATTAAAATTTCTACGAAAATTCGCTAGATTTTCTTGGAAAGGCAAAATAGAGTAGGGTAAAACTTCGGAACAAGTAAAGACATCGAACAACAACTGAGGACATCGAAATTGTGGTTACTAGGGTTGTACTAAAAATTGTTCAACTACGAATCTTTAAAAATTAATTCAATCTAAACTGTAATAAATTCCAGTTTCTGCTTTTTACAGTTACTTCAATTTTTATAAAGGATTAAAATTAAAAAATATAAAATAATTGAAGAATCGCTTTTTCCGATATTCACGGATAAAGGATATATTTTTTATCCCTAAATAGAAAACTATAACAACGAACCTGGTTTTATTTTTCGCAAATACCGTAAGGCTTTCTTAAAACATTAAAACTTATTTCACGGAGCTGAGATGAGTACAACCTGAGATATGCATTTTTGAAGTTCCGTCCACCAAGTAAAATTGTACATTTTCATAAATATTCAAATATCGTTATCTGCAACAAATCTAAATTGGTCGATTCGGAAATTTCATAAAATTGGTCGATTTTTCGTGGAGTGACCCAGTTTTGTTATCTGTATACAATTTTCTTTTTAATTATGAATTCTTACACTTAAGCATAAGATGTACATCTTAATTATGATAATTAATAATTTGAATTGAATTGAATATATTGTCGTCTGCCCTGTTTTAGGGATCACCAAATTTTGTTCTTTAGACAATATTTATTTTTCTTACACCTTTTTTGGCACGTAAAAGATGTAAAAGATGTTTTAGAATTTTCAAATTACCTAGTTTTCCTATCTGCCTCTGTGCCTAATAAATTAGTTTCTTTTTCAGGGATATGCCTAACTACAGATATAGACACACTTTTGTATCACATGAACAATGCAAGATACCTTCGGGAGCTGGATTTCGCAAGAGTTGACTTCTACGAACGAACGAAGTTGTACAGAACGATTCTATCCAAAGGAGGTGCCGTGGTTCAGGGAGCAGCAACAATTCGTTACCGGAGATTCATCAGACCATTTTCCATATTCAAAATAACGTCACGGGTATAGTTTTGTCTAATTATACCTCAGATGCTCTGAAGAATATTTTTTTTTCAGATTATCTACTGGGACAATCAGTCCTTATTCATGGAGCATCGGTTCGTTTCACCGAAAGATGGCTTTATTCATTGCATAGCGATTTGTCGGCAAAGGTTAATTGACTGCTCAGGGGAGGAAGTAATTACAGCTTTGCTAAATCCTGGAAAATCGGATACGAGCACATCACAAAGTCCCACTTCTGGTATGGAATTGGTCGAAAATGGAGACTTAAACTTAAAGCTCAAGCCAGAAATGCCGTTGGATATCGCCAAGTGGATGGAATACAACGACATCTCGAGTAAAAATTTACGAAACGGCTGCTGACCAAAGCTGTTCTAGTGCTTTTCAAACTGGTATAAAGCTGCCATCTTGATTTCGGTATTTCTTACGATAACTTTTCTATTGTTCGCCGTCATTTGGTGGTTTGTGCATGCGATTCTCAGTTGGCTAAGCCAATTTCCCCGTGAAAATATGTATATGAAAATGTAAGATGTATGCATATGTCTACTTTTTATTAAGTATATTTTGTTATGTATGGATATTGGACGAAGAGAATCATAGATTTTCATGTAACGCCTATCTTTTATCTTTTTAAAGAATACTATTACGGAAAATATTATTTTTAGGGACCTTTTATATAACTGAATGAAGTATGTATATACATATAATTGGCAGCCAGCAGAATGTTATTCAAGGCCTATTATTAATTAGCAAATAAAATAAACTTGTTTAAAGGAGTTTTTTATTGAATAATTTTATTACCAAAGTATCGTCGAACAATTCAAAAGATTTTCTCAGAAACCGAGATATCAGCGAAATCTGTAGGTAATAAATAATAGAATTTAGCCTATGTACATAGGTTTATGTTCTCTCACAAAATATATTTCTTAACAGTATGGATTGTTTTTACATAAATGGGTGTGTCCAGAATCATTACCGACTTACCTGGGGATTACACGAGTCAGTAGAACTGACTACTCATTTTTACTGACTAGTATGTACTGACAAAATTTCTGACCAGTCAGAACAGACTAGTCAATAACCTGTCAAATTAAGCTGGCAGAAATTGAAAATAAAAGGTAGATGCTAGTGGAAATTTGTGTTTATATTTCTAATCTTCTCTCTTTTGAGTGCGAAATGACTGAAAAGAGTTTAATATACATTTTAATCTTTATTTTCTAGAGCAAAATGACGGATTAAGGAAGAAATCGTTAGATATGCCTATAGAAGAGGAATGTCTGCACCGTTTGACATTTTATTATGAACTGACTAGTCAATTGATCGAACACAAATCGTTTTTTGTCAGTAAATTTGACAGACCAAATCAAGACTGCCCGTCAGTTCTATTGACTCGTGTAATCGTCGCGTAAGCTGAGGGGCCGTACCTGAGTTAATGTTCGGGCTCTCTCTCCATCGTAAATATTATATTAGTATTAGGGACGCTACTCTCGACCTCTAGATGCACAGTTATACCTCTGAAACCTTTCGTACATTGTTGCCAGTCACATGTGTTTTTGATCATCTCGATACAGGTACACAGCCTAAAGCATAACCAAAATCTACGACACAACCTAAAGCTACGACATAACCAAAATCTACGACACAACCTAAGTCAGGCCATACGGCGACAAAGAAAACTAATAAACAGAAGGCAGATGAACAAGATTAGTATTGTGCAGTGTGTCATATTGTATTCACATACCTTAGTACCTAAATAAAATAAGTAAAAAGCTAGAATTGGTCAAAGACCAAATTCTTACGATACCCTAGATGAATACACGTATGTAATTTCGTATGATCACCCATCGGTGCTAATTTGATTTTTGAAGTAGTTTTTCGCATATATTTCTAAAACGGTTCGTCAGACAGTAAAAATGGTTATAACCTAAATATAGGAATAGAAATATATATATATAGAAATATAGAAATCTGCCTGAGAACGCTTCGACCTGGAAAGCTGAAATTTTGTACATGGCGTTTTCATAAAAATTGCAAATACAAGCTTAAAACTGGTTTATGTCGGGCAATTCGTTCGTAGGGTTGCCTTACAAATATTTCGTTCTTATACCCTAGATGAAATCTATAGGGTATACTAATTTTTCCATTCCGTTCGTAACGCACAGAAATAATGATGGTAGAGCAAAATGGATTGGACACCCCCGCATAAAATTAAAAGTCATTTTGATTTTTGCATGTCCGTCTGTCCGTCCGTCCGTGCGCACGATAACTCGAGAACGCGTTCACTTAGAAAGCTGAAATTTTGTACACGGACATTAAAAAAAAAAGTAAAATTAACTTCGAAAATGAGACAAATCGGGCAACTCCTTCGTGGGGTTGCCATAGAAAAATTTCGTTTTCCACGATATATTTGGACACTACCTGAGAACACGTCGACGTAGAAAGCTGAAATTTAGTACATTGTGTTTTCATACTAATAGCAAATAAAATTTCAAAAACGAACTAAATCGGGCAACCCTTTCTTGGTGTTGCCATATAATTTTTTTGGTTTTTTACACATATTTTGAAAACGATCAGTCCTAGACATTTTTATTGTACTAAACACTTCTTTAGAATAAGAAATCCTATAAAATTGGTTATAATCATTTTTTCTGTCGGAAGAGCCGTTTTAGAAATATATGCGAGAAACCAATGCAAAAAATCAAAATTGCTCAAATAGGTGACCATACGAAATTTCATACGTGCATTCATCTAGGGTATCATAAGCTTTTTCACTTGTTTAGAATATATTTGGACACTGCCTGTCAACGAGTACACGTAGAGCGCTGATATTTGGTACATGGTGTTTGCATAGCCATAGTAAATAAAAGTTTAAATATGGGATAAATCGGGTAACTTCTTCTTGGTGTTGGCATACAAAATTTTGGTTTTTCCCTATACAGGCTGTCCCGTAAGTCGACGTCAAGCCAGAACCGGATGATAGACCAAATCATAATAGTTACCAGAAAAATATAAAAAAAAATCCAAGGCATGTGTTTTTTAAATTATCGACATTTCTTTTGTTTTCGAGAAAATGTACACCCTATGATCGTTTTTTAGCCCCTGTTGCTACAAATCTTTAGTTTTTTTTCAATTTTATTTTTCTTATATAATCGTGAATAGTGCTTATGTAACCTGCTGCTTTAAATTCGAAGCCAACTGCTCCAGCTTGAAAGAAAAGGTCACATTTTGTCGAACCAAGAACTTTAACTGAGTGTATGTAATGAAAAAAAAAATGTACTACGCCAGTTTGGCAAGTAATTTTAAAAGTTGACGCATTTAATAAGGATTCTAAGATGGTATAACACTTGCTACATTATTTCTTAGAATATGGAAAAATAAAAATTTTTCTTCAAGAAACCCAGCTTCGAAAAATATCCTTTTACCTACTAAAAATGATTCTAGTGTATCTAAAGCTTGCCGTAAGACCGTAACTTTAAGGTTTTAGTTGAGTGAGAGTGAGATTTCTGACGCAGAAGCCCCCATGTGTTTCTGAAAAACGAAATTTTTGTTTGTCAACTCCACGATTTGTTCCATTTTCGAAGTTCTATTTACTTAAAAAAAAAGGCTGTATGCAAAATTTGAGCTCTCTAAGTGAACGCGTTCTCGAGCTATCGAGCGGACGGATGGACTTTTAATTTTATGCATGGGTGTCCAATACAATTTGCTCTACTAGAATTATTTTTATGCATTACAAACGGAATGATAAACTTAGAATACCCTATATACTCTATAGATTTCATCCGGGGTAAAAAAATGCCATCGACTCTGTGAGGACACCCCACTCATCTATTTTAGATAATAAATGACCCAATGAATAACCTACCACAAACACTGAACTTTCTTTCTTTTTATTTAACTTGACCCTACTTGGTAACGCTTCATTCAAGAATGGTCCGCAAATCTCGAACTATAGGTAATGATCAAAAATATTTTTAATCCCATTTCCATAGATTTCCTGAACTAGACAAATCCTAATAAAAATTTTCGATATTTGTACTTAAATGAAGGTGTAAAAAGAAAAGGTTTTTCATTACATGTCTAGTAGTAATTGTGTTGCAGAGTACATATTGGATCATAACTAGGATAAACTAGGATTATTAATAGTTTTTCTCAAATTAGCATCTTATTTGCATAATTATTAAATCACTTCTTTAAGTACACACTAATTTGGTTAAAAGTAGGTTCTTTGTTTTATTTTCAAAAACGGTTGGTTGCCAAAGATAAAAGTTCCACTACTCAAATTTATTCGGAAGAAAGTACTCTAAAATGACAAGTAAAAAACTTAAGTATCCAAATTACATGTAACGTCCATAATTAAAGTGAGTGATTTGTGGTTATTCTAAATAATTTAATTTTGAAATTGTATGTTTCCATATGTAAATACTGTCGAAACACGATTATCCGTGATTCGATTAACCGGAAACTCTATTATCCGGGATGAACAATATTTCCAACGATATTTTGATTTCTCTCCATTATCACGGCAATATTCTATTATTCGGGATGAACAATCTGGTATTATCGAGAAATGAGAAGAGTTGGAATGTTTAGTTTCGAATTGATCGTCCCCATGTGCAGAAGCCATATTCTTCTAATTTAAAGTCGTGATAATAGTTCATAATTCCAACATTTATTAACAGATGTAAAAAATTAATATACCGTTGGAATGTGTTTACTTTCAAATGAATTCTTATAATGTGATCCTGCGATACCCTTCATTTTAGTATGTCTTTAGAATGAGCGGGTGGTTTGAGGAGGGGTCCGAAACAAACGTCGATTTTGACAGTCTAAAGAATTGATTGTCATACGTTGGAGTACATGATTACCGGACACCCTGTATATAAATACTTAAATTTATCGTTTTTAGGGCTCCACATAACAAAAAGAATAAAATATATTAAAAAACTTTTAAAATTAATAAATTCTATAAATGAATTGCACTAAAAAGTAAAAAATATTTTTTTCTTTCTCAGTGATATACACAAGAAAAGTTACATTGCAAAGAGTTCAAATATGTTAAGTCAAGCGAGATAATATAATTTTAAAATATTGTTAATACATTCAATTTTAAGATTTAATCGAAGTGCTAGCATTTCTAATTTTACAATGACACTTTTCTTGTGCGTATATCACTGAGAAAGAAAATATATTTTTTACTTTTTAGTGCAATTTATTTATATTTTTAATATAATTTATTTTCTACTTTTTAGTCATTACATTTTCGCTAAAAACTCATATAATGGTATACTATATAATCTATCTAACATTTAATTCGCATCTGTTCTCTTACGGAATTTGTGGTGTAACTTTCTTTTCTCTGTGGTAAGTAGGTAGCTTAGAAGACTATCGCACTTTAATGTAAGTACTTCCAGGGATTTTCGGGCCAAAAAATGTATCTCCAGAGTTTTAAAGCTTAGCCACGAAATATTCCATAAAGCCAATATAGTAAAAATTAAGAACATATTGAGCGAGAATGGTTTCCCTAAATCAATAACAGGAGGGCTGTTGTTTCAACATGGCACACATAATGTTGAAAGTATTAATGGGGGTGGATCCGAAAGTTTTTTTAGATTTATAGGTGCAACTCATATCCCTGGGCTTTCGGAAAGGTTTCAACAAATCCTTAAACCACAGGATCACCAATTCAAACTAGGCTTCAAGCCGCGCAAAGTAATAAGTAATTGTTTCACTAAGCTAAAGGATCCGACACCCAAAGAACTACGTTCGGACGTAATTTACAAAATACCCGGCAAGAGTAGGAATAACGAAAATTGTCTGATGAGCTATGTTGGAACAACAGGGCAATTCCTTAAAAACAGGATTTCTAACCACAAAAGCGGAAACCAAAATAAAACAGCGCTAACTACACACTGTGCATTATCCAACCATGCTCCAGATTTTGAAAATGCCTCTATCCTACATCACGAAAAACACTATAAGAAAAGATTATTGATAGCGGCATTATATATTCAGAAAACTCCCAATACCATGAACAAAAAGACGGATACAGACAATATCAATAACATTTATTGCGCGCATTTGGAGAGCTTTGGGAAATGATAAAGCTACGTCTAGCACCAGTTGTTTTTGAAGAGTGGTTGGATAACCTTCCACAACTCCTATAGTTTCTTTTACCGTTTTGTCATTAATTTATTTATTTAGTTTTTATACTGTGGTTTTTAATTAGTGTTTGCTGTTTATTATCTGTTAATATTTTTACAATGCTGTGTAATCCGTAAGTAGCCTTTGTTTTCTACTTTTTTAATTTTTATATCAAGCAATAGTTACATTAATGTTTAAATTAGACTGCGTCCTTGAGAACGGTTCGAGACATCGGCCGAAACGTCGGAGAACAAATAAAACTCTCACAAACTAAAGAGGTGCTTTTTCTCCTGATCGTCCAGCCCGAAAGTCCCAATAACGGGAAAAAAAATGAAAATATGCCATTTAATAGTACTCAGGAAGAGCTTTAATTTGATATCACACCAAATTGGATAACCCCAAGATTAGTAGGTTCCACCACCCCCCCCCCCCCCCATTCAAAAACCCCTAACGACGTATTTTTTTAGCACATCGGAAAGCTCCCCATTTACTTATTCTAAATCAGAAAACTTTATGCAAATCCATCCACCTTTACTGCCATACGAATCACGTTCCACCATAAGCGGAAGCGGTAAGAATCTTCCGTTAAGTTTAAATGCCAAATTTTCCGTAAGAAAAGTACGGCAAGAGTCGCTGATTACTTACGGATGCGTGTGTTATCCAATGATATTAATGAAATATGAATGAAATCGGTAACATTTTGATTTTATTATAGAAAGTTTGGCAAGGAGCTAGGAAAGCGAGATATTGCTTCTGGAAGCGCTGTCGATTATTCTTCAGATTTTACTTATTTTTTTACACAGGGAGATTTGTAAAGAAGTGTTCCAACATGTGCCAATTGATTCTTTAAATTTTTGTGCAGTCACTAGAATACTCAATTGGAAAAATAAAAAAAAATAATGGTAGACATTTTTTCCAATGGAGTATTTTAATAGCTCTACAAACATGTTAATAACTTTTGATGGACTAAAGAGATTGACATCGTTCTTTTTTTATTTGAAACATATCTTAAGGGTGCACTTTTTTCTGTTCTCAAACCATATACTTATCAAGGAAATTTTGAAGGAAGGAGGATAAAAAGTACATTTTGAACCATAATTTAAAAAAAAATTAAATTTAACGTTCATACCTGCCAAATTTGTTAACGGATCGAGACATGTGAGGTACTGTTAAAAAGTTCATAATGCATACTTTTTATCAAATTCTTATTTGTCGTCGCACTGTGTTTCAAACAGATGTAATTATCGTTTATATGAGCTCACCTCCCTACACACGCGAAAATATTTCAGCCGTTAAAAATGGGCTGAAGGAGGGGTTTTACGAAATAATTTCGTATTGTGAACGCTGATCACAATCGATTGGCACACATGATCTTTACGAATCACCCTGTATAATGTCCTTAAAAGATACAAAACTTCAATTAAATCAACTTGCATTTGTTAATTAAATTTAAAATTGAAAACCTTAAATTTCAAGATAGTAACCCTTACGGAATGTGATGTCTAATTAGGGCAAAAATGTCAAAAAATCGAGAGTAAACCTCAGTTTCGTTCCAATCATAAAGTTCTTCAGCTTTTTGGCAGAACGTTACATAGGTCTTTGTGATGTGAATATATGTACATATTTCGATAGTCAAAGATTATGAACTTTTGTTTTTTATTTTTCATGGTGGTTAGTTGGTCCCCTCAAAAAACATTTCAAGGATTAAAAACAAAATTTCAAAATATTTAGTGAATAGCCTAATACCCTTGACAGACGATAGCTATAATTTTAAATTATCTACATCAACAAGATAATCTCTGTCGTGTGTCACCCCTGAGCTTTTAATTATTCCACAAAGTAATACATAATCGCCATATCTTGGCAATGACATAATTGAGTTTGGTTTTTGAGGATTATCGCAAAAGCGTCACTAAAAACACGTAGTAGTGATTCTGTAAACTAACAGTGACAGCTTTCAGACGCAGCTGGTCTATGAAATTTAAGAACGTGTTAATTTTGGAGGAAAATTTTGTTTAAATTATGGAAAAAATAAAAAAAAATAAGCGAAGAGTGTTGTGGATTGATGTTGCAGTTAATAAGCTTATTGCTTTATGGGCAGAGAAGTTAGCAGCCTTGAGAAAAACAAAGAGAAATTCCCATGTTTATCAAAACATATCATGCGCTCTGCTGGAACAGAGCATAATTGCAAGTGCAGCTGAAGTTTATATAAAAATTTCAAATTTAACGCAGAGATATAGGTATTTATAGAAGATATAAATAAAATTTGATTTAAAGTATTATTTGAATTTTAGAAGTGAAAGAAAAAGTATAGGACCATCTGGGGGTTCTCCCTCATCTTTTAAATTTTATGAACAAGTACACAGAATCCTCGGAGGACTGAAATATAATGACCAGAGCCTTGTTCACGAGAGCTTCACTGAAGGTAAAAAAAACATAACGTGCAAGTAGTTCTTATTTTCATAAAAATTTATTTCTTAGATACAATGGATATCCTGCCTGAAACGTTATGTTCCAATATTATGCATCAAGTTTCTGATGAACCCGCTATTAATTGCTCTACATCTTCCTCAGCGCAAGCATCATCTCGCGCAACACTAGGATTAGCATCATTATCCAATGCTGCGTCACCAGTAAGAGCTAAAAAAAGAAAAAGAAATATGGACGAGTTAATACTAGGAGAAATGAAAAAATGCAATGAAATTGCTGAAAAGGAAAATGATAATAATAATAAATTAATGGAAAGGGCTATAAAGAACGACGAGAAAAAAGCTGAACTATTAGAAGACATTCTGAAATCAAGCCATACATGTAATTAAAGTGTATGTTATGTTATGATGACATGTTTTCTACATTCAACGAAGAATTAATGTTTTTCTTTTATTTGAGTCTTGTAAAGAATTTGTTTTGTTTTTTTTTTAAGAAGACTGATTTTATTTTGATAAAATGGCTGTTATGTATTTTTTTAATTGAATTTTGTAAAGTATCTGTTTAATTTTTTTAAGAAGAAAAATATGAATAAATCCCTCAAAAATTAAACTGTTTTGCAAAGCTTTACTTACAAACATTCTGAGCAATGGCGTCTCGTATTTTTTTAGCTATCGTATTAGTTTCTCCGACACTAGTATTAAATGTGGGTTGATCTTTCTGATTTAAAATAGCTTCTTCGGTCCAAGAACTCCAAACTGCATCATTGTACTTTGCGCAAAAGTTGTGTAAAATGCAGCAAGCTCTAATAATTAGAGCGGCATTATTAATGTTAACTTCTAAACCCCTGCCGACTTTTCTGAATCTGGCCTTTAAATGGCCAAATGCATTTTCAATTACCCTCCTACATTTTGATAAATGGTAATTGAAGTCACGTTCAGCTGTAATTGATGATGTCGGATAGGGTTTCATCAGGAAAGGAGAAAGTCTAAATGCAGAATCTGCAATTAACAGCACAGGTACATTTTCGCCCGATATTGACCTTGAATTATTTTGAAAAAGAGGGTTTGTTATGTGTGTATTTTTCAGGAGTGAACTTTCGAAGATGTATGAGTCATTGTTGCGACCTGGTGATCCCACATTTATATAAGTGAAGCGACATCTTAAAACATATATATTAAAAGATTATTAATATTAAATAATATTTATTGGTACCTGTAATCTGCAATCGCAAGTAGAACCACAGAGTGCCAACCCTTATAATTGTAATAATCGGTGGCGTCTTCTTTCGGAACGTTTACTTCTATATGACACCCATCTACAATACAATTTATTTATTAATATTGAATAACTATTATTGGAAATTTTAGTCTACCTATGTGGCACCATAGCACTGCGGAAAGCCTAGTGCGGCAAATCCAGCAACATTTTCCTCAATTTTTTGTTGGGTAGGAGGATATCCAACGATAAACCTTTTCTCCATTTTTTTGCAAATTTCCTCGCAAACTTCCCGAACTATTTCACCAACAGTAGACCTCCCAACTCCGAAAACATTGGAAACTGTTCGATATTCCGCAGATGACCCCAGTGCATAAAGTGCTATCGCAACGCGCTTTTTTAGTGGAATTGCATCTCTCATAACAGTGTCATCCCGTCGCAAGGATTGCAAGCGTTCACTTGCTCTTTAAATAGGCCTCTGCTCATACGAAAGTTCTCTTTAAATTTGTTATTGTTCTGAAGCGGAACATCTTCTTCCCAGAATTTTTTATTTCGGGCCTTAAAAGTTACATAAAAGCATAATAAAATTAATATTAGGTAACAACTACGATTATACTTACTACAGTCCAAATTTTTCTCCTTTTTCTAACAGAATATCGTCTCCACATTGCTGCAAGTATTAACATGCGTCTTCTATTTGCTCTAAGCCTTCGTGCACTATTATAAATATTTCTTTTTAGCTTCTTACGTCTATTTAAAAGAATTGTTAGATATAATAGCTCCTGGTAAAACATTTCAATTGGCTGCTGTCTACTGATACTGGCTGTTGCAAACAAAATTTGACTTAAATGTCAAATTCGTCTGTCACCATATATTTAATTGGAAATTAAAAATAATTTTCAATTACATAATTGGAAATTATTTTTGGTCGTCTGTCGACGGTATAAATAGCCTAAAATGTGCAAAAGAATACCAGCGGAGCGGTATCTTCTAGGTTTCTAAAGCTAAAATTTTGATATTATCAGGGTTAGTAGGTATTGAGTCATAGATAACAGGAAAACTACAGCTTTTTTCGTCAGTCTCATACCCAGCAAACCTTGCGAAGCCAATACTATACACAAAAATATCACAAAGTGGAACATAAATTTCGCTAGTGAATTCAAATGAGATATCAAAGCGAAACCTCGAGCGGGAGCAAATGTTGACAGAACATTGTATCACATTCACTTTGCCTTTCTTTTTCCTTTTTTATTAACCTATGTCTGTAGGTACCTACCAATGAAATCCAGTCTCCTATAAATGTAGCCTTGCATTTTACCCTTAATGTTATTTAATGTAATTTTAATTTTTCACCTTTTACAATTCACTGGTAGAAACACAAATACAACATATTTCTGATCTGTTCACACTGAAATTCAAACTGAGATGGAAAAATTGAACCGAAAATCTTGAAACTGTAAATGTAAAATGCTCAGAATTGCAGGCACAAAACATGTGCGCTGTTTATGTAAAATAAATAAAAGAGAACAGAATTTATATTCGCGTTCGTTTCGATTTTATATCGCTCCTATTACATAAATAATTTTTAGCTCTGTCGCATTTACTCTCATGTTTCGCATTGTGCAGCTCTACATATTGTCGCTTAAATTTCGCTGTTGCGGACGTTCGCCAAATTGTTTGCTGGGTAGTTGCTGGAAAAATTGTGTTTTGTGTTAACTTTTTAGACAACTCATACTTATAAGGTCAACTCTTATAGGATCCCAGTGTGCAAAAGTTCTCGTTTTCGTTACGAAAATGAGAAGATTTTATCCGTTTAGCGATGAAATGATATGGCAATGACATCTTCTGTGTTAAGTTTTCGGAACGCCTAAAGTATGAAAAGGTTTACAAGTTGACGATATTATTCATCGCATAAGCGATAAGAAAGTGATAAGTTTACATGCCAATAAAAACCTCGGAAACTTATCGTTTTTTGATCGCTTTCTTATCGAAAAATTTATTGATTTTGGATCCAAAATATTATGCATTTCGTATCGTTAATGTTAGTGACTCCGGATTTTAATTAATAGTAGCGTTGCTTTTATAAATCTATCTGGATAAGGATTAGACATATCCATTTATTAGGTAATTTACTGGTGATTTGCTTGTTCCAGATTTGTTTTGGATTTCAAAATATCCTTTTTATTTTTGTTTTGCAACCCTGTCTTTGCCGTAATTAAAATATTTTTAAAGGTACTGTCTATATCCGCGTCGGATGCATGTAATATGTTGTAACAGACTCCTGCAAGTCAAGACATAATTTATTTATTGAGCACTATTACATGCAAGACTGAAGGTACCTTTCAATAGTTTTATTCAAAATAATGGATTTTATTATCATATTTTTATGATATCCGAACCATGAAAAGTGGATTGCTACGTCATTTGCTATTAAACTCTTCAGGTTGCTCTGAAAATATTTTGTTTTATACTGCTTTTGTTTATCTAATGCTCCTAAAACATAATATTACAAAGCAACCTCTTTTGTAATATTTTGAACTCGTAAATTTACTTTGATTGTAAGAAAAAATTAGCACTTCTTCACTCACGCACGGACAATACCAAATGCAAGACTACATCAGAAATCGACAAATCCTCAATCCGGTTTTTTTTTCAAGAGTAAACCACATGCGGAGATTCGATGGCAATCGCTCAAACGATAAATTTTTCTTAATTTCGGAAAGTTTTCGGAACGAAAACGAGAACCTTCTCAGCATTAGCTCGTATTCCCCTTGTTTTATTTACCATTACGTTTTTTTTGCCATCAAACGATATCTTCTCGACAAGTATGCTCCCATTAAAGTAAATACTTACTTTCTTTAATCATAGAGCGGGAATATTTTTACCGTAGATTTAAGCGTCTCAAGTCCACCACTGCTAGAAACACTTACACAAAAGCCCGGAATGCGGTTAATTCGGCTATCTGCGCAACCAAACTTGTGTATTACTCTTCAAAATTTAGTCCTGATATTCCCTCCAAAACTCTTTGGAAAAATCTCAAGCTGGCGGGTGTTTGTGGAAAGGAACAAAATAATTGCAATGTGAACCCAAATGATCTCAATGCTTATTTTACTTCCAGGCATTCTAGTTCCCCTAACACTGGTCGTTTTCCAGTGGTCATTCAAGCCCGCCGTCACTTCGAAAGTCTTTTTTCCTTCAGGTGTTCAACTGCTTAAGAATTGTCTAGGGCGATCTACTCAATTAAATCTGATGCAATCGGCCCAGACAATATGCCGCCTAGATTTCTGAAGATTTTATTTCCTTTTATTCATCCATATGCATTACACATTATCAATTTTTACCTGACGTCTTCTAATTTTCCAGCCTCTTGGAAACTAGCAAATGTGCTTCCGATCGCTAAGGTAAGATTATCAGAAAGTGTTGGTGATTTCCGCCCAATTAGCATCCTGTGTTTCGTGGCTAAGATGTTGGAGAAATTAATGTGCTGGCAAATACAAAGCTTTCTCACGGACCACAAGCTGCAATCTCGATTGCAGTCGGTTTTCGTTCCCGTCATAGTTATGAATCAGCTCTGCTAAGAGTCACAACTGACATTCGCGAAGCGCTTGATAATGCCGACGTCAGTGTTCTAGTCCTCCTCGATTTCTCTTAGGCTTTTGATAGCATCCGCCAGTAATTTAATTGAGAATTTCCTGTTAAACTGCGAGCAAAGGGTGAAAGTCAATAGTGAGATTTCTGATACTCTTCCTCACTCCGAGGTGTTCCTCAGGGGTTAGTTCTTGGTCCCCTCCTTTTTTCTGCATGTATATTAACTATCTTCCTGATGTATTGCAGGATGTTGAAATTCAACTGTATGCGGATGACGTTCAACTTTACTGCAACAGACCGATCGGTCTTATAGAAGATTGTGTTGAGCATATGAATTGTGACATTGACCGAATTGCAAAATGGTCCTATAACAATGATCTGATGTTAAATCCGCTAAAATCTCAGTGTATACTATTTAGCGGATATTTCTCCCATAACGCTAAATGGGACCATCCATCCTGCCTTTCATGAGTCAAGTCAAGAATCTGGGAGTTCGCTTAGACGACAAGCTGCGGTTATGTCAAGGATGTCAAGGATTTAATGGGCAAGGTATACGCTAGACTGCGCAGGCTCTGGCTCTCCGCTAGTATATTATTACCTAACCTTCGCTCAAAGCTAGTCAAAGCTCTCCTATTACCGTACTTTCCATATGGAAGTATACTTTTCCCTAAACTTGACTCACTTTGCGCAACACGAATTGAAGTTGCGTTCAACGACTGCATTAGGTTTATTTATGGACTGCGTCCTTTTGATCACGTGAGTTCATACAAATTGAACTTATTGGGATGTATATTGGTATACACTAGACTGCGCAGGCTCTGGCTCTCCGCTAGTATATTATCACCTAACCTTCGCTCAAAGCTAGTCAAAGCTCTCCTATTACCGTATTTTCCATATGGAAGTATACTTTTCCCTAAACTTGACTCACTTTGCGCAACACGAATTGAAGTTGCGTTCTTCAACGACTGCATTAGGTTTATTTATGGACTGCGTCCTTTTGATCTTACAAATTGAACTTATTGGGATGTCCAATTGATCTATACTGAATGTGGAGGGCAGTTGTTTTTCTGTATGACCTGCTGCAAACAAAGGAGCCCGAATATCTATACTGTTGAATACGATTTCTCCAATCAACCAGACATAATAAATTACTATCAATGCGCTGCAATAAAACAATACTCGAGAGTTCTTTCTTCGTTCAAATCCCACGTATTTGGAATACTTTGCCTCCTAGCGTTAGGGAGATTAGAGTGGAGCTGCTTTCAGAAGGTTTTGAAAAATGTTTCTAGTCACTAATTAAATTCCCATTTAGCTTTTTATTTTGATTTCGTATTTCTTGGCAAAATTTCACTTTCTTTTCCTTTTTCTTTTTTTTGTTACATGCTACTTCATTACCTTTTTCTTAATATATAAACCGAATTAAATTGAATTAAATTATATTAATTAATAATGAATTATGTTATAGCTAACTGTAGTTTCGTAAATTTATCAACCGAATTTATATTTTGTACAATATAAGATGTAATTCTTGCGTACATGAATAAATATTATTATTATTATATACATAGTTACGTACGATACGACTGATGTCAATTTCCGAGGAATTCGTTAAAGCAAATATTTTCTATTCATGAAATTGTTCTTCGCCGGCATTTTAAGTTGAGATTTTATTGAGTGAAGTACAAAGTGAAGTTTTACTACGATGAGTATTTATTATTTATTTATTCGATATCATATTTACTTGCTATTTGCAAAATGCTTTGCAAGAGAAGTCAATACCAGATCGTACTGTTAAAAAAAATCGAATCCAAAGTGAACTAGCAACACATACAAGAACTTCGGAAGAAAGTCGTCCTAGTGTGCTGCCGTTCACTTGCTGAAGAAAATCCGCAACTTTCATTAGATTTACCTTAAAAAATCACAGATTTCAAATCTTATATTTCTGAATATATTATGTTATGATTCCCAATATAACAGAAAAACCTTCATTATGTAAGTTCAAAGTACAAATATTTATTTTCAACAAAAAACGAAACAAACTAAACCTAACAAAAGGAAAAATCCATAACAAAACTGTTTCTCGGCTTTATCCTGCAACGTCTGAAAAGGGCATTATTGACTATATTGCCGCTAAGTTTCTGTTGGAAATGCTGTTTCTTCTTGGAAATTTGTTAATTTTAAACTGGGTGTTCCTGATCACTTGTTTACTTGATTACTGAATGAGAATGTCTGGCCGTGTGGAGTTATTGTTCGTAGATTTACTAATCTGACTAAAAACGGGGCTGTGGTGCCTCTGCTAACTCAGAAAACATAGGTGAAGCTCCTCCATTACCTGTAGGCTTATCTTCATTAAGATGTTCTTTTCAAAATGTCAGTGGTTTACAGACTAAGATTAATAATTATATTGGCTCGACCCAGTTTTCCTATGATATAATCGCTTTAGTGGAGCTCCATATATTCATCGGAGACTTTCAGCAGTTACTTCATAGTGTTTCGTAAAGATCGATCACTAATCGTAGTGGAGGAGTCTTATTGGCGATAAATGCTTCTCTTCATGCTCGTGAAGTATCATTGCCACATTCATCGTTCGATGTTGAGCAGTTTTATGTCCGTATTTCTATAGAGAAAAGGGTTCTCGATTGCTTTGTCTCCAATACTCCACTTAATTCGCCAGTACAAATATATGAAAAACGTATTAATAATGTCAACAGGTTGACTGAGTCTATGCTGCTGGAGAATGTTCAGGTCTGCGTCTTTGGTGATTTTAATGCTGGAAACTTACAGTGGTCATGGAATGAAGATGATAAGGTCCTGGTTCCGCTGAACGTTAAAAGAGATTTTGAATTTTGCCTAATTGATGGTCTCTTGTCTTTGAATCTAATCCAAGTTAATAATGTTACAAACTTCATAGGTAGACTTCTTGAGTTAAGTTTTATTAGTGATAATTTGATTTATTCTGTAATTGAGGCTTCTTATTTATTATCAAAAAGTACTGTTAATCATACTGCTATTGATTTAAATTTTAACTTCGTTGAATTTTCGAGTTCTTCATATAGCGCATTTGACCAGAATAAATTGTCCTATTTTTATGATTTCAGGAAAGCCAATTATGCTGCTATCAACGAAGCCTTAAGTGTGTATAATTGGGAATTTTTGTTATCCCTGAATAACTTAAGTGCTGCTTATTCACATTTTCTAGAAGTTCTTTACAACTTATTTCTTTTATATGCTCCTCTCACTAGAAGGAGAAATAATTCTGGTTTTCCTTGGATGAATTATAGGTTGAAGAGACTGAGAAATGCACGGAACGAGGCTCATGAGAGATTCAAATTGTCTGGTATGATTGACGATCACACGCTTTTTAAGAGGTTGCTGAAAGAATATAATTTCTTAAATAAGTTTCTATATAGTCAACACTTGGCATCGGTGGAGTCGAGTATAAAGATAAATCCAAAAGCTTTTTGGTCATTTCTAGTCAGTAAGCGTAATTTGTATGGTATTCCATCTTCTATTGATTTTAAAAATAAAACTGCGGATAATATTTCAGATTCATGTAACCCTTTTGCAGAATACTTTGAGTTTGTATATTTGGAGGACTTAGCCTTTCCAATTGACTCTGAGATTACCACTCATATTTCCCCACGGGTCGACTTAGGCTCAATGTATGTGTCCGCGAAGAAAGAAGCTTAGCATTGTTCAATGCTAGGTGTAGCCACTCTTCTGGTCCAAACAATATTCCAGTGATATTTCTATATCGGTGCTTTTTTCATATATATTTAATTTGTCGTTATTCTCCTCAATGAGTGGAAAATTTCATTCGTTCGTCCTATACATAAAGCTGGGCCTAAAAATTGTAGTAATTACCGTCCTATTTGTAAAATCTCTGCAATTCCAAAGCTATTTGAAAGCATTATCTCTGATAAAATTTCTTTTTTAGTTAAAGAGTACATTTCTATAAACCAACATGGTTTTGTAAAAGGACGCTCTACTGCAACCAATTTAGTAGTCTCCTATGTCAACTTTTGCTTAATGTCCTAGAAAAAGGTGGTCAGGTTAAAACACTAAAGTATATCCCGATTTCGCAAAAGCATTTGATAAGGCTAATATTCGGTTGCATTTATATAAACTTGAGGAATTTGGATTACATTCTGCGCTTCTTACATGGTTCTCTTCCTACTTGACCAAACGAATACAAATTATCAAAATTAATGAAGAGTACTCTCGGCCGATTTTGGTCCATTCCGGTATGCCTCAGGGGAGTCATCTAGGTCCCCCTCTTTTTATTATATTTATCAATGATGTATTTAACATCTTTGAATTTTCCTCTGTTCTAGGTTTTGCTGATGATTTAAAAATTTTCATGGAAATTGTTGATATGTCTGAAGTATTCAAATTCAAATCAGAAGTCGATAAATTTGGCGAATTGGTATAATCTTAATCATTTATCGATAAAATCTTCTAAATGTAAACATTATACGGCTACTAAAAAAGTATCAACAATTAATTTTGAAGTGTTTATCGATGGGATTATTATTCCTAAATATAGTATAGTTTCAGACCTTGGTGTTATGCTAGATAGTAAATTTACTTTTACTAACCACATTGATTATGTAGCAAGTCAAGCTAATTCTCGGCTTGGTTTTGTTAAACGTCGTGCTAGTGAATTCTCTGATCCATACATACTTAAGGCATTATTTTCAGCATTCGTTAGGCATATATTGGAATATTGCACGGTTGTATGGGATCCTTACTATGTGACACATTCTAACAGAATTGAAAATTTGCAAAGGAGATTTACCAAGTTTGCTCTTAGGAGACTTAGCTGGACAGATGATTTACCTCCTTATGATGCCAGTTGATTGGCTTACAGAAACTGTCTCTTAGACGAAAAGCTTATAATACTATGTTTATTAGAGATATAATTGAATACAAGATTATTTCTCCTGGTATCTTAAAAGCTTATCCATTTATATGTGCCATGTAAGAAGATAAGACTGCGCCTTATCTTTTTGAAGCTTTTCATAAGATAAATTATGGCCAGTAGTATATTAAGTCGTTGTATTCGGCAGTTTAATTTGTGTAGCAGCATAATTAACTTTAATCAAGATAGATTATCTTTCAACGCCTCTGTTTCGGATTTTCTTGAAGCCTTACTATGACTATTATATTATACATATATAGTTTTATATAACATATTGTGTTAGTTTTAGTTGATGCTCATGTGTTTATTTTTATTTATTCTATTATTTGTTACACGCAACTTTTATGCGCGTAATATGCCTGCTAGCTGAAGGTGTGAGTGGAATAATTAGGTGCCGAGCCCAGAGCACTCAAGGGCGCCACATGGTTTTTGAGTTCACGAACTCTAGTTGGATCTGGGAAACTGGAGAGCTCAAGATTTCAATAGAAACAGCAGTAAGTACCAATTGGATGAGGACCCGCTATGACTTACGTGCGAATTCAGCAGGATTAAATGAAGGTGATCTAGTTTGGCTATACAACCCGAACCGACGTAAGGGACATTCTCCAAAATCACAACAATACTGGGAGGGACCATATTCAGTAGTAACTAGAATAAATGACGTAGTATACAGGATTCAACGTGGTACAGGAGGCAAACGAAAAATCGTTCATCTGGATCGCTTGTGTCAATACTACGAGCATCAAGACAGTGAACCACCTGTTGTTCAGGACGAACAAATTTAAGAAGGAGGCAGTGTTACGTGCAATAGAAAGAGACAAGTGGTGACATCTACTGGCAATGGAGGGTAAACAACTTCAGGTTCGATGATGAAATTTTCAGGAAGGTTCAGGAATAGAATGATTAGAATAGTCAAGAAGCTTCAGGAATAGAACATTCCAGAATAATCTGGAGAGTTTCTAGGATATAAATATAATAGTTGTCACCGCCAGAAAAAGAGTCTTGTCTTAGACGTTGCAGTGTTAATAAGCGAAAGTAGTAAACGGGCGAAAGTGTTGTAATTGGATTGCGATAACTGAAAGTTCAGTAATAGCGATAATTAAAGTTGAGTTGATTAAATGAATGTTTGTGAATTTTATATGATTAGAGTGAAATAAAGTACTTGTATATTAATTATTTAATATTGTGTTTTAAAGAACGAACCAAAGGCCACGCTCGCAACAATATTAACTTTCAGATACACTAATCCTCGCGTGCCGCCTTCGGCCATAGAATAGTAGCAACTTTACAATTAATTTCGAATTATCCGCCAATATACATTATATTTTCTTACTACCTAACACCATGGAAAATGGATTTAATTCATTAATTTATAACAACTTACACAATCTACTTATGTAACTCTAGCTATTGCTATGGTATAATACGTGACCTATTTCCTTCATAGGTGAAATGGTTAATCCCTAGAAATACGAGATCGACGATGATAACTTCTAGCAGTTGGTGCATGCTTGTGTAAGTATTAATATTGTAGCAGCACAATGGACGCTAAACTTACTAGGCAGTTTCTATTTTCGGATATCAACTCCAGGTGGTGAGGATTCCGCTCACGGAGCTTCTCGAATACCCGAGCCCAATGTGTTTCCTGTGGTTAAACTAGGTGGCTCTCCAATCTGATATCCCGGGTGAACATCCAAGTTATAATTGATCTGAAATATAGAAAACCTTTTGCAAAATCAATCCTTTACACGGCTAACAGCTAAGGGACGAGCACACACAGGTAAGACGAGTTCGCATGCTTTCAGATTTTGTACTAACACACTATCCAGTCCTTTTTTCCCCAGGACATACTCGTATTTGGCCGTAATAATTTTAGTTTTAGTATATGCATGGTCTGTTGATTTGTATTCTGTAGACTAAGAATAAATAAATAAATGAATAAGTCTAGCTTATTAGGTTTAATAAAATTGTGGGCAATTTTTAAGAAAATTTGTTCAGATTCAAGCTGTAGTCGGTGAATTAAATTTCTTTTTTTCGATTGAAACAAACCGTTTAATCATTGAAAAAATTCAAAGAATATGTGAGAAAATAAAAATAAGCTTTTACTTTAAACGAGCTTAGTTGTTTAGAATCCTTTTTGTAGTTCCGAAATTTTCTTCTAAGTCTGCTAATAAAAAATATTGATATAATACGTTCCAAAGATCTAGCAGTCTACTTATGCAATGTTGCATACAAAGCCAACGGGTTATGCCTAATTGTAGCATTACAGTACTTTCTGCTAACAACAAACATATCTGTATCTGTTTGTAACCTAGACCTGAAGAATTTATGTTCTCTCAGCATAACATTAGCGTTGTATGACGCAAATCCGATAATGTTTTTCTTAATATAAAAAACGTTTTTTATTTTTATCCAAACTGGAATCCAGAGCATCGATTTCAATAAGCTCAAGGAGCTCGGTCCTTACCCTACCATCTAAATAGTACCTAACTAGTAAAACCAAATTTTTTCTTGAACTTATGTCAGTACTTTCGTCAACTAAAATACTGAAATATTTTTTTTTTGTAAATTATTTACATATTTTTTAATTTTTTGAGGTGATTATTTCAGTACACTTAGTCCTATATAATTTTATATCTCGAATTATCTTAGGGTGTAGCAATTTAATTAGTAGCACCAATTGATTGATCGTTTACTGAGATAGCTATATTATGACCGGCTATGAAGGCACTAAGCTTAAGTTCACTTTCCTTAATTTTTTCCAACCGTGACTATGGCCCGAGAAAAACTGCTTTTACACTTGTAGAGTGTTTGGCAAGATTCGTTTCGTCAGCTTTTAATGAGCAATTACACACCACACATCTACATTTTAAATTATTTGCAGGAAACTTTTTAAGCCATGCACGAAATAATTCATCTTCCGCAACTAATCCTTTTTGAATTCTTGCTGGTATTTTCTTGATTTTTTTTACAGGCGAACGCGAACTTTTTTCTTCTTCATTATAGCTGCTAGAACTCGACCTGTTTTTCCACATTCAATTTATAACTTACATAATTTAAGAACAGCATACAAAAGTTTAAGATTAGCACACAAACTCCATTAAGTGTCAAGTTATGTCAATCAACAATTTAACTTTTACAGCATATGAAGTTGCAGTTTCTACCTATTAAGGTGTAAAAACAATTAGACTGCGCCGTAGTTGTATTCTTTTAGAAGAAATCTTCAATAAATAATTTATGTAAGTCCTTATAAAATTCCGTAGATATGAATCTAAAATCCGAAACCCGTAGATTTGAATTTTGAGGTAAAAAAATCCGTAGATTACGGAAAAATCCATAAGAACGGCAACAGTGACTAGCGAACCACTGTCGGCTCGTCAATACGATTCGAGTGCTCCGTTTTTTTCCGTCCTGCAATTCCAAGTACGTCGCAAGCGAATTCAATTTCGAAGCTTAACTTCACCTAGTCGAATTGATTTACTTCGAATTCTATTCAGTTTTGAACCGCAATGTTTGCAGGGTACTTAAATTCGATCAATCTACTATTCGTTGATAAAGTTCTGGTACGGAACCCTCAATGCGCGAGATCGACTCGCTCTTGACAGAATTATTTAATTTATAGGTACATATGTATGCAGAGCTGGGCAAGTATCAAAGAAAAAGTACACAAGTACAAGTACTGAAGGCCTGAGGACTTCAGCGTAAGTACAAGTACCGAATGTATGAAAAGTACTAAGTCTATAACAAGTACTGAATACTTTTTGAAGTATTTTTTAAAGTACTTTTTTAGAATCTTTATACGTTGGCAGTAATACAATGAAGTTTATCGAGTTCAGTTAATAGATATTAATAAATAAATCCCTTTTGAAAACTATAATATATATAGTAACCTTGTGGCTACTACTTATATATCGGTGCTGCAAGTAGAGTAAAACTTTCGACTCTCACTGCTACACTGAACTATTAGAGGTCCACCCAAGCACCCATTATCGCCCCCCATAATGCATAACAATTCTAAGGAAAAAATTTCCAATAAATTTCTAAGAAAAAATTGAGGCCCCGCTACATCAGGTCGAGGCATCGTTGATTTTATATTGGAGCGGGGCATTGCTTGCTTAACCGTGGTTATGTCCACTGACATATATAATAGGGACTGCTTAGTTTTCTATTTCACGTGGGCACAATTGCTTTTGTCAAAATGAGCTCTTACGTATTTTGTTCACTATATTTGTAGGTACTTAATAGATTCAGAAATACTTAAGTAAAAATGTTGGTACTTAAGTACAAAACTAAGTGTTAAGTACAAGTAAATAGAAGCAAGTACTTATTTTCAAGTACTAAGTAGGGTATTTCAAAAGTATTGAGTAATAAGTCATAAGAAACGAAAACAAACTTTAAGTACATAGTACTTAAGTCGTTTTTTACTTAAGTATTGCCCAACTCTGTATGTATGTACTTAGTATTTGAAATAGTTTTGTTTATTGTAACACCAAAATGTTCAATTTTTTCTTTAATTTTACAACTTCGTATAGACATTTTATTTTGTTTATGTATTATAAAAAAAAACTTGAGTTTGTTATAAAAGAAAAACGTGTTATTCTTTATATTACGAACTCGTTCTATTTTCGATTTTCCGGAAAAGTCTTGAAACCGAGCATTCTATTGTCAGTCTTACGATATTACTTAAAAACTTGAATCGTTTTGCGCCAAAATAATAGAAATAATTACATTAAGTACATAAATTATTAATTAGTTTTAAAAAAATGATCTTCATCAATCATTAAGGTACCTCGCCATGCCAGACCTGCATTTTCCTTGACTACTTGGATAACGGTTATTTGGACATGTTCTCATTTGTGAATTTATATTGAGCGAATTGTAACGAACCATTTCGAACAAATTGCTCAAAGCACATTTATTAATTATTTGAACAAATCTTCAAAACAGTCGTTAACAATCTTAGATACAAACTAAGTTTAGCTTTCATTAAAGAGTGAAACCGGCCATTGACCCGTGCATTTGTTAGCTTCTGACCTGTAACTGTGGCGGAAGAAAGTTTTCAATCTTTGGCAGTGATGATTTATACAAATCAGATGACAAATTTCGTTACCTAGATCATTATAGACGCTTGGATGTAAGACTGCCGACATAAAAACTTATTTATGAAAGCTTTCCCGCAAGTAGCTTTTGCTCTTCCCATCTTCGTTTCGTAACTTTAAGCTAGTAGTACTACTCCAATCCAACCGGCTAAGCTTCGTGAAAAGGTTTTCTTCACTCTTTAGTCTGGAGTGAAATCGATCGTGGCGCACACGTATGTGTACATATGCAACGAGCTTCTATTTTTAATTGTTTATTTATGATAAGTGAATGAGCCATTTCGCAAGTGATACAATTTGTTAATTACATTGAAAGGTAACATTTTTACAATTGCAATTTTAACCATTAAAAGCTATGATTTTGTGAACCGCCGAAAATTGTTTATTTACCTCTGATGATGTACGACTTTCAGCAGAAAACCAGTTTACTTTTTACTTTATTCGCTGTCATAAACATTTTCTTTTTGGTTTATTTCCACATCGGCAAATAGGAAAGTTTTTATAAATCTTGTGATATAAATAAAATATTTCTGTAGGATTTACTTCTTGATTACCAAAAGAAGATATTTTAGAGAGTTTCCGTAAATTGTGAATTAATATTCATCCAAAAATTTGAAAGTTAAAATGGGATCAATAGGGTGACGATCGATTTGAATTTGCCAATACAATGTGTGAGCCAAGTTCAATGAGAGGTTTGTAATTCCTCTAGTTAATTTAAATTGAATAATTTGATATGTCTGAATATGCACAAAATGAAAACGAGTAACTATGCTATGTATTAGGCTTTAGAGCCGAATTTTGAGCGTAAAGTGTTAATGATGATTTCTATGTAAAATGGCTTTGATATGGACAAATTAACATACATATATGGTATGCATGTTCGCATATATGTATAAAGCAGTTTTATATTTTCCACTCAAAGAATAAAGAACCAAAATTTACTTTAAAAGTGCTAAAGTTTTCAATATTTATTTGTGCATAAATTATTACTAAGTATTACGGACTCTTCGCTCATTTCATAACTGCGACCCAATTAGATCTTTTGGGATATTAACTTCAATATTTACAGCCCACTCGAATTTTTGATTTTTAATCAACTTTCTGATATTCTTGACAACATTCGTTTTGTCCACTATCTGACAATGAGAATGTCATTTCTATATGGTTTTTATTGTGCGGCAAAAGAATTACAGTCATATAGATTATACGTGTACTTTTCAAATGTTTCATCCTCTTCCCGGCAAGTTTAATCATCAATTTCATCCATCTTTTTGAGGTGGCGTTTCAGAGTCCAATATTCAAGGTTAAGCTTGCTCTGGCTTATTCAGCGGTTGGAGTTTTTTAAGTTATGGTTTTACTACCATATATCCGTTCGCACTGGTTAATCTTGCTCTCGGTTTCAGAATATGATTTCTACGACTCAGATTTGTGGCCAAAATAGACTAAAATTCTATCAGGTACGAAGATTTCATGGAAGTTGATTTTAATCTCGAGTTCATAGATTCGTTTCGTGTAAATGCTCGAAGAATCAATTTCTCAAGTCGTTCTCAGCTTTGAACCAAAAGCCCAGTTCATGTGTGGGGTTGCGGAATTATAATACTCTTGACTCCTATGCTGTTATTTTTGGGGTTATGACTACTACTGCAGCTAATTTTAGTTTCTCCTTCTTATGTTTTTGGAATAGAGCAGTTCTTAATTTTAAATGCCAAAGAAAGAAAAAGACATAAACTTAAAAAAAGCCCAGACATTGGCTGTGTGTCTGTAAGGCGTTCGAATCCTAGCATGGCCTTTTTTTTAAATAAGAAGAAAAACGTTAATATAATTAAAAAAAGAAAAATCTGAATAAAAATTTACAAAAATAAAAGAAAATAAATAAAAAAAAATTAAATAGTAGATAAAAAACAAAACAAAAATTGAAAAAAGATTATAAACTTGAAAGAGAATCCCGTTCTAAGAAGCGGCAACTTTAGCTAGTTTCTTTACATTTTTCAATTTAAATTAAGTATTTTATATACAAAGCTAATACTATTGCTTTTTAAGGTTCCGTGCCCAAGTGTTATAAACGGGAACATTATTAATAAGCTTCCGATGTCCGTCCGTCTGGCAGTCACCGGGCTGTATCTCATGAACCGTAATGAAATATTCAAATAATAAAAGTAAAATTAAATTAAAAATGAAACGGGGCCCCCATACAAGAAACGTGATTTTTTCGGCGTTTTTTCCTCGTTTTATTCTTATTCATTATTTTTTCAAATGACTTATACTCTCATTTAAAAAAATAATTAAAAAGTACATAGTGTTAAATTTTGCATGATGGTACGGAACCGTGCGCGAGTCCGACTCGCCCTTGGCCGATTTTTTAGTATTGCAGCATTACTAGGATCCTGATAATATTCATTTTTATGGCCTCATGATACAAAGATACCAAGGTATGGCCGATTCGAGAGAAACTTTTTGCGTTACTACGTTATTTTGATCCAAATGTCATTTCCAGCGAATTTGTATTGAGCTTTTTGAATTTTATTTACTGAAATACTTTTTGAATATATTACAATATTTATAGCAAAAATTTAGTTTCTTCGTTTAAATCACTTCGGGATAAGTAATTATGTGCTAGTGGAAAAGCAAAGAAACTTCCAAATAGATTTTTTTTTACTTTGAGAAGGACGATTGAAGTTGAGACAAACACATTTGTGACACATAATTTGGCCATACCTTGTTAATCTTTGTATCATGGGCCTAGAACACTGACATGTATATAAATGGACTGCTTGTTGAACTAAAAATGAATTAAAGCATATGGAACCACTTTCATATTCCTGTCTCTTTCCGTGAGAGCATACTTTCCCATTGAACTGTAACGATTAGGAACGAGAAATTGCTTGTAAAATTCCTTGTAAAAAACACTTTCTTCGACTAATAATTAAAATTTAACGATACACATAGTCCCCAAACACTTTTGTAGTAATTCAGTAAATCCCACGGACATGCATATTAGAAAATTCGCAAATAATTTAAATATAGCGCCAATTTACGACAGTTGGTAGAATGACAGTGGGCATACTTTCTGAAATCAAAATTGGTGCCACATGAAACAGGAGATCAAGCAGTCCATTTATACAGGGTGTCCCGTATGTGATCTGGCACCCAAAGGATATGGATAGGTCATGCTTAGACAAACAAAAAATTGTATGGGTGGGGGGAGGGAAATGGTAACGGTGACCGAGATAACGGGACTTTAAGATATTTGGGTATGTTTTTATAGATCACCCTGTAACTTCTGAACGTTACACTCTATGATAATGATTTAGAAAAAAAAACGAGTAAAAATTCCGAAATTTTAAATTTGTTGAGCCATAACTTCAAAATAGAAAGGGCGAGGCAAAAAGTTTATAGACCATTGGAACGGCCCAACGATTATCTATCTACCAAAGTCTAAATCATTATCATAGAGTATAACGTTCAGAAGTTACAGGGTGATCTATAAAAATATACCCAAATATCTTAAAGTCCCGTTATCTCGGAAACCGTTACCATTTCCCTCCCCCACCCATACAATTTTTTGTTTGTCTAAGCATGACCTGGCCACGGCCTTCGGTTGCCAGACCACATACGGGACACCCTGTATATACATATGTCAGTGGTCTATACGATGAAATTATAGGGTAGGTATACTAAGTTTTTCATTTCATTTGCAATACATAGAAATAATGATAATAGAGCAAAATGGATTGGACAACGACACATAGTTAATATTAAAACTTATTTTGATTTTATATGTCGTGTGTACGTCCGCTTCAAGGGGTGAAATTTGTGCACACTTATAGATATTCGAAAATTGGACTAATTGGATAACTCCTTCGTAGGATTGTCATATAAAAAATTCGTTTTTCACTATATCGTGGCTTGGCAAGAAAAGTGACACATGTCAAAATTTGAAAATTTTTCAGAATTGCGCATTAAAAAAATAGCAGAATATTGTTTTTGAAATTGTATTAACGCCTTATAAGCTATGAAGTTGGCTTTGCATCTCATGTTTTGTTGTTTGAAGGTGACACGATATTTAATTAAGATAAACCCTGATTCATTTGTTAACCCCAATTTACACTTATTTTACTTTCGTCGATTTTTTTCTTTTTTGTATTTTCTTGAAAGCGATGCAAGAGTTTTTTTTAAGGAAAAGGAAGTACCATAATGCCATTTCGTGGGCATCGAGCAACGTACATACATATGTGTCGGCTATCTCGAATGAAGTTTATATAACTTTTTACGTTAAATGTTGAAGAAAACAGAAAAATTTTGATTTTTGAGTGATGTCACTTTTGCCAAAGTGCGATATATTCGGACACTTAGAAAGGTGAAATTTTGTATACAGAGTTTTCATAAAAGTGGTATGTAAAGACGATTTCAAAAATGGACTAAACACCTTAGATATTTTTATTGTACTGCGAAACCCTTCAGAATATGAAATCCTATGAAATTGGTTATAATTGTTTTTACTGTCCGACGATCCGTTCTAAAAATAGATGCGTAAAACCACTTTAACGATCAAACTTGGGCAGAGAGGTGACCATAAGAAATTACATACATATGGGCATTCATCCTAGGTCTTAGTCCAATTCTAGCTTTCTCTCCTGGTTTGTCTAAATTGCATAACGTAATGTAAATTAGTGAAATACTGTGAAAATCCCCTCGATAAAGGTATTGTTAAGAAGATGTGATATGAAGGTTGTGCACTGAGAATTCTTGAAATAATAAAAGGAATGTGTTGCTTAGCATTTCAGGGTCTTGCAAATTTGCTTAGACATGCCTGGAGTGTTTAGTTGTCTACATTAGCAAAGAAATCAGTTTTTTAGGAAGAAACTTGATGATGAACCATACCAGACGAGTATTCTTGATGCAATATGCATACCGGTTTTCTCATGAAGAGGTAAAAAAAACAGAGAGAAATTTCTACAATTGTGCTGCACTTTGGAGAGAAATTTCTACAATTGTGCTGCACTTTGGAGAGAAATTTTGCATCAAACAGTATTCTTGTTGTTCCGCACTAACCCAACCACAACAAAATATTTCTTGTTTAGAGGGGTCTAAAAATTCACGTCCTAGCTCTCAACTCTAAATGAAATAATGCACGCACACATTCAGTCCCTTATTCCTATATGAATAAAAGCCTGCAGCAAGAATACATGTCTGTAGGCGCCTACTCTGTTGTTAAACCGATATGCATACTGCATCAAGAATACTCGTCTGGGATGGCCCGATGTGTACCTTTTTACTGATACAGTCTTTCCCTTTTCATGAGTTATAATATCAGTATCTCAAGGACAAGTGACCTTTTTTCACGGAAATGTGAGCTGCGCGAGGTGATACATATAGCTAGCCGGCAATTAGGACTATCTTGTGTGAATTATGTGAAGAGTGCCATATGGGTGCGTGCTCGTCCGATTCGCTAAAATTTTTTATATTAATTCTTATTTAACAGTGACTAGAGATTGATTGAGAGATATTCTAGAGAGCCTGAGATATTATCGATACAGCAAAATAGTCCTCCTTCCAGTAATTATAAGCTTGGTGCCTTACCTTCCCAAAGGCTACACTTCCCATATTTCTTACTTAAAATTTGATTATGGTTAGGATAAGAAAGCAAGCTTAAGATTATCAGAACACAATTTTTCTGTATGAATAATAGTATGGGGCACAAGAGCTATTCAAATTAAACTTTTGTCAGTTTTATGTTAAAACACTGCAACTATTTTAGAATGTTAGAACTAAGTTAGGTCTCTCATGTGGTAGTGAAGTAGTCTGTTTTAAAAATTGTGAAGTGCTTTTCGAGGGTTTTGACTGTTGCATTTGGAAATTGCGCATACAAGTGTAAATTTCTCTGCTTTGAATACGTTTGAAGTTTACTGATAATTTTGAATAAGTTTTTCGATGAGCATTCCACGCGCGTTTTCATACTCAAAATTCATTTGCATTTCCATAAAATTACACTGTATGTCTTATCATAAATGATCGGTATGTTGTATTGATTAAGAAAACAGTCTACCTACCATTTTCAACCTGTTATCTACCATTTACCATTTTGATTGATTGATTGATTGAAGCAGAGGTTTGGGACCTTTTTCAAGGTCCCCGAACGAAGGCCAAGTCCAGGCCCATTGTTCACCCTCTAGACCCATGAGCGATCACTCATAGGTCCCAACGACGCTCTTATAAACTTCAGTATTGGCTCCCAGCCCTCCTTGCCGGCATCATATAACTCGTCCAGGAGGTGTGAGCCAAAAATTCTGTAACGTATTCCTGAGAATGCCGGGCAGTGACGTAGAAAGTAAGTCACTGTTTCGGACTCCTCTCCGCAACCCCTGCATATAGGATCATCAACAAGTCTCATCCTGTGAAGGTGGCCCCTCAGAGAGGAGTGCCCAGTGAGAATGGACACCAGAGTTCTCAGGGTTGGCTTGTTGAGTTTTAGGATCTTATTCGTTTGATTTGGGTTTGGTATACCTCACAGTTCCTTTGTTGTTCTACCCGTGGGATCTTCTAACCAAAGGCGACTGTGTTGGCGCTCAGCCCAGTTTGAAATGATTCAGACAAGGTGTCTTGTTGCAATCCCGACTGTAGAGGCAGGTTCCTCTGAGACTGCTCCAAGACGAGCAAGTTCGTCCGCCCTTTCATTCCCGCTGATGTTGCTGAGCCCCGGCACCCACTGCACTATCACCCTGTTATTCCGAGAAAGGAAATTCAGGGTGGTTTTGCACTATATTAATAATTTGGAGGATATAAAGGGTTTAGACAAAGATTTGACAGCTGCTTGGCTGTCTGAGCAGATGGCTATCTCCTTATTCTCAGTGTCTTAGTTAAGGTGCCTTCTCGCTTCAAGAATGGCCTTGACTTCTGCCTGGAAAACCGTGGCATGGTTTTCAAGGCGCATGGAGCACTCAATTTCAGGCTCCTCACAGAAAACTCCCGCTCTATTGTGCCTTAATCGGACTTAGAACCATCAGTATATATTATAAGTGGGTTTGTCAATGGTTGAAACACGGAATGTGACTCCCATTCTGTCCTGGATGGAATTCTATATTCAAAATTGCTTTCCAGCATGGTCTCGAGGAGGTGGTCGCTATCTCTGTCGATGGACAGCCTTTGAATCTTCTCCAGCATCTTGCGATAATTGGTATGATTGGCGAAGTCCATTGCTTTCCACCACACCGCTGAACCATAGGTTGACATGGGTCGAATGACGCTAGTGTGTATCCATAGGATCATCTGTGGTTTGAGTCCCCACTTCTTCCCTACCCCTCTACGGCACATTGCAAACACTCTAAGAGCTTTGTTCGCTCTGTCTTCGAGGTGTGGTTTCCAGTTTATCTTTTTATCTAGAATAGTACCTAGGTATTTCACCCTGTCCTTTAAATCCAAGCGTGCGAAGCCAATCAGGGGTAGGTTTAAACAGGGGATATTCCTTTTCATGGTGAATAGGCATAAGTCAGTTCTCAGTGGATTGATGCTCAGCCCGCAATCCGTGGCCCAGCGCATGACTAGTCGGATCGCGCCTTGAACCAATCCACAGAGTACAGATTCATAGCTCTTGGTGACTAAGATTGTCAAGTCGTCCGCGTAACATACTGCTTTGTACCCCATCTAGGTTAGTGTTAGGAAGAGATCGTCCATGATAAGTACTTATAGCAAAGATGATAGGATATCGCCTTGAGGGGTACGCCTGTGAACTTTTTTAACTCTGCTTGCCCCGCCTAGATCAGCAAAGACTGTTCTATTATACAGCAAGTGCGTAATCCAATTTTTTAGAGATCGGTTCACTCCACGTTTTACATTTTAATCTTTTAATTGTGATGCGCTGTTTAAAGCCGCATTCAATTACACAAATGGAGAACAGAAGAATTTTAAAAACTTTTATTTTTAACTTCTGTAAATTAAAAAGTACAATTGTAAAAATTATGAGTTCAATTCTCGCATGGGAAAATTAAATAAAATTAAAGTTTATAGAAAGTTGTGTAAAGGGCTGTAAAGTTAACTGTTAACGTCTAGCTGTTCTAATCTCTTGTGAAACAAAAAGTAGATATGGGTGCTCTTTCCATTCTATATATTCTTTCATGCGATAGTGTTCAGTTCTCCGCAAGACTGTTCAGTAGATGCACCTTCTGTCAAAACGCTTTCCTTTCTAGTTCTTCATGTTAAGTATCGTTTTACGACAGGTTCGCTGAGGATCGTTTAAAACTTTGAAAAACTCCTCTTCCATCCACTGTGCCATCAGTATTCATCAATAATGAAAATGCGCGAATCATGCAGATGTACAATTAAATGATGGAACGATATTATAATAATATATTATGATTTATTTATCAATGTCATCATTTTGAATTTATTCGTAATAATAGTAGCGAGCACTTCCATTATTTCATCATGATCAGTTATCGAGCTGCTCATCAACTGAGCATGGAATGATCCCAGGTCCAGACCAAATTTCATAATGACCTTCATCTAAGGGCTCATGATGAAATTATCCATGAAGTCATCAAATCGTGTCTACTAGGGTTACTTCTATGAGTTTTGAACCATTATAAAAATCTTATTTTTGTGTTGGTAATATGCGCACCGTTTACGTAATTGCATATAATATGTACATAGCTTACCCTGATTGGAAATTTATTTATGTTTTTTGTGTGTTTTTTGTTTTTACTTAATGACCATAAAATTAGTCTTGCGGTCATGTGTGTAAATATAAGAAACGCTTATCAGTGTTTTGTTGGGTGGCAAGTCAAATCACATATCTTGCAAATTTATTGGGTTAGCGGAGTGTTCTTAAACCATAGTTGTGGTGTTTTCTTTCGCTTATTAATCTGCAATTATTTGAGTATACATTTATTTATAATTACAATTCATTAAGTTTGGATTATTCTAGAAAAATATCAGTTATTCAAACCACTATGTTTTAAAGTAAGTAGATATCCACCAGTGACATTTATGTGACTATCGTATTGCCACCGCAAAGGGTGCAGAAATTCGAAATAAGAAAATAATTTCAGTAAGTCAATGTTTTTATTTTAATTTAATTTAAATTAATTTCACTTTATTTAATTTATCTTAATATTTACAATAATGTTCAATGTTGTAACTGATTGGCAATCTGTCTGCCAGCTGGACCCAGATTTTCCTAGGTTTCGTAATTTATCACTAATTACGCTATTCTCGCTTTAATAAAATGTATTATTGTCGTAAATATGGCGAAATTGACTACCACAAACTTCCTATTTCTATTTTAACTACCACAAGGGTTCTAGACAAAATCAGTAAAAGAGCAAAGAAAACATATTTTATTCGTATTTTCTTATTTGAAAATTATGCCAGGAACGATGAAATGAAAGGCATTGAATCTTAGTTCTAAGTAAAAAGCCCCGTTTCCGTAGCTGTATATATCTCTTTACATGACACGTAGGTCATTCTATAGCAATTCGACCAAAAATCATAACCATCACCACTTTTGTTGAAATTTTACATACTTGGAGGGTTTGTGAAAACAAACGTAAAAATTCATATATATTTTCCTATTCATGTTAGGAGAATGAAATATAGCTCATATGAAAGATAGAACTTCAAGCTATCTTAGAACACGTAAAAAAGCTAGAATTGGTCTAAGACCATAGTATAAGACCCTAGATGAATGCCCGTATGTATTTCGTATGGTCACCCATATATGACAGTTTGATTTTTGAAGTGGTTTTGCGCATATATTTCTAGAACGGTTCATCAGACAGTAAAAATGATTGGACCAATTTCATAGGATTTCATATTCTGAAGAACTCTTCGGTACAATAAAAACGTCTAGGGCTGATAATTTTTACAGCAGACGTCAAAAACCAACATTTTTAAATGGCAACACCAAGAATTGGTTGTCCGATTTATTCCATTTTCGAACTCATTTTCCACTTTTTTTTTAAAAATCTGTGCGCAAAATGTCAGCTCTCTATCGCAACCCTACAAAGGAGTTACTTGATTTGTCCCATTTTCGTTCCTAAAATTACTTTTGTTTTAAAAATCCCGTGGGCAAAGGTTTAGCTCCTTCTCGAGTTATAGTGAGAACGGACGAACATGCAAAAATCAAAATAACTCTTAATATAGTATGAGTGGGTCTCCAACCCATTTATCTCTACTATCATTAGTTTTAGGTGTTATAAACGAGATTACTTAGTATACTCTTTAGATTTCATCTATTGTATAAAAAAAGCATCTGAAAAATAAATGTGGAAGAGGGTATCAAGAATAAGGATTTTATCCTTGAATATCCTGGAAGACTAGAAATTTGCATTTGTTACAGGGTGTCCCGTATGTGGTCTTGCATCTGAAAGCTACGGATAGGTCATCTGAAGGCTACGGATAGGTCATGCTTAGACAAGCAAAAAATTGTAGGAGTGGTGGGGAAAAATCCTAACGGTTTGCCAGATAACGTGAACTTAATATATTTGGGTATGTTTTTATAGATCACCCTGTAACTTCTGAACGTTACAACCTATTATGATGACTTAAAATTTGTTGCGTTGATCATAGTTGGACCTTTCCAACGATATTAAATTTTCTCTTTCTCTGGTCCGTTTTGAAGTTATGGGTCAACAAATTTAAAATTTTTTGAATTTCAACTCTTTTTTTTATTTAACTACTACTTTTATCAAAAGCACCTCATCAACACCAAGTTTTTATATTAAAATTAAGGAGCGTGAAAGCTTCACTTTGAAATGACCTATAACACTGTGTACCCCAAATGTAAGCCTTTTAGCGTTTTTTGCACTTTTTCCTAATAGTTCAGTCAATAGGGACTAAATAAGGCTTTACGCTACAAAAGGTGGGGTAGTTGTGATTTTTATATATGTTACTTAGTTCCGGATCGCGATTGCACCCTTGGAGGGGGTTCGAGCGCTCCATCATCTTGGGTTAAAGATACAAAGAATTATTTTTGTTTTTTTCAAAATAATCACTCAAGGTTGATCCTACGACCAAAATGGCTTATAAAAATTTGAGGAAGACTAAATTCCCAACATTTTTTGTATAAACTTTTTTTTGTAAGCCTGAGATGTAACGAGTTACAGCGGCAGAAACGTGAACATTGTTCCAAAAAAAATGTATACATATAATACCCCTTATACATGGTGTTTCGTCCATGGTGGTCCATAGGACAGGAAGTGATAGTAGTCACCTAATCAAACAAAAAATTGTATTGCAAGGGAGGAGCGGCATCTCAACCGTTTTGGAGTTACAGGGTGATTATGAAAATATGCAAGTCTTTCTCAAAATACCCCGTATCTTAAAAAGTTCAAGGTATACGGCCACTTCTAGAGCTCATTTAGACCATCATAATTTCTGAATGGAGAGAAGTACGGGGCTGATCACTCAATCGTTTGAAAGGCCATGAGGTTCTGCATACATGAGCTGTGTAAGTGACCGTACACCATGAACCTTTTCAGATACAAGGTATTTTGTGAAAGACTTGCATATGTATTTCATAGTACATGGTGTTTTCATAGTAATAGCAAATAAAATTTCAAAAACGGACTAAATCGAGCAACCTTCTTGGTCTTGCCATATAAAAATTTAGGTTTGTTACGGATACTCTGAAAACGATCAGTTCTAGACATTTTTATTGTACTAAAAACTTCTTCAGAATATGAAATCCTATAAAATTTTTGATAATAATTTTATATGTCCGATGAACCGTTCTAGAAATATATGGGAACAACCACCTCAAAAATCAAAATTGGACAGATGGGTGACCATACGAAATTCATTCATCTAGGGTATCATAAGAATTGATCCTAGACCAATTCTAGCTTTTTTACTTCTTTATTCCTTGATCAACATGTTTTAGTGGATAATATAAGGTTAAAATGAACTTTCAGGATATTCGAGGATAAAGGATAAAATCCTTATTCTTGATATGCTTTTCCACATATATTTTTAAGATGCTATTTTTCTTAGTTAACTTGAAATTTTATCTTTCAAACGAGCCATATTTCATTGTCCTAACATGAATAGAAATGAATTTTTAAAGAAGACCAAGACAAATTTTTGCGAAATTTTGAAAATACCATAACTCGTGAAATACGCATTGTATAAGGAAAATTTTCAATTCGTATTTTTGTTTTCACAAACCCTCCAAGTATGTAAAATTTCAACAAAATTGGTGATGGTCATATCACACTTTCTGTGATTTTTGGAAACACTTAAAGTCATTGTATTTGTGACTGCATTCTGTACAGGATGGCAAAAATTTCAGTTGAATTCAAATTATGTTTAATTTTTCCACAAATTTGTCTTTCTATTAAACACCAATTAAGCAGGTGTTTTCAAATGTAACAAACCAAACCATACATATTCGTTATGCAAAAAAGGTCTTTAAAACGGCAAATTCAGCACCTTATAACAGGAATGCTGATCAGAGTGAGGCATATAAATGCATTGTAAATGAGGTGTACAAAATAATGTAAGTATGTTAAATAAGAATAATGCGAAATGAGAAAATTTGGATATTAGTCAAAGTTGGAGCCTGTTTGAAGCCGGCTGAAAATACTTCAACACACCGAAAAACTAAACGCCATCTCAAAAATACTACAATTAGTACAAAAATTACAAAGATTGTATTACTTAGAATCAAAATAAAACAAATCATGGGATTTGTACATATATATTTTATATGCACACGTAGGACTTATGAAACTAATTTTGTAAAAATAAATAGGGAAAGATTATTTGGTGAAAGCTTATTATAAGAATTTTAAAAGTATGCAGTATTATTTACTATTGAGTACTACTAGAACTTTTTTTTATTATTAAGGCCTGAGCCTTATCTATCTACGTCCTAAAAGTCGCGGATTTTTTAGGCCCAATTGTTCAAATATTAATATTTAATTTTAATGTCAAAAGCACCACATACATTATGGGAATACTAAATTTGGTAGTGTAACCTTGACTCTTAGAATGATGCGTGTTCAGGTATTTAAGTTATTCTCACATAGAATAATGCAAGCTCAAAAGATAGAGAAATTCTTATCCTTTATTTAAAGAAAACACCCAAAGTTCTGAAAATCGTGTGTGTGATTCCGAGGATATCTGCTTAGGTTTGGTTAGTAAGGAATTTTTCTGAAATGGCAGCCGTCTATAACCAGTTACTTCCCATAGTCGATCTTATCTTTGAGAATAAACTCTCCTTTCATGCTGTAAAATTGTTCACTCCAATTAAATCTTTAAGTTCAATTACTCAACAGAACTCGTAACCTACTGGTTGTTAGGAATCAGGCCAGTCTATTGTGAGCCTTTAAGCCCCATTCTTTGCTGATCGATTAATTAAGTATATTTTTGATAAGCATGTTCCATAGAACGATCACAACCATAATGTCTTTGGTTTTCACCAGAAGTCGAATTATTGACCGATGACTTTACCGACGACATTGCCGGGTTAAAATTTCCTGGAATTATTTTTGTCTAATTCTGTTTTATTCAAATATATTAAAAATGTTATAAATAATCACTTCAATATGAGTGGGCATAGTCTGTTTGTTGTAGTTATTTGAGAAATCTGTTCACTTTTGTTCGAGCGGAAGCTTTAAATTCATAAAATGGAATCCAACTATACATATTTTACATTTAATTTAAAAAGTATAAAACTTTTGAAAATTCACTTGAAGAGAATAAATTGGTCTTTAATTAAACTTACAAAGCGTTAATAAAAACATGAAAAGGAAAAATTCCAAAATTGGTCTAAGGTCTAATGAATTTCCTTATGTAATATGTGCAAGTTTGACTGTTAAAGTGTTTTTCGTATTTATTTCTAGAACGATTCGTCGGACAGTAAAAATGGCTATAACCAATTTCATAGGATTTCATATTCTGAAGAACTTTTCAGTACACTAAAAACGTTTAGCACTGATCCACAGAATACGTAAAAAAAAAATTTATATGGCAATACCAAGAAGGGGTTGCTCGATTTAGCCCATTTTTGGAAATTATATTTACTACTTTTATGAAAACGCTGTGTACAAAATATCCGCTCTCTATGTGAACGCCTTCTCAGGTAGTGAAATATATATAGTGAAAAGCGAAATTTTTGTATGGTAACTATACTAAGACGTTACCTGATTTATCACATTTTCGAACTTAAATCTACGATTTTTTAAAATGGCCGTGTGCAAAATTTTAGCTAGGTAAACGCGTTCTTAAGCTATCGTGAGGACAGACAGACGGACGGATAGACAGATGGACAGACAAACATACAAAATAACTTTTAATATTACCTATGCCTTGGGTGTCCAATCCATTCTGCTCTACCAGCATTGTTTCTAGCCATATGCGGATTGACAAACGTATTATATAATCTTAATATATAAAAATTACGTGTCACTGTTTTCGTATACGCTAATCTCCGAAACTGGCCAACCGATTTCAACGTAATTTTGTGAATGTTTTTGTGTGCTTCCAGCTTGAAAGATAGGATAGTTTTGGACACGATAGATGGCGCTGTTGTCGAGATCTGCCTGCAAGCGTGTCCACGTGAAGAGCTCAAAATTTGTACACGGGGATTGAAAAAAATGTAAATTTAAGTTCAAAGATTTCAAGTCGCGAAACTCCTTCATTGAGTTGCCATACAAAAATTTCGTTTTTAATTATATAATTGGGCACTCCCTGAGAGCGCGTCAACGTGGAGAACTAAAATCTCGTACATGGAGTCTTCAGAGCAATAGTAAATGGAATTACAAAAATGGTCTGAATCGGACAGCTCCTTCTTGATGTTGCCATGCAAAGCTTTGGGTTTTCACTACTATATATTTGAAAACTGGCTGAGAACGCGACGAGATGGATAGCTCAAATATTGTACATGCCGTTTTCATGAAAATTGCAAATATAGACCAAAACGGGCGATCCGGGCCTGTTTTTAAAAAAATGTAACTTTAGTTCAAAATGAGACCAATCGGGCAATTCCTTTCTAGGGTTGGCATACAAAAAATTTGGTAGGTGGTGTTTTCAAAGCAATTGTAAATAAAATTTCAAATATGGACTAAATCGGGTTACCCCTTCTTGTTGTTACGATACAAAACGTTTGTTTATCATTATATAATTGGTAGTTGCCTGAGAAGGCGTCGAGGTGGAGAGCTCATATTTTGTACACGGCGTTTTCACAAAAATTGCAAATGCAGTTCGAGAATTGGTTCAATCCGGCAACTCCTTCGTAGGGCTGCCATACAAAAATTTCGTTTATTTTCCCGCGGACGGGAATCGAATCTACACTTGATAGAATCGGTCAATGATGGAGAAAGAAGAATTTTAAGAACTTTTATTTTTAATGATTCTAAATCAAATTTATAAATACAAGAAGAAAAAAACAACCGCCTCGTCCGGGATTTGAAACCGGGACCTTCCGCTTGCCGGGCGACTGCTCTTACCACTGAGCTAACGAGACAGATGATTTTCCCTCTTGCATTTATCAAATTTGTAACTAGCCTAATAAGCCACGTTTGCTTTCAGCTGGCATTAACCAGTAACGATGAAAGCGCACAAATAAATTGTAAATTCAATTTTATTTATTTTTCCCGCGTAACAATATTTATAATTTTTTACAAAATTTCTTTGATAAAAATAATTACGAACAGAGAATTCCTTCCCAGTAATTTTAACAATAGGAAATTTTTTTAAACGTGCTTATTTTACAATAGGCTATTTTTAAATGAAAGGAAATAGTGTTCAATTCTTCGGAAATGAATTTGAGAAAATGAAACAAAATAAAGTATGGCATATTATGACAATTAATATTTCTTGGCAGAATGCATCCATTATACAAAACAGCAACAAGCACTCCTAGGTGTGAAATGTAAAACGCTAATACTGGTCGAGTCCGACTGTGAAGTGAGAAACGAAAATTCTCTCATACTATCGATAGTGAGTTTGGGTTACAATCGAAAATTCGAATTGATTTAAGTAATCTGTTATGATAAATTAACGATTTATAAATGAAGTTCAACAAGACAAAAGAAAAATTATTATTTTCAACAGTATTTATTTTTATAAAAATTGTTGCATGTGTGAGGAACACCGATGTATAACACTCTAAATAGCTGCACTGAAAAATAGAAGACAAAAGCTTGGGTAGAACTCTAAAATCCTATCGGACAAATTTATTTTTGCTCCAGTCTGCACATGAAAATTGCAATTGGGCCAATCCACAGTGCGTCGACCACCTCCCGAACAACTTTCTAAAGCGACGTTATCGATTCGGCTGATATTTTGTCAGATTATTGCTTTATATAAATAATTAATACAATTTACATATTTCACCAAAATTCCGCTTATTGCGGAAGTCACAGCTCATTTGAAATTCGCAAAAAAGACCAATTTTTGTCCCTTTGACCTAACTTTAAACAATTTATATGGCCAGTTGTACTAAGCCGATTTTAATGATTTGAGGAGATTTAGAAAAGACAAATATCAGATAAGGGTTGCCCTTGCTATAATTATTTTACTTAGGAAAGTCCGAGAGAAATCACTTGTTGTATGGGACGGGGACGGAGTTGGTAAGTCTGAATCATTTCAAATTTTTTGTGACCGGGCACGGTTCAACATTCCGCCACATATTTCCATAACCACGACAGAGAAATGTAGAGCACATATTCAATTATAATTATAATGACTGTCTGCAGCACATAACTGGGCCTGAACATCTTTTTCAATATCACCGCATAAATTTTGCAAGACATAAATGTAGATAAATCCCGAAAATCTCTTATTTCCCCGATGGATTGGAAGCCCAATACAAAAACCAGAAAATGTCTACAATCATAGATAGCACAAGAACTTGATGTCACATGCAATACCAGAGTATACACATTTTATATGGCTGGGTGTTCCATTCCGAAATAGGCCACAACATTTGAAATGATGGATACGCCGAGTGATTCATATTTCCTCGCATCTGCGGAGTTGAGGAGGTCGATAAAATAAAGACAAAACTACAGTTTAAAAAAACATTTACTCTCGGCGCGCTTTAAAACATCTTGTGGTCCATTCCCAAATTTACATATCATTTCACAATCTATATACTGTACTCTGGTATACCAAGCGATAATATGCAGTGCACTAAGATAACTTCGACGTCGGTGATGCACAATGGAACTTTTTTTTTGATCTTATGGCAAAGGGTACGCGATGTTTTTTTTTTTGGCAGGAGACCGAAGATCCCAAACACGGAGGTGAAGGCCTCCCATTGTGCTATCCTGCTAAAAATCGTCCATAATTTTCCAGTCCTCTTAATGAAGTACATCGGGTTTTAGTGAGATAAGTTTTTCAGCTCATCCACAGATAGGAGAGCAGATCCAAGTGTTATCCAGCCTACTTCGGGTAAGGGCCGGACAAGCACAGAAATTGTTCGGTTGTCTAAACTCTCTTTCCGGCAGGACAGACAGACAGGGCTGTGAACAGCTCGCATCCTTGTTAGATGAGCGTGAAGCGATCTGTGGCCGTTGATGATGTTCTTCCTTTCGAGCCCGAAGAGAAAATCAGAGAAATTCCAATTAGGCTCATCAAGAAAAAGTTTTGTGTACCTGCAAGTGCTCAGGCTCGCCCATCTCTACTGATGTTTCATATGAACATTCGCTTTGATGGGAGACTCGATATCCGAGATGGAAACGCCTACGGCGGCGGGTTCCGGTCCAAGGAACGGAGAACCAGAGTCAGACCTGGCTAGAAGATCAGCTCTTTCATTCCCCATGATCCCCATGTGACCAGGAACCAACTGAAACCTTTGCTGTGGATACACAGTTTATCAAGCGAGGTATTAAGAGGTATGCTCAAACACCTTGTATCTAGGTCTTATGTTCAGAGCAGGGACCGAAAATAACTATTATTATTTTTTTGTGAGCGAAAAAACTCTTTCATAAAATTTTCTAGGAAGTAGCGTAGTACAAAAGGGGCCTATGTACAGCACTTAGACTAGCTGCCTACGTTGAAATCAAGAAAGTTGATTTTAATATATAAATCTAATCCAAACTGTTATTGTAAGACATATTTTTTTATATTTCAATTTTAACTGTTAAAAAAAAATACTTATATTATTTTACAGCGATATAAAACTCTTTGCCAGAGTTTTACATATTTCGTCTATTACAAGAATTAAAAATTTGTTTTATTTTTTTCCTCAAGAAATAAAACTCATAATCAGAGTTTTTTATTTTCCTCTGGAAATAACGTTCTCTATTTTTGTTGTCATATATTTGTTAGAAGATACAATTTGTCAATTTTTTTAAACAACTTTGTATAGCAACCGTATGAAACATTTGGCCGATTTGTCCTATTTTTGAACTTAAATTTACATTTTTTTTAAAACGGCCGTTTACAGTGAAAAACCAAAGCTATATATAGCAACACCAAGAAGGGGTTGCCGATTCCAATTTTTCTTTCCCTAAGAACCTTACTCGGACGTGTTTATTTCTTGAGAGAAAAAATAAAACTCATTTTTAACTGCTAAAAGCTGAGAAAAATGAAAAACTCGAATTATGAGTTTTATTTTTTGAGAGAAAAAATAAAACTCATTTTTAAATGTTAAACCGAGAGAGAAATATAAAACTTAAGATAAGACTGTTATTTACTCAGAAGAAAATAAAATTCTCTTTTTAACTATCTCATTAGAAGATAAAATATCAATTACAAAGTGTTAAAACCAGACTTTTAAAATATTTCTTATAACTCTTTCGGTCCCTAGTTCAGAGAGTAGATAAAGACTTCATTATTACAAAACGGTTTGATCTATACGAATAGGCGTGCCATAACATGAATATAACATTTGTATACGTATCCTGAGGAGAATATAATCCCGAAGAGCATACTCTTCTCCTGAAATTCGAGCCAAAAAGCAAAAATGCACCAAGTTTCCAGGAATGGTCTTGGAGAAATATTATTAATTTTCAACAGAAGCCCAAGTAATTTTAGTAATAATGAATTGTGCCAAAAACAATATTACACTTTAAGTTTTAAGTCTTGTTCTTTTATCCTCTCCCCCTTACTAATTACAATTGTAATCACGATACAAAGATATTACATGTAATATGAGATCAAATGACTCATACTTACCAACCCCGTCCCCATCCCATAGAATAATTGATTTTGCTCGGATTTTCCTCACTAAAATAATAATTATATCATGTGAACCTATGGAGATCCCAAATTTTATATATTATACCTTAGATTTAGACATTTCCAGATATTAAAAATCCCGAATATACTTTTTTTTACAAAAATGTTACCAAGGGTATTATCCTTAAAAAACCTCAAATTTATCCTATCTAAAATGCCTCAGGTCATTAAAATCGGCTTAGTTTAACCGGAATATGAATTTTTGAAGTTAGATCGAAAGGACAAAAATTGCTTTTTTTTTATTTTCAAAGAGGTGTGAGGTGTGAGAATTTTAGGAAAATATTTAAATTGTATTAATTATTTATATAAGGCAATAAACTGACAAAATTTCAGTCAAGTCGGTGATGTCGCTTTAAAAGGTTACTCGAAGCATCGTGGAATAGACCAATAGAATTCGTGATGAATGGACCAAAATAGCATTTAGTTTACGACTGGTCTAAACTAGTAAATTTAATTTTATTTCTATTTTAGGTTCACTTCCATTAGACTTTACATTAAACCTAGCTCAACATGGTCTGCTTTATATTTTGGCTTCTCGTTTTATACATTATCTGGGACGTGAACTATTTCATCAGATGCATCGTAACAGTATTTGGTGCCCGACTATTCCAGAAAAAGAGGAAAATCACTGACACAACAACTATTTATGGTAATTTAATTTACATAATTGCAACTATACATAACTCCCTATTTAATCATTTATTTAATCTCAGGACTCTGTACCTCCCAAGATGTAGATATTTTCATTCGTCACATGAATAATGCTCGCTACCTACGGGAGCTTGATTTCGCTCGCTTTAATTACTACGCCCTTACAGGGATGTACGAAGAAATTAGGAAATTGAAAGGCGGTGCAGTTCAGGGTGCATCCAGTATTCGATATAGACGGACTATTCCCATTTTCAATCCTTACAAAATTGAGACACGATTAATGTGGTGGGATGACAAAGCCATTTACCTGGAACAGAAATTTATTACATTGACCGATGGTTTTGTACGAGCTGTAGCCATGTCTCGGCAATGCATAACAAACTGTAATGTTCTTGATATGATGAAGAAATTCCCTGATGGCAAGGATCGTCCTGAAATGCCCGAGGAGCTGAAACTCTGGTTAGATGCCATCGAAATATCAAGTCAAAAGCTCAGGAAAGACAAGTAAATTATTGTTAAGGCAACGTTATACTTACATATGTATGTAGTTCTTTACGATTTTTGTTTTTGTATTTCATTTTGTAAAATTTTAATTAAACTTACATTTTTGTTAAAGAGGGAAACAGTCGCGTGTAAAATTAATATCAGAGCGTGAAGTTCCTTCCGCCACAGACATTCCTGACACGTATTTCGAGGGAGCGCAAGTCCTTTGAAAATTTTTAACATATCACAGCTCAGCCAGAGAATTGATGGAAAATGTCTTCATGGAAACTTGACTGAGGAGTGGCGACAATTGATAACAGAAATTCAAAGTTGAAATCGCATGGCCCAAAAGGAATGGCATTTTGAGGCAATTGTGATAGAATAATGGGACGTAAGGGAAGTGGCATTGTTCTGCCGTTGTTTGGCTTTTGTTTAAGTTTAGTAATGAAGGAGGAAGACGTGAGCTTTGATATCATCAAATTAAGAAGTTTGTCTGCGAATGAAGATTATGAAAATTGTATGAAACTGATAAAATGTCGTTGAGACAGAATTTCACTTGAAAATATTATTTTCCAAATTCATGAACTTCAATAGGAAATTAAGTTTATTATTTCAACAATTAGGGGGAACTCGTCAGTGTAGCTTGTTCGCTGATTGTCTACCACAGGAACAGAGAATCTTTTCCGTTAAAAATATCTTTTATTTGTTAGTTAATTGCATGTTCATTTAGAATTATCTTACAAACTAGTACAAACAGGAAGAGGTACAGATCCAGTACTTAACGATGTGCTCTTTATTATGGACTTACAGTTGAATACATAAATATTCCTTAAAAAAATGGAAAATAGGAATAACATAATTTGTTTTTTGATTTTCTAAAACTAAGTTACAGTTACTACCTAGAGTAAATATGCGGACCTTACACGGTCAGTAATAATGACATTACCAGTTATGGCATTACTTCCGAAAGTCTTCTTTCATTACTCAGTCTTTATTTTTAAACCTTCCTTACACTATCATTAAAAATGAAAGTATTTGATTCAGTACCTATCAATTCATCGAAAGAGAAGTTTATTTAACTTGTTTATTTACTAAATAACTGCGAATGGTGGAACCATTTTTGCTAACGATGGACACCAATATGTAACTCTGGGGTAGGTATCTCTAGCCACAAGAAGAAACTTTGAGAATCTCAAGTTTTCAGCTGTAATGACACCAGCTTCAATAAGTGATGCAGTTACACATATAAACTTGTGAAGCGGTTGTATATGTTACAGTCAAAACACGAAATCTGCGGAAATCTGATTTTATTAAGAAATCCTAGTTCTAACAAAGCTCTCTCGGTAATTCTAGTTTTAACTAATATAACAAACACAGTTAATGTAGAATTAACGGAATTCAGTTTATACAACTAGTATTAACTAAAGAATATTTAGTTAATTCTGATTGTGGTTGAATTCTAGCATAGTTTTTAGTTAAATCTAGAACCAAGCGCGTACGCCTACGCGCCTACGCGCCTACGCGGTGAATAGATTTGGGAAAATAACGATTTTCGTATTGTACAGGTACAATGTGTAGCTGCCGCCGGCGTTTAATGCTTGCGCTGGAGCGTACTTTTCCCAATTTTTAACTTTAGCGCTGATACGTCAACGGAGCCAATCTGCGGCGATGGATAGGCATTCGTTTGTCTTCTTATGAGTAGTAATAGTGGGTATAAGGGTCAATCTACACGCTGCAAACTTCAAGCTACAGATGTCAGTTTGCACATACATATGGCGTACCGTATGCTACATAGATACCTACAAGCTTCATGGTTTAGCTGGCAATACATGAAGCTCTAGCTGATTTTAAGCAAATTTCTAATTTTGTTTTTTTTTCGCATATGGGTTCGGGTCAGAATCAGAAATAATTTCATCAGTTATTTCGATATGATTTAAAAGGTTTTTTGGCAAAATACAACATTTTTTTTAATAATTCCCATATGAGGCTATGAGGAAGAAAAACTTAAGCATTTTTCTTCGTGCAGAAGTAGAGCCGCATAGATGTAGTCGTTGTCATGGAAGTAGTAAAGTACGATATTTTCATCGCGGGCACGTAATTTAGTGGTTGAAGCTTTATTAAAGTATTGAAGAAATTTAATAGAAGATATCCCATTATATCGCAACATTTTTTAATTAATTTTTAAATTTATAATTTTACAATTTTTTAAATATTTAAGTGCCCTAGTGCCCAATTTATTTTCTGATAATATATCTTGTTATTACCTTTATATCGCTGATATAAATAATCCTAAACCTTCCGTCAACTAATAATGACAATTCAATTGTAAACATAGGAAATTGTAAACTTTACAAAATGTTAATTTTTTTGCCACGGCTGTTTATTTTCATAACTATTTCACTTCTATTTTGTTTAAAATACTATAATTTATTATTGAAACAATTAAACTTGCCTCAAAAATGTTTCCCTATGGCACTTCTTCACCATAATTCAAGACTCCGGAGTCTCGATTATACATATAAAATACTTCATACTTCACTAATTTTAAGAAAAAAAAACACACTGAAAAAACCCCCGGAATATTTTTCACATATTCAAATAAATTCATAAATGTAATAAATGTCGAACGGACACCAAATAAATAACCCAGCCCTCTTGTCGCCCCCCCCCCTCGTTAAAAAAAATGTTTTTACACACATACAATTTTACACAGATAGCCTATCCTTTTTGCTATATAATCTAAGATATGGGTTCTAGGTTCAAAATTTAACACTCTTTTATCTACATTTTTCGTTATATTCGTTTGAGTACCTTGTTCTAGAACTCCCATATAATGGCAAAGACAAATTGCTCTGTCGATTGAGGTGAACTATTTCTACTGTTCGCTTCATTTAAATCTTTCTATGAAAATGTATGAGGCGTTCTTTTGTGTATCTATTGTTCTGCTCTGTTTTGTGGACACAAAGCAAAACAGCTTTGTGATTGTATTTTGCCAAAAATATTTTAAAACATAGCTCTGTCGAATTAATTTAATGTGGAATTTACTTCTGATCCTGACCCAGACCCATAATGCGAAAAAACACAGCTCTTGTTTCTAAGAAATTGGTCAGCGATCATAAATTTTTTTACCTATCTGGTTTCCGATATAAAATCGATGGCAGGACAACTTGGTGGGGATCTCGCAACAGGAGCAACAAACTGACCTAACAAATTTTGTTCTAGTGTTCTTCCAGTAGAACCTTAGTCTAGCAATCAACGAATAGCCACCCGTTGATTTTTGAGGCCAGCCATTCCCTTTAACTCGTACAGGAATTTGTCTATTTCTTTACTATTTTCGACACTCTCGTAGTAGACCCACTTTTCGTCATCACAGCGAGCTGAAAATTGGCACACAGGTTCATGTCGCGTGACAATTGAATCTATCAAATCATTTGAACCAGAAATTTCCATGGAAAACCCGGAAAATCGGGAAAAATCATTTGAAAATTTGGTACAAATTTAATTAGTGATAAATGCGTTTCAGGAAAAATGCAGTTTTCTGATTTTTACGAAAAATTTTCCGGAATTTTCCGACTTTTCCGGTAAACTTTCCGGAATTTTCCAACTTCTCCGGAAAATTTTCCGACTTTTCCGGTAAACTTTCCGGAATTTTCCAACTTTTCCGGAAAATTTTCCGACTTTTCCGGAAAATTTTCCGTTAAAAAAGTTTTCTAAATTATGCAGGATGAAGTTCTCTATCCACTGGCATCATTACTTTCTCTCCGACAATGTTGAAAACTTGCAGAAAAAACCGAGGAAAATTCATGTAAAACGCTTTTCCGGAGTTTTTCCGACCAAGCAAGCATTTGAGCGTTTTGCAACCTAAGACAAAGTTGTAGAGCGAAATGAGTTGCATAAAGTTTCTTTTGTGTAAAACTCCATGGAAAACCCGGAAAATCGGGAAAATCATCGGAAAAATTTTCATCGATATGATTAGTTAAAAATCTGTTTCAGGAAAAATGCAGAATTTTCCAATTTAGTTAACGTGAAAAAGGTAGAAAATAAAATAAGTAAAAAAACGAGTTTTCAAACAAAATTGAGGCCAAGCCGCATGAAAAAGTAGAAAATAAACTTTTCTTCACACACAGAGGTCGACTCAGATTTTAATCGCTGACAATCACCGATATATTTCAGTATGATCAATCAGAGGTAATAAGTGATTTGATCATGAAGAGAAAGAATATTCAAGAGAAATGTCCCAATCAAAATATCTGAGTCCACCTCTGTGTGTGAAGAAAAGTTTATTTTCTACTTTTTCATGCGGCTTGGCCTCAGTTTTGTTTGAAAACTCGTTTTCTTATTATACGATGGTCTGAAGAGCAGTGTGAGAGTATTTGACATAACGATGGAAGTCAGTAACTATGTTATCACTTTTGCAGATTAATAAGAGTAAGTTTGTAATGTTGTTCAGTAGAGAACACTGCCAGCAGATTTTGACTAGTAGATTGAAGTCGTGTGACGATTTATAGCGTCCCTGTAACACAACCCATAGATGAGTAGTTCAATTTCTGGAAAGTTAGAACGAAGAATTGTATTCGAATAGAAATGAGACAAGTTGTTCTTGCACTCGTGCATTATTTTGTGAAGGCCACATTTGCATTGACCAATGGAATACCACTACAACAACGACCAATGGTGTTGCTCTTCTTTATTTCGTACCCTTTGTGGATGATATCCTTGGGTCAGAGAATACCTGTAAGGATTGTAATTGCTCAGCTGACCAAATGTCGAGCTGAACAGTGTGTATTGACTGTCTAAAATTGATAGCTACGATTGAACTCGGTAATTGACCAGCTGATCTTATGTCAAGCTGTTAAAGTTGTATTGACTGTTCCAACTTGCTAGATATAATTGAACTTACTACGATGCGCCAACGCCTAGAAAGCTAGAAGAGATACTCAATTTCTTTGTTTGTCTAACACCATACGAAAATCTTTCAGTTGATATCACTTTAATGTAGGTCTGTCTTTAGGAAGTTATAATATTATCGAGGATTAGTATCCCCATCAATTTTCAGTTTCATCGTTGCTGGTGTCGATTATAGAGCAATTCTACTTTGACTGATGCAATCTGTAAAATGAAGTAATGCTTAAATGAATACTTATTCTTTTAAATAACACAGCAGCTTAGTCATGTCATTACACCTAACAACCGAAAATTATTCTTTTACTGCTCCCATACAATTTTCATTACTCATCTAAGTCGCCACATCATCCTACATTAATATTATAGCTCATCAAAGCTTTTAATTTAACCAATTCTCAACTTAATTCTTACAAAAACAGCCTAGACTTGAATTTATTAGTAATATGAATTACATCAGAAAAGGTATGATCGCTAATATCACGAAAGCCATAGCCCGTAGGGGATTTCTGATAAGACTTTTCAGTACACGCACACTCCTACACCGAAAATTGTCTAGGCTTTAATTTCCATTCTTACCATCCCAAGCAGCCGTGATCTCTTTTTAGATATCGAATATTATGATCACTCTTGTTTATAAAACATACATACAGACCACAACTTACGTTATAGTTGTTGTTGATTTTTTATCAGCAAAAGAAAATTTCAATTATAATTACTCATCTAAGCCAAAATATCAGTTGCTGTTTTTTTAGCTAAAGAAATTGGGAATCTTTCATAAATTTATTTACTTTACTAGGGTCTGTGCGAATTTTGTTTACATTATTCTACTGGGATTTTGTTTACATTACTCGGCTGTCCGAATATATCTATGCAAGGAACCAAATTATAAGCATTACACCTGAAGAGCAAAATTAGGCAAAGTCAACATTCACCCCAACCACGTTCGCCTGATCTATTTTTAGATATATCATCACATGGTGCCATCTTGTTCATAAAAGAAAAAGACGCCTACAGATTAATATCATCAAATTTTTAATCCATAACTTAGGTTATAGTTGTTGTTGCTTTTGTTTTTTTCAGCTACACTAATACACCTGAGAAGGTCAGGTCGCTAATATCTCGAACCATAGTCCGTAGAGGATTTCTGAAGAAAATTTTACGCCCCCCCCCCCCTAGTGCTAATACTATTGGCATGAACAGAAAACATCCTAAGGTTAACTTGAATTATTACTAATATTAATTATACCTGAAAACGTAAGATAGCTAATATCTCTAAAACCATAGCTCGTGGAGGATTTCTAATGAAAATTTTGTCCCCCTAATGCACCCACCCCAACGATCTAGAATCCATTGGCATGAACAAAAATGTCCTACTATTAACTTTAATAATTACAAATATAAATTCAAAACCAACCTGAAAAAGCCTATATTTAGGCGCAGCACCCCCATGAGGAAAAAAAACTTGAATTATTACTAAAAAATAGTTGATGTCTTCTCCTGGTCAGCCAGACGGTAGGAAAGGAATTCCCCAGGCAGGCCCTGTGACGTAGACCACTAGGCCCAGAACCCGGTCCAGAACTACCAAAATAGTTGGCATTTTCCGGAAACTTTTTGTATAGAAAAAGTGTTTCAGAACCAGCATAGCGTAACCACTACTTCCTTTCTGCTTCAACATATCGTTGGGAAATACTGGGGGATGCAATTGTATCTTTATATATGTACTTGTCTGCCAAAAACAAATTCGACGACAACATGGTCAGCAAGAGCAGATGCAGTAAAAGTATGAAGACTATGAAGCTTTCAAATCTGCTTTGGAAAAGTGGAACAATGAATCTTCATAACCACCTAAGGTCCAAGTTAAAACAAGAGGCATGATAAAAACGATGAAAGCTTTAGAAACTGGAGTTCTACCAGCTTTTTTGAACGACATGCTCATACATTTTGATAAGACCAGTAAAACGCTACAAAACATAAACACGGATGTTCTTTTGGGTATGAAATTATATGAATTAACACTTGGATTTATAAAACGTCTGAGAAATAATTTCAATGATTTTAAAAAAAACCGTGGGAAGAATTACTGGGTGTTAGGATTTTGAAATCAATAACCAAAGAGCCAAGAAAAGAAAGCTACAAGACGACACAACTATAGATTAAATAAGAAACCATTTAATGGAAGTGAGAATATGCGAGTAAATGTTTTTATTACAATTATAGACATACTTGTTACTGAGCTAACAAAAAAAAAATATTACATATGTATGACAAAATCTTGGATCTGTTCGGGTTTTTGGAAAAAAATTGTATTATCATCTGACGAGGAACGAAAGCACAGCTACTTAAAGACATTATATAAAAACGATCTGGATGATTATTTTCCTCAGGAATGTGTTCAGTATAAATATTGTTTAATTAGTAGTGGTCACGGTGGCAGCCAAAATTTGGGAGAAATTCTACAATGTTTTAAATCTGAAAAACTGATCTCGCCGTTTCCTAATATCGAGGTAGTACTGAGAGGTCTTTTTCCACTTTAAGTATTTAAAAATATTTCAGGAGCACACTTTCAGATGAGAAAACAATTAACATGGCATTAATCATGAAATTTCTCGTGAAATTTTGAATTCTAATCTGAAGATTAATATATAAAACAAAGAAAAAATTGTTAAGCTGCAGTAAGCATTTTTCCGAATGTTCACTTTTAGTTCAAATCTGTAGTCTTGCATTAATACTGGTCAAATATAGTCTAGAATTTCCTAATAAAAAGCCTTATATTTTTTTTCTTTCCTCAAGTATTTTTACATTAAAAAATTGAAGGGAGGGCTCAGGAAAGGGCGAAATGGTTTTGATCGCCCAGGGGCGAAAAAGGTCTTAATACGCCCCTGGCGGACAGAGACAGATGTGTCGCTACAACTTCCTTGTAATACGATCTTCAAAGGTGCTCAGATAATAGTAAGCCGTATAAGCCTTCCAATGGCGAACCATTACTCCATCTCCCTCGATATGTTAGTTATAGGACGTCAAAGTAAAAAGGAACGTTTTTTTTTTTTTAATTTTAACAACTTTTGCGTGGAATTGCATAAAATTGAGCGTAACTCGTATCGTCAGTAAAAATAGGTTTATCTCAAAAACAGTTCCTTATAACATTCCGAGTTTTCAAATTATGCATGAAAATGTAACCGCTATCAGGCATTTCGGCGGGAAAACCTAAATTCCTCTTTGTTTTGTTTTTATTAAAGCAGTTGTTGGATTCCATAGTTACGGTAGGCTTTTAAAGGTCTCAATGAACGTCCGAAGAAGTTCCCTCTCTTTGGTAATGCACTCAGTCTTAGTATTCACATACCCCCGCAGGAGATTGAGTACAAAAACATCGCGCTGTCACTATTACTACCTATTCTACCTATATCACATTTTCAAAAACTGGAAGCGAACTGAGAAATGAAGTGTAATGAAGTGCGCACCCTACACTATCATTATAATGACAGTAACCCCACTATGAACCAGTAATGATATCTGAATATCAGAAAATTCGGATATCATCATAATTGACAATCATTACAGTTTCTGAAAACCTTACATGATCATTATTAATGTCATTCTGATAAAGTAATAACATTTGACTAATCGTGTAAGGTCCCAAATAGAGTTGGTGATACTTTATTGAACTTAATGTCTTTTCTTACAAACTATCTTAATTAAGAGGGTTAAGTCTTATTTTCTAGTACTGTAGTGTCATACATTTTTATTTGTTTTCTAATTGCATGACTTTTTTATTATTATAACGGATTATGTTATGGTAGATATCTCTCCCTTTACTCTTGAAGTTTCTTGCTTTATGTTGGAAATACTTATTTAAATTATTTTCTCGGACTTTCATGTTTTAGTTTTCTGTTGGTCAAGTAGTGGTAGGTAAATATTTTGGATTAGGTCCTCGTTGAAGCTGAATTTGTGTTGAATTTCGTAGATCAATCCTTCAAAAAGGTGGTCTTTAATATTTTTTCTGTATCTGAACTGCAATATGGTGTGGGTTTTTGGGGGTATCCAGGTTATTGTGAGCGCAGCCCCCTCCAGCTTCTTTGACGCTGGGAGTCTTTCGACCGTTACAGCTGTTATCAGCAAGGGTGTATCTGAGTCTTGAAATCTCAGTACACGATAGTTGGCTTGACGTAATGAGTCTCTTTCGATATAGGTTAACGGCCTTGAGTTTGAAACTGAGCCTCGAGGTTTTAACATCTCCTTGGTATCCTGAAGTAGAAGGCTCACAAGGGTGGAGACACTGTGAGTAGCTTGCGCAGCACTAGTTCATCGGGAGAGCTTGAGACAAATTAGTGCTGTGAGCGTAGCTAGACTACATACGTCGGCGGGTGGGTTGAATTTAGAGTGTAGGCCAGGGACGTTTTTGATAGTCCACGGTATGTAGAAGGTTCGTGCTATAATGTACATAATAATACCTAAAAATTTTATTATGAATCAAGACCATATATATGTGGTGTGTTCTAGTGCGCAGGTGATTCCTATGATGTGATCAGTAGTGACCTCCGTTATGGTAGAATATCTGTTCTTTTCGTCTAGTATGTTCTGCTTTTCTAAGGATACTAGCGAGACTAACCACCTTTAATTAGTGTAAAGGGTCAGTCTACCCTAAGTCGGACTGTCCAAGGCGAATTGACTAAGTCTTCAAGGCAACGAACGGTTATTCTATTTACGTTGCACATATCTGTTGCGAGTGCCAGAAGCTGATGAGTCCTACAGAGATACGCTATTCTGTGCAAGTTCTTCGCAGTGTTGCTGATCAGACTAAACAATATTTACATTGTTTTTATTTTTCCATTAATTTAAAGCTCACATAACTACGGATTTTTACGTTCAACAAAGTATTACAGTGGTTAGATGGGTTTGGTATTTCTGAATAGGTAGTTGGGGATATTGTTTGGGCGGACGGATTTTTATTGTTTCTGCGCTTACGTTTATTTAACGTTATTTGCTAGGATAGAGATTACTGTATAGGATTTTTTACCGGGTTAAACTTACATATATTTGCTGAAGAAGGAACTTTTTTTGGATTCTCCGGTATATAGCAAAAGCTAAAAAATGTTTTTAATTTGTTATATCATTACACAACTCGTTATACTTTGGGTGACAAGTTTCAAGTCTTAGTTTGACTCATCAACACGTCCCAAATAGCGAAATTGAGTGACTTGAAAAACAAATGAAAAATTAGAACAAAGAAAAGAAATGAAAAAATGAAAAAATTGAGAACAGAAGAAAACAAATTTTTTATTAAAAAAATTTTAAAAAATTAAAAAAAGCAGATTCATTCGAAACGAATCGAACCTGTACCATATACAACTGTGGAAAAAACAATCGCCGTCTAAGAAATTTGCTTGCATATAATTTTAAGTCCTATTACGATTACAATGCTGCGTTTTTTTCCTGATCCTTATAAAAGGAGATGCACGGATTTATAAATGAATAAAAATCATCAAATTGCCAGCTTTTCAAGAATTACAACTTTCGAATTAGAACCTAATATTTTTGATCTATTTTGGCATTTTGTGAAAATTGAAATGCAATTTGATAATTTTCCCCCATAAAAAAAATCATGGCTACCTACAGACGTTTTATAGAATGAAATTAATTGAAATTTCCAATGAACCAGTACAATATAAAAAAACGCAGCTAATATACCTCCATATCAGTTGTATATCATCGCAAAATTTCCTTCCGCGTGAAGCAATAATATTTTGTATCAAAAGAGCTTCCAAAATTAACCCATTCATATGCGTATTAATATTTACCATGGTAAACTTTGGTGGTGTTGCATTTACTCAAAACCCTCGAGAATACTTCCCAAGCCATGAAACAGAAATCTATATGTGTGCGTGCTTAGTCCGTTTTCTAAAATGTTCTATATTGATACTTATGGAAAAGTGCTAACCATTGGCTTTATATATGCCATAGAGCCTAAACTACTATCCATAAAGGAAAATAGTCTGGTATTAATTTAAAGCTTTGTTCCTTACCTTCCCAAAGGCTACAATTCCTATATACCTTACTTAACAAAATAATAAAATAGTTTTGATTACAAAGTAACCTTACCATTTTACGCTCAATACATCTCAGCTGAGTGATAATTGCATGTGTGTATGTGCAGCCGTAGTCCGAATCTGCATGCAGCTACATTCGATATCATCATGCCATGACGGCACAGCGACATTACAAGTATTACGCAGCTGAGAATTTTTGTTTGAGGAATCGTAGCCATTTGGTTAAGATAAACATTTTTTAATTATTTTGTTAGGAAAGGTATGAAAATTTTATTACGGTTCGGAAGATAAGAAAGCAAGCTTAAGATTAACAGAACGCCATTTTTCTGTATGAATGGTAGTTTAGGGCGGAGGAGCTATTCAAATCAAACTTTTGTCACTTTTACATAAGAACACTCCAAATATTTTAGAATGTAAGGACTACGTTGGGCCTCGCATGAGGTAGAGAGGGAGTCTGTTTCATGGCTTGTGAAGTATTCTCGAGGGTTTTGATTTACTCCATTCAGTACATCGATGCCTTGACTTGATGATGCTTGATGTGATGCCTTCTGGTACAGTGGGCTCAAAATTCAATACACAAGATGCGAGCTCTACAAGAAAATCTTTGACGATTGCATCCAAGCTTTCAGATTTAGCTTTTCAAATATTGGTTCGCAAAGCAAAGTTAATCTTGTCATCTCTTTAGCCTTTATTACTTTATGGTTATACATATATGAAAACCATTGACCATTTTGTGACTCGTAAAAAACGAGTAGCGCGCATTGTATTTAGGGCTAGAGCCAATCTGCGACTAGGGCTGGTCTGGGGGTTTGTTTGGCTTCTTATGAGTATAGTAATAGTGGATTGGGTACATCGTACATGGAATGGAATAGTTATTCGCACGTAGTTCTTCGTCTTTTAAACGTGTACGAATTTTTTAGAATTTTCTTGGGTTTTTATGTAATGCCAAGTTATCTATCATAACTATCACAGGATGGTAAGTAATTTTGGATTACATATTTATTTTAGTGTTTGATTGTATAGAAAAAGGCACGTAATGATTAGCAACCCGGTTATTAAGCTGCTTTACTATTTTTGCTGTGCCGATTACAACATATAAATACCCATATGAAAAAGCACACAATTTCGAGTTTTAAAAGTATTATTGTTTCTAAGAAATTGGTCAGCGATCATAAATTTCTTTTTATCCGTCTGGTTTTTCGACTTAAAGGGAAGCATTAAATTTTTCTTAGAAATACTCGTGCAAATTTTTCTTAAGAATCTGAATGAATATTCACCGATAACGGCCCAAACGAATTGGCGTATTGATTCTGGTGGTTAACTCTTTCGGACAGAGTTACAAGCATTCAGTTTTCTTAGAGATAGATTTGAACAATTTTCTTTAGATGTTTCATGCTCTATTCCTGGCGGACCATAATTCCAAAGAGTTTTATTGACTCGGGTGCCTTGGCTGGTTTGGGTCTACAATTTTTCTTCAGAATTTTTACGGCAAGACTATAAAAATAAAATCTATTCGGCTTCCTCTGCGGTAGTTGGGGTTGGTTAGCTTGTACTTTCGTATTAATGGGTTACATGGGTTTGGAAGTTTAAAAAGAGCATTTTTTTATTTTTATCTAATAGTACAATATGTCCGGAATATTTTCCCAAAGTTTCAAGTCAATCAATTGTTTGTCTGTCTCTCTCGCTCATTTTTTTCACTTTCTAAGGGTCACCTGTTTTAAATATGTTATTTTAATATGCTCCGGTCATTACAACTGCAGCATGATTTTAGCTTTATGTAGCTGGAATCGACGTATGTAAGTTAAAAACAATTTTTTTTCTTTCTCTTTATTCCTACTTTAAACTATAATCAGTTTTTTTTCTAAAAACACTATTTTTCAACACGGTGGACACGATCTTATTGAAATTTTGCACACTTCCGCAAAATAGGATTGAATACTGACTGAACGACGGTTTTCTTTTTCTTCGATTACAACTAATTTTACAAGACTGTAAGCAGTGTAAATTGTATCAAAAATTGTACTTTTTTCCATACAACTCTGCCAAAAGTTCAAATTTCAATTTCTTTTTAAATCCTTCCTGAGCTATGCTTATCTACTAACAGAAAAAAAATACTTTTTAATTTCTGATAAGGCTGTCATGAGTTATCCTGACCACTCCGCGAGGACAATTTTTTTAGGGGTCTCCGGAAACCAAGTCCCACCGGCTGAATTTTCGAAAGTTTTGAATGAAAATTTTATGTAATATTCGTTAAATGTTGCTCTTTTATATGCTTAAAATTTTGAATAAAATAATTTATTTATTACACAAAACACAAAACAAATTGTGAAAATATACTTCTTTCTAGCCTTCGAAATCCCTTAATTCGAGAAGTGTTATTTAATTTAACTTCCCGTTTACTTTTAATTTGTAGGAGAAGGATAAATTAGCTACACTAGTTAGCGATGTAGGTAGAAATAGTAACGAAAGTGGAAAGCAGAGGACTGTTAAGACCATTGACAAAATTTTTCAGAAGAAAGCAAAATCAGTTAAGTTCCCATCAAAAGATATAGTCAGTAATATGTCATGCACTTCTACTCCTATGCCTTTGAATGGCACTCAAGGCGCAAGCTCTCACTCCCAGTCATTTGACAGAATCGGTTGCGTTATTATTTCTACAATCTCTGCACGAGAAGGAGCATCTGGAGATGAGTCCTTAATATCTGTCCACCCTGAGATCGACATTGATGTGGATAATATTATCGACAGGTTTTCCAAATCAAACCGAAAATTGGATGTGATATAACTAACTTAAATATGATTAAAAAAAAATTGTAAAGCGACTTCTTCCGACTTCCCCCCCCCCCTTCCCCCCCCCCCCCCCCCCCCTCGAACATTTCAGTTGTAACCCCCACCCCTCCCTCCCTCAGCCTGCAGGTCTGGATACGCGCCTGACCTATTGATTGGTAATATATTGTACACATATATATATATGCAATGAAAATAATTATAAACTCACCATTATACGGGGTCGTATGGGATTTAGAGAAATCGGAGTAATTATGCTAAAATTCAATATTACTGGAATTTTTGCAATTTAAAGGAAGAAGTAATTCCTTATATGCATATGAGCGATTTAAAGTTGGAACAAAATGATGTAATTAGTTCGATTTCAGTAGATCTTACATAGATTGTTAAATACATGAAAATGTCTCATAGTGTAAAATCAAAGAGCTCTGGATTTGAAAAGCTCTAGAGAAAGGCAGAAAAATATTTCTCACACCTATTTCGAAGCCTCTGTGATAAGAGCGAACATGTGATCAGTTCAGCTTAACTTATAGGTACTGGAAATATTACTGTCAACAATTATGGGGGATTTTGTATCAAAAATTAATGTTTCATTGAAAGAAGTTGGACTATCTGATTGTTGGTCTTATTTTAAAGAGATCATGGAGCCTCTAGATGCATTGAATTCAACGCGATTCACCTTCTTCCAAGCGATGATCGTAGCTTCAATACTTACGTTCAAGATTTAAGCCTTAGATTAATATAGCTTATTTATGCAGATTGGAGCTTGTTTGTTTTCAGATGCAAAACAAAGTTAATATCTGGACGAAAACCGATTATGAACGGCAAAATTAAGTTCTGCATCCTTATTTAAAGTAATAAATTATTAAATTGCAATGACAAATTTGACAATTTGTATGAAAATTCACACATGCACAAATCTTTCTATAGGAACTTTTTGATCCAGGACCCCGACCATCGCTTACAATCAGGGACCGAAAGAGTTATAAGAAATATTTTAAAAGTCTGGTTTTAACACTTTGTTATTGATATTTTAAATTTTATCTTTTAATGAAATAGTTAAAAAGGTAATTTTATTTTCTTCTGAGTAAATAACAGTCTTATCTTAAGTTTTATATTTCTCCATCGGTTTAACATTTAAAAATGAGTTTTATTTTTTCTCTCAAAAAATAAAACTCATAATTCGAGCTTTTCATTTTTCTCAGCTTTTAACTGTTAAAAATGAGTTTTATTTTTTTCCTCAAGAAATAAAACTCCTTAATTGAGTTTGTCATTTTTCTCAGCATTTAACAGTTAAAAATAAGTTTTATTTTTTCCCTCAAGAAATAAACCTGTCCGAGTAAGATTCTTAGGGGAAAAAAATGGAATCGGCAACCCCTTCTTGGTGTAGCTATATATAGCTTTGGTTTTTCACGGTAAACTGCCGTTTTAAAAAAAATTTAAATTTAAGTTCAAAAATAGGACCAATCGGGCAACTGTTTCATACGGTTGCTATACAAAATTGTTTAAAAAAATTGACAAATTTTATCTTCTATCAAAAATATGACAACAAAAATAGAGAACATCCATTGAAAAGTGTTATTTCCTGAGGAAAATAAGAAACTCTGATTATGAGTTTTATTTCCTGAGGAAAAAAATAAAACTCATTTTTAACTGTTATAAGACGAGGAAAATATAAAACTCGAATTATGAGTTTTATTTCTTGAGGAAAAAAATAAAGCTCATTTTTAATTCTTATAATAGACGAAATATGTAAAACTCTGGCAAAGAGTTTTATATCGCTGTAAAATAATATAAGTATTTTTTGTAACAGTTAAAATTGAAATACAAGAAATGTGTCTTACAATAACAGTTAGGATTGGATTTATATATTAAAATCAAAACTTTCGTGATTTCAACCTAGGCAGCTGGTCTAAGTGCTGCACATAGACCCCTTTTGTACTACGCTACTTCCTAGAAAATTTTATGAAAAGAGTTTTTCCGCTCACAAAAAAATAATAACAGTTATTTTCGGTCCCTGCTTAAAATAGCTTACATTATGCTCTCAATAACTGACAAAAAACCCCTGTGCCTTTGCAGAAAATATTTTATTGGAGGGATCTTTACCGCAAAATATCTGCTATAGCTTGAATGGTGAACGTCAACCTTGATCAATTACATCTTCATTGCACCTAAAGTCGGCAAAATTGTCCAAAGATAAGCGAATACAAAAATACTGTCATCAGTAAAATTATGGATTGTATTGAAAGTAGCATCAGAACAGATCGTTAATAAAATCAGGAAAAGAAAGGGAGAGAGTACTTACAGGGCTTTAAATATGTAGCAAAATGGGTGAACCGTGTGTAATTCGTGTACATGAGCATAATTTTTCAAGAGAAGGACATAATATACCGGAGTAAGTGAGATGTCGGGGAGCTCTATTGTCAAAACTAGGGTTTCATTGTCAAATTCGTTTTTGGTTTTGAATGGGTTTAAGGGGAATAATAGAGACAGCGTTCAAATATTTTTTATTTAATTATTTGTGGGGGAGAATTTTTATTTTGTGATAAGTTGTTGGGATAAACGCGTCTGCTTGAAATTGGATTATCAGATATTTTTAAGTGAGTACTTCTTTTTAATGAAATTCACAAAAATAAAAGTTTACTTGTTGTATTAAATTAAGAGCACCAAAAAATTAGAGCAGCAAACTAACAACGTTTTTTCAATGTTTAAATATTACTTTTTGTCCCTCATCGGATTAATCATTTATGTAAATCGTACTGATCTTTCAACTACAAATTATGGACCACCAACATAACACGAGTTTATTACGCGAAATCTAGCTTATCACCATTCCTGTTTGCATATACTTTAAGGTACGAAGTCCCTACCGTCCGATCAGTCTAACCTCCTTGCTCCTCAAATGGAGAAAGTGTTAGACAGCCATATTAGGAGCGGTTCACTCAAGCGGTCACCGCTGCACCCAAACCAACAAGTTTATCAATCACGAAGGTCTACCAAACTGCCCTACATAGTCTTGTCCTAGGACTAAAAAAGCAGTAGATGATAAAGAGACAGCCCAATGTGCATTCCTAGATATCGAAAGAGCATTTTACAATACCTCCTTTGTACCGATTGGGAATGCAGCTACCAATAAAGGAATCGAACCTTTCTTGCTAAAATGGATAAAAGCTATGCTTGAAAGCCGGACAATCACAGCTAACCTAGGGGAGGACTCGATAACAATAGTGGCTGCCAAAGGATGTCCCCAAGGTGGGGTTCTGTCCCCTCTACTATGGTCACTGCTTGTCGATGATCTCCTACAGAAGCTGACCAACTGTGGCTACGATAATCAGGGCTAACCAGATAACCTGGTCATAACAATTAAGGGCAAACATGATCGGATAATCTCTAATACAGAATGCCCTAAACATAGTTCGAGACTGGTGCCAAACAATAGGACTACGAGCCAATCCTGGCGAGACAATAGTTGTTCCCTTCACGAGAAAAAGAATCTTTATTTACAAGCAGCATCTATTGAGGAAACAGAAGTGGAATTCTCGAAGGATGTCAAATATCTACGTATTACTTTAGATAGCAGACTAACCTGGAACTCCCACTTAAAAAGAGTACTGGATAACGCCACAGTAGCAAGATGGACATGCAGTAGGCTTTTTGGCAAAGCTTGGTTTCTTAAACTAAAAATTACTCTGTGGTCACATATGCCTCACTCATTTGGTGGCCAAAAACAAAAAAAAATACGGCCCAAACTGGTTTGCAAAAACTCCAGCTTGCATGTCAAGGAGTAACTTTTGCAATGCGTACCTCCCCAACTACGGCCTTAGAGGCTATATTGGACCTAATACCTTTACATTTACATGTTAGGAAGGAGGCCATCTTCAGAGCAATTGGGCTGCAAAGGGCAAACCTCCTGAGCACAAGCAATTTGGTTGGCCACCTGAAAGTCCTCCAGAATTTCATAGAGAATTCGATGGCCAACCCAATTTCAGATGTTATGCTTAAACGTCATAACTTTGAATTGAAACACCATTTAAGGTGATCTTGGTGGACCGTTAACAGTGGCAGACTGGGGACCTACCTTTTGAAAAAAGATCTCTTAAATGGTACACGGATTGATCCAAAGTGGAAGGTAAAGCAGGTGTGGGCACATGCGGTCCATGGTGCCATCTCTCAAAGGCACTGGGGGCCACACCAACCATTCTTCAGGCAGAAATACACGCCATAGAACTCTGCGCTCGCGAAATAATCCACAAGAATATGCGTGGAGCCAAAATATACATAATATCAGACAGCCAAGCAGCACTTAAAGCGTTAAACTCTTACCTTTGAGTCCAAACTGGGTTGGGACTGGCTCACTGTCTTGAAGGAACTGGCCGAACAAACAGGGTGACGCTGATGTGGGTATCAGGATATGAAGACATTCCAGGCAACGAGATTGCGGACCGCCTGGTAAAGGAAAGATCCAAATCTCTGTTTATTGGCTCCGAGTCTATATTTGGCCACCCAAAAAGTCACCTTTCAGTTCAGCTCAGGCTTTGGGAGGACAGAACTAAAAAGTCTTGGAGAACAGTGCAGAGATGAGGTTTAAAAGTTACACCACCTAGTACCATCGGTATTAGACGATCAGATAAAAAAAAGTTTCAATCCAAACAAAAAGGGGAGGGAATATACCAAGTGCTTTATAGGGTAAACATGCACTAGATCTCAGGTTACTGGAAAATATTCTGTCGACTATGACAAATAGAATAGTTTACGAAAAAGTTTAGTCAAAGAAAATGTGTAGTTTTTAATTAGTAGGAGGATTTGATGTCTTGGAGACATTGAGTACTTTGATGACCTTGACCACATCTCTCAATCAAATGAGTGTTTGCCTGGTGTCTATGAAGAGAATAGAAAGCTTGAAATTGAAGCGTATTTTGGCACGAAAATCTTTGCTTTATCCAGTGAATCAGGAACAGGCTCACCATCAAGTAAAAGTGAAAGCAAAAAATAATTAGTAAAGTTCTCTTTGATGGCATTGGTAAGTAATCACAGTACTTTTTTTTATATAACTCAGCTTAGGGAGTATCCTATGATGCAAAGCATAGCAATGCACGAAGGAGATGAGGAAAGGATTAGGGCAGGCGGGCCCGCGGGCCGCATGTGGCTTCGGACGGCTTTGAATGCGGCCCAACAAAACTAATATACTTAAATACTTTCTCAATTAATTTTATAAAACATTTTCTTTGGGGGACATTATTTATTTTTCGGAAGTAAGATGATTAAGTCGGGGTAAAATATTGAAAAGATTTTAAGATTTGCGAAATGAAATCAAGTCATTTATAGAATCAAGAATAAAATCTGTGCCAGAACTTGGTGATGAAAACAGGCTCACAGATTTTGCTTTTTTTAGTAGACTTGACAACTTATTTAAATAAGCAAAGTTTGCGTCTTCAAAGTGAAAAACAACTATGCCTCAAACTATAGCGGCTTTCGAAATGAAACTGAAACTATGGTAGTCACAAATTCAAGCAAATAATTTTATGTATTTTAAAACGTTGGCTAAACACTGTCCTGAGAGTAACGAAAAATATGCAAACTTGATTTTCGATTTGATACAGGAATCTGAGAAACGATTTCAAGATTTCCAAAAAACCATCAATTTTTTGACATATTTGCGACTCCATTTTTAGTCGACATAAGCTTGCCAGCAAATTTTCAAATGAAATGACTAGAGCTTCAATCTGATGTTCAACTTTAAGAAAAATTTAATAATTTCTTTTTACTGGACTTTTATAAGAATTATCTTCCTAAAGAAAAGTACCCCTTGCTTCACAATTCGTGCCGTCTCTGAAGCACATAAATTTCTGAGCAGCTATTTCCTAAGATGAAGCACACAAAGAATAAATATAGGAGCAAAATAACTTATGAGCACCTTGAGAACATACTGAGAGTTGCAACAACTTCGATCGCAAAATATCGAAGCATTATTGTCTCAAAAACAATGTCAAATATCACATCAATTTCATGTTGCTATTTCTTTAATTTTATAATAAAAAATTTAGAAATTAATGAAGCTTAAATTACTTTAAATTGTTAACTAAGTATGTATATTCTTCGTTTTTGTTCATTAGCTATCTTTAGGCTTCGTATATTTTATGTGTAGCCCAATATAACTCGCCTACTTCCAATGTGGCCCAGGGAAGCTGAAAGGTTGGCCACCTCTGGATTAGGGGGTATGAGGAGAGTGACAGAGGTGCTGATGTATGTCGTTCTCGAACCGGATTGTAAGCTCGAGGAAAGTTAGAAGATGGTAGACTGTTCCGCACAGTTCGGGATAAAAAAGCCTCACAAGATTTTACTGTTCCTACTGTATTAGATTATTGTCAAAAACGGATAGTGTATGGTCTTAACGGAAGTGAAGTTTGACCCTAACACAGAAGTAATAAGATTGCATATAAGAAAAACTGTTGTGAAGGACCTTGTTGTTTTCTTCTCAGTGTACCTGTAGCTCAGAAAACATGAAAAATTTCCTGAAACCGTATGTACAAGAACCTCGAAAATAGTACTATTTGGCCAGACCATTTGGTTTGAAATACTACTGACATAACATTCGAAAAGATACAAAAATATTTGAATCGATTACTTCAGCATTACTTGCAGCAGCATTGAATTTTTACTTACATAATTGAGTGCAAAGATACATTTGGCCTATTAGACAAGAAAAGCGAAATGTTTGAAATTTTTTTGCTTATTATGATGAACATAGAAAAACTAATTTTAGTATATGGAAATTTCATGCATAAATATACCGTGAAAGATCTCAATTCTCATAGGACGAAATAACCGGAGAAATGTACCTGGGATGTACAAAAAAGGAAATGCTAAATAAAGGTAATAAATATATTTTTTTTCCACATAATTTTATGTATTCGACATAAAAACTTAATTTATTGCATACATCTATTCTGAAATAATACAATGAACATCCAAGCATTCTTATATCGAATCAGTTTTGTTATTGAATATTCTATGGATGCAGCGATATTGATATGGTATGATCCCTTACTTCATGTTTATACGTACTCCTTCCATTTCGCTCGTTTATTATATCCTCCAAATCACAAGTTAATGCTTCCTTAAAATTATAACCGTCTCTGGCACGTATAAAATTGTGTGTAAAATGTATGCTGATTTTACGAAGATGACTGCAAAATTCGATTTTACAATCCACAGTGTTGAGTGAGTTAAGAGTTACGATTTATTGTTCAAAATATCGAAAGGACATTCAACGTCATTAATCTGATAATCTTTTTCTTGGATATGGTCTCAAAATATTTTGGATGAAAAAGAAGAGCTTCATTCTTGACAAATACAAAAGGAAGCTCGAATCTTATTAGTGTATTGTACAGCTATAATTTGAGGAGTAGGTATTTAAACTTAAATATTCATTTAAATTTTGAAATGCAGAATTTTTAAAGCCAATATCAATTTTCTCTAAAGTTACATATAAAGTTGTACCTTTTATAATTTTATAATTAAAATACTGAAATCATGACCATTGTTGTTGGTTTGTTGTTTTATTTTAAAGAGGGACGAGATATCCCTAGCAGGGAGGCCAGAGCGGCGTATTGTGCTTTCCTGCTAGAAGCCCAATCACCAAAACCTTCCTGTCATCTGAATGAAGCGAATCAGGTCTTGGTGAGAAAGGTCTTTCAACTCCTCTACGGATATTAGGCAGAACCTAGAGTATTCAGCCTGCTCCAGGCGTAGAACACAAGAAATGTTCGGTTGCCTCAGGGTCTCCTTCCAGGCAGGCAAGATACTCAGGTCTGTCAACATCTCCCATCCTTGATGCCAACCACAGTTCTACATTGTTTCCTTCCGAGCCCCATAAAAAAATCAGAGATATTCCTATTGGGCCCATCAAGAAACAGTTTTGTGCACCTGCAAGTACTCAGATTCACCCATCTCTGCTGATGCCTTCTATGAACATCCGCTTTGATGAGAGATCTGATAAACGAGGTGGAAATACCTACGGCGGGTTCCGTTTCGAGGAACGGAGAATCAGAGCAAGCCTTAGCTAAAAGGTCAGCCCTTGCATTCCCCATAATCCAAATGTCACCAGGAACCCACTGAAGGGACACCTTACTGTAGATACACAACTTACCAACATACGACCTGCAGCCCTCAGTAACTTAGATGTTATCCGAGGACCACTCAGAGCCATCAAGGCTGCCTGACTATGGGAACGGATAACAATGTCCTTTCCCTTGATTTCCATATCAAGGGCTATCTTCGCTGCCATTGCGATGGCGAAGACTTCAGCCTGGAATACAGAGTTTATCTTCCAAGTGAGTACTCCATCCCAATGTCAGGTTTAGGAACGTAAATGCCCCGCCGCGGCTCCCTAATTCGTGAGCGAGCCATCGGTGATAGTTTTAGAGCGGACCGAGGATAAGACTCGATAAGGCACTTCCCTCAGTCCACAGAGAAGCGACGCCCGAACCGAAGTTCTGGAGCCATCGCATCAAATGGCATGCTGGCCAGAGGTTTTTCCAGATCCAACCAAGACGCCAAAGAGCAAGGAGAAGATCCAGTCCAGCCGTCCTTCCAACATCCCCATGACCGCAATCTGCACACAGCCCTTTTGGCATCTGCCTGAATGACAAGATCCAGGGGTGGCAGATTAAATAAGACCTTAAGGGCAGCAGTAGCCGTAGATCGTATGGAGCTCGTAAGTCCCAGTCAGGCAAGCCTTTGTAGGCTCACCAGCTTCTGGATCGCAGTCCCCACAAGCTTCCTCGGCCACCATACACATGTAGGCATACATATGTGAACAAAGGTTCATGTGTTTAACATCCACAGAACTTAAAAAATTTGGAAATTTCCTTTGTGCGTAAAAAGGTTTTGGTAGGAAATCGATTACACGATTGATTATGTGCATGTCGTCCATTTCCAAAGTAAGATCTAAATATTTATAAAAAAGCGAAATTTCAGTTCATCTACTACTGTTACATACCTATCAAACTGAATTGAAACTCAACACGCTTTTGATATTTGGAGATTTGATGTAAGTGCAAACCGAATCAAAAACTGTATCAAAAATGAGTGCACTTTTTGTGGACCATGAGTATACCTGATTTCGAATCTAAAATGGGTTTAGTGTTGCAAAACTTTTAGTTGCTTTTGAAAAGAAAGAAATGTTTAGAAGTCTTCATCATACCTGGAAAATAACTCCAATAGGCATGACGACTTTTTGTCATTGAAATATTTGTTAACAGGGTATGGCGAAATATCTCATTCCTGAAATACAACTCCAATGGACATGACAACTTTTTCGTCATGGAAAGTTTTAAAAATAATACATGGAGCCAATTAAGTTTTCGTCGCTCTTACATATTGAAACCTATCATGATCGTATATCAACATTTCGAATTTGCGCAGTTTATTTTGTTACGCGCTACTTCATGCGCGCAATCGTTACCCCGGCTAGAGATGGAGAAGGTTTGGGTTTGAAACACCTATGGGTGCCACATGGTTTTAGCGTCCACGAACTCAAAATGTAAAATTAAGAAACAAATTTTTAAAAAAATTAAAAATCAGAAAAATTAGGATCGTTTAACACACTTATTTTATTCAATATAAATTTTCTTAGGTTTCTGCACGAAACTGGCCAGGCAGCGAAGTATGCAAGTAACTAACCTTATTGACCGGGAAATTTAGCACGCACAATAATTGATATCACGCACCTGGTACAAGTTGCTAAATTTATTATCTTAAAATCTAGCACTAACAACAACAAAATAAAAGAAAACGCAGTACTTAAATTATATATTCTTGAGGAGTGTCTCGTGCACATGCCCTTATTCACTCCTCCTTGGTCCAGCTCCACCGTGAAATTATTTCTTTTTGTTAGTCCTCTCCAATTATTATTGTGAGTTAAGTCCAATTTTCCAAAAATCCAGAGACTATCTTTGACTTGTTAATGTTTTTAATTTTCAGTAGCCTTTTCTTTTCCTTCTTCTTTGTCCTTAAAAATAACTTCTAGTGGCGTGTTATAGTACCTACATCACTTACTCGTAGACTCGACTCGAATTGAATTTAGCTGTTCGTTTCACTTACCAAAAGCCTTCCCCTCTCGAATCGTCCATTATTGCAGCTTCCGGTCTATGTTCTCCGTATTTTATACAGGGATTTTTTCCAGTTGGTGAAATATATGGCGGTAATTGATCTGAATTTGAAAATTTTATTTTGAGGGTACTTTCTTCTTGCGTTGGGAAATTACGATTTGGGCTACGAACAACTCAAGTGGATAGCTGATGTCACAGATAAGTGCGACTATGATACGGTATATCTAATTTCTTCCTTCAATTTTAGGATATAGTAGATTCCGTTTACGAGAGGAGATTGAACCGAGGATGTAAGAAATTGTATCTAAATTTTACATTTTATTTGATTCGCGATAACTAGGTATTCCATTTTCTTATTAATTTGACTTTTGTTAGAATACTGGTTGTACATTGCTCAGTTTACTGCTCGTCGTACATTATATTGACAAAGGTACTTTATTATAATCTACCTACTTTACTAATTATATATATAATAATATCTAATCTATTTACAAATATTTTACCTGCCTATCTAATCTACTATTTAAATCTATTTCTAGGAAACGGATGGCGAAGTTCGAGATTGCAGGAAGTATCCAGTATAAATGAAATGAATAAGCTCACAATAAATCCTTCAGTGAGTATTGACATAATTTGTGGGTCCATTTTATAAATTTTGCAATTGCAGGCGAAGTCCGACAGTGGCCCCAGTAATACCAGCAAAGTCCCAGGTAAGAGCTCAATATATGAAGAGAGAAGAAAATATTGCTCGTGGATCCGAACGACACTGGTCATTTACTAGCCTCTTTGCAGTTTTATCTTTGCAGAATTATTCTAATATGACATGACGACACTCATGCAGAGAACGAAACACATACAAAGAGGACTACACGTATAAAATAAGTGACCCTTGTTATTATAATAATATCCTCACTATTAATATTTTTATTTATTTCTCTAGGACATCAATTTTTTCCAGCTGGGAATAGATTTGCTATATAACAATTTTCAAGTGCGACTATTACGTACTGTAATTGTCAGGCGCGTATAGAAGGGGGTCCAAGGGATCTAGGAGATCCAAACTGAAAATCACTTCTACTTTCTCCTGTTTCAATATTTCAGAGTTTTTTGGGATACTTACCCTGTACATAGTTTTGGTGAAATTCGAAATTTCAAACGTGAATCTGATTCAGATTTCAGTGAAGAGGCTGTAGAACTACATATAGAAGTAAATTAGGAATGTATTATAGTGCATGTTGAGTTCAATTCAAATCCTACAGCGAAAGCCTTGTGTTTACAAATATGGCAGCGCCAAGTAGCTATTCGAAATTAATATTCTTCTAATTTTTAAAAATTATAATTATATACCAAAGCAAGCAGTAATACATTTAGTTTTAAAAAGTTGTGTCTACTTTTAATTTATTTCATGGTTTTTATAAAAAAATAGAAAGACTTTTTCTTATGAAAGCTGTCAGTTTTTCTTAAAAAAGTATTGCTGTAGGTAAAAACTTCGAGTTAACTCATGCAAGAGGAAAACCTGTAACGTATGCAAAATTTTTGCACGAAAAAGTAAAGAAACGGAAGTTGTGTAAGTCCCACAAATGAGTACATAAGGAGACCTAACATTGGCCCTAAAGCTGCGTTTCTTCGTAAAGATAGCTTACGGCAGAAATGTGTCGGAAGAAGTATGCCGTGCGCTTACACAGTGTAATTTGCAATATGGGTCCAATAACACTAGCTTTTTTCTAATATGTCACTCTCAGTAAATCTGAGCTTTGGCCAGTGTTAGTATAGTTATTATACTGAATTTTTTTCCGCTGAAAGAAGATGAGAGTTGAATAAAGGATAATTCTCCGGTTTGCAGATTAACAATTAATGCAAATATTTTATAAATAATACCATCCAACTGAAAATGTGCACCTAACTTGAACCGAGTTCGCTGAATTTTTGGTTTGCTTGCAAGTAGTTAATGATTCTTAACTTTGGTTTTTGTTTCTTAGTACTATTTTGAAATTCTATTCTATGTTTATCCGAGCAGTCTTTAATCGTGGTCAAAGATTCCAGAACTGGACTAAAGAGTTCTATGAAATCTTTGAATTTGCTATGTGTGTTATTATTATTATAAGAAGTAAATAGAAGGTGCGAGGGCCCCTGAGGCCCTCTATTAATACACCACTGTGTGTACAGCTACCGCCCAATATTATGTGCAGGCCCTCGGAAACTTCAGAAACCAAATCTAATAAGCATATTTGATACGCATCTTATATTCTGTTTTGTAAAAACCTGAATTTTTGCGAAAATAGGTTTCTATCAAACACATTCGTCGAGCTGATATGACTTTGAAGAGAGTTAGCATGAGTAAAGAGGAGAAGGCAGTGAAATCGGACATTAATAAAATTATTTTTTTTATTCAATTGTTGATTAAAATTATGATTGAAAACTTAATCTCAAAAAAATAATCGTAATTAATTTAATCGATTGATCGATTTAATCGTCAATAGAATATAAGGAAGTTTAATCGACAAGTATTAATCGTTATTTACTGAATAGTTTTTAATCGTTAATCATATTTTTTCTGATTGAACTGTTAATTTGAAAAAATACAGTATTTATAATTCAAGATGATAAATAAGGTGATGAATAAGGTATCAGATAACCTATGTGTCTTGGGTAGATTAGTTATCGTCACATAATAAAAAAAAACTTTTCGCTGGAGCTGACGATAGCAGAAAAGTGGTATACAGGGTCTTTCATAATTAATGCACATAGCTCAAGTGTTTGATAGCTGAGGTAGAGACAAGCTAAAAATTATAAGATGAATGTGAAGGTAAGGCGTGTAGTTTCGGCGGTAGGGGGGTTTAAGATTTTTAGTACATCTTTCACTTTACACCCTGTAACTGTCTCCATATATACTCTATCAAGGTGTGATTCATCTCAGATGATAGCAAACCGTCTTGGTTTTCTAATGAATGCCCAATCAGCCTTCCTGTTGTTTTGCTTGTCTCCACTTCAGCTATCAAGCTCTTGAGCTAGGTGCATCAATTATGAAGCACTCTGTATTTCATAAATACCAAGAAAATTAGTAATAAATAATATTAGTAAAGAAAAAGCTTTCAACAAGATTACCATGTTCAATCAGCTTAATTGTGCGTAATGCTTTATTCTGACCTCAACGGTTTAAAATAATATTCAAAATATGGTGGTTGCTTTATTTCTCTTAAAATTCGAAAATGTTAACATAATATGGATGGAACATGAAAATTAAAAATAAAATTTCTTAAAATTCTTCTATTTTCCATCTTTGACCTATTCTAACAAAGTGTGGGTTCGATTCCCGTCCCAGAAAAAAATTAATAAAATGCAATAGTCGCAATAGTTAATGGAAATTAAAATAAATTAATCACTTTTGAACACGATTCAACGATCACTCGTTTAATCGTCTAGTGTAATCACTTTTTTGAAAATAAATAATCATTAATCTTTTCACATGATTTCTTTAAATGATTACATATTTAAATCATTGTTCCTGATTAATGATTAGTACTTTTAATCGTATCCATTAATGGTTAATGTAATTAAATTTTGCCCAACCCTTACGGGCGGTAAATCGCCCATCTGCTAAGCAGTAATGAGTCTCACGGAAGAATTATTTGCACTTGCTGTCGTCTGGGAATAATGGTGGTTTTTAAGAGGGATTTCTTCAACTTCCCAAAATTGAGAAATCTGATCGTATAATGAAAACTCGAATCGTTAAATTGTGTAGTGTGGCCGGTGATTATCCAACCAATAAAAGGTATAATAATGCGATCATCCCATCGACATTGATTTCGTTGGGTAGAATTTTTTCATGGTGAAAAACCATCAACTATAAAAATGGAACACCCGAGTCCAATTGATTGTCTATAAATTGTTTTTTGAACTATTTGCTAGTAGTTTTATATGCGTTAAAACGAGTGTCTGGTATTGTTACCAGCGTGGCCTCAGTTCGTTATTTAAAACACACTATTTCAGACATAACTCACAAATTCTTTATTTCATATTTATTTACATGATTCTTTCGTACAACAAGATTTACAATCTTTTAAATATGTACAATATAAGACATATTGAATTTTAGATATATTCCTAAAATATAAATTATGTACAAAATGAAAGTTAATCAGAAAAACTATACTCTTTACTTTTGCAAACTAACAAAATCACTTTAATTATCGCTAGTACTGTACCTCCAAATGATCGCAATCCAAACCAATAGGTAAAAATTTCAGATGTGGAATTCTCTGACAGCATTCCAGTAGAAAAAACTTGCAGCATTTTCACACACTCAGTTGTTTTTACACGCTTACATGACACCATTTTCTGTTTACAGATGTCATCCACAAACAAAATAATAAAGTTATTACAGTTTACCGGAGTAGGTCGAATGAACATTTTAGCATAGATAGCACAAGAACTATATGTCACCTGGCATACCAGAGCAGAGTATACAGATTGGGAAATGCTTTCTGGAATGAACCATAACATGTTTTAGAGCAGCCGAAAGCAAATGTTGTTATAATAACTGTTTTGTATACATTTGATGGACTTCCTCAACACTTCAGATATGAAAAAGTGTGCATCACTCGACGTATACATCATTTCAAATGTTGTGGTTCATTTCGGAATGGACCACGCAGCCATATAATTTTGTATACTTTTTTGGCACTGCATGCGACATCTAGTTCTTGTGCCATCTATGATTTAGTCAAGGTTTTATGCTATTATTATCAGCATATAAGCATTTTATTAAAGTTTTTCCTATACTCTAGTCTCCCTAAATTAATAGCTTGTACGAGCGATTAAGTAAAAACTCGTTCTTAAATATTGATTCTGCACAACAATTCAATTTAGCATTTTTATTGCAGAAAAAGCATTGAAATTCCTAGGAATTCCATATAAAAATGCCATGGAAAAGTCTTAGAACTCTCTGCGAAAATCTGGAAAATCTTGAAATCTGTTAGATTTCTATGTTCAGTTCCAACTACCAATACAATCAAAGACTTGGAATCTCGACGCAGTTTTCTACGGCTAAAGAAGTGGAAATCCGTGTGCAAATAGTTCGGATTTTCAGGTGAAGTCGTCAAAAATGACAAGTAAAACGACCGGAATTCCATTCGAATTTCTTATTTTGAAATAGTTTACTACGTTCACTTATTTCACTGTCTGAGGCAACACGCGCCTCCTGGCGGTGACAAGCACCGTATTTATACTACCATATATCAATTTCCTAGAACTTTCCCGAATATTCTGTTCTCGAAACATCGATTCTCCGAACCAAAATTTGTTTATGGCTGTACTTTATAGATGTCAAGTGCCCTTTACTGTGATAAAATTCTTCGAAAATTGTTTATGTTCGTACTTAAATTTCACGCGAAGTATGTAGATGTATCTTGTCCTTTTTCTATTGCACGTAACAGTAAATTTGTTATATTTGAGGTAATTAAATTGCACTGAGAACTTATGGATGTATCATTGCTTGTGCAGTGCATGGTACAAAAATATTCTCTATTGTTCGAGTAATTTCTTGTAGTTCATGCGAGGTTACACTATTATCAGTAACAATAGCTTTAATACCTTTTGCCTTGTTCTGAACTCGCGAACACACTAAGTGCAACCTTTTGACGATTGTTTAACATATCCCACGATATTCCAGTCGGAGTAGATTTGCTACTTCTTTCATGCCATGCATTATATACTCCGGATTATACAAAATCTGAATGGAGTGAAAACTAAACTGCAATTGTAAACAATAATTTATTTTATGTGTTTTCTATAGTTTGTCACTTTGTCTATAAGCAGCTGTCAAAGAATTGCCTTCACAAATTGAGAAATCTGTAAAGAATATATGCATATGGTTTTTTCGCTTTTAGTGTCAAAAGACAGTTTAAGTTCTAAGCCTATCAAAAGGAATTTGAAGTAAAAATACATAAAATCTTAAAACCCCTGACGTTACGTCTTTTTATATTACTATTTTCTTTTGAAAATACAGAAGCAGCAAAAACGACAGATGCAGAATCAATTCTTACATTTTTAAGTAACTAATGAGTACCTATAATAAATGATATTTCTATTTTCTATCGTATATACCTATTTTGCTTGATTACATAAATAACATTAACAAAAAATGTTAGGCTGGAAAAACAATTTCAAAATCGCGGTTTTGATAAATATTAATGTACATTTGGAAAAGAAGGAGTATCATTTGCTAATTAATTTAATGTTTCTTGGAATTAAACTAGAGGAATATATTGATTCAAATAATTTGAAACGTAAATTGAATTAGTTTAATTTAATAAGACAAAATATTTCAAATTTTCAAATAACACAAATAAAAAAATATTTATATTTTAGATTCAAAAACATCGTTATTGAAATATTTGGATTCACGTGAAATTTGTACAACAGAATTATCTTCAATTAAATACCTTGTAAGGCCTTTCCGCTTGGCCTCTGTGATGAAATGGAAATGATATGAAATCTCAAATGCCTAATAGTGTTCACTATACGGAGAAATAGTTATTACTTCGAAATACTTTGATGAAGATATTGTTCAATTTCGGTTTAATTTACAAAAAGAAAAAGACTTGTAAGAAGAACATGAGTTTATTATTTCGCTGGATTTTGTTAAAATCGTGGACGTTTCAATAGCAGTGTGCTTAAACAGTAAAGCTTTTCTCTGAGTTTCAAATGATAAAACATGTAGTATTAACATTAATACTATTAAGTATTTAATGAATTTAAATATGTAGGTATGTAGGTTATGTATTTACTACCATTTTTCATTGATTCTACTACTCGTTTTGCCTTACTTGGTGGGATCACCGACTAGAGCGGTTTGCGGCTTTGTACCCGCTTTCGCTCCCAACCGACTCGCTAAGTTCATGTTTTCTGCATAATAGTCACAAATCGTAGCAAATACAATACCCAACTAGGAAATAAGCTAGAATTGGTCTAAGATCAATTCTTATGATATCCTAAATTCTAGGCTATCATAAGAATTTATACAGTTTTCAAAATGGCGGATAAGAAATGCTAGAGAAATTGATAAATTTATATTAGGAATATGAGATTTTCTGGGATCTTTGGTATTACAGAATTTACCAATGATCCCTCTTAACTTTTCTTGAGTTTTTATCGTTCTGCTTCTTCGTTTATTGCAAGCTGATAAAACATCAACCGAACTGCCTTCTGCTGTCAAGTTTAAAATCGCTTTGGAAGGGAGGCTTGCATGCAAGCTGTACTTGCAGGTGTTGCCCCCGTGTTACAGCATGTTGGACTTGACTAGAAATGAAAGTGACGCAAGTGGGAGCTCCAGATGGCCAAGCGAAGCCGAAATAATGCATAAGGTGCAATAATATATATATACAAATATTCCCAATATTTTTGTTAAATATTATCTGATTTGCAAAATTCCTTTTGATAATTTTTTTTTTGATTTTTTTCTGATTTTTTGAGCATATTTGCCCATCCCTCCGGATTAACCTGGGGGTTACACGTAATAGCAGAATAAAGCTTACCTAATGACAAGTTAAGAAGCAGTAGCGCAAAATTGGAAAATTTCTGGTGTATTTTAGAATGAAACAAGAGATTTCATATACTTTCGTCTTTTGCATAAATGGGGCAAAAGAACTTGGCTATGCATTATTATATTGCAACTGAGAGAACGAGTTAAAAACAAAAATCGAGAGAACGTAGGATTACCCGAAGGACAAAATTTTATTAAATCCCTCAAAATCCTTTCATAGCAACACATGTTTCCATTTACAGCAACAACATGTGACCAAAACATTGTCAATATTTCATGAAAACCGGTTTTACAAAAGCACGGGAGCATTTTATGATAGTAAAACCTGAAAACTCCGCCCCTTCTCATTTATTTAGGAAAATGAGAATTTGATTTTTTCCGATTTTTTTTCTTTCTTTCTTCCTTTTCTTGCCGTGCGCATTTAAAATGTAAAACACTCGGAAATCTCGCCGGCTTCCTAACTTGTCATTAGGTTACTTTGGTAATAGTACAGCTTGCATGCAAGCTGCACTGCCATACTTCTTGCACGTGTAACCTCTACTGCCATGCTGGCAGCTCAGCTTTCAGAGAACTTGCGTGAGCAGCTGACCCGGGGGTTACACCTGCAAGTACAGCTTGCATGCAAGCCTCCCTTCCAACGCGATTTTAAACTTGACAGCAGAAGGCAGCTCGGTTGATGTCTTATCAGCTTGCATGCAAGTTCATTTAAACAAGTGAAAAGCTAGAATTGGTTTAAGACCAATTCTTATGATACCCTAGATGAGATGAATGCACGTATGAAATTTCGTATGGTCACCCATTTGAGCAATTTTGATTTTTTGCATTGGTTTCTCACTTATATTTCTAGAACGGCTCGTCGGCCAGAAAAAATTATTATAACCAATTTTATAGGATTTCTTATTCTGAAGAAGCTTTTAGTACAATAAAAATGTCTAAGACTGATGGTTTTCAAAGTATATGTAAAAAACCAAAATTATTATATGGCAACACCAAGAATAAGTTGCCCGATTTAGCCCATTTTTGAAATTTTATTTGCTATTAGTATGAAAACACAGTGTACCAAATTTCAGCTTTCTATGTCGACGTGTTCTCAGGTAGTGTCCAAATATATCCTGGAAAACGAAATTTTTGTATGGCAACCCCACGAAGGAGTTGCCCGATTTGTCTCATTTTCGAACTTAATTTTACTTTTTTTTTAATGTCCGTGTACAAAGTTTCAGCTTTCTAGGTGGACGGACGGACATGCAAAAATCAAAATAACTTTTAATATTATGCGTGGGTGTTCAATTCATTTTGCTCTACCATCATTATTTCGAGGTGTTACAAACGGAATGCCAAACTTAGTATACCCCTATAGATTTCATCTAGGGTATAAAAATGGCATCAAGACGTAAAGTCTTGCGTATATTGGAAAATTATAGCAATAAAGGAAGTAGCAGAATGATAAAAAAAAAACCCAAGGAAAAATTAAGAGAAACGTGTTGGTAAATGATGTAATGCAAATGATCCCAGAAAATCTCATTTTCCCAGAATAAATTTATCAAATTCTCTCAACATTTCTTTTCCGCCATTTTGAAAACTGTATAAATGTCAAATTACTATCTCCCAGCTGCCATGGTTTTTCATCATGCAAGTTCGCTGAAAGCTGTACTGCCAGCATGGCAGTAGAGCTTACACGTGCAAGAAGTATGGCAGTGCAAGTTGCATGCAAGCTGTACTTGCAGGTGTAACCCCCGGGTGAGGTGGTAGTAATTTGACATTATACAGTTTTTTAGATGGCGGAAAAGAAATGCTTAAGAGAATTTGATAAATTTATTCTGGGAAAATGAGATTTTCTGGGATCATTTGCATTACATCATTTACCAACACCTTCCTCTTCATTTTTTTCTGGGTTTATAATATTCTGCTCCTTCCTTTATTGCTATAATGTTCCAATATACGCAAGACTTTACGTCTCAATGACATTTTTTAAATGAACTTGCATGCAAGATGATAAAACATCAACCGAACTGCCTTCTGCTGTCAAGTTAAAAATCGCGTTGGAAGGGAGGCTTGCATGCAAGTTGTACTATCTCGTATAATCCTCGGGTAAGTTACGAAATTTAATTTTAGACTACCAAATTTTCTATCTGAAAAATTAATTTTGAAACTTTGCTCCACGAATTATCGATTAATCCAATTTAAAATTTTTTCAGGAGATTATTTATACAAAATTTCAAAAACATCGAATATCATTTACCTATTTAAAAAAAATAATTCTATAAAAATTTTACTTGCCATCTACCGGCGATCTCTGAAAACTCAAGGGCATGGCACTTACAGAATCTGCTACCTACACACCTCTGTAGTTGGCACGTTGCTGGAATGAGTTTGGTGCTTTGTTTCAAATTATAAAAATATTTTACCGCGAACTCCTGCATTTTCCATTTTCTTCCGTACCCCGGCATGTGGGTACTTTTGGAAATCTCCTGGTAAGTACGTAAAAACAAACTGAAATTGGTTTGTTTTCCGCACCACATTTCGGTCGATTGGGCGCCAAAAACTGTTATTTTTGAATTTCGGAATCTACATTTTTCCGATATGGTGCCATCTATTCGAACTTTTACCTTATGCTAATGGTCTAATCCTTCAAATAGTTACATACATACATGTAGGAGCCCTTGCAATCCAACGATGACCAAATTACATTCTGTCGATAATTTTTAAAGAATCACCGTTACAGATCACTGATAAGCTACCAGCAATAGCGGCAAGAATAATTTTGGCAGATAAAATTTAAGTCAGTCAAGTTACGAGTTAAGCGCAGTTAAGACCGCAATGAATCTAGTGTCCGCCTGTAAAGCTTTAGTTGTAAAGAACTTTTTATATACTTAGCCGGTTTTAATTAAATATATACATTAGCTTAGATAATAAGGAAAAAGTGAACTAATATATAATAAAAGTGTGTTTTTTTATTACAAAAAGGCCTTTTTACTCGATCAATCCTACAAATGGTGTCAGAAGTGCAATTAAATCCTAGATTTAAACAGACTGTGAAGTGAAACCGTGACCTAAAGTATGTACATAGCAGTCGCATGACACGCGTGACGTGAAGTAAACTCTGGTGAATTGAAACTATTACGTATAATAACTGAAGTGACAAATAATCATATGTGCCGTGAAATCACCTCAATATAATGTTGGAATAGCTGAAATTAAAGGTCAGATCTTTCAATTATTCTTTTATTAATTTGTATAGCTTAACGGGAAAAATTATACATAATTATATACTACTACATTACCGACATTTGGTGAACAGAATTTCTTTTCCCCTGCAATGAAATACCGCTACCTATTGTGAGAATCGTACATTTCGTAGACCGTTATCGGAGATAAATGATACATTCGATCTTGTTGCCGAATCCTACAGACATTTAATTAAAAACTATTTATAAATAATTTGCAAAAGAAATGTATTTTCGCATTTGATTATCGCGTGGCTTTATGGAAAATTTAGAATCGCTGACCACTATAGAGTTACAGCAACGACTAATTAACCGTGGTTTACCATACGGATACAGAGTAAAAAGCGATTTATTGAAAAGGCTGAAGGCTGCGATAGCAGCAGAAACTCCTTGCGGGAACACAAGCGCAATATCAGAAACCGAACGCGAAGAAAGTAGTCAAAGCTCTGAAAGATTGTTATCTACAGGGGAAGACGATTGTCAAGACGAAGCCAGAAGAAATATTGTAAGTGAGGATTCCGAGAAAATAGAAAACTCAGTTCCGTTGACTGAGGAAATTTTTTCAGCAAAAGATAGTAACAGAATTGAAGAGAATATGCCCGAACATAGCGATAAGCAAAACCTATCATCATCAAATACTGGCTTTGTTTTTAAGGATGTCGAAGAGTCACTCGAACTTTTCTCTGGGGAACAAGGGAGAAGCATTATTTCCTGGCTCAAAAATTTTGATGATATAGCTACAGTATGCCAATGGACAGATATTCAAAAGTACTTATACACGAGAAGATTATTAAGAGGCGCAGCCAGGTTGGCGGTCGAGTCCTCTGAGGATGTCCACAGCTGGAAAGATTTAAAAGAATATTTGACGAATGAGTTTTCAGATACCCCTACTATTATTAGCATTCATCGCGCTCTCGAAAGTAGAAGGAAAATGGTTAACGAAACTTTTTTGGAATATTTATACTCGATGAAGCAGATAGCTAGCCGTGGGCAGGTAGATGAGGAGTCTATTGTCGCGTATGTTATAGCCGGTATACAGGACGAGACACAGAACAAAACTGTTCTCTATGAGGCGAAGAACTTAGACGAGTTGAAACAAAAGTTAAAGATTTACCAGATTATGAAAAGTCAAGGTCCATCAAGGCGAGGATTCAAATGCGATCAGGAAAAGAAACCAAGCAATTCTCCCAAGGGCAGATGTTTTAAATGTGGTGCAAAGTCACACGCCACAAACGCATGTCCAAACAAGGAAAAGGGTCCTCGGTGTTTTAGTTGTGGAGAGTTTGGGCATATATCGACCAATTGTTCACGTACGAAGGACGGAAATAAACATGTTAATGCTCATGTTAATCTTGTATCGCAACTTGATTTAGTTATGGAAGTTTTTGTTGATGATCGATCCTATTCTGCTATGGTAGATACAGGGAGTGATGTCACGCTTGTGAAACAATCTGCAAGGAATAATTTTAAGCTCTCGCGGGATGCTCAGGGTTCCGGCATTTCCTTAGTTGGCTTTGGTCAACATGTCAGGAGGACGTTAGGCTCGTTCAATGCAAGCATAAAGATTAACGATGAATGTTACGAAATCAAATGCCACATTGTCCCGGATGAATGGTTGATCCAAGACTTTCTAATTGGAAAAGACATCTTACGAAAAGCTACGCTGATGGTAGAAAATGGTAAAGCAATTATCTATAAAGCGAAGACTGAAGTCGAAGAGTCTACGAATTTTATGGAACAAATGGATGTTTTCCAGTTAACTACTACCTCAGAAGTACAAAGCATAGAAGAGATACCAAGCAGAGAGATACGAGAAGAGGTTAGATCTTTAATTGAAGCTTATCGCCCAGTAAAGCCCTTAAAGTCATGTATCGAAATGACTATATATTTAGATGATGAAGTACCAGTATATCAAAAAGCAAGAAGGCTTGCACCTTTGGAAAGGGAAATTGTTAATGAACAAGTGGAACAATGGCTAAGCGAAAGTATAATAAGACCTAGCAACTCAGCTTATGCAAGTCCGGTCGTTCTCGTGAAGAAAAAGGATGGGTCGAGTCGCTTGTGCATCGATTACCGCAAGCTCAACAAAAAGATTGCAAGGGATAGATATCCTCTACCAATCATCGAGGAGATACTGGAGAATCTTTATAGTGCTCGTGTATTCACCACGTTAGACCTTCGCAACGGATTTTTCCACGTTGATGTAGGAGAGTCAAGCCGCAAATTTACATCTTTTGTTACGTCAGATGGGCAGTTTGAGTTTATGAAAGCCCCATTCGGACTATGCAACTCGCCAGCTGTTTTCCAGCGTTTTATAAATACAGTTTTTCAACCCTTAATTCGTGAAAAAGTATTGCGGCTTTATATGGATGACATAATCATTCCGCCGCAAACTGAAATGGAAAACGTAAATAGCCTGAAGTAGACATTGGAAACTGCAGAGCGCCATGGCCTTTTTATCAAATGGCCCAAGTGTAAGTTCCTTAAACGGAGTGTAGAGTTCCTTGGTCATATTGTAGAGGATGGAAACATAAAACCATCTCACGAAAAAATCAGAGCTGTAAAGGGCTTTCCACGGCCAAAGAATGTCAAGGAAGTGCAGAGCTTTCTGGGTTTGTCTGGATTCTTTCGGAAATTTGTGCCCAACTATTCGCTTGTTGCCAAGCCATTGTCGGATCTCGTAAAAAAGGATCAGTTGTTTAGGTTTGGACAGATCGAGGAAGATGCTTTTAATCTGCTGAAAGAATTACTCTACGGTGAACCTATTCTTAAGTTATTTGATCCACGTTTGGAGACGGAGCTTCATACAGATGCAAGCAAGATGGGATTTGGGGGCGTATTATTGCAAAGACATCCCGATCATAAGATGCATCCGGTATTTTATTTAAGTTTTAAGACTACTACAAGTGAGAGGAACTATTCGAGTTACGATTTAGAAGTATTGGCTATTGTAAAATGCTTGAGGAAGCTACGTGTATAGTTATTGGGTTTGAGCTTTAAAGTTTATACGGATTGTCAAGCATTTCACCTCACTATGAAAAAAAAGGAGTTAAGTAGCAAAGTAGCGAGATGGGCCCTTCTACTGGAGGAATTTGACTGCATCGTTCATCACCGTTCTGGAGCCACGATGCGTCATGTAGATGCACTAAGCCGGTATCCTACTGTTCTCTCGGTGGAAGGCGAAATACTTCAGCAGATTCGCAAATCAAAGGCAAAGATGAAAGCTGTAGGTTGATTACATCTATTTTGTCGGAAAGAAATTTTGAAGACTACGTAATGCGTAACAATGTCTTATTTAAATTTGTTGATGGAAATTATCTATTGGTAGTCCCTAAAGCAATGCAGAAAAGTATCATTAAGAGCATCCATGAACAGGGTCACATAAGCGCACGCAAGGTAGAAAGCCTCATTCGTCAGGACTACTATATCTCGAATCTTCCCAAAAGAATAAGCGACGTATTAGCCAATTGTGTGCCATGCATAGTAGCGTCCAGAAAAATGGGAAAACCAGAAGGTCATTTGAATTTCATCGAGAAGGTTGATGTCCCACTCCACACGTATCACATTGATCACCTGGGCCCTCTACCCTCAACTGCCAAGAATTATAAGTATCTACTATCCATAATAGATGCGTTTACCAAATTTTCGTAGATATATCCTGTGAAAACCATTACCAGCGAAGAAACACTAAGCAAATTAACGTTACAAAGCGAAACATTTGGAAATCCACATCGTATTATATCAGACAGAGGTACAGCATTTACGTCTAATGCATTTCGAGAATACTGCGAGGAACAAAAAATTAATCATGTGTTGGTAACGACAGGCGTGCCAAGAGGGAATGGGCAGGTTGAACGTCTTAATCAAATCATTATTTCAATATTGTCGAAGATGGCTGCGAAGGAACCTCTCAAATGGTACTGTTATGTGCCCAACCTGCAAAGAACACTAAATTCAACGAGTAATAGAGCCACCGGTAAGACACCCTTCGAACTTCTAATTGGCGTCCCGATGATCAAACCCGAAGACCTACAACTTTCAAAGCTATTGGAAAAGGAGTTCATTAATGAGTTTGATGAGAAGAGAAAAGAATTAAGACAAGAAGTTAAGCAGCAGATCGAGAAGGTACAAGAAGAAAACAAAAGCTATTTCAGAAGGCGAAGGAAGGCTGCTATCAAATACAAAGTCAATGATTTGATAGCGATCAAACGTACTCAATTCATGCCGGGTGATAAGCTGTATCCTGAATTTTTGGGACCCTATGAAGTCATTAAAGTTAAAAGCAATGATCGTTATGAAGTCAAAAAGATTGGAAGCAATGAAGGACCGATGGTAACCAGTGCTGCAGCAGACTATATGAAACCCTGGTCTACGTTGGATACTGAAGATTCATCTGAGGCAGATGAAAATCAGGATGGCCGAGTGTCGGAGCCCTTGCAATCCAACGATGACCAAATTACATTCTGTCGATAATTTTTAAAGAATCTCCGTTACAGATCACTGATAAGCTACCAGCAATAGCGGCAAGAATAATTTTGGCAGATAAAATTTAAGTCAGTCAAGTTACGAGTTAAGCGCAGTTAAGACCGCAATGAATCTAGTGTCCGCCTGTAAAGCTTTAGTTGTAAAGAACTTTTTATATACTTAGCCGGTTTTAATTAAATATATACATTAGCTTAGATAATAAGGAAAAAGTGAACTAATATATAATAAAAGTGTGTTTTTTTTATTACAAAAAGGCCTTTTTACTCGATCAATCCTACATACATATATACGCCATATAATAGTCAATCCCCTTATTATGGTTTTATTTAACCCCTCCCATCCTCCCCTACCCTAGCCCTGGGCAAGCATCAGCACCATCTATCCATCCGGGGTTAAAATTAACGCAAAAGGTCTTTTTTCTTTTTTTTTAAATACCCTCTATCATCAAATTTACCGAATATCCGCGAAATGTTCCTAAATATAGAGGAGGGTGGTCAAAACTAAAAAGCCTGGGTCGACTATTTTTACAAGCATATCCCTTCAAATTTAACGAAATTAGAAGAAGGTGGATGTAAAAATTGGGCAAAAGTTTTTGGTTGTGTGACATATAAGCTAAAGCTAAACCTTTATAGAATTATTGGTTGAGTAGGATTGAGCAATGAAGGACTAATGACTGCGAGTTCCTACAAATCTTTAAATAATCAGCATAGGAGACCTCCTTAAGATATCCATTAAATATCGAAAAATTTCGTACAAGCATCACCTATCCATCTATATTTCCCCGCAAGTTCCTCAAGTTCCAAAGTGCTGCAGGTTATTGCTTGCTCCATGAAACATAAAAAGACCACCATAATTATTATTTTAATTATTTTATCTGCTCGAGAATGAAATCAACAACGTATGGTTCCCATAATCTGTTATTTATTATTTTATTTCCTCTTTATGGGAGCAAAAGGCTTTCCTCAAAATATTTGGATTTTTGGTCCAAATGTCAAAATATTCCTTTGTTACTTAGCGTTGCTTAATCTCAACCTTTTCATTCCTACACTTTATGATCAACTTGTTATGATCACACGTTTGAAAAGGGGTGAATTGAAATGCTAAGAATTTAAGAGCACTTTAAGGGCTCACATCCTACATCTTGAGGACTTGAGGCATGTTTGTATTTTATATGCTCGTAAAACTGTCATCCAAAACATTCCTTCCGCCGTCTCTTCGCGCGCATAAATTATATCTAGGGCCACTTAATTGCTTTGTGCCACGTCAGATTACTGGGATGATTCTGTTTTTTTTTCTTCTTTAATACCTATACACACTTTTCCTCTAATTTGAGCAGCAGCACGATACGACGAAATGACACGCATCTAGTCGATGAAGAGATAAACTCCTGCTGCCGAAATTCTAGCAAGCACCAAGTACCATGTGACGTACGCTATAATCTGAGGACGGGTGCCTTCTTAATGCCGCATCCATGCACACCGGAACCTGTCTCAACTGGAAATGTGACTGTGAATTTATTTTTCAAATTAAGCGCGAGATAAATGCTTCTCTGCGTGTTTTTTTATTTTTTATCATGGACCACTTTTATTGGAACTTATCAGCGTTCATGGCCGCGGCGTTCACGCTCAATCAAAAATTAAGGCCTGGGGTCGTAAACTCACTGGTTGCATGGGGAGAGGACTTAATGCCAGCCCGGGATTAAGTAATTTTGAGTTATGGAGAAAATATGCCATGTCGGGCAGATCATTGGAAGTATGATTTACGAATGTTTCCTGTCTAAAATGTAAACGGTTTACCATTCTAGTAGGTGTAAGGAGGTGATTGAGTCCATGGGGATATGAGTTTTTGAAAATTATTAATTTATTACATTTTTCTCAGTTTTTTAGAGATGTACCGCGAGTTTGTATGGTTTTGTGTGACTATAAGGCATCCGAATTATGTACAAGTCCATACATAACATGTATACATGTACTTAGAATCAATATACATATTTCAACATAAGCACATCAACATCATTTACTGTTGAGATTTAAACAAGCGTTTCGCGGAGGTTTTTATAGATCCTATGAAATCTATCTAAATTTGTCAATCCTTTTGTAACGCACAGAAATAATGATGGTAGAAAAAAATGGATTGGACACCCACGCATAATATTAAAAGTTATTCCGATTTTTACATGTCCATTTGTCTGTCTGTCTGTTTTTCTGTCCGTCTTCTGTCTGTCCATCTGTTGGTCCATACGATAACTCGAGAACGCGTTTACTTAGAGTGCTGAAATTTTGCATACGGACTTTAAAAAAAAGTAAATTAACTCCTTTGTAGAGATGCTATACAATAATTTCTGTTTTCACTATATATTCGGTTACTGCCCGAAAATACGTTGACATAGAGAGCTGAAATTTGATACATGGTGTTTTCATAGCAATAGTAACTAAATCGGGTTGAAACGGGCTACCCCCTTTGTTGTTGCAATACAAAACTGTAGTTTTCACTATATATTTTGACACTCCCTGAGAACGCATCGAAATGGAGAGCTTAAATTTTGTACACTATGTTTTCATAAAACTTGTAAATGCAGATTCAAAAATGGACTAAATCCTGCAACCCTTTCTTGATACTGACATACAACACTTTGAGTTTTCACTATATATTTGGACATTGCCTCAGAACGCATCAGCGCAAAGAGCTGAAATTTTGTACACAGCGTTTTCATAAAAATAGTAAATCAAACTTCAAAAATGAATTAAATCGGGAAACCCCTTCTTGGTGTTGCCATACAGAACTTTGGATGTTCACTTTATTTAACTTTTATTTTCATCTAGGGTTAAGTATTATTGGTCTTAGACCAATTTTACTTTTCTGTTATTTTTAGATATCTCAAGTCTTCTACGAGTTTCAATGTTTATGAATAAAATATTACAGAACCAACGTAAAATTTATTTAATAATCGCAAAAATGGTTGATATCTTGGGTATTATTTCATTCTTGGGGCATTATTTAGTCGCGTTCTATTTCTATGACGTCCACAAAACTTCATTATAATTAATAATAACATTGTAAGTGCGAAATAAGAAGCAGAGTTTTGAGTCTTATTACATATGAAATAAAGTCCGAAATTCTATGGATATTTCTGGCGTTTTTTCATTTTTTATTTTCTATCGCTCTTTCGTCGGCCGTTATTTCCCTGCACCACTGATTTTGGAATCGGAATTACTTTGTAATGTATCAATCTTACTTTAGTTTCTGCAATCACCTTCAACTCATTCCAAGAGTGATCCAATTGTATCACTAAGAGCTGTAAACACCAACCAGAATTATCCGTATTCACATGTATTAGACAAACCCCAGCCAAGATTACTCGTAATTTAATCCATCGTATGACAGCAGTAATATTTTATCCGAGATTTGCAGGAGATATAATTTCTATTCGAGGATTATTCCGAATAGGTGACAGATGAACCAAATTTGAATTTAGACGACAATGACGGCAGACAACAAAGAATAGCACGTTTACGTGGCAACAATACTTTGGTTAGAAAAGGTGGGTGACTTTGAAATTTTTCTCTACTTAAATAATTTTTTTAATATTATGTAAAAAAAGAAAAAAAAATTAAATGCATTTTCTTCATTATATTGCTTATTCAACATTTCTTATTTTAAAACACTCCAAAAAACACATGGTTTTGCACGAGTTGGTGTTTACGTCCATCATAGAAAGTGAGGTTATTCTCGGATAGGAATAATCATTACATAGAAAATAGGATTATCCTCGTTGGTATTTACGGACCTCAGTAAAGGATTATCTTTCTCCACATGTTGACTACGAGCCATAAAATATGTGTACAACCATATACAGGGTGTTTCCTCCATGGTGGTCAATAGAGCAGGTGATGATAGTACTCACCTAGCCAAACAAAAAATTGTATGGCAGGAGGGGGGCATATCAACCGTTTCGGAGTTGCACGGTGATTAAGAAAAAAGTCAGTTTTTCACAAAACGCCCTGTATCCTAGTATCCTAAAAACGACAGGGTGTATAGTCATGTCACAATTAATAGCTTATTGTATGCAGAACTTCATGGCCTTTCGAAAAACTGTGCAACAAGCCCTATACCTTTCTGCTCTCAGGAGTTATGGTGTCTAAACTAAAAATTTAATAATAGAAATCGCGCCTAATTTTATGCAATTCCACGCAAATTAGCACAATTAATGAAATTATGCACCATAAAAACGGGAACATCTCAATAACGGTAGCATTTAGGTAGGTACATGTGCATAGTCAAATTAAAGGTAACATTTCGGGGTCTTTAAATCTTTCCATAAAACTGTATAGTTATCATGCATTTTGGCGGGAAAACGTTAAAATTGAAAAAGAAATTGCAAAATTTTCCAATTTTTTGTCTTTGACGTCCTATAACTGCCGATGGAAAGCGGGTAGAGAGGTGGTTGGGCATTTCTTGAAAACCGTAGGGGGTTTACTATCACCTGAGATGCAAGTCACCTTCATAGGGTGTATAACAAGAAAGTTACATGGTATTAGGATAAAAAGAACCCAAACTCAAAAAAACCCCTACCGTCCACACCGTGCATTTTCCAGCTCTCCTCCCATACAATTTATTTCTCGAAATTGAGTGAGGAATTCAGGGTATAAAGGAAATGCGGTACGTATGGGACACCCTGTATATCCTGAAATAAAAATTTTTAAATGCATTTTTGACTATAATTGGAAAGGTTATTGATTAGATAATCTATAATTATCGGTTGTTTAAGATTTGTCTCATTAGTGGTGCCGAAAAAAGACTATTTCAAAAAAGGTATCAAGGTACAGCACCTTTCCCTACTCACAACAAAGGATAAAAATCATTCTTATGCTTAATAAAATAGTAAATAGTGAGTAGGCCCGTTACTCACTATACATTGGCCACTTGATTAAGGTCTATATGAGATCTTTTGTGTCTGCATGAAGGATGACGATACTGCCGACCATGTCTTCTCCGACTGTGAAAATGTTACAAGAATGATTGTTAAGATCTCAATTTTTAATGGACGCCTTAAGATAATTAGGAGTGATGCCACAAAAGAGCTCAGAGGTTACAGTGACTATATGAAAGTTGAATTCCCCCGCCTCCCATAATAATTAACAATATTAATATTCCTAAGGCAAACAAAGTCAAGCCTACCATAGACCTCACACTAACAAAGGAATTAGTATGACCCCAATAAAATCGTGTCCCAAATAAAGGATACTATCATAGATTCTACATATGGTACCTAAGCTTAACGTTTCATTCCATGTGAACGTTGAAAATTATAAGAATTAGAAGCTCTAAAAATAACCAAATCTTTCGAACGCACTGAGTTAATGAGAAGATTATTGAGCAAATTCCTTCGAGAACCTCATTAAAACTGCTAAATCCTCAATTAAGAGGTGTAAGCTTGTTCACGATCTGCAAAGAAGTGCATGTGGCAATACAAAAGAGTATTGGACTAATGTTTCAACGGGATGTCGAAATGACTACCGAACAGGTACTTATCATTTGCTCACGATTACAAACATAAGAATTACCACATTTCTATGCCTGGAAAAAGATTCTAAAATTGACTACAAGTTTTAAGCAATTGTGATCAACAGTATAAAAGGTCTTGGAAATGTCGAGCAAAATGAAAACCCTAAGCAAATCCTATACGAATATCATTAGTCACTTGCGACAAAGCTCTGTGGTTGAACTAAAACAGACAGATAATCATGTATCTTGTCGTTTAACTTCTTAAGTATTTTACAAAACTGAATAATAGTGTATTTCCAGTCTAGGCAACAGAGGGATGCATAAAGGTCATAAAGGTTTGAGAGCTTTATAAAGAATCTTACCTACAATCGTTTCACTCGACAAAATTATAAGAGTTAATCAAAGCCAACATTGTTTAACTCTAAGTTAGAGTAAAATGAATGAACACCTTATTGTTATCGTCTTTAGAGGATCCTTTACATATTTGAGAGAAAAAAATATTTATACATACTGAAAGTCTGACAACATGAATTTCGGAGACATCATACCTTCTTCCAAATACAATCAGCGTGAAACGAATTACCTAAGAGATCTTTATAATTCTGCCTTTATTTCCTATTTTAATTTCTGACATTTTAAAATACAAAAAAAGTTGCGAAAAATTACACGGTTTCCAGCAAATGCCCCACCAGCTCTCTACTCCCTTTCCGTCGGCAGTTATAGGACGTCAAAGTCAAAAAATTGGAAAATTTTGCATTTTTTTTTCAATTAAAGACCCCGGAATGTTACCTTTAATTTGACTATGCACATGTAGCTACCTAAATGCTACCGTTATTGAGATGTTCCCGTTTTTATGGTGCATAATTTAATTAATTGTGCTAATTTGCGTGGAATTGCATAAAATTAGGCGCGATTTCTATTATTATTAGCAAAATTAATGAAATTATGCACCATAAAAACGGGAACATCTCAATGACGGTAGCATTTAGGTAGCTATATGTGCATAGTCAAATTAAAGGTAAAATTCCGGGGTATTTAAATCTTTTCATAAAACTGTATAGTTATCATGCATTTTGGCGGGAAAATCGTTAAAATTGAAAAAGAAATTGCAAAATTTTCCAATTTTTTGACTTTGACGTCCTATAACTGCCGACGGAAAGGGGGTAGAGAGGTGGTTGGGCATTTGTTGGAAATCGTAGAGGGTTTACTATCACCTGAGATACAAGTCACCTTCGTAGGGTGTATAACAAGAAAGTTACATGGAATTAGGATAAAAAGAACCCATAATCAGCAAACCCCCCTACCGTCCACACCGTGCATTTTCCAGCTCTCCTTCCATACAAAATATTTCTCGAAATTGAGTGAGGAATTCGTGGTATAAAGAAAATGCGGTATATATGGGACACCCTGTACGAAAGGAAATTTGAAGGTCCTGCTTTCGGGAAAAGGTACAATTTGCTGCTGTACCATGGACAGTAGGGTATTGTACCTTGGACATTTGTTATTTACTAAGTAGAAATGATGGTATATCAGCAGAGTTAAATTAAATAACACACTTTATTCAACCAAGAATAACAATATACGCAAGGCAGGTTACTAATCAAAAAATTTCTATAGCTATAATATTTAATTTATTATTTATGTAAAAGCCGGTCTATGGCTTTTGTTGGACATGTCCGTGGTACAAATGTTTGAAGTGTCCAAAGTACATACCCCTTGCAAAAGAAACAAAACCGCCTGTGCAGTATTTTAAGGTGCACAATTTACTATATGATGCACGATTTGTAATAGTATAAATATAAACAAGTTTTACCTGTGCTGGAATCCAAAGATGTAGAAAGAATAGAATTCCAATACTTTCAATTCTTTGTCACGCAATAAATGCACATTTGTCAAACAAACTAATTCCCGGAATAACTTAAGTGTCATCTGTTGATTATTAAAAACGCATAAAAGTGCGTTTATGTAGCTGGTAACTACAGTTTGTACGGAAAATGAAATGACCAAGGTACACACATGGTCAAGGTACAGCATCTTCCCCTACATTATGAATTTCTTCGCTTATCTCAACCCTGGAGTGTTTATCCAGTGCACGTACCAATTTAATTCTGTCCTCCAAAATCATGATTTGTGTCAAAAAGCCCAAAAAGGTGGCAAGGGTGACCAAAAAAAGCTCAGGGCTGATAAACCCAGAGTTGTCTAAAATGCCTTCATGTCCTGCGGTATCCACCAAATCAGAGTAAACTTTTTATTTCAGCTAGTTGCTTCAAGAATAGCTTAGAATCACAGCTATACTAGTTTAATGCTTTTGAATCTAGCTTGGTTATTTGAGAGAACCTTTTTAAAAGAGTAATTGCCCAGAATGCCACTATTGACAATGGAGTTAGCTATCTAGTCCTCTAAAAGTATATTGCCTCAGCATATTTAGTGCCAAGTTTATTTCCACGATTAGATAAATGTAGAGAATTTTCGCAGATCCAATTATCTCTCCCAATATGTTGTTACCTTGTTAGTAAACTCTTGATCTAAGGTACTATATTATTATATTTATTGCCCGATTCGTTACGATGATCTCATATATCTAATACATTTATCACCGATATGTTTTGCACTCCTGCCAGAAAACTTTCATATTTTTATTGATCTATTTTATGTACGAGTATATTAAAAATAAATACAAAAAGAACTAAATATTAAACTTAGTACACTCTATAACTCCATCTATGTTATAAAGACAGAAATAAATAAAAGTACAGGTAATGTACCTTTAAGTAGGTGCAACACGGACCAAGCATCATACATATGCCTAGTGCTAATCAGACCTTTTTTGTTCTGTCTGTAAATACTGCGATTTAGATTCTTTTCTGCACCGGATATGTAGCTTCACTTCCCTTGTGAAATATGTTGTTTGTTATCCCAAAATCACTGTCAGCGCCACTTTGAATCACTAATTAAGCTAATGTCATCTTCCTGGGCCTTTTTTGAATTCTATTTTTAGCCAAGTATTATTCGATACCCAATATCATATCCCAGCCTCTTTGGATCTTATATCTTGGTCCATAATGAAGGTGACACATTGTGTTGGCATGCGTCACTAATCAAACGCGAAAATCTCATATCCCTGTATCATAACAGATTTTAGCCAAATTTAAAACAAATTCCTAGAAAAATGTTTGGCAGACATATCAAACCTGGTAGAGCATACTTAATACGATAGAAGGTGGGAAATAAGGTAGAATTGTGGTAAATATGTCAAAGAATTTACGACGTTATCGGATTTGACGGAGAAACTGTCTGCAAGTGTTGCCGCAAGTAATGTGTATTAAGATAAATGAATTAAAACTTTGTTCCGGATCCTCACAAATTACGTTCAATGACAATAATTAGATCTGCCAGGTTGTAACATAAATGTATATAATAAAATAGAGCGTGCGTCAGAAGTGAGTTTGCTAAACATTGAATTTTCCAATTTTTTGGGGGAAGGAAGGCAGATGGCACATTAAAAACAGGCTAGCAGAGCTTAGAAAATTACACATGGGTCACACATACATACATATCCTAAATTCCAGTCCGAGATTCAGTTGAGCCGAACGTAAGAAAAAGTGAGTGAAGTGAATTAGTTTTCTAGAAATTCCGGAAATAAAGTGACTCACTCACTTCACTTATATTCGATATTATTGGTGATTTTGAATTTAAGCACGTATGGCATAGTAGTAAATTTGTCTTTAGGGGCTTTCGGCAAGCACTGTGTCAGTGAACAACTGAGACAAAACTTTGAGCAACCGTCTCAGTTCTCTCAGTTCAAACCAATCAGCTGATTTGTCAATTTTGACATTTAAATAATTTTGACCACAGAAAATGGATAGTAATAAATTGGGGAAAGTATTGTTAGTTTATTAGTAATTAAAATCCAAAATAACGAAACTGACAGTTGCTCAGCGGTTACGTTCGATTTTTGTAGCTCAATTTGGAACTAAGACAGTTCACCGAAAGTGCAGTCTTAGTGAGCCAACTGAGAATATCTCACTTGTCTCACTGAAAGTAGAAATGAGAATGTGCTTGACGAAAGCGCCTTTTATATGCTGTTTATTCTTCTGAATTGTTGTTGTATTATATAAATAGTTATACTTTGCTATTGATATGCCTTAAGTTGTTAATCATTTCAATTCCCTTTGGAGGGAGTTTATGATATTTCACTAATTTTGCTTGCAAGCACAAAAATAAATTATGCCGATGTGCCTGACTTAGAATAATTTTCGATCAAATTTTATGCGTCATAGTAGTGGGTTGGACGAAACTGGCTCTTGTAGAATTTTGGCCAAAATCTTTAAGTCACAAACCGCAGGTTTATCATATAAATGCAAGAAGTTTGCTTCCTAACATTGATGAGGTACGTCAAATCTTTCGTTATGGGGATGCGGATGCAGTTCTTGTGGGGGAGACGTGGTTAAACCCTAATCTTATGCCCGGCTTTAAAGTTTTTCTAAAGAATAGGTCTCTACGTCGAGGTGGTGTGGTTGCTATTTACATAAACTCTAGTATACCTTGCAGACTGTTGCCACCTAGTGGAGATACTAATTTGGAAGCTGAATATCTCTTTTGTGAATTGGGGCAAGGATTGAATAAATGCTTAATAGGTTGTGTTTATAAACCTCCGAACGCAGATTTATCGAACTTAATCACCGATCTGATACACATCGTTCCACAATATAATAATATCGTAGTTGGTGGTGATTTTAATATTAATTTGCTCAGTCGGGATAGTGCTACAAACCAATATAATTTTGTGTTGAACTCGCTTGATATGCATCGAGTTAATGAACATCCCACTCAATTTTCAATCCACTGTTCATATCTTCTTGATATATTTCTCACATCTTGTCCAGCTAAAATTAAATTCATGAATCAGATGTCTCTTGCGGGTATATCTGATTATGATATGATGATGATGACTTATGATTTTCAACCCCATTAAATTCAGGAGCCTAAAACCTTTTCATTTTTCAATTATAGCGCAGTAAATTTAGATAATCTCCATAATGAAGCTCAGTCTCTCCCTTGGAATTATGTTCATACTATGTGTGACGCTGAGGATCAAACTGACTTCCAATTTGAAGTGATCCATTATCTTCATGGAAAGTATTTTCCATTGGTAACTAAGCTATATATAACCCTGTCTGCCCATGGTTTTCTCCTAGAAATATGAGCCTCATTCATCGCAGGAATAGAGCATTTGACATGTGGAAACGATATTGAGCTGCCACACTTTGGGATGACTATCTTGTTCTTCGTAATAAAACAACATTTGAAATCAAAATGGCCAAAACGAGGCTCATTACTGAACTATCACCAAAAAAATTATGGAAAAACTGACGTTCTGCCGGCGTTGTTTGTTCAACTAAAAATAATATCGACATTGGTCCGGAAGAACTCAACAAGAAATTACTTATGGTACCTGCAATAACTTCGAGTTCCCAAAGCAGTCCTGAAGTGCCTAATCCTAGTGTTCCTAGCAACTTTTCACCATTTAATTTTACCCGAGTAACAGCTAATGACGTTCTCATGGCTTTTTGTGAAATGAAATCTGACAGCACGGGATGTGATGGTTTAAACCCGAAATTTCTTAAAATGCTCCTGCCTTATATGTATTCTTTCTGCTCTTGCACACATTTGTAATACGTGTTTTTCGTCATCTCAGTTTCCGAAACAGTAGAAGTTCTCAAATGTCATTCCTGTTCCGAAAAATTCATCTAATACCGATTTCAGACCTATTAGTATCTTACCCTTTTTACCTAAGGTAAGTGAAAAAATTATGTCTGCCCAGATAAATAGTTACATTGCATATCATAATTTAAATGAAGAACAATCAGGCTTTACAGCTAAACATAGCTCTATTACTTCTTCTTAAATTTGTTACGCACTTTCTTCGTGCGTAAAAAAGCGCGCCGGCTAGCGTGGAGAAAGGGGTGGGACCAACAATGCAGTGGGGCGCCACGTGGTTTTAGAGTCCACGAACTCCGGTTGTATGTTGTTGTGAATCAAAGGCAAAAAAAAATGATGAAAACAACTTTCCTTTCCTTTTAATCAAACCAAATCGTCATTATCGAATTCACTTCACAAATTTCAAGTAAAACAAAAAAATTGGCAGACAAGGCAGCGCATATTCGCCTACGTATTGAATATGTAGCTGTATAACACACACAAAAAAACTGTCCTGACGTATAAACTAAACTGAAATTTGGTTTCAAAATTAAAGGCAATACTTATCTTTCCCCAAGTACGACTTTAACAATTTTATTCGTAGCTCTTTTCCAGCATCTTTCCGACTTTCCTAGTTTTTCTTTTTTTTCTTTTCTTTTTTTATGATACACTGCGTACAACTCAACACTTTCTTTGGTCCAACTTATGACAACTGAGTCCCTTCATCATTGGATTTATAGAAAATCTCCCCCTATTTTGGAAATTTTCCAAAATACTTCCCAATTCGGACAACCCATTTCCAATCGGTTCGCTCAACTATTATTATTATTTAATTTTTTGTATAAAAATAATCTTATTTACTTAAGCTTCCATTTGGTATCGTTGAAAAACTTCTTAAAATTCTTTTTGCATGGAAATTCTTGAGTTGAATTTCCGTTTGACAGAAGTTTTCGGAAACCAAAAATTATGTTAACAATAGCAATTTTATGTGATTATTTCCAACCGACATTTACCTTGGACTGGGAGCAAGTGGTATTTTACATTTTTACCGTCGGGAACATGAAGTTTGTACCAGCAAATTATATTTTAGTTTTGCTAGGTTAGGAGTCGGTTTAGTGATCATGGAAAGGAAAGCTCTGATCAGGTAAGTGGCAAATAATTTCTATTTATGATTCTAACCGATAAAAAAAAAAATACTGCCTGATGTCTTTGATTTTCTTCCTCACAGTTTTATGCGGGACCTTATCTGCCTTACATCATCCTTACATGTTTAAGGGTATGTACTTTAAATTTTCTTAAATAAATAATTTCAACCTTATTGGCTATAATTCCATAATCTAATTTAAATCTTTTATAATTGTAGACAACTCATCTTATCGAGGAATGTGCGAAGCAGTCAATTATAATACATCGCCAGCTTGTCGTGGAGGGTATTCCTTCTATAATTCTATAATATAAGATTCTCGTTCCCAAATTCCTTCAAAGGTATTCCAGCGAGTTTCTGGTGAGGAAGCAATGTTGCATTCACTGCAGCGCTCATAGGTACTTGATGAATATATGCAATATTTTCTGTAAAATAAAAAGAATTTTCTTGCAGCATCATTCCAGAAAAAGGTGACTAGACACTGGATAAGGACACACACAATGCATGTAATAGTATTTTACTTAAGATTGCCCTATCTTTTTATTTTTCAGCCTTAATCGACTATGGGGCTGAAAAACCCATAACATGCCACCTCTTCCTCCTGGAGATTTCGTAGAAATCTCGCTAAGATAAGCTCGGAACTACACACTCACATTTCCCTAAACACATTAAATACAAAAAAAATTAATTTATATATATATGTACGTAAGTATAACTAACTGTCTGAAGTTCGATTATCTAAATCTTAGTTGGTCAGTTTGACTGCCCCAAATTCACCGATGTTATCTCCCAATATCATATACGAATTATTTCTTACCACCAATTATGCTAAAATAACGAATAAATCCTTATGAATACTTATAAAACTCCTTCCTTATGTGAATCTGGGACACTGGATAATGGACATCGTACTACAATGTACGAAATAGTAAAAAAAGGAACAGCCTCATTCAAAAATTTATGTCGTTGGAACATGTACAACGTTTGATGAAAATACCACAGCCCAAATAATTCCGGTGCCTAACCCTATTTAAGCACTTACTTTAAGAATTTATTAAGTTGAAATGGCCGGTATTCTGGTATACTAGACAACACAATGTAAATAAAATAATAACATGGTACACCAAATTCACGAAGAGGGTCGTCCGCAGTGAGCTTAAGCGACTTATCGTAGTATCCTAAGGTTGTTCAGCAAAGCTGGGTTGATACCTTGTTGGGACAGACGAGAATAGGAAAAATCGATAAGAGCTAATCAAAAATATCAGTATCTTGTTGGGAATGACACACTTTTAAGTCCTTTGTATGACAGGTACCTGCCTTTTTACCCTTAATGTCCTCTAACTCATAAGTCCAAGGAGATACTGCTCTTGCGATCCTAAAGGGCCCCACCAATTATATACGGATTTCTATTGACAGGGATGAGTTCTCCATGTTAGTGCTCTTAGATTTCTCTAAGGCAGTTGATTCGGTTAATCATAGCAAGTTTTGTAGAAAACTGAGAATGCAGTTTAATTTCTCTACCCAGGCTGCAACCTTATCGGCAGTTACTTGAAGGATAGTTATCAAACTGTGTATTCTAAAAATTTATGGTATAATCCACTTTTCAATTGGTATCTTCAGGAGTGCCCCAAGGATCTATCTTGGATCCTTTGTTGTTCTCTCTTTTCATCAATGATTTATTTCATTGTGTTAAGTACAGCAAACTGCACCTTTATGCTGATGATGCTCAATTGCACATCTCAAGACCAATTGGATTAGCTGAAGATGGTGTTTCTTATATATATGATGATCTTCATTCAAATTCCAATTGTTGATTCCGTTTCTAACTTGGGAATTATCTTCAATAGAACTCTTTCCTGGGGCCATCATATTAATGCTGCTCTAATTAGAAAGGTGGGCTTTGTTCACTTTGGGCGACTAGTAATGCCAAATAATTTAAAAACCAAGATAGAAAATATAAAACAACCATGGTAGGTGCAGGTTTAGTAAGGACGTCTTGAAAACAAGAACTTTTCGAGAAGACTTTCGAAAAATTTGTCTTTCATTATATAGTAAACTAGCCGTCAATATTGTTCTCCGGGAAATAACGTCCAACTAAATAACGCCCAAAAGCGATGCCTGAGAACACGTCGGCGTAGAGAGGATAAATTTGATGCATGGTGTTTTCATAGCAATAGTAAATACTAGTTCAAAACTGGACTAAATTTGGCAACCCGTTCTTGTGTTGCCATATAAAACTTTAATTTATTCTCACTATATATTTGGACACTGACTGAGAGCGTGTCGACGTGAAGAGCTCAAATTTTGTACATTGCATTTTGATATAAATTGTCAATACAAGTTCAAAAATGGACCAAATCGAGCGACCTCTTTTTGGAGTTGCCATAAAATACTTTAGTTTTTCACCCAATATTTGGGCACTGCCCAACACGTCGACGTAGGGCACTGAAATTTTGTACACGGGCCCTTTTTAAAAAATATATAAATTTAAGTTTAAAAATGGGACCAATCGGGCAACTCCTTCGTAGGGTTGCTATACAAAAATTTCGTTTTTAACTATATTTCTGGGCACTGCGTGAGAGCGCAGCAACGAAGAAGGCTAAAATTTAGTATATGGTATTTTCATAGCTATGGTAAATAAAACTTCAAAAATGAACTAAATCAGGTTACCCTTTCTTGGTGTTGCCATACAAAACTTTAGGTTTTCACTGTATATTTGGAAACTACTTGTGAAGGCGTCGAGGTGGAGGGCTCATATTTTATAATTTTATACACTGCGTTTTCATAAAAATTGGTGATACAGATCCGAAATTGGAGCAAAGCGGCTACCCTTTCTTGGTGTTGCCATATATATGCCTCACGCGTTGATGTTGAGAGCTGAAATTTTGTACACGGGCCTTGTTTTAAAAAGGGGGAAATTTAAGTTCGAAAATGGGACCAAGTAACTCCTTGGTAGTGTTTTCATTTAAAAATTTCGTTTTAATATATATATAGGCACTACCTGAGAACGCATCGACGTAGAGAGCTACACTCTCCCACACGTATGAACGTATGCACGCACCCATATATATATACACACAGAGTTACACAAGCATACACACAGACACGTAGTGAAACGCTGCAGTACAGAATCGCGTGATCAAATCAGAATATAGCTTAGATATAAGCAAATGAAATAAAGCTATATATATAAATAAAGTTAATGAAGGGTATAAAGTAAGAACGCGTCGCGCGGGGTAGGAGCGACATTGGGGCGGCATATTTTCATGTTGGGGCGACATATTTTCGGATTGGGGCGGCTCGTTTCCGCGCCAACGCCCCATGCTGATCTTATACATTAATTACTATACATCCAAATTATTACAATTACTATAAATTAATTTGAATGCACGTATTTTATATTTTTTTCGATTTATTATCCAATTTTCTTTGTATTGTATCCAAGATATATTGTTATACGCGTGCATTTTTTCAAATACACAAATAATATTTTTTACTCTCCCTTTGGCGGAGTCGCTTTCTACTCTTATATTCTACTTTTATTTGCCGGATTTCGCGATTTTTTTTCATATTTGCTTTTGTTAATTATTTTGTGTAAAATTCTTTAATTATACTATAGAAGATAATGATATATGAAGTTGTTGTGGGAGGAAGCGCAATATTCCTTTCTTCCTTAATTTTCTCACAATAATTTGGCATTATTTCATCAGGATCAATTTTTTTTCTGGGGCTTTCATTTACGAATTTTGTATTTTATATCACTGTGAAATAATGTCCAAAAGAGGCAAGTGATATAAAATCCAGAAGTGTGAAATAATACTCAAAAACGTTGGACATTGTTTCACATTTGATACTTTCGATTTTTTTTTAGGTTTTATTTCACATATCGCTTTTGATATGATACAAAGATTAACAAGACGACTTTTCTGTGGGGACTATTCCCATTCAGTGAGATCTGTCATTGATATGATAATTGCATTGTTTGACAATCACACAATGTCCTGATCTGTTGAAGGATCTTGAGAGCAAGGGCAGCAGGAGAACAACTTTTATTGAAATAAATGTAATGGCAGTGAACGATAGAAAACTGGACTCAACGATCTTAAAGAATAACTTGCATGATGCTATTATGGCTTCCATACAGATGTCTAGAAATAATTACGGGTACAGGTAAAATATAGTTAATTTATTTGAGCAACTATCAAAGTATAAACACTAATCCTGTTCAACTTGCCGGCAATCTACGAGATGAGAAAGAACACAGATCCAGCAGCGCAAGTACGGCTTTGGATAACAACTGTGCTGTGTGACGAAGAAGAAAGACATAAATGTATTTTCAGCTGTCAACCGAAGTTTATCTAATTTGAAATTATTTGAATCTTATTTGAAACTTGTGATAAAAGTGAAAGATAATTTATTGAATAGTACTGCTAAATAATTTAAAGAGTGTAAGTAATTATCTGTTGATATTATACTGATAAATTTCTAAGTGATGTTCATGTATTTTCAGAATGAAGTGTCCGGTGAAAAATTGCCACAACAACACCAAGGTACGACGTGGGAAATCATTTTTTAGGCAAGTATATATATATATATATATAATTATAAAATATTATTTTGTGTACTTTGCATACCTTTTTATATTAAATTAAATTATAAATACATAACAAATATGATGAAATATCCAAAAATACCTTCATCCACCGAGATTTGTTTACGTTTATGACAGTTCAGAAACTTCCAGGGTATGTTGGCGTAGTGCAGCGAATGAGAACATTTTCGATGGGAGCAAACGTAATATTTTCAACCATATATCTTGTTGCCCCGCTCTCTATATTGATTCTACTACACGGCTGGACTGAGCTTTCACTACCACCACCAGCAGAATTTGACTACGCTAAATTTGGCTTATCACACTTCCTGTGTTCTCTATATTCTAAGTATTTTACAAAAACTGCACGCCAATCAATGACAAACGAGTTCAATGGAACAGCTTTTAACGCGTGCAATTTGTCAGATTGACATTTTCTGAAAAAACAACACCGAGCGAAGTACGACATATTATAATTATAAGCGCAGAAATTAAATTTTTAATAGGATTTTCCATTTTACATTATTAATTAACTGAGTTATTACAACTTTACCTTGCTTTAAAATTAATTTCAATTGACATTTGTTTTGACATTCAACAGAGGGGATCATTTTTACGTACACTTTTTCTAGCAGTTTAGGTCAATGGACCAATTTCAGTATAGCACTGTATGAAAAGTTTAACACTTCTGCTAGAAAACGTGATCAATGGAAATCGGTATAAGAAAAGTGCAAATCAATCAATGAAAAACGAGTTCAATGGAACAACGAATAACGTAATAATTATGAAAATTGTAATTTAAAAGATTTTGGCGTGATTGCGGCGAATTTGGTAGAAAGCTGTCAGGGTTTAACGTGAGCACCTGCCATTATTGCTTAATATCACGGCATTCTTCATACACGGATTAGTAGACAAGCGGCAATCAACGCCCTGAAAAGCCAGAATATACTATATTCTGTCACAAGAGTAGGTACCAGTTTATGACACTGCATGCTTGACATTAGACTTACTGGTCGAAGCGAGACCTACCTATTTGGGACCTGTTGATGAGTCAAACCAAGACTTGAAACTTGTCACCAAAAATTAATGAGTTGTGTGATGAAATAACAAATTAGAACATTTTTTAGCTTTTGCTATATACCGGAGAATCCCAAAAAAATCTTTCTTGAACAAAATTAACTTATAAATAAGTTACAGCAGTGGACCACGGGAAGGTTATGATCCGCCCTTTAGGCTAGGAGAGGCTTAAGACTACAGTCAGAGTACCTGCACACCAGCACACGAAGCACGGAGCGTATACACGGCCTTTCTTTTGCTTGTATCCTCCCTTGGCAGCACATTGCCAACAAAATTTTGTAGAGTAATAGTTGAAGATTGATATGTGATGCTCAATGACATTCAGTTGTGACATTTATCATGTAGATGGCTGCATTTTTCGGCGTAACGCCACCGATTTTTCGGCTGTATCGCCAGGGTCATTTGACGTACACTTTTTCTAGCAATACAATACATGTCAATGTAACGATTTCGGTGTAACACTTCTGCTAGAAAACTTGATCAATGGTAATCGGTATTAGTAACGTAAAAAGAATCGGCCATACATTGTTATCTTTGTATCATGGCTTTGATCATTATTTTCCGGAGCCGTACATTACATTAAATATTTGAAGTAATAATTAATAATAATAATTTAATTCATATCAAATTTAATTATTTGTTGAAAGTAATTCGGAGAGTAATCCAGAAGTAGCTAACGATTACATTTAATTATTTTTTATAACTGTCATTTCCTTTCCAAAATGTAGTAGCCATCATATATACAAGTTCAAATTACAAATAGTCATAATTGTAATGAAACTTTTAATTGGTATGAAATTACTGTGGTAATTCTGTAGTAATTAGAAAGTAAGTAAGTAAAATACTAAATATTACTACGATATACTCTTAAGATTATTGTACGAGAATATTTTTACAAGATTCGTCTCCGGACACGAAATATTGAGAAATCTTTGAATAGCTGGAAAGAAAAAGAAGGAGAATGACGTTAAAGTTAGAAAGGTCAAATATTTATATGTCCCATAAATTAGCCCCAGCAAATCACGTGCTATTATGAAGTCAAAGGGTGTTCTGCTAAAATAATATGGAAATGAGCATAAATTCCAAACGATGGATTTTAACACCCTAGCATATGGTAGAGGATGATTCAATTGCTTACCTAAAATTATTAATAGAAATCTTAAAATATTTTGATAGGCTCTAAGAGTATAATCCTATCGTATTGATCTTTTTTTTTCTCGCGGCAATTAATAAATTAAACAAAAGTTAATGGTGGCCCTTCTGCCTTTCAATAAGTCTTCAAACATCTTTTGATGAAAAATAATAAATTATTCCAGCGGCAACGGTATAATAAAGGTGGCATCCTATAAGATTAAAATGCCCACAACATCCGCACACAGAAATACATCACTCCCCACGTATTCAAATTGTAGACAAATTTGAAATATAAACAAGAGCTTGGAGGCTGCTGGAGTAATCACTCAAATCTCCATCAGATTTGGAGTCTTCATTCGATTCGACCAAGACCCTCGATGATGTTTACTTGAAAGAAATGGAGAAGTGATGAAATTGACGTCAAACACGAGGAAAAAATACCGCGATTTGCTGCTGCGATCACTCATAATATCCGTCCACGGATTTTTAAGATCTATTTAGCATTCACACACTGTTTATAGTCCGCTAACTCATAAGCTAGTATTGTCCACAGCAGGCTGAATGCCACCACACTACAGCTAGTACGGCACAAATAGCATACTATCTCTCTACTAGAGAGTGGGAAATTTATACCCAAACACAACGCGCAAGACTTGTCTTTTGCTTTGGGGGCTGTCTGTCATGTCAACAGATTCAGAACCCGAATCCATTGCCAGGTTCTGCTGATGGTGCTAGTGCTCCGTTCATTCATTCATGCCGCACAGTATAACTTCAGGCTTGGACGTGGTGTGTTAACGGTCGGATAACGTGTGGTACTTGTGGCACTCTCATGCTTGATTAGACGCGGGATGATGAGATTGAATTAGATTGGATTGAGTATTCGCGGGCTAAATAAATGCGGGTGTAACTGTAGATTACCATTTTACAACGACACGCAGCAGAAATGCAATGTACGGCGATAAAAGAGCGAACCGGTGAAAACTCAGTGCTTATTCGACATATCTTTAGTATGGTCGCAATTGTCTAACCTTTGGTACCTAGCTATATTCGATAATCCAAAAACGGATTTACCCGTGTAAAAGTGCCCTACGAGAATTTTACAACTTGTTGAATTTTTGCGCTCGGAAATCAGAAAAAATAAAATAAATAAAATAAAAGTGAACACCTACTTTAGTAGGAATTTATAAAATTCTATAGAGGTGTATAGTGTGGTATCGCATAACGTAAGATATTTTATTGTCTATCTATCTAGTGCAGCAGTGTGATTCGTTTTTGAGAGTAAAGTTCTAAAAATAGAAAATCAAATAACAAATGCGCGGCTTCCCTTTGTAATTAAAAAGAAAAACAAAGGTTTTGCTAAGCATAAGCCTAGGGTTGCCAATTCGATCAAAATTTGACTTGATCTACAGGAATTATTTGCCATCAGCTGCTAAAAACTATAAGCACGTCACTTATACTCAGATAAGATAATCGGGGGAAGCTGGGCAGAGCTGAAAAGTGGATTTAATTATTCATTAGACAATCAGTGAGCAAATATATATATGTACTCTACTATCTCTGTGCATGTAAATTATATGTGATTTAGTTTGAAGGCCTTTAGAATTTAAAAAAGTTTAGCTACATATGTATATACGACGATTGAAATAACTAACACTCACAAGACTTGAGATCACGCGTTGATCCGTTGCATATCGGAATGAATAAAATAACACAGACGCTAAAACTTGTCTTATATTTATCTCTTCGACGCCAACCAATCAACCATTTCATGTAAATCTCGTTTCTCTAGGACAAAAACGTTTTGGTAAGGTAAAGGTCGACGATAGCCGGAAGTATTATAATCGCACCACTTGACTTTCAATTAATTAGTTCATATTAACAAACATATTTACGAGAATTTTGCCGCTGTATTAATTAGTGAATTAGGTAGTGAAGTTGTGTCTAGCATTGAGAAGATATTTCGTTTGTTAGTCTATAGCTTATCATTTATGAAAATATTATTCAGATCACCTCCTACGTAGTTTAAATGAATTTGTGGTTGTTTGCGGCGAAATAACTGAAAAGATCTGAATTTTTGTTTAGGTTCATCATTATAAGGATGAGACAGGTTTAAAAGGACTTTGCTCATTAAAATTTTGTTCTGAATATGAAAATCAAAATACTTTAACCCTTTCAGTATATATTTATTTATTTCGATGAAAAAATTATAGTTTCTGTGTTATATAAAAAAAAATTGTCAAAGGATGTAAAGGAAAGGAATTAAGGATTGTTGCCATTTATGGCAACTGAAATTCTCAAAGGTTAATAATTTCGTTAAAATTCACTTTTTACACATTAATTTTTAAGTAACTATATTAGCAAAATAATTAAAGTAACAAAAAAAGACTTCAAACTGTGAATGCAAACATAACTACCTACATATATCCAGAAACATAAAAATTATAAAATTAATAACACTCGTATTTTAGAAAAAAAGTAATTAAATTAATTTAAAAAGTTCATTCATTCTTATGATAGGATATGAAGCAGTTTTTATTTTGCGTTGTAATACATAAATGAATATTGCACTCCTTGCACTTATACCATGTGAAACTGCTACAATTATCTTACTTACATCTAGTTTTATTCATGGTGTATTCGGGACAGTGATTACAGGAGTCCTATCTTTTAGATGTACATATGTTCTTCGAGGAGCACTTTCGTATGCTTTTTGTGAGCTCGTTGTCATTAAGCTTCCGCCATCACTTTCAACATCACTTATATCCAGTCGTGGGCGCCTGCATTTTTATTTTTATTTTTTGTGGAGCTGAAGATATAAGGAGCGCAGTCGATATGTCGTTTCGAAACTCCAATAGGTCCATACGTTCTTTATCAGGTATGTTGAGCGCATTGCAATCGCGTCGATATTCCAGCCAGGAGTTGCAAATGGCTATATCAATCATAAGATCGAAAACTCACAAAGTGCACTTATTTGTTCTAATGCTTATCCTGTAGAGAGAAAGTAGAAAGTCTACTTACGCCACCCATATATTGGTTGTACATCCTTACAATTTCAGGTCGTGTATTTTTTTTTTTTCGTTTTTTGGCATATCGTTTCAACATCATCCAAATTTTCATATAAATTGAAGAGGACATCTGAATAAGACCACTGTCATACCCATCGAAATAAAAATACATTTGTAGATCTTTCCACATGGAAATCGTAAGATCCGCGACCTATTTTTTTCAATTCTTTCTCAGATTTTATTTCAACTTTTCCGATTCTATTTGCTCTTATAGTACCAGTTGCCAAGATACTGTGTTTTTTTAGTTCAATTATTCGGATTACGCGAGTAAAATAGTTATCAAAGAATAATTTAAAGTTTTTTTTTTTTTTTTGGAATCGTCCTTGATAGCCGCATAGCTATATCACAACAGAATCCCATCTTAGTGTTTCCAAGTTAGTTCTGTATTTTTTCCTTGGTATACTTCAAAATCTTGAATAATACCATTTGAGCTGCATAATACGAAAGGCTTTAGACCCCACTTTATTGGTTTTTTGGGCATGTATTACTTTAGAAATGATTTTCCCTTAAACGGAATTTCATCTATGCATAACTTGTCCTCCTTTGAAATGCTTGTACATCTTGATAAAATTGCGTCGATCAATGTATGGGCTTTCCACAATTTATCATTCTGCTTTTCACTAAGAGAAAATTTCAAGCTGTTTCTAATCGAATGGACATGATTTCTACTCCCGGAAAAGCACTTATTTGTGTTGCTTTCTCCCAATACATTTTAATACGTGGAAAATTTATTGTCCCTATGATAATTTCCAAACCAATTAATTTTTGTAGCTCTTCGATTGAAACAAGCTTCGATTTCGCTGGCATAAGTGTATGCTGATTTGGTGCTTGTAAAATGTGTATGTGCAGGTCTTCGCTGAAATATTGGCAGAAGTATGCGTTTGGTGTTTTCACATTTTCTGCAACATATCCGTCTCCAACAAAAACCGCTTGTCGATTTTTCCAATTAGTTCTTAACCAACGGAATTCCTTTCTTTTTCGGATTGGCATAGTTGACGGACCTGCATATTCGATTTCATTCATTGGTACCTAGATTTCATCCACTACGACTAAGTATATCAGCTGTATCATCAGCCTCATCATCCATCTGTTCACTTCTTATGCTCTCAAAATCGGCCAATATCTTAGCCACATCCAAGACCTCATTTTCTTCTTCCGATATTTCCGAATCCTCAAAATCTTCTAAAATTTTCTCTACATTCTCTTTAATTATTTTCGTATATTTGCGAAAATTTCCTGAAAGAGAAAATCACTCATAGCAGATTAAAAAATATAATGTTGCCAAATGGCAACAATTTAATTCGTATAATTTCTATACCATAAAAACAAATTCACGTGAATTGTGAGACCAGTAAAATTAAATTTACACGAAAGTTTTCAACTGGAAGCCACAATTGAAGCTACTTCGTCATATTCAAATGCAAAATTTAAAAAAATTCTTGGAATTGATGACAATATAAGCATAAAAGCTTAAACTTATCCCATCGATTTTCCATTGTAATCCACTTATCACTTTTGAACTTCAACACGGTCAATTAGATTTTAAATGATAGTTGAAACTGCGAGATTTACTTTGCGAATAAAGAGAAAAATGACGACAAAAAGAATTATAACAGAAAGAAAGAACATTAGTTGAAATGCGTGATGCCATATGGAAACAAAAAGACAGAAAGGGTTAATTTTTAAATTTGGAAGCAATTTGAATGGTATACGAAACTTATAAAATATAGGGTCGTTTCCCCAGTGGGTCGACCACTTAACGAAAAAGTTTAGTTTATATTAATATAAATTGACTCACATTAAAATAATTGTAAATTAACTAACAAAACTAGAAAGCCTACTGTTTGGTGTTTGTGATATAATACAGTTTTTTCATAAAAATAAATCGGACTAGTATAATTTTGCAAAGAAACGTTACAAATCTATTCTATGTACGTCCAGGAGCTCTCCAGTGTTCAACCATTAAGCTTAATGGTGAATCAGTTCAATTACTGAGGAAACCTAAAGCATATAAATGACTGCAAATTGAAACCACAAATAAAAAATGTTTTTAAAAATAACAATTATTTTGAAATAAATAAACTGAATGAAATATTTCCCATTGTCGACCACTTGATAAAACGGTGATCAACTACTATCAGTATAACAATTTTTTATAGTATTATTACCTACAAGTTTAGTCAAAAATAACACTATTATCTAACACTGATTTCACTAAATATTTAGTTCTAATATAACACGTGACACACTCATCGCAAATCTCCCGTAGAGTGATGCGAATTGAACGTTTATATTACAACAGTAGTAGTGAACCTCTGTTTGCAGTGACTCAGTTAGAAATTCATAGAACCAAAAATTCCACTCTTAGTTAAAAGAAATTTTCTAAGCACTAATTATAACGCGTTTTCCGCGCGTATAGTCGAGCACTGGAGATGTTCGGACTAATGTAATGCTACCTAGATCTGAGGAATTATAACAATTCGTTTTGCAGTTAAAAACATGAAAATTTTTCATGATTTTTACAAAATATTTATTCATCAGTTTTTCAAGTAACCGATTTTTAGTACGTAGTGCACATTTTCTAATCACACAACTAATTGTTGAATTCATTCATATTTACAATCGAAATTCTTCCTTAAATGAAAAGCATCACCCTATCGATCTGCATTTTTAAGAAACGAATTTCTAATTACCGATGCTTTGCAGTTTCCTAAGTTTATTTGTATTGATGTTAAGTCACACTCTAATAAATATTGGCTTGTGCACAAAAAAATATTATTTGAAAATGCTTATGAAATTTTAATGTGAACATTAGGTCTGTTCGCATACTCAGTTTTTGGACAATACATTGAATTTGCACGTACTTACACATTAGGTCTCTCTGTTAACTCGAAAGTTTTTACTCGGTGTAAAAACTTTTACACATTTTTACACACAAACCGTCTGTTAATTTTTGGGCTCGTAAAAATCGAGTGAATTTATACTTGTCCCTTCTTGCACATGTTTACTCATGATCAAGAGGATGTGTAATATCGATATGCAATCAGCTGACTGTTAAAAGTATTAAAGTTGAGGTTAAGCCGCTTGTTTTGTTATCGAATGAATGTAAAAATAGTAATCTAAAGAGTTGAGATATAAAAAAAAAATATTAAACAGGGTGAGTTTTTTAAAACGTATTTCAAATTATAATTAATTGTTTTCTGTTTCAGACAGAAAACGTCTAATTTTTCACACATGGCAGACTTAACAAAATTTACTCGAGAAGTATCTGGTAACTTTCCATGAGTTATACCCTCTTCCGCATAAAAGTTTTTACTTGATTTTTACGCAAAGTATTTTGCTCTAAAGTTACCAGACAGACCTATACATATTCTGTTCGTTTACTTAATTACTTACAAAATTACACGAGTTTTGCATACGTCACAGCTTCCCCTCTCACATTAATTTACTCGAAGTTTTTAGTTGCTGCACTATTCTTGCAAGGAAAATGGACAGCTGTCATAGGAGTAGTTCAATTTTTAAATTTTCTTAAAAGTTTTTAAAATGCAATCAAAATGTCGAATGAAGATGTTACTATTCAACTCAAATTGCAAGAGTGCAACAAGCTAAAAATGTAAAACATCTAGTTTTTCACGAAGTTGCATGAAAAGCATTTGTTTACTTTTTCATGCATTTTACATCCCCCCCCCCCCCAACACACGAATAAGCTTTTGCACGAGATGTACGCGAACAGACCTATTATGTCACACAATAATTATGCCTGATAACTTCTTACCTACATTTATTCAAATATTTGACAAGTTTTTAAATTTTAAACCAACCACACATGGCACAGACAATTTGATTGGAAAAAGTCCGCACGCAACCGACAATCCTTCAAACGTCTGGCAAACAATTAGACCGACAACTAGATGGATGTGGTTCATGGTCACTTTATCTAATTTTTTTTTAAATGTTTGATTGGAGGAGTCAGTTTTATTTATATTCCAATGAAATAGCAAAACAGAATGTGTTTAGATGTTTAATTAGTTATGGGATAATCATTATTTCTCAATTCATTTATTTTGGTTGTAGGGGACGGTAGCCAATAATGACATACCATTAATATTTTATCTTGTGATTCTTAACCCTTTTTATTTGTCAATACATTTCGAAGCCCAAAAGTCTTTTCTCTCATACTCTGAAGTAAATTAAACATTATAACAAAAACAAGAACAAGTTTTTTTCATTTTAAGGAAAAATCACCTAATGTGTTATTTTAGCGGAGTGTATATAAGACGTCCAGAGCTGGGCAATACTTAAGTGAAAAAAGACTTAAATAATACTTAAAGTACACATTCGTTACCTAAGACTTATTACTCAATACTTTTGAAATGCCCTACTTAGTACTTGCTTCTATTTATTTGTACTTAAGTACCAAGATTTTTTCTCAAGTATTTCTGAGTCTATTAATTACCTACAAATATCTAATTCTTCCTAGAAAAGCAAACACAATCTCTAACGCAACTTCTTTTTTGTTGAGTTTTAAATCACGTAAAGCATTGTCAAAGCATGTGCCGCACTCACGCGTCAAGGCAGAACCTTAGACAAACTAATAACATATATACAAACAAGACTGGGCAAGTAGAACAAAAAGCAGTAACGTTTCGCTCGAACATGAAATCGACGATGCATCACTTGATGACATAACCAAGGGTAAGCAAGCAATGTCTCGCTCCAATGTATAATCAACGATGCCTCGATTTGATGTGGGCAAGACCTCAATTTTTTCTTAGAAATTTACTGGAAATTTTTTCCTTAGAAATTTTTTGCATTATTGGGGCGACAATGGGTGCTTGGGAGGACCACTAATAGTTTTTATGAGTATAGCAATGAGAGATGAAAGTTTTACTCTAGGTGCAGCGCCGAAAACTATAAAAAATTATAAATAGCAGCCACTGGTTACTATACATATTATAGTTTTCAAAAGGTATTTATTTATTAATATCTATTAACTGAACTCGATAGATTTCATTATGTTATTGCCAACGTACAGAGATTCTAAAAAAGTACTTTAAAAAATACTTCAAAAAGTACTCAGTACTTTTTATAGACTTAGAACTTAGTTACAAGTACTTTTCATACATGCGGTACTTGTACTTACGTTGATGTACTTAGGCCTTCGGTACTTGTACTTCTACTTAAGTACTTTTTCTTTGGTACTTGCCCATCTGAAAACGACATACTACTATGTGCTTTTAGGCCAAACATGTAATTTAAATAAAACGCAATGTTCTAATGAAAACTAAAAATAAAGAAAAATCGACAAAATCGTTGGATCGTTCATTCACAATCATCAGTCTTTTGGAATTTATTAATTGCATAAAAATATTTATTTGTTTGACCCATTTTAAGCAAAGTATACATTGTACGCATTTTGAATTTAAGAATAACTTGTTACAATAGAGAGACGGTCAATCCTCTTGATCTCCCGAAAAGTCCTCTTCCGGTTCTTCCTGCTCCTGCTTCTTTGCTTCAGAGGTTAGCTGCTACTTAGCACGTCGTTGCTCTTGAGCTCGCTTTATTTCCTGTTTTCCCTCAATAATCTTAGTAAAGGGCGTGCTAGTTAAAACCTCTGAACCCCATCCTCTTCGTTTCCGAATCCCTGTAATCGAAGACGTAATAACTGGTACCGACAATATGTCGCTAGGTTTGTACGATGTGCTTGCACAAGTAGTTAAAATCTCACGTGATGTACTCGCTACAAATGGCGCATCCATATGCTCGTACGATGTAATCGGAGGTGGTGTTACATGTGCTGCAGGAATAGGACTCAAAATTGACTCAAGAGAGGCATTTTGGTCTTCAGAATTTTATGCGTTATTTGGACTCTCAAGCGGAATGCTTATAACTTCGGCCGGCTGAAACATATATTCGGGAAACGGGTTCGAATTGAAAGGATATATTCCGGTCGTAGCATATTCTTCGCAGCATTTTCGTATGTTGCTGCTTTCCCGTACGCTGATATAAACAATGTTGCAATTTGATATTGGTTTATAGCCCGTCAGTGAGCTAAAGAAACTACCGTCCAAAGGTTGTATTCTGTGCGTGCAGTGTGGAGGAAATGACAACATTGCAATACCGTACGCCTTTGCAGTTTTCAAGACATCAATGTCCACTGCTTGAAATGCTGAATACATTTCAAAAATAGCTCCCCAGTCATCCAACCCTTTTCTTGAACGAGACCAAATGCTCCAGTAGGAGCACCATCAATAAGACTGTAGGCCACCTTCCCTTACAATAAGAGTTCTCAATCAACTTTTCTGATTCTTGTCAATAATAAGAGTTAATCTTCGGTTTATTTTTATTGGTTAACGGATAACCATTATTTCACAACTTCTTCTTTTCGGTTATGAAATACGAGTAATCTATAATCATTTTAATTCTTCTCAATAGTAAGAGTTAGGAGAATTTGAATACCGAATTCGTTTTTAATAACCAAAATATTTATAAGAATCGCATAATAGAATTTATATGACAGAAATCGTATAGAACAGTGTGATTTTTGTAGATCAATTGAAAAAGTAGATTGGAATTGAGGGAATGGATAACCAATAAAATGAAAATCGGCAAATAGCTCTTATTTATTGAGAAGAAATAAAAAAATTTCGATAACTCTTATTTCATAACCAAAAACAAGAAATTGTGAAATAATGGTTATCCGATAACAAAGACAAAACTAATCAAAACCATTAAAGTGCAATTTTTATTTAATTGGTATACTTGTTTAGGTTACGCCAGAAATTGAAAGTTTCCCTTATTTGTATGTGATTTTTTTGTTTGACTAATCTAAAATAATAGTTATTTTCAGTTTCTGGCTTTGTTTACTGAAAGTAGACCATGGGATTTATTCGAAATTCTATATATGGTAACAAACTTTCATACAAAGTAAAATATAAAAAAACACGTTATTGCACTGTATAGTGTCAGTGCTTACAATCCCAGTATTGTTTAAATTTCCCGCACTATTTCACGGTGTACTGGTTTAGTGCCTCACCTTCTATTTTTCAGACGGAAGTCTACGCTATAAAAGTTGGAGTTCAAGAAATCCTAGAAAAGGGCTGAAAGAACTCCAACATCTACATCTAGCCAAGCTGCGCTCCTTCCTAGCCCTTTCCTCTCAAGTCTTTGAGTCAAAACTAGTCTGCAGCTGCTACTCTAAACTCCAGCTACTGTCTAGAGACAACTAGGTAACCTTGGTTTGGGTTCCTGGACGCGAAGGAGTGGACGGTAATGAAAAAGCGAACGAACTGGCTAAAACCGGAGTTGACTGTCTGTATACTGGTCCGTACCCGACATTTAGCCTACCAAAAAGCGACTTTAGGAGGGAACTGTTTAAAAGGGAGAACAAGCAACTGGATCTCTTTTGGCATAGCGCGTCCAGTATGAGGCAGGTAAAGAAATTCTTGAAACCCTCTCATTTGCAGATGCGCCAACTTATTGGACATAGTAGACAGTATCCATCGCTTGCAGGTCTAAGGCTGTAAATCACTGAAGGAACACTTATCTCTCCAAATATGGTTTGCAATCTAACCCCAAGAGCAATAATCGAGCTCGTTAACCTAACCATCTTAGGAGCAGGCACAATACATATATGAATTCTGGTCGCTGTGTCCTAGAGGCCTAGTCTCCCCTACTCTTAACATTAACATGGTCTACTTTCAGTAGCTTATCTCTATTTAATAATCAACGAACATTCTTATACTGTTTGTTCATGTTAACATATGAACTTTAAGTTACTATTCCTGTTGATAATCCAAAGTAGTTAAGAACATAGTTTCTGTTAGAGGTCCACTAAATACTGAATACACTGAATTTGTAAAAAGAACTCAAATCTGGCAGTGTGATATGCATCTCCTCTCAAATTTCCGATCAAATGAGCAGAATCTATTCATACCTATAGCTTAGAAAAACAACCAAAGTACAGCGGACAGACTCGTTGTAGTAGAAATTATCAAGTAATAGAGGTAAGAACGAGATGACAGAATTAGATTACATAAAGCAATATTAAAGTAATGCAGAATTCAATGATTACAGTAATTACATAATGTATAATAACGTTAAATACAAAGGTATTACGTAATAGATAATAGAGCTATAAAAATAACGGCAAATCAAAGCTATATCTTTTTATAATAAACACGAGCAGATTGAGAAGAATATCCTGCGTGGGCAGAAGGTGATGGATGCATCATACAAGTTTGGTTGGGAACCTAGTCTCAGAATCTGTTGCCATAAAGCGATTGTGAAGCGATCCTATTGAAAATTGGAAAAGCCGTCCGTAGACTGCCTGTATATATAAGTTTTCCTGTGTCTGGTTGAGATACATAGAATAAAATTGGCTCGTTTAAGTTTCAAGGCTAGGTGGAGAAGTTCAAGCTCATACGCGTCCAAATCTTTGTTAACGAAGACTCTTGTATCAGAATTGTCGGGAATAATGGAGTTAAGTGTTATTAGCTGCAAGCGAAGATGCTCGATATAATCCTGAAAGAACGCGGCACACTATTCTTCCTTGAAGAAACGAATAAAGCCTTTAGATTTCCTGAGTTGGGGTTGCAAGGAAGACGAAGGGCGTCTGAAGGGCTCTGTCTTCTCATTGGTTTGGTGGAAGTTCTAGTGAAGACCCACACTGGTGCATAAAACTGGCAGCCGATGCAAGACTAAAACTTTCAGGAATATTACTGAAAATCAATGTGCGCCTCTTGGTACTAATCCGAGATTAAGATTTGAGTATTTCGACCTCTTTACTGATCCTCAAGATATCGTGCGATTTGATGTGATCAAGATCTTTGCTAAGCTTCACGATTTCAGAGTGGAGGGAAAGGATACCACGGCACAGTGAATCAATCTTTGTATTAAGCTCGATAATTGATGTCTGTGAAAAAACACCAGTCTTGCTGTTCTTAACTTAGGACAACCGAGGCCACAGAGTCACAACACAATTTAGGTGGGACTTAGCCGTATTAAGTCAGACTGTGCATATCCAGTTGACACTCTTGTTTTGATAAACAATTAAGTAATCTACCACAGACCGAGTGAAACAAGCGCGAACAAGCATCACAGGTTATCCAAGTGACAGTCTTCTATTCGACAGCCTTGGGTTTAGTCTTAAATAAATTTTTTTGTTTAAAACAAAAAATTTGTTTTTGTTGATTAGTAGTTTCGTTGGATGATTTCTGTTCTTCATTCTCCATCAAACACATATCTTCTTCTAGTCCTGATTTTAAAAGAACTATTTCCTCCTCATATGTCAGGACCTCTTCATCTAAAAGTTCCTCGGATATTGTTACATCTCTAAGAAGAGCTGTTTGGAGCCGCTCCTGTAATTCAGCTTTATTCCCGACTGTGAATAAACCACGAAGTTTTAACTCGTTTCAGACATGATTTCTGCTTCCACACAATAGATTAAAATTTTTTTATCAAAGTAAGTTGTCCTGATGTATAATTTTTCTTATTTTATATCCTCTTCTGGTACAATGCTACTCTCAAGAAAATTGTCGACATAATTTTGAAGATAGGATTAGTTGTTTTGTTGTACAAGCTTCACACTAATATTGCACAAATATGTTCTTGGTAATGTTCTCTCGAAAGAATTTTTGGAAAAGCGGACAATAAATCAAATTAAAACAATTAAATTAAATTCACAGAGCGAAAAATTTTCACGACTTGACAGTTGGACCACAGGGGTGCTAGTAGAAGTGCCTACACTGCTTCACTCAGACCACCAGTGGGTCCATTGTGCCCCTAATCCTCATGGAATGACCTCCAATATCACCCTAGATTCATCCTGCTTCCCTTAGGAAACTCAAGATGCATCTGAACTCTTCACTTTACAGCTCCCCTAGACTTGAAAAAAAGTTGCTAGGTACCTAATCCACATTTGATTCATCAGAAATGATCATGGTAAATCATGACAAGGTTATTGTGGTACTAATTCTTAATAATATCTCTAGCGTATAGACAAGTCATCTCGAAAAAAATTTCTATTCAAAGTTAACTTTTTATAGCTAATTTTTACCTGAAAATATGTAGCAATTCGATTCTTGAAAATGAAAAAAAAAATTATTTGAACCGGACATCAATTTTTTGCTAGTAGTCGGAGTTTTGTTGGGCTTACACAAGTGATGATGTAATATTATTAGTATGAGCTGCAAACAAAATCACATGATATTGATGCGTATCAATTAATTATTAATGATTATGTATTTATGATATCAAAACCGTAATGAAATACCAAGTGTTCTCGTAATTATCTTACATATGACTCTTCCACTAGCATCATTACATCAGCACATGATCAAGTTACTTTGTTCGAGTCGAACTTAATTGAATTTGTACATTTCACTGTTTAAGAAATTTTACACCATTTCAACAGCAAAAACTAAAAAGCAAATTAATAAATAAACATATATATGTTGATTTATTAAGGCTGCTCATATCTACTTATGTCAAACCAACTAGGAAGCTTAATCTTCGAGTGAGTTGGTTTTTTCATAAAAGTCTTGCAAGGAGAGGGTCCATACTCGTCATGACTAGAAATGAAAGTGACGCAACTAGGAACTCCAGATGACCAAACGAAACCGTAATAATGCATAATGTAGGTGAACTCGGGGTTAAAATTAACACTTTTCGGAAAACTTTGATAATTACTATCTTGCGGGTATAGTCACAACATTTAAGCCACTTTCTTTTCGTTACAATTATCTATAATCTGTTATCTTTCATATACAGAAAACCACAAGTCATTACCCCAATTAGTTTAGGAGCATTTTCCAAAATAAGATTGCGAGGTTTGCTAATTACTATCAACTTACGTTAATTAGCAGCATATATGTACTGTAAAGCTGCCATCTTTATCTCTCGGCCAAATTCCAACCGATTTTACAAATTCTTTTTGCTAAGTTCATTGTGAGTTTTTTAGGATTATTTGACACTATTACGAGATTTGTACGGTAGCGGGTTACAGAGTGGTAACCATTGGTGGGTTACTTATATATTATTATAATAAAAATTCAATAAAAAATTATTTTCCAGGGGTGGGGGTATTTATTTTATATTCTACCATCTGTGTAGGATATTCTTACAAAATTTCTTCAAAATCGGATAAAAAATTCAATGTCAAAAGGTCATTCATATACACCATTGGAAAAAGTTTCTCATTTCCCGAATTTGGGTGTTCTGAGGGAGATGGGGTAAATATTATCCGATTTGCAAAATTCCTTTTGCTAGTATTTTGCGATTTTTTCTGATTTTTTGAACATATTTTCCCTTCCCTTCCGATTAAGTTGCGAAGTTTAATTTTCGACGGCCAAAATTCTGTCTGAAAAATTCATTTCGAAATGTTTTTCTACAACTTATCGATGAATCCAATTTTTGTATATTTTTATGGATGCTGTTTTACTAAGAGATTATCTGTACAAAATCTCAGGAAGATCGGAGGTCATTTACCTAATTAAAAATATTTAAATCTATAAAAATATTGCATTCCCACTTTTCGCCATTTGCCGGCGCTCTTTGAAAACTGAAGCAAATGGTACTTACAGAATAAACAATCTACGTACTTTCTCTGTAGTTGACATCTTACCCCAATGAGTTTGGCGCTTTCGTTCATATTCTGTTGAAATTTACCTGCGACAAATTCCGCGAAAATTTGCAAATTTGAGCATTTTCCAAGGGGTTAATCCGGGCTACCCTACATTATGTATTATTTCAATTTTGTTTGACTATCTAGAGCTCCCAGTTCCGTCACTTTCATTTCTAGTCAAAACCTACATATGCTGCGACTTTGGACGAAATCGGTGATGAGGAGTAGGAGTAAGGCCGCTTCTGGCACATTAAAAAAGGAAACGGTTGAACCGTGAAGCATACTGAGCATACTATTTTATCTTGGAACTGCGAATTATTTCAAGTATAGTTCGTCCAGCGAATGATGAGGATCTTTCGTCCTGGATCATCATTCGCTAATATGGCCAAGAAATTTATTTCGCTAGACGTCTATAATTTCTCACAAAATTTGGGTTTTTTAAAGTATAGTCATCTGAAATGCAGGCATATCTCATTTATTTAGATTTAGGTTTTAGCATTCACTAGACGGATAATAGTATAAACTTATATTAAAACGCCGGAAATTTTGTCATTCTTTCATTTCTCAAAAGGAATTATTAATTTCATAAAAAGAAAAACAAAAATTTGTCTCAAGCTCTTGTCAAAATTTGACAAAAAGTTGAAACTGGATTATTTCATAAAATACCTGTTGTTTGTGGTAAGACCAATTTTTCGAAAACAGTATTCATGTGGTGATCATGTAAGAGTTTGCCATAAATTGTGTAATATCGACGTTTGAATAAACAAGTCGAAGTAGAAATTCGTATTATCATATATAACTTGAGTTATGAAAATATGGTTAATACAGAAAAGAAGTTTTACAGACAAGAAAACAGATGATAAAGTAAACATCTACATATTACTATTTGATATAATCACACCCAAGGAGGTTTTTTTAATATCATTTAACGTGGTTTTGTGAGACCGACAACAATGACATTCCACTAAACAGTCCTTCCAACAAGGATAGATGTTGTGGTATACAGACGGTTCCAAAACGAATAGTGAAGTCGGACTAGGCTTATACGACCCAAGATGCGATATATCAAAAGCGCTGGGTATTACGCCTACTGTATTCCAGGCCGAGGTATTAGTAATAGAAAAATTTGCCAATACCTGCATTGAAAGAGTCATAAAAGACTCAATCATTAATATACTCTCGGACAGTCACGTAACTCTTAAGGCCTTAAAAACAAAGTTATCGTCATGTGGGTACCTGGGACATGAGGGCCATAAAGGCAATGAAATTGCTGACGGCCTAGCCAAAAGAGGAGCGGAAGCCCCCTTTGTTAGAGCCATTTTGTGGCATTTCAAAGAGTTACCTCAGAGCTACCTTAAATGGCTGGGAGAATAAACAAAAATCCCTATACTATGAAAGGCTAAAAAGACTTCGTCAGGCAAAAAAGCTTATAGACACCTCTGGCGAAAAAATAAAAGAACTCCTACTTGTTAGGAGAAGGGAGGGCAAAATGATTACAGAGCTCTTCTCAGAACATTGCCCATTTAGGTATCACGATTATACTATTCCTCCACCAAACTACGTGTGGAGCCTAAGTCCCAGAATGGTTCTAGACTTCATTAACAGTCTAAACCTAGAAAGGGAGTAAATCGAATGGGAACCCACATCACAATAGATCTTTCAGATCGCAGTGAATACGAGGCCAACGCCTGAATACCCTTCCACAAATCTAAATCTAAACATCTATTGACGTCAACTAAGTTGGGACCGACATTTAATGGTAGAAAAGATTTGAATACGTTAAAATTTAGGGCTAAATTAGGGCTAATTTAATTCCACTTCCACGAATTTAATGCTCTAGTACTTCTTAAAAAAAATCCATGGATAATCGAACTTTATTAAAAGTTAGGACCACCACTACTGAGAATAGGTTTAAATAGTATTGTTACAATAGTGTGCACTGCATAATATTTTAGGGCTCAATTAGGGCTAGGGAGAAAAAATAATCAGATCAGTCCAACTCTCTAACAAGTTGTTTTTTAAACGAGCTCAATTAGTTCGGTAGTAGTGCAACATCAATAGTGTTCACCAAGAAGTTCAGAGTAGATATGGAGAATTGAACTGAAACGTAATAATAATGTTAAGAGCTACCGGATTTAAAAAAAAATAATCAACAACACATCGTCCTATTTCAGACCTTTAGTAATTAGAAACTACTTTGAAGTATTACATTTTATGCACTTGCAGAAAGTCCTCCAACTTAGACTTCATAAAGATTCGCGATCTTTAGCGTTTTTATGATAACCGAATAAAGCACAATAAATCTCCAGACAATGCTGTAAGTCTGATTGTAATTCACGATTAGATTGCATTTATACATTATTCCAATAGCTATTTTTCATTAGTCATTTACATTAATTTTATAAATAAGATTCTGAATTTGAAGTGTGAAATTTAATTTGCAATAACCAGTGTAGCAACAAAGAACATCTAACAGAAAGAATACGCATCTCATATATTGAAAAGTTTTCTATGGCGGGTCGTTCTATTACGACCCGCTCTCACAACTTGTATGAATACTCTCTGCTTGATGACGTCCCGCCACTCGCCAGTCGCCAGTCGCCCTATCCCTTGCGATAGTAGACCAACAGATGACCAATTCTTCAACCAGTAAGACTATCGATTACAAGTTAGTTTAGCTTCTTAGAGTTTTGCTGTTGAAACTAGGCCGTGGGATTTATTCGAAATTCTGTACAGGGCAACAAATGTACAGATAAAGTTACGTATTTTGTAGCCCCAGTATTTTTTTAAATTTCGGACATTTTTTCATGGTATACTTTCAGTACCCAAGCTAAATGTAAGTTAGTTTAATACGCACATAGTGATTAACTGTGACCCCAAAAATTCATGTTTTATATCACCATTCATCAAGATAAATTTCAAGGAGGCCGCTGTGATATGTGTATTTGTCATAATGATATAGAAAATATCAACGAAAAAAAAGGCTATTGGTTCTTTCCAATTTGGAGCGAAAGCTTGTTTAAAGGAAAATTTCAGTAAACGTTTGATGAACTACGATCCTGACGTGAAACATGCCTTTTCCGCAGATTTTGAGACTTGCTAAAACTTATCAAAGTACTGATCATCTATTGAACCCGAAGAGTTTTTCCTTGCGTGTCCCAAGTAATGGCATTCAAGTGATTACAAAAATGTTACCAATACTTGCACATATACATATACAAGCAGGCGCGGTGATAGTTCGTCACCCAAAAGTTGCTACCTGGAGGAACCAAAAAGTCACCTTGCTGCCACGTCACTTCTTGCGTGCATTTACATTGGACCCTGTGGAATTCACGTTGGTGACAACAGTTCCTTGACAAAAAGTCTCCAGTGCTAATAGGCCATAACATACCTTACGTTATTATTCTATTGATATCCGAAAGCATTTTAGAAAAAAAAATCTGTTAGGGGGCCCCCATATGCTAAAGTGACCAGGGCCCTCACTTGGCTAAAGACGGCCATGCTTGCAGGTAGCCCTCTTGGAGCGTTTGTAGGGTACCACTCTTGGAGCGTTTGTACACTCTTAGAGCGCTTGTAGGGTAGCACTCTTGGAGAGCTTATAGGGAATACAGAGGAAATCAAGATAAATAAGGGCTTTATTAAAAATTTAACAGTCTCATTCTAAATGCTCTCCGTTTAATTTTAAATTACAAGGACAAAAAAGCAATATCTTAATATTATATTATCACAAAAAAAGGAATAATCACGAACTCTGAGAACAGATCTGCTTCCGCAAAGATTCCTTTGGCTATATTAAAAGAGCGTTTAGGAAAAGATATTTTCTGCCATGGTGTGGAAGTGTTTTCCTTTACAAGCCCTTGACATATTTCCCGCTAGGCAGGCTACCCGATTCTAACTAAAAATTTCAGCTATCAACGAGACTAATAAAATTCCCTACATTCATCAATAAATATTCTTAACAGCTACACTTTTTTATGTTGCTACAGATATACATACAGGTATTCGTCTAAAAAACCTCATTATACTTAATTCACTAAAAATTCTAACTTCTCAGCACATAAAGTAGGCCAGAATTATGTGGACACAAGGCACATTATATTGCACATTTTACTTGCACATGTAGCACCCTCATACACTCTCCGACTTTATTATTTATTAATGGCACTCCAATTCAAGCATATTTTCATAATTCCTAAAATCGATTTGGCAATCCTACTTCACCTGCACTACATGGAAATATATGTCGTGACGTGATGGCTACATATGCAAAAAGAAACAAAAACAAATCACCACACGCATCACTGCACTTTTATGATAAAATAGGTTTGCAAGAACCTAAAGTGCAATTCGAAAAAGGTAGGCAAAAACAAAAAAAAAGGCTCAGGAATATACAAGAAAGGAGCTTTTACGAGGTTCAATGCAAGTTGTAAAATTCTAAACGAACTACTATACCCAACCCTACAGCAAAAGGAAATAAGTGAACAGCAATCTTCTTGAAATGATAAGAACGTAACAAGAGTGTTGACTTTTGCACACACCTTTCGACATCGAGAATGCTTCAGCAGCAAACGGGGGCGATCTCTAGGAAACCCATGAAGTAGTAAAAATACCTTTCCAAGTGCACATACTTCTTATGTGTACATAAAATTTTAGTGCTAAAAATCGTTCCATTACCATGACCCCACTATGTACTCGTTGCGTTGTGTAGTGAATTTTTTAAGTGTGTTGTTGTCGTGTTGATTTTTAAGGTCTGCCTTTGTTATTCGGAATAAGTTCGTACGTTCGTTAATTTATTTTGAAAGCAACAAAAAAAACAAAAAGGTAAATAAAACAGCAAAAAGGCGTACAATACAGAAAACAAATAAAAAAAAACAGAAAATATACACATATATTAAAAACCGCGACTTTTTTCACGAACAACAAAAGCTATAGTATAGTGAGAGAGCTTGAAATTTCGCGACAGCACGGTATTTATTTTGCCTCGCGAGAGTCTCAGTCAAACACAGTAAGTAAAATTTTCTTTTTCTTGTTATTTTGAACTATGTCAATTGCATGCAATTAATACTAATGAGTGAGCGACGAGCTAATGTTAAGTGTGCATCGCATCGCGGGTTAAGCAAACGAATTGCACAGCTGCGGCGCTACAATCGACAACATTGGAATAATTTTTCTTAATTAGATGGAAACGCGGCGAGGTTTATGGCGAAAAATGCAAATTATTTCGCTAGAGATAAGAAAAGCTTCTGACAACGCTCCTCAGATGTAGGTACCTACTCAAGGTTGTTTCACTTTATGTAATAGATGAGATATTTACAATTCAAATACATAGAATTATGTACTAAATAGGTAGGTAGACACCGTTAAGAAGTTCGTTCGCTTTGAATTTTCTTTCATGTATAGCGGAGCTCAATGCGCTTTGGCCCCTAGCCAGATATAAATTTGAAAATTGGTGGAAAACCTTAATTTGTGCTCATTTCTTCAATTTTAATATAATTTTCATTTCTGCAACATTAACTAAATTATTTTATTATCTTATCGTAGGGCGTGGATATATGAAGAACACATTTTATCAATGTCTGAGAATTTCATTATTCATTATTCATCCAACGAAAAGAAAAGAAAAAAATTTCTTTAAGAGAAAATTTTTATTCACTAATAGAAAGTTGAAAAAGATATAAACATATGTATCATGTATGTATGTGTATGTATGTACATATTTCCAAATTGTAAGGTTTAATTCTGCATTCAGTATTTATCCACTTGACAATGCGCCCTGCTCCGATCTTATCTTTTCCTTAGAATTTTTAGTGAATTAATGATGTAATAACACATGTGAACAAAAGATACAAAAAATTATTATGGAAATACTAAAAAGTCATTTAGTTAAATCCAGAGCTGTAAATGACCATTTACGATTACATTACGTTATTAACAGTTTTTAATTACAATTACGATTGTTTTTTGAAATCTTATTTACACCTGAAATGGACTCGTTCTCCAAAGAAACCGTGTACATTGAAATTGTGTAAATTAAAATCGTGCAATTAAATTCATGTTTTATATTGAAAAAACAAAGTAAAACAATATTACATATTTCTTTTTAATTATGTTAATATATTTTGATATTATAAGTACATATGTAGTTTTTCATAAATTCAGGCTAACATACATATTAAATCGATAAAACAAGAAATTAATTAGTATTATATCGTAATCTGCAGTCCCATCTGCTATCGGCGTCTCTCGTCATCGTAATTGAATTAATTCAATAAAGTTTGAGGTTATCCACTCTATTGAAAAAGGCTTTCCCTTTAAACAATCTACGCTGGCTGCTTTTATCGACGTAGAAGGTGACTTTAACAATGTCCTTATTCTGGTGATCTTGGTCACCGGTAGCTACGATTCTAAACTCTGCGGACTGGTGCAGAACGCGGTCGGAACGGACTGGGCTACGGATTTCCAACTTTGCATTAATTCATTGAAAACAGAAAAGGAACAATACCAGATTGAATCTGCCTTCTATCGGCTACACACGTTTGGAACTGAAGGATAGGATAAAATATCTAGGTATCATATTAGATAGAAAATTAAGCTGGAAATCACACCTTGAGGATAGAGCGAATAAAGCTTTTCGAGGCTGCACGATGCGCCGTAGATCCATAGGAAAAGGGTGGCGACTTAAACCACTGATGATCCTTTGGGTCTACACTAGCGTCATCTGACCGATACTTACCTATGGCTTTGTTTTGTGGTGGAAGGCAATTGAGCTCGCCAGTCGTCAGAAGATATTGGAGAAGATTCAAAGATTGTATCGCCTTAGTATAAGCTGTGCTCGTGTCCATCGTAGCAGTCATAGACAAGGACAGCGATCACCTCTCGAGAGCAAATTTAAATCGAAAATTTCAGATAGGGCAGAATGAGAATCACATTCCGTCCTTCAACCATTGACAAACCCTATCATATATACAGACGGCTCCAAATCGGAAGAGAACCCCGGTTCAGCTGTTTTCTGCGAGAAGCCTCACATGGAAATTGCCATACACCTTGAAAGCCATGTAATGGTTTTCCAGGCGAAAATCAAGGCCATCCTTGAAGCTAAAAGGTCTCTCTTAAACTCAGGTACTAAGAACAAGGAGATTGCAATCTGCAAGGACAGCCTGGCAGCTGTCAAGGTCTTGTCAAAATCTTTTACAGACTCCAAACTTGTATTGGAATGTAAAACCACCCTGAGTTCCCTTTCTCGGAACAACAGGGTACTGGTGCTTTGTGTGCCAGGTCACAGCGGTATTAGCGGGAACGAAAAGGCAGACGAATTGCAAGCTCGGAGGAAATCTCCTCCACAATTGGGATCGCACCAAAACACCTTTGCCTCTACTATCTCGACTTGGGCCGATTGCCAACAGTCACCATTGGTTGGATGACCCTTCAGATAGAACCCCAATTACAAGCAGCTATGGGGCTTACCCAACCCAAATAAAACGAAAAAGCTACTAGGATTCAGCAAGCCAACCCTGAAAACTCTAGTGTCAATTCTCACTGGACACTCTCTTCTCAGGGGTCACCTGCATAGGATGGCACTTGTTGAAGATCTAGTATGCAGGGGAAAGAAGGGTTGGGTGTCAATTATGAATTTTGTTAGAGCGTCCGGTTGGAACAGTTGTTCATATAAGTCTGGAGGGTGAACAATGAGCCGTGTTGTGGCCTACGTTTCACGGACCCTTTTCGGATCCTAACCTCGATTCAATCCAATCCCAATCCATCCCTATGTAATACACTAATACATGTAAACTATGTAAAATGCTCCTGGAGCAGATCGTTCCTATTACTGCAATAGTCTGTCGTCTGCCGTCGCAACTGTGTTTAGGCCTTAATTCATATTCTATTTCTTACTTCATTCTGTTCTGTTGCATTGTGGGCCTTGTTCTCCTCTTTTGAAATCTCAGATCCCAAGCATAAACATTTTCAAAATCATTCAAATGGAAGTATGAACGCACACGCAACCCCATAATATTTTATTATAACGCATGCTATTCGAACAGAGCAGGCTAGATAACTAGATACGAAGTAGTCTTTTGAACTCTGACTTTGCGCGATTCTTTTAAATTTTTTTTTTTCTTTTTAGTTTTTATAACCCTGTTAAACTGAAAATTAGTATAATATAAATGAAATGTTTCTTCATTTTTTCAGTCGTATTAAACCGGAACCGTGCCAATCGAGGGTTAGGTGTATTGTATTTTCGAAAAAAAGTAATTAATAATTATTTAATAATAATATTTAAATGTTGCCATCGACTTAATAACCTAATTACTCTTAATTATGTACTACAAGCACCTAATTAAAAGTAGTTACTAACTACTTCGACATTACTTGGAAATGAATTGTTAAAAAACCTCCATGATTAGGTCTAGTAAAACTCTCAATTATTCCGTTATACTTAGTTCGGTCTAGTAAACTAAACCAGTCAAAAATACTTAGTTTTGATGCAAGCTAATTGGCGGTGTATTCAATATGAAAACGAACAGGAAAATAAAAATAATGAATAAGTAAAAAAGATTAGAATTTGAAAATTAAATCAAACTTAATTTAAAAACGACCTGCATCCTGCCAACAAATGTACATTTTAAAGGGTGTTTCATTAAGAGTGATAAGATTTTAATTTTAAATAAAACACTAACGGTTAGACATATCAATTTGATTTTTGCTCTATTTTAAAGATTGGATAATGCAGTTGTTTGGAAAAAGATATCGTTCAAATGTCCGCCGCGGCTTTGTTTACACTAATGCACTCGGTCGCTCGAACTTTTTGATCACCCTGTCCAACATTTACAGCTGTATGTCGGCGATAGCTTGACGAATATTGGCTTCCAAATGATTCAAAGTCTGTGGATTGTCAGCATAGACTTGTGCTTTGACGTATACCCAAAGAAAATAATTTAGGGGTGGAAAGTCACATGACCGCGGCAGGCAATACGCAAGTCGTGAGATGATCCAATCGCCGAAGTTATCCTTTAGCATGTCGAGCGTATATGATTAGCTGTATGGCACATGATGGCGTTACGTGTCGGAGTCACATCTTTTCAATATAAATTGTCTCCAAGTTCTGGCCATAGAAATTCGAGTAACATAGTTCTATAGCGGTTGTCATTTGACGATTACGGCTGTTCCCTCCTCAATTAGGAAGAAATATGGTCCGAAGAATACCATAAACCGCACCACACAATGAATTGGAGTGCAACGGCATTTCATGTAATAGGCTAGCTAGGTTAGGTTAGAGTGGTCGCATTCGCACTACGAGCAGCCTCACTTAGACCATTTGCGGTCCATTGTGATACCACCTTGATGCGACACTACCCAGGAAGGATACCTCAGATTAGGGGGAACGCTAAAACCAGCCACATGATTTAATAAACATTACTAGGTCCCCCAGCTCCTTGCCTGCTAGCTGCCCCAATTTGTCGAAAAAGTAGCTGTCGAGCGCATTCCTCCCACGCTTGGCTAGGTTAGGGCATTCACACAGCATTCACACAGCAAGCAGTTTGTATATTTACTTTTGTGTAAAAATGTCTGAGTAAAATTCAAATAAAAGTTTTCTTTCGATAGAGGGAATAATTCTAGATGATAATTAAAACAGTTAACAGACAGCTTGAAAATCCATACAAATGTCAAATTTTTCCAGTACGAGAAGTTATCATACCCATTAGGTCTGTAGGTTTACTCGAAAGTTTTTACCATGGCTTCAAAGTTTTTACGCAGACTCAAAAGTTTTTTACCCTTAATGTGTATGTTAACTTCTCGGACGAGAAAAATTGTACAGTTGAATGCATTTCCCCTCCTGCCCAAAAGTTAACATTTTTACACAGGGTAAAGCGGATGAGTAAGTTCATTCTTTTCTTTCATTTGTCATTTGAAATAATTCTTTCAGTTGTCAGGGCGATTTTTCAAAAAAATAAAATAAAATTAGTCGGATTTTTTTTAAATAAATAAATAAATAAATAAAAAAAAAAGTCTGATTTGATTAAAAAATTAACCGACAACTTACAAGTAAAGCCTGGGTAAATTTACGTAAATTTGTCAGCTGTCAAAAATCAAGATTAATTTCTTTGACAGCTGACAAATTTACGTCGGTTTACCCAGGCTTTACTCGTAAGTTGTCGGTTAACTTTTTTCATTATAATCTAGTATTTTCCCCTCTACCGAAAGAAAGTTTTTACTTAATTTTTACTCAGGCTCTTTTACACAAAAGTAAACATACAGACCTATTATGGGTAAAATACTTTCGAGTCTGTGTAAAAACTTTAGGCCTTAAAAGGTGCTGTCAAAACTTAATCGCAGAAATTAACCGACTCACAAAACTATATACTGTATCTTTCTTAGATCGATATTTTAGTACATTGGTCCAGTTTGGCGCCTTTACTGTTTATTATACAGTATACATACATTAACCGCATTGAGGGTATTCAAAGTAGGTTTCTCAGATTAGCACACCTTCGTTAACTTTTTATTTTTTTTATTTTATATTTCGTAATAGTTATTTTTTCACTTTGTCGTTTTCCCTGGTTTTTTTTTAATATTCAGTCTTGATGGTAAAATTGAATTAAAAAAAACAAACAAATCACATATTTCGAAGCAAAATATCAGTGATTTCTGATCTCACTCCGAAACTTAGAAAAATTATCGATCATGAATTTTCTAAAATTTAAGTTGCAAATACAATAAAAGCATTACTTTTTTTTTAATTACTTAAGAAAGCTGGGAATGGAATACCTTGTGTTGCTTTAAATACTTTCGTAATTAATCCATACAAATTAACAGTAACTGCGTAATTTCAACTTCAGATCCCATTCAATTGTTTTCATTTGCTATTCATTTTTGCTTTGAACTTTAACAGTATAAGGTGACGAGGAAAAGGAAAAAAATCCAGTTCCTATTGTAATTGAAGCTGAATATCCTCCATCAATGACCGTAAATTACCATATATTTCAAGTCAATGACCACCAATCAAGAAAGATTTCAGTCAGTAAAATTAAAATGTTTGTAATTTTATTTCCGGAAACATGAATATCTTAATGAATTGTCGAATAGAAATCGAAATTTCTCTCTTTTCATTAAATTCATTTAAATCACTTTCTATGATGTCTGAATCACGATAGGAGTCAATAAAATTGCGTCTTACTAATAGAGAGGCAGCACTCAGCAGAACGATGACGTAAGGGCAAACGCAACCAGTTCTATAGAAAATAAATGTCTTAAGACCATGACATTACCTCATATTATAATTGGAGGTATGAGGCTCCATAAACAAGATTCGCTGACGGCTGTAAAGAATTTCAGAATAAATTGTTAATTGAAATGTTGTCTTATGAATGAAAATGAAGTTTTCTTAGGTATTTTACCATCTCGTATAATTAGTTAATGTAAATTAAGAGGTTGACCTCAGAAAATGGAATTGCTTGTGACCTACAAGTTTTTGCATAGTGTAAAGTTTTTATTCATTTTTTGTCACGTAATGTTTTTTTTTAAATTTTGTTAAGTAAAAATAAATTGGAGTGCGGTCCGATGATTTTAACATAAATATTTGCGCGTGTACCTACATATAACTAAATTTGTATGCTTATACAGGATGTTTTCTACATCGTAGTCCATAAAGCAGTAGGTGATAGCACTCACCTACACTGTAAAAAATATTAGGACTATTCCTTAAATTTAAGACACGTTGTTCCCTAAAAATAAATGTAACTTTCTCTGATAGAAAGGGAAAATCAGTTTAATTTCGCCAAATCAATAGAACATTCACTGAATTTACGTATCTGGCGCCAGAAAACCTCTAAAGTACGTAAAATTCCCGAAATATTAAGCTCTCTTGGATATAAGAAGAGAACATTTAAAGAATTAGATATTATGCTACATTTTTTATGGAAATACATTTTTGTTTATATCACTCACACATTGTTCTTGAAAACAAGTCATATACTGTTTAAGCGTGCCCAGTGCACCAATATAACTTCCATACTATTTAGTAGTATGGACCATATGAAATGAGCTATTCAGCTCATTCTTATGTTTTTTAAAAGGGGTGGTCTTCTATCATCTTCACCTATGATGGAGAGTGTTGCGGTGCTATCACCTATTCCCTACATTTTAGGGAATAGTCCCTATATTTTAGGGGGGGGGGGGAACAAAACAACAATTTAAAATTCCCTGTATTTTAGGGAATTTTCCCTACATTTTAGGGAAAAAATATAATAATTCCCTACATTTTAGGGAATATTCCCTAAATTTTAGGGGAAAACCTCCCTAGATTTGAGGGGAAAAAACCTACCTACATTTTAGGGATAAAAACCTAATCTTAGTTTTCCAAGGAAAAATGCCTAACTTGTGTGGCACAAATTGTTGCCACTCACTTTAGGGAAATTTTTTTACTGTGTAGACAAATAAAAAATTGTATGGCAGAAAAGGGCCATATCAACCGTTTAGGACTTGCAGGGTGATCAAGAAAATATGCTGGGTTTTCACAAAAGACTTTATATATGAAAAAGCACAGGACGTACGGCCACTGTCAAACTAAAAAAAAAAGGTTCCAAAATCTAAAATTTTTAGTTTAGATCACCATAATTCCTGAGAGGAGAGGATCTAAGAAACAATTTAAATGCTAATCAGGCTTTTTAATTGTTTTATTAGGGTTTCGAGCTTGCTAAATAGCTTTGTTGTGATTGTAAATCACTCCAATTGGTTTTCTAGACCAAATGATTTTATTGAGATGTTTTAAGAATCGCCTGGAGAGTAGTTATAAAATTATTTAGCATTTAAGTCCATTTGTGCTTATAGAAGTTTTATCGTTGTCATCAATTCAACTAGGATAAAGCCATTAAGCAGCAAAATAGTAATTAAATACCACTTGATTTTATTATGGTTTTATAGTCTCCTCCAAAACTATTGCAATAATCTTTGATAAAACTTTAAAAAAAGACTCATGAAGGTAACATTAAGAAACACGGAGGACTACTTTAAATCCAATTTAAGGGACAATTTGGTCTAGATAACATTATTATACACAAAGGTTTTAAGAATGCATTGCAAAAATCTTTCACAAAATCATTTTAAAATTAAGAGACTCAGTCAAATTTCCTATAAACCTAGTACCTCTTTTCAAGTTGCTTCGTCATGTTACATGTAAGAATATTGTATTCCATTCTAGGCCTGATATAAGACTTAGATTTGACGGGCCGAAATATTTCTTACACATTTTAAGAAATCGAAGATATTTCTTACTGGAAATATTAAAGCCAAAAATGCTTAGTAACGGTGAATCGGAAAATGATGCTCCATAAAAAGAAAAGGAAGTGGTTAAGTGATGATCTTGCTTCAAAGAGATGAGATAGCTTTGGGATAATAGATTATAACTGATTAGACGTCAAGAAGAAATCGACAAGTCGAAATAAGTTTTATCGCGGATATATATAAAACTAAATAGATTTACGCAAGATCAAGTATCATTATTTGAGTCTCAATAGACTTAGAACGGTTTTCACTGAGATCAAATAGATTTGAGAAAGAGCAACGGTTTTATTAGCAACTAAATTAAAGTCAAACAAATTTATTTTGTCTTTATAAGTTAAAGAGACTATTTTTAATTTAAAACTTCTCCATTTTGTATGGATTTAAATTAGTAAGATATATGCGTTGCTTCATACGAACAATGCATATAGGTACTATACACAAGATTTATGTTCGATTGCAAATACATTCAAACATACATATATATAGAAGTGTCATAAGTGTACTCAGTTTTATAATGCTTTTATACAAAACTATATCGTTTTATTTAATAGAAAATGGTATTATATCGGTCTAGGAGCACTCAGAAATGTTTTACTTAAAACCAAATGGATTTAGAATAAAATAAGTTGTTTTAATTGCAGCCATCCTAAGATTAAACGGTTTTATTACGGCTGTATAAGTAGCAAATAGGCTTTAATGTAAAATCGCCAGTTTATACTTAAAATGCATATTTTTAAATAAATTATTTTCAGGAATTTAAGACGTTTCAGACTAGGAGATAAAATTTTCAAACTTTTTTTTCAATTCCGAAAGTATTTAAAATAATATCAAAATTAAATACACTGACCTAAATAAAAAAATTATTTTACAAATATTTATAAACTTTTCCTAATTTTAATTATTTTTGAGGCATTTCGTTTTAGTCAGTCATCTTAGATAGATTTAGTGTGTTATATATTATGGAATGGTGTAGGAAGTAACTCACTTTTAGAGAATCAATTCAATTTATCTCCGAACAAGTATTAAAAATTATTGATATTGATTTTAAAGGATTTCTATCGTAGAAAAAATATTAGCTTTCTACTTAAACAGCATGCGATTCGACATTTGACCAAAAAACATCATTTCAATATTTTAATATTTTGATAAAGAGAGTTGATATTTTTAAAAACAATTTTGATTTACTGTGTTGTTTGTATACTGAAAGAACTTTTAGCCACCGTAGCTATCAAGGCGTGAAAAATATACTTCCACTTCCGCTCTAGCTTCAAAGAAATTTTTTTCGTATAGTACGATTAGAAACGAAAAATGTTGCTCAACTTCAATATTGCCCACATCTACTCTAGATGTACAACTATTCGGTATTTCCAATAATAGTTTCCGTATGCACGAACTCACTGCCTTATAGATACTGAGAAAATATCTGGGCTTCGAAGGAGATATATTTATGAAGAACTACAATTTTTGCAATATATGCGGGATTTAAAGATTCTCGCTGCAACAGGTATAAATTTCAATTCGCTGAACACATTTTCTCATTTCCTTCCAGCTTGAGGATTCTAGTGAGGCTTTTAATAAACTTATTAACATAAATTTATTGTCTATTTCACTTCTTTTATCAGATTTATTATATTTTTACTATTTTGTTAAAGAAATTGTTAATTATTTTATTTTTCCGGTGAATTATGCATGAGAATTGTAAATAAAAATTTCAGTTCATTTTAAATTTCTACCATATGGGATCGAAAAGATTTAAGAAACATCCGGATGGATCACATAATATAAATTTATAGTTTGTACAATATTAATGTAGATCCATAATATGTATGTACCTATACATAAATTAATTAAATATAATGTACTGTATATACTCGACTTCATTCGTAGATACCTCCCTGGTCAACATTGTAGCTTGTCACATTCAGTCTATTATAGGCTGACTGACAAATAAAATAAATAGCTCATGTCTCGCATAATTTCGAGCACAACAAATCAATTTACCCGCCAACAATAGCTGTGCAGTGATACAATAAATTTATAGCGAAAATAATTTAAGAGTTCCCCGTGGATTTAAATACATCTGATTACCCCTTGTTAGTCCACTTCCGGGATTCTATTGCGGAAAGTCATGTTTTTGCACTTGCAGGCAATTCACCGATTAAGCTGCAGTTCTTAGTTGGGAATTAATTTATTTAGGAGAATTCAGGGCTCACTTCTTCACTTCCTCTATTGGAAATGTCTGTGACAAAAGCATACAATAGAAAAAATCATAGATGAAAAAATGTTAGAAAGGAGAAATTAAAAAAAAATCGTAAATTTAGATATTGTAACAAGCCTTTAGTTACGCAGATGATGGTATTATGCACTTTTGTAACCAGCATATTTAGAAGCTTCAGCGTGTGTTCCTAAAATTTTCCCTTAAAACAAGTGCTACTCATTAAAGAGAGAAGAGAGCTTCAGTTCCAGCAACGGGACCAGGCCTGACATACTGATGGGTCCAGGAAGGATAACAAAACTGGTAGAGGGATTGTAGGTCCAGAAGTGGAACTCTCCATTCCACTCGGTGCCTCACCTTGCAAGTTATGCTCTTGGCTCTGTCCTCTTTGAGTCAAAGCTAGCCTAAAGCTGCCACACGAAATTCCAGCTGCTGTTTAGGGACAACCTTGCTTTAGGTTCCTGGACTGAAGTGAAATAGGACACGATCTCACCAAAACCGGAGCCCAACGTTTGGCCTACGAAAAATCCACTTTAGAAGGGAACTACAAAAATTGGAAAACAGGAAACTGGATCTCCTCTAGCGTAGCACGCCCCAGTCAAATTGTCAAATTGAAATATCTATTTCCAAATCATCTCCAATGAGCTTTCGAATGAAGGACTACCTCCAACATAACTTCAATTTATTCTATAAACAAATATTTAAAAAACTTTCAATTGCTCAATATTTAATTACAAATTAAAAAAATATTTTTATTTTTTTCCATTTTGACAGATTATTGAATAAATATTTGACATTTACAAAATTATAGTAAAACGTGTTGCCAGCAGTCAAAACAGACAGATAAGGGTTGTCAGTAACAATTTTTTAGTTCCAGCCACTAACATATATATAAATGGACTGCTTGATCTCCTGTTTCATGTGGCACCAATTTTGATTTAAGAAAGTATGCTCTCACTGTCAATGCTACTGTCGTAAATTGGAGCTATTTTCTAAATTATTTGGGAATTTACATATATGCATGTCCGTGAGATTTACCGAATTTACCACAAAAGTATTTGGGACTATTTGTATCGTTAAATTTTAATTATGAGTCGAAGAAGTGTTTTTTACAAGGATTTTTACAAGAAATTTCTCGTTCCTAATCGTTACAGTTCAGTGGGAAAGTATGCTCTCACGGAAAGAGACAGGAATATGAAAGTGGTGCCATTTGCTTTCATGTATTTTTGGTTCAACAAGCAATCCATTTATATACATGTCAGTGGTTCCAGCCCACTTAAAGACTTACTATGCTTGAGAACTTTTTATGGGAGTAAAATTTTCTGGACACGTCTTCCTCGTTAATCATAAATAAATTCCCGTATACGTTGTACTATCTCCCTTACATTTTCTGAAAAATAAAAAACTGTATGCTATTATAAGGTAATTCCTACTTCAACCATAATTTCAACGAACACCGGCCGACGAAATCCGCTGTCAAAACAGGCAGCCGAAAAATTGGAAAACGTAATTCTGCAGCTCCACGATTGCATGTAATCTTGCCAGTAATTTTTTTGTATAAGTATCGTGAAGCTTTTTCCATTTTTTTTTTCAGTTATCAACTGAACCAGAGAATCAGAATACAGAAATTAACTTAATTTTTAAATACAAAATGTCACAACTTTAGCATTTTGTATTTAAACGCCTTGCAATATCCAAAATCAAGTTCGTTTTATCCACTTGCCTATACTGCTTGTCTTGTAAGCTGTCAATTATTTTGTGCTTTCGCACTTTCTTAACCAATTTTTCCGCCACATCCATGCTCTACTTTCTTTTTTTTTACAACTTTAAAATCATGAAAAATTATAAAAATAAATCCACACGAAGAGTTCATCGGCCGTCGACAGTTGTCCGTCATAATATTGGGCATTCACATAAGACAGTGTGCTTTTAAAACTTAGACAGCGAACCCTTTCAATCGTTTGCCGTCGACATGACAACATGACAACGAAAGATCATATGTTGCTCAACCTATGGAAAATTATTTAGAAGGATCAAACTGGGAAGTTCTACCACACCCGCCATATTCGCCATATATTGCTCAATCGGATATCAATTTGTTTCAGTCGATGTAGTCTGCACTTTCTGGACTACTTAGTGTAGCTCTTATAGAGCACTCAAAAATTGGCTGGATCACAACTAGATCACTTCAAAAGAACTAGACTTCTTCCTGCAGAGAATACGTTTACTACCAGATAGATAGGGAAAGGTTATAGAATCAGACGGAGCATACCTACTTCGCCTAAAATAAAAATATTGCTTATATTCTCAATCAATGTGTTTTTTAAACAAAAATCCCTCAATACTTATTTATATACCAAAAATACTTAGAACATACATTTTTGGAGTCTGTCTTTCTTAGATTGAATGTGATTTCATGTATTCATCGATTGGAAGTGCTAAAAATCCGAGATCGCCGGAAATAAAGTTGAATGGCTAAAAATAAGATGCTTAAAATATATATCCAGATGTTATTTCCGACAAATACATGATCAATTCAGAGTTTACAAAATAGCCGTGAGAGATAGAGGTAAGAGCTCTCAAGTTCTTCACAGTCTGAGACCTGTTTATCTTTTCGCTAACTGCCAATCAACGAAAATAAAATAAGGAAAAAGCTGGAATTGGTCAATTCCTACGATAACTTAGATGACTGGTCGTATGTAATTTAGTATGGTCCCTCTATGTAAGTTGAATTGTTAAAATGGTTTTCGCATCTATTTACAGAAGGGTTCTCGTCGGACAGTAAAAAGGGTTATAACCAATTTCATAGGAGTTTATATTCTGAGCAGCTTGTCACTACCTACAAAAAAAAATCTAAAACTGCTCGTTTTAACAATATGCGTAATAAAACCCCAATTTTGTATCGCAACGCCGAGAAGGGGTTGCCCGATTTAATCTCCTTTTTAAATGTGTTAACTATTTTTATGAAAACGGCGTGTACACAATTTTAGCTACTAAATCGACATGTTCTCAAGCAGTGTCCAAATATACAGGCAGGGGCGCACAAACTTACTTACTAACTTTTATGATATTTTCACGAAAATTAAGACCTTATAATGAGAAAATGCATGATTGGTGGGGCTTTCATGAGTTTTGACTCCCAGATCCCATTAAGATCTCAAGTTGAAAGTTTGATTTGTTTTAGTGGATAATATAAGGTAGAAATTAAAAAAAAATTAATAAATTTCCGTCTTCCAATACATTTAAGGATAACGGATAAAACTCATATCCTTGATATCCTTTTCACATATATTTGTATACCCTAGATGAAATCTATAGGGCATACTAAGCTTGTCATTCCATTTGAAACACACAAAAATAATGAGCGAAATGGATGGGACTCCCACGCATAATATTAAAAGTTATTTTGATTTTTACATGTCTGTCCGTCCGTCTATCCGCCCGTCCGTGTGTCCACCTGTTCGGCTGTCCTTCCGTCCGTCAACACGATTACTCGAGAACGCGTTAACTTAGAGGGCTGACATTCTGCACACGGGCTTTTTTTAAAAAAAAAATTAGAGTTCGAAAATGGGCCGAATCGGGCAACTCCTTCGTAGGGTTGCCATACAAAAATTTCGTTTTCACTATATATTTGGGCACTGCCTGAGAATGCGTCGTCGTAGAGAGCTGAAATTTAGTACGTGATTCTTATAGTAATAATAAATGATATTTAAAAAATGGACGAAATCAGATAACCCCTGGTGTTGCCATATAAAAATTTAGGATTTTTATGTATACTGTGAACATGATCAGTCCTAGACGGTTTTAATGTACTGAAGAGTTCTTCAGAGTTTGAAATCCTATGAAATTGGTTATAACTGTCCGAAGAGCCATTTTAGAAATATATGCGAAAAACCATTCAAAAATCATACTTGGACAGAGAGGTGACCTTACAAAATACGGGCATTCATCATTCATATTATAAGAATTCGTCTTGGACCAATGCTAGCTTTCTTACTTGCTGAGATTGCATTTTTCTTAGATAGCTTGAAATCCTAACTTTCAAGTAAGATGTAGGTATTATACTGTTCTAGCATGAATAGCAAAATATGTACATATGAATTTTTAAAGAAGAACAGAATAGCATTTTTCAAAATTATAAAATGCTATAACTTGCAAAATACGCAATGTAAAGGGAAAATTTTTAAGTTATATTTTTGTTTTTACAGACTGTCCAAGTATGTAAAATTTCAAAAAAATGTCGCCCATTTGATATGGAATGACCTATATACCTCCGGCGACGATGCGGCACCGCACGTCAAAATTGCGTGCAATGACGTCCATATTGAGTCCACTTTCTGCCGCATATTCCTACGTTACCCAATCGGTGCCGTAATTTAATCTCTGATTACTACTGATACAAGAAATATATATATAGACAAAACATTGATGTGTGTATCGGGCCTATATTTCTTTTTAAAATTTTGTAGAAACGACACAAATTGCGTGAATTGTAAATAAATAAATAAATAAATGTGTTTTATTGTTCATTAAATAATGATTAATATATTTAAGATAAAGAAAACAGTGGCTTTGAGATCCCTGCCGAGATTTTAGCAAATAAAGCTTGACATTCAATATCTTCAAAAAAGAAGTTCTTAAGTGCTCAGATGGGCTCAGGACGCGACTTTAGATCCCTATTTTTCTGACCTCTTCTGGACTTGAGATATGTGTCCCCCCAAAGCCTGGGTGCGCTACTGCATGTAGTATATAGTGAAAAACAAAATTTTAGTATGGCAACCCTACGAAGGAGTTACCTGATTTGTCCATTTTGGTATTTAAATCTGCAATTCTGTTTTAAAATTGATAGAGAGATGGACGGACAGACGAAAATTGCAAAAATCACAATAACTTATAATATTATGTGTGGGTGTGCAATCCATTTTCCTCTACCAGCATTGTTTCTATATGTTACAAACGAAATGGAAAATTTAGTATTCCCTAGAGATTTCAGGTAGTATGTAAAAAGGATTAGATCAAACGTTGTATCACAGTTGTTAATTCTGAGTCTTATAGATCTACATTCCAAGAAGAAAACAGCTCCTCGGACCAGCAGTCGATCAAACTTATTTTGATGGTTAGCTGCAGCTCTCAGTTATTTGAAATAATTAATAATAATAATATAATTTGTGGGTTACTTTCGAGGTAAATAAACTTCATTAAATGCGAAAACACTTTTTCCTGACGTTCTATTGATATTTTCAAAATATTATTTAGCCAGCAATAATTGTTGATGAGCGGTACTCCCGTAAACAGGAAGAGTTTGAAAATTTCAATGATAATAATCTTTGCAGACCTCTACAATCGTACACAAATCGTCAATGATTATAATTTCTACAGAGCTATACAATCGTACACAAATTGATGTTTTCTCTAAAACAAAAAATCTATAATTGAACCGATTCTATCTTGACGGAAACTAGGAATAGATTAAATTTTTTTTTTGCAACAATAGCATCTGCTTTGTTCACTAAATACAATATTTTTTTTACTTGAAAGAGCTAATTAAACTCTGAATCTCGAAGGAAGTTGTCCTAGTTCCAAATTAATTCATCAAAGCTTTCAACCAGGGACCTTTTCTTTACTTAGTTGACTTGATTGATAGCCAGTCAATTATCTCATCACCAGTAAAAGAATTAATCATCTCCCTCCTTAGGAAGATAGAAAGTGCGATAAAAGTTCTCATGAAAAATAAGTGCATACCAGGGGGTCACATAGTACATATCACTGTTGTTCCCACCAGTTTAGTAAAATTGATAATGTCCACATATTACCAGGACTACGTAACTACTGCTATAATATAACTGCCATAGCACACCTTAAGAAAAACTAGGGTACCTATACGTGATTAAACTTAATTAACTTTGTGAATTTATTCAAATGCTCTGCCGGTTTGCTGCTTACAATAAATGGGGAATGAGAAAGACAAAATACGGGCTCCTAGTTAAAAAGCAGTCTTGCTTACCTTGTCCTGCTAATCTCTGGAAAACTTCTGCAACTTAACGAACCTGTCCATTGATGTTTTTAATTAAAACGTAATTAATCGTTCAAATAGTTTGGCACACCTTTCAGAGCCCCTACCCGTCTTCCCTGCGCGACCTTTCTTACGTTCATACTACTCTAATCGAAGCAAGTGGAAGCCAACATTATCACCTGAAATTGTGCTCACTCCTAAGATATTTCCGGACCTAGAAGTCTGCTCGTTTGTTATGCATGCACAGCAGAACAAAAGCTCGGTTCCAGATAAATACTTTCTACCTACCTACTGAACTGGGCAGGTATTGAAAGTACCTTTCAGACCCAAAGGGTCATTAAGCAGATGATGACGACCGTAACTTGTGATTACTTTGTTATTAAGAGGCAAATTACGTATACACAATTCCAGATCACAAGTCTCCAAGTAACGGGAATTTGCTCCAATAAGATTTTTTTTTAAAGAGGTTAACAACCCGACGACACTCTTATCTCTCGTCGAGAATACACGATTTGGTTTGAATTTTAAATAGATCTCTTGGAGATTGGGGAATGATAAAGTGGTGCCACAGCCGCATACACTTTTAGTATGACGTGAGATATTTTCTGAAAAATATTTTAAAATTTTACATTTCAAGAAAAATTTATTTTCAAGTTTAAAATGTGAAGAGACTGAAGGATGGCAATTTTAGTTATGTAAATACAAACGATTCCAGTATAAGAATAACTGAAATGAAGTACCTTTAGAAATGTGATTGGAATTATTTATTTTTAAAGATCTTCGGTTCCTGACTATTATTCAAGTACTATGGCGATATTAAGTGCATATCAGTGAATATGACGTCCGAATCCATAGATATGTGTATGCATCTTCAATTTCATCTTGTTGTACTGAAGTTACGTCACAGAAAAAACCATGCCAAGAAATAGTTGAGTCATTCTCTTAGTTTAATAATCATCTGAATGATCCTCTAATCGCGCGCAATAAATTTTTGCATAATCCCATAGAGCATCGGTTTTTGAACTTTTTTGGCAGCAAAGTACAATTTTAAACTGTTAGAAAATTCCTAAATGAAAATAAGTTAATTTCAATTAGAGCAATGAGATTGCTTCAACTTGAATATTGCTTGAAAATCTAGTGTTATTGGCGATAATTGCAATCTCATTATCTCCAGCATCCAATTTCTTCCTGTTTTTGGAGTTTTTCTCGATGGACATATTACGAAAATCCCTGATGCACAAAAATATTGTTACACAAGAGATTTGTGGGTGATGTAACCTGAAATTATAAGGGGATTAATAAATCAATACAGTGAAACTTCTTTTATCCGGAATACTCGGAACCGAACGATTCTCCGGTTAAAGGCCTCCATTTACTTACAGATTATCTACAGATCCGAACTGTAGATATATTTGAATTCCGCCACCCATTACCAGTTCAAATCGTACGATTTGATCTACAGTCTAGGTAGGCGTGTGTATGTTGAAAATTTGTACGATTTGATTGTCAACCAGATCGGCAGTTCATGAACTGCAGACTGTGGATGTGTAGATAAATACACCACACACATGCAGTTCATCGTCAGATAACAGGACTGCAGATTTGTAAACTGCATACGAAGTGTACAATTTCAGCGTCAATCATTATTTTCAGATCAGTTTGATATTTTCGTCAGATAATTGTATTTTCTCATCATTCCCAACATAGATAGAAGTAGAATATTCAATGAATTCTGAAGTACACAGGAAATATGGAAACTAAAATATGATTCATATTCGGACAGAAAAAAAAAGAAAAATATTATCAGGAATAAATAGAACGTTATAAAGCTACAATTGATTCTGAGAGGAAACAAATTAATAACCTCTTATGTGAGATGCTTTGTGAACCAACAAATCTTTCACCCAGAAATGTTTTTTGGTCTTCACTTTACTTCTGATAAAAAAATTATTAATGAGGAGAAATGTTCTTCTTTGACAAAATCATTTTAAAAATTCAACCGAATTGAATGAGAATCTTGAACAGACTAATTACGATATGGACTGAAGACCAAACTGTAGGTGTGTGGTTAATCGTCAGTTTATCTTAAGTTTCCTATCTGTCAAATTTCAAACTTACGATCTGATCTGATACTAGTGGATGGACGAAAACAGATCTGGACTGACAGATGCCATCTACAGTCTGAATCTGCATATAATCTGTAAGGAATGGGGACCTTTCAATTATCCAGAATATTCTATCAAAACTTTATTTTGTCCGGATTAAAGGGGTAAAATAAAAAACTTCTTAATTTCATTTCAATTAGTCTTTAATTGTTTTAAGCGAATAATATTATGTGGTATGTATGTAATTAAAAAAATAATAATAATAACAATATGCATTATTTTATACACCCTATGTACGTATTCCTATCAAAAAATAATATTTGAATTTAAAAAAAAGAAGTAGAATAGGAAAACTAAAAATTTATGTTGTTGTGTTCACTTCTCACAAATTTATCCAAAGTTGTTCGTTTTTGCAATTTTTGTTTCTCATTCTCAATTCGATAAAGAGTCATAATTTCTCGCTGTATTATAAAAGTCTCCGTTTTTGAAAGTTTGTGATCTAAGAAGAGTTCAATACGCTATTAAAGACCCGAAAAAGACTGAATTTAAATGCGTGACCAAACTTACTTTTAAATAAACACTTTCTCCACACTACCAGAAAATATTTAATGAAACTGCCCTAAAACTCGTATTATTTGCGGGTGGTAAATTTCTAGGTATGAACTGCATTTTATTAGTACGCTAATAAACGAATAAATTTGAATATCAGAACCAGCTAAACACAAGCTCGCTGTAGTGACACATTTCATAAATAAATGGTCAACAATACAATCTTTTCAACACTTAGTCGGGCTTAGTATTAATATGTTAAACCAAACACTGAATGCAATTACATACAACGCAACATAGAACAAAATACTTAAAAGAAAATTAAATAGAACAAAAAATATGTTATTAAAAGCAATGCATATGCGATTAATAGGTTCGTACATGTCAAAAAATAGACAATGAGCAGTTAATATGCAAACCTTCTCAAACTATGCCCACTATCACGGGAAGAGATTTTGCAGCGGCTAGTACACTTCGAAAGGAAAGGCCAGATGAGCGCACCTCTTCCAGGGTGAGCCATCGAAGTATCTTCGAACAGGTCAACATTAACGACCTAGAAACTCCAATAGATACTATGGCCAAGGTAACCATAAATGAAAGAAGCCAGATACTTGACAGAGGACTCCAGCTTCCGCAACGGGCCCAAATCTGGCATACTGACGGATCCCGTAAGGACGGGAACACAGGCGCAGGGGTAGTTGGTCCAGATGTGGAACTATCCATTCCGCTTGATTCCTCACCTTCCATTTTCAGGCGGAAGTCTATGCTATAGAGGTTGGAGCTCAGAAAAGCCAAAATAAGGACTACAGGAACTCCAATATCTAAATTTGCTCAGACAGCCAAACTGCTCTCCTAGCTCTTTCCTCTCAAGTATTTGAGTCGAAATTAGTCTGGAGCTGCTACTCGAAACTCCAACTACTGTCTAGGGACAACCAAGTAACCTTGGTCTGGGTCCCTGGACATAACGGAGTGGATGGTAAAGAAAAAGCAGACGAACTAGCTAAAACCGAAGCTGAATATCCGTATACTGGTTCCTACCCAATATTTGGCCTACCAAAAAGCCCCTAGCGGGAACTGCTTAGGTGGGAAAACAAAACAGGCAACTGGATCTCCTTTGGCGTAGCGCGCCCGGTATGAGGCAGGCGAAGAAATTCTTCAACCCCTCTCATTTCCAGACGCGCCAACTTATTGGACTTAGCTGACAATCGCTCAGACTATTTGCTAACACACTCACTGGTCATGGCCCCTTCCGTCACTTCCTGAAGAAGATAGGCAAATCCGACAGTGAACTGTGTCCACTGTGCGAAGAGGATGACGAAACATCGATGCACGTCATATGAGAGTGCCCAACACTTGCAGGTCTAAGGCTGCAAATCACTGGAAGAACAATTATCTCTCCAGATAATGTCTCCAATGTCTCCAATCTAACTCCAAAAGCAATAATCGAGCTCGTCAAAAGACTCGATTTTGCCTAATACTTTAGGGGAAGGCACAATAGAATAACTATGATCGCGGTGTCCGCAAGGTCCTAGAGATCTAGTCGCCCCTACTTCTAACATTAACATTAACATATCCTCTTGTGAAATTGAAGATAGTGAATGAAACGTTATGAGAATCGTTCATTTCGAAGATGACAATTTGACAAGGCAAACACATTATCAAAAAATATGGCTATTATTTAAAATTAAGCCGGTATTACCTAAACGTTAATTTGTATAGTTTTATGAAACAAAAAGTGATATACAAACAATATATTACTAATAATTATTTGTCTGGGTGTAATGAATTATTAGTCGGATACAACATGTCTGAATGAGCCCATACTACACTACTAATAATTTTCAAATCAGCGAACTCCCTAATAATTGTTATACTAATACTTTTATGAATAATGCTATGTGGCCCCTATCGCAAGATGTACCTACATTTCTACTTTGGAAATTAAACTTTTCACATAACTTAAAAGTATTAATAACTTTTGAACGATAGCAGATGTTGTTGTAATTCTTTTTGCTATGTTTTAAAAGACTGTTAGCGGGTTACATAAGGGTTTGTGCTTGGTGTAAAAAAAATTTTACGTTTTTACAGGATAACACAACAAATTTGTATGATTTTATTTTTAAGGAATTCAACTTTAAATTTTGATAACTGAAGCATTTGACCATAAATTGTAACATGATGTATATCGTCAAAAAGGATGAAAGGTCCGAGCCAATAGCATAATGTACACTTTATAAGACCATCCCAACTTTGAGAATATTTCCTGAAACTGATACTGCTCTTTTTTGGAAGTTGCAGGAGTCATATAACTAAACAGAAGATAACAATAAGCCCAAATAATTTCCGTCAACGTATATTTTTTAAGTAATTTTCGCAAAATTTGAATTAGGAAAATACAAATGACTCGTAAAGTATTACAATTCCGACAGGATCTCTATACATAGAAAGGCTTCATTAAATTTCCTACATACATAGGTTCAAGGCCTGATACGATAACTACGACGAACAAGTACCCTTTACTTTACTAAGCTCTCTCAGGCTTGCCTTAATCTACCCTGAAGTTTCTTCAAGACAACAGATTGGGTGAGTTTTGTTGATTTAATGAAGTGTTTTCATGAGTTAATTGAATTTGTAAATTAAATTTAAATTAAATGCTTTTCTGATAAAATTCCCAGTGTTAATGATCTGCATACATATATACAAGTAAAAAAAATTTATTTACAAGAGTTTCATATCAATACGTCGGTGATATTTATAACACTAGCTAATAGTTCAGAATGAAAGCACGTCGTGCAAAACGTGCAAAATTAAAGCAATCCTTCAGCTTTCCCTAAATTCAGTATTTATCTTTTGAAAAACTGACCTTGTTTTTCTAAATAAATTTCTTGTGACGATTCTAGAATTTCTTTTGTTAACTCATTTTTTTTTTTATACTTTTACTATGTAAGAATATACGTGCATTTTACGTGCTCCACTTGCACTTGAATACCCAAACAGAAAGTTTGTTAAGAGTTTGCAGACCGCTAAATATCAGGTTAAGAATTAGATATACTCACTCAAGCACGTTTTGACTGAAAAATTCACAATATCCGAATTACTTTGTGAGTTCAAGGAAAAATCAAGACAAAAACCCGTGTAAAATTTCACTACATTTTCATTGATCGACCCATTTGGATGGCACGTTCCCATTATATTGTGACATGCAATGCTAGTGGACTTGGTTCCTACGAGTTGACACAGATTTCGCTACTTTTTATTTTCTGTCGAGAGATAAGTCAGAAGTGTTCTTGTGTCGCTTTTGTTTTACATAATATTTTTTCTTTTATCTCTGCATGATGATTCTTGTCAATGTAACAAGCAAATATATGTAGTACAGTGGCAACACGTTTTAAATTAAAATTTCAAGTCTTCTATTTCATGTTTGTATAAAATTATGTAGGTTGCGCGCTAAAGTTGGCAGATTTCCTCTGATTTCAATAAGTTTGACTCAATTGTCACACAATTCACGAATTTCTTTTATGATAAAATCTTAAACATCTTTGATCTACAAACTAAGGGGTTTACATTTCAGAAATATGAGTGGGAGAATTGTGTGTGCATGGTATTCTGATAAAACAAGCAATGATGTACCTACTCTACCTACCCAGTTTGCACTATTACTAAACTAGTACAGGTAGTGCAGAGTGGATGTTTGCATTTCCAATGCTACCAATGCACGAATTCAATATCACTCACTGATAGCGAAAAGTATTTGCACTACCACTAATCGTTTAGTGATAATGCAATAGACTCTGCACTTCCACTATTCGTTTAGTGATAGTGCAACCTGGATTTTAACTATCACAGAGGCCTGTAGTGATATCGAAATAATTAATGCACTAAAAATTTAATGCACTACGCCCATCTCTGGAAATTACTTATAATATTATAATTTTGCAAATGTTTCTTCTGAATTTTTGCTCCTTATAAAGTTATTTTGATTTTTGCATGTCCGTCCGTGCGCACAATAACTCGAGAACACGTATACTTAGAGAGCTGAAATTTTATACACAGACTTTAAAAAAAAAGTAAAATTAACTTCGAAAATGAGACAAATCAGGCAACTCCTTCGTGGGGTTGCCATACAAAAATTTCGTTTTCCACGATATATATGGACACTGCCTTAGAACGCGTCGACGTAGAGAGCTGAAATTTGGTACATACATAGTGTTTTCTTGTACTAGCAAATAAAATTTCGAAAATGGAATAAATCGGGCAAGTCCTTCTTGGTGTTGCCATATAAATATTCAGATTTTTTACGTATACTTTATTGCACTAAAAACTTCTTCAGAATACGAAATTCTATAAAATTAGTTACAATCATTTTTTCTGTCCGACAAACCGTTCTAGAAATATATGCGAAAAACCACTTCAAAAATCAAATTTGGACAGAAGGGTGACAATACGAATTTTCATAAGGGCATTCATCTAGGGCCATGATTACCAAAGTGGTCTATATCGACCCCCAGGGGTCAACGACGACCTGTAAGGGATCCATGTCAGCGAAAAATAAACGTTGGGGTCCATGAGATGTAAATGGGGGTCAACGATAGTTGATCTCATTTAAGCAGGTTATAACTTTAATTTTGGCTTTTCATGAATGTAATAATCGATACACTCAGATACCTGTTTACGCACATAATACTTGCTTATAATATATACATAAATTATAAAACTACTTATGAAGTAAAAATTTTTAAAACATAAATGTTCATTTTATTTTGTAACCTTTGACAACTTTTAAGCTAGATAGGCCTCGAGCTTTGTCTGTGCACAAATCACGAAAAATTCGTTGCTTAGGTTTTAGGTGAAAATATAACAAATAGATCGACAATATACTACTACGGTTTTGTAAAGATACTTCTGTCGCAATTATAATAGTAATAGCTAAGTACGGATTATGTAGTGCAGGTATTTTATTAAAAACTCTCTCTGTTTATATATATATGTCATATATTATGTATTTTGCATGAATGGGGGAAAGGAACTTGACTATGCATTATTGTATTGCAACTGAGACAACGAGCTAAAAACATAAATAGACAGAATTATTTGTCGTTCTGTTTTGTTGAATGTAATCACAATTGTCTATGTGCAATAAAGTTTTAAGCAATGACGATATAAAACCATCTAAGCTAGAGGATCATCTTAGAAGATGTCACACTGATAAAACAGGTAAGGATTTGAAATACTTTCAAGCACTCAAGGAAAACCTTCAGGGGAGACCCACGGTGGACAGAATGTTTGCTTCGATATCACAAAGAGACGATGATGATTTGCGGGCGACTTATCAGAGATAACCACACTGATGAGACCTCTCTGATCGCTGGGTCGAAAAGTTCTATACTTTTTCTGCATCTGAATGCATTTGGTAAATTCATTGGGGAAAAAACAATTTGCTCCAATGAATTTCAGTCTAATAAAGACGAAAAATTTTCCAGATTAAAAACTTACAATATCTCACTTTATAGCAAAATCCGGAAAACCACATACTATCGGAGAAAAGTTAATTTTGCCAGCCGTCGAAGAAGTTTTAAAATCTGTTTTACACAAAACTGCATCTGATATCATTAAAGGAATTCCTTGAAGCAACAACACAGTTGAAAGACGTATTGATGAAATGAGTTATGATATTTAAAGCTTCTCGTGTAATTATTTGCAAACGACCCATTTCTCTATACAGCTGGACGACTCAACTTTACCTGGCAATGAAACATTATTATTGGGATATGTTCGTTATGTTATGCATTAAGAAATCCACGAAGAATTGACCTTCGCGAGATCTTTGGGCGTTATCGTGGATTTATAAACTATCTAAGACAAAATATCGGGGGTGTAAGCAATACACTGCGTCATCCATCGATAACATTTAGTTGCTAAAAATCTGAATGGTAGATTGCATGAATCTTTTCAATTAGTCATTAATGCAGTAAACCGAATCTGAAGCAATGCGTTGAATACGCGGTTATTTGCGCAGTTGTGTGAGGAAAATGAAGAGAATTTTCATCAATTTCTCCTTCACACTGAAATACACTGGCTGTCGAAGGGCTTATGTTTGACAAGATTTTTTGCACTTTTTGAGACAATTTTTAGAATTTCTAGATGTTAAAGATCCAATATAATCAATTGGAAACCAAACATTTCCGACTCAAAAGATTTGTTTAATAAATTTAATGAGGTTAAAGAAAGTTCATCATTTCAGCGTTCCTTGCCAGAATTAATGCTAATGAAGCAAAACACTGGACGGACGAGTTGTCCCAGTTCCCAGTTTGTCACATACAAACTGCCCGGAAGACCACGTTTCAACCTAGGTTCAACATTTAATGCCCTCTATTCAGATTTTGAAACTAGGTTTGAGGATGTTTTGACTATGGCAATACCACAGTGGATAATCAATTCATATGGTGACATTGAAGAAATGGATGTCATATTATAAGAGGAACTTATCGGAATAAGCACTAACGAAGAATTTAAGGTACATTTATCAGCAACTATCGCTTCAAAAAGACATATATGTCACTTATCCCGAATTATGAAATATCACGAGCAAGTTTTAATTGCGTTTCCATCCTCATACCTAGTGGAAAGCGATTTCGGCGCGGTTGTCAATCTTCTAACAAAAAACAGACTGGACATCATTAACCGAGGAGATTTGAGATTAAACCTAACTAAATTGATGCCAAGTATTGAAAATTTATTATTAAAGCATCAGGCTCATCCCTCCCACTAGAAGCATTTATTTTTTGCTTAGTTACTTCTTGTAACAGATACTAGAGTTTAATTTGGTTCGTTTTAATTTGAATTTAATTAATAAATGTAAAAAATTTAACAAGCGTTTTTAAAGTTTTCACACTACACTTCACTACAGTTAGAAAATTAAATCTTTCAAAGTGTGTAGCACTATACCAGCTGTGAAAAACACATTTAAAGTTGATGAATTTGCAAAAACATCAATATCAGGAAAACAAGGAGTCTACCCAAATCCGAAAACCATGGCAAGTGGTCTACAAGACAAAAACTATTGGGTCTTAGACCAATTCCAGCTTTTTTACTTCATTTTATCTCCAATTACGATATTCTTATTCCGTTGTTACCCGTATTTTATAACGTTTTAATTATTCTTCTTGTTAATTTTTATTAATTCTTTTTAATTTTCCCTCTTAAAATTTTTTTGTTTTGTAGCCAAGTATTTCCAGATTAACTTTAAGGTAGTATATTATTGGAGTTAATCTCTGTTGACTTTTTTTTTTTTTTGTTTAATAAATATAGAAATAAAAACTAACAATGATTCCCAACTCTTACCTGTGCTCTTCTCTAGCGACTTCAAAGAAGATTCTCAATTGAATAGTGATTTTGATTTCAAGTTCGTTGTCCTGATTTAAAAAATAACCAAAATAATATCTTGGCAGTTCAGCATCTCCCACAACATATGTAAGCATAACACAGCATAAATGTATAGATCAATTTTAGAAGAAACGAATTCGGCTTAAACCTAATAAAATTTAATAGCTCTATACCCACTTAGGCACACATCCAATTATGTATATATATGGAATGTGCGATAAGTGTCTAGTTTACTACGCAATCAATCCACAAAGTGGTGTAATATGACAAGAGAGTTGTTGTCATAAGCTAACAATAGTCGCGCTGATAGAGGTAATACACATTATTCTGTAGAAATATTCAAACACTTCCATCAGTGCTGTCGGTAACAAATTCAATAACCGCAGTCCGTCTCCTGCCTCCACAAGGGTATAGCCTTCCATCGTGCTAGTCTTTTCAAATGTTTATTTTGATTAAAGTGGTTAATGGAAGAAAAACGTATTCGCATCTGATCCAATCAAGCAAAAATATTTCTAGAGGCGATTTGAAAGCGACACCAAGCCTGAGGCTGATTGTCCAAATCGTTCTATTCTAAGCTGCTAAGTGATTGGAATGATGTCGAGTTAGGGAGATCGTCATGCTTCTGCCGAACGGCAAACAATTTCTAAGTCCTCTTGATTTAGTTCGTGACAGTAAAGCTCACATGGTGACCCCAAATCTGTTCACATGATATTTAACTCTCTAGATCTAGAATTACAGTGGCAAAGTCAAAAGGGTCGCACACACGTTTGGACCGGTTGGTAAAATAATGCTTTATTATGACTACCAGCATCAGCTTCTAAATATGGAGGTGACTTTTTCAATTAACCACTCAATTACTTCGAGCAACACAAAACTGCAACAAGCTCCCATAACGACATCTGAAATAGTAAGCTAGAAATATTAATTAAAATAGATAAAGAACTGATAGATAATTTTAAAAATATCTATAGCAAGACTAATTGTAAGTCAAATAGATATGCGCTTTGTTACAAGAAGAAGAGAAGAATCAGGAAAAACAGTACTGGAAGTAATCTGAAGGAATTTTATGCGCAAAACAAGGTTCCATAGCAGTTTACAAAGGAATTCCAGTTGGAAACAGCTTGAATAAAATAGAACATGTATCGTTCTTCAATTTTTGGGTTGAATTAGGACCGAAAATTTTCGTTTTGATTGACAACTTTACAAGAAGCTTAACCACTTCATACACACATAAATTTTGAATTTTTAGTCAAAAAATGCTCTCACTATTTTTGATAAAAATGTAGTCCTTATGCATAATAAAATGGAAAAACTAATTTTAAGCTAGCTAATGTAATTTAGTTGAGGGTGTGTGAGGAGATGGGCGAATTAAATTGATTTTTTTTATATTAATATGTACATATGTATGTATATGTATGTGTGTATAATAATAAAAATATGTATACAGGGTGTCCCATACGTACCTCATTTCCTTTATACTCTGGATTCCTCACTCAATTTCGAGAAATAAATTGTATGGGATGAGAGCCGGAAAATGAAAGGTGTAGGCGGTAGGGGGTTTTGTGATTTTGGATGCTTTTTATCCTAATACCATGTAACTTTCTTGTTATACACCCTATGAAGGTGACTTGCATCTCAAGTAAGCAAACCCTGTACGGTTTCCAACAATTGCCCAACCATCTCTCTACCCCCTTTTCGTCGGCAATTATAGAACGTCAAAGTCAGAAAATTGGAAAAAAATCGTAATCTTTTAAATTTGAAGGATTTTCCCGCCATACATACTAACTATACAGTTTATTTACAGGATGTAGAAACCCCGGAATGTTACCTTTATTGTAATGTACCTACCTAAATGCAACCGTTTTTTAGATATTCCCGTTTCCATGATTAATAATTTCATGAGTTTTGCTAATTTTCGTGGAATTGCATAAAATTAGGCGCGATTTCTATTGTTATTAGCAAAATTAATAAAATTATACAATATCTCAAAAACGATTGCATTTAGGTAGGTACATGTGCAGGATCAAATGAAAGGTAACATTCGGAGGTCTCGAAATCTTGCAAGAAAGTGCTATCCTTATCTTGCCCTTTTAGCGGGAAAATCGTTAAAATTGAAAAAGAAATTGCAAAATTTTACAAATTTTTTGTCTTTGACGTCCTATAACTGCCGACGAAAAGGGTGTAGGAGGTGGTTGGGCATAGTTGGAAACCGTAGAAGGTTTACTATCACTTGAGTGCAAGTCGCCTTCATAGGGTGTATAATAAGAAAGTTACATGGTATTAGGATAAAAAGCACCCAAATGGCCGGATTACATTAACAACGACGACGTCGGCGTGGTCGTCGTTTTATGTCAAAAATATTTAGAGACAGTACTGCATGTATGAAATGCATTACATTAACCACGCCGGCGTCGTCGTCGTCGTCGCCGTCGGCGTGGTCGTTGACCCATCTCTAATCCTAAATTTAACGCTGGCGCTCCATTGCTGCCAATATGCCAGATCTAAATCCATTATGAAAAACATGAGAAAATGAAACGATATTTAAATTTCTGAAAAAAAATGATTTTATATTAAAAAAAATCTGGACTTGAAGGAAAAGAAAATATATTTTTTATTATTATTTAAAATTTTATTGCAAACTGGCAGAGATTACAAGCAAATAACTCAACTGTAAAATGTATGGGAAATTAAGATATGGCGCTGCCGCCAAGTGTTAATGTAACTTGCCCGGCGTTTTGTTCGGCGTTTGACGACGACGACGACGATGACCGCGTTGTAATGTAATCCAGCCTAAAATCACAAAAACCCCTACCGCTCACACCATGCATTTTCCGGATCACCCTTATACAATATATTTCTTGAAATTGAGTGAGGAATCCGGGTATAAGGGAAATGCGGTACGTATGGGACACCCTGTATAAGCTATAAAAAATTATAAATTATTTATGAAAGTATTATTTTTTAAATGTCAGTGGCATTATTTTTGCCATTATGGAATTGGGACATAAATTTCATTATATATTTTACTTACTTATTTTTTATGACTATAATTTAAAAATTTTATTATAAAAATTACTACGTCCGACATCGATGTTCTAGTAGAAAAGCTATTTATTTACAGAAATCTGTAACATGTTCGAATCGGGAACGAGCAGGTAAAATTTGTTGAGGAGATTTAACGGCGCACGTGACATACACGGGCGCATGTAAAATTGCTAGTAAGCAGTGCCCGTGACGGTCACGGGCATGTACATGAACTGGTTTTAAAGGAAACTTTAAGCTAGATTATAAGGATTCATAGTTGAACACTTTTTTATACAATGATATAGCTGAGGCGTTAAAATTTAATAGGACAATTATGATTTGTATATCTAGAAATTCGATAATTTCATTTGGTTAGGTTTTGAATTTTTCTATCTTGACTGCGATAAGTTGTCGTTTGATTTAGATTGATTTAAAAATTTGTATTATATTTAATTTTTTCTTTTACCTGACGCAGGTTTGTTTAAGTAAGTTTAAAGGACAACTGTATCAACAAATTTTAGCATCAGCATCCTGGACCAGTGTAGCCAGAGAATGTTGCAGTCTCTTCAGCCTAAACTAAATTCCCGTGTGGAGAGCTCAATTCTAATATTCCGGAAATTTATTCTGAGTATCGGCAATTAAAAATATCAAAGTTTGAATGAACAAAGGATGAGTTCGAAAATTAATATCTATTTTTGAATTTGGTATGCCTCTGCTTTGAGATGTTTCACAAGAAGATTTCAAAAGTTTCGAAGTGTTATTGTCAATCTTTTTCCAGATGAAATGGACTTTCTCATCGCAGTATGTATTTCCCTTCATACAAGGGTAACTTTTTAAGCAAATTATCGAAATCTGCATCTGACATACGACGAACAATTTTTAAAAAACATTTCATCACCAAGTCTTAATTCGCGAACCAAGGTATCGAAGCAATCAAGCATTGTTTAAATCCTTTTTGTTCGAATACGTCGTTTTCTCTTGATTACAATACAAGTTGTTACCATGGCGGCAACAACCAAAACCCTCGGGAATACTTCCTCAGCGCGATAATTGGAGGATATCTTCCAGTTATCATCTTCAGAATATTTTAACAATACAAATGTATGAAAATTGCTTTTAAGTTGCCTAAGCAATAATTAGATGATATGAGTTCGGTTGCTTCCAATTTCAGTTTTACCTTTTTTTTTTCCTCCAGACGAAAAGAGGATGATATTGCTTGCAATTTCAGTTTTACCTGGATGACAAAATGGCAATAAAATATCAAAAGGAATTATGTGTTTTTCCTCCAGATGAAAAGGAGACGATAACCAAGGGCGAACACCGGTTTATGTTTATTTTTAATGAAGATGCGTTACCTGAAAATTTAGGTCTGTTCATTCTGGTTTAATAAGCGGTCGGAGTAAATTATAGTAAATTTGTCTACATATGTAATACTTTACTCCTCTCATAAATAAAGATGTATTTAAAAAAATCAATTCTTTCTATTACCATGGCGATATTTTCGAGACATTTTGACGATATCACTTTCCTCTCTTCAACATGATTCCTCAACGATGTCATCTTATCTTCTGCAGGTATTGCTTTCGTGTTCCCTATATGATACGAAAGCAATTCATTAAGAAGTATTGCTTTCATATTCCCTAGAAGTATTGAATTCGGGACACATCCATTCCCGAAGGGGGTGATTTCCGCAATAAAGAAGATGATAATTTTCCGCTATGAAAGTAGTCTTCGCCAGAATATGATGCGCGAATTATCCGCGTATTATGTTGTTTGCTGGGTCCCAAGCCATGAAACAGAAATCTATATGTGTAAGTTGGGAGTCCATTCTCCAAAATGTTCTATATTGATACTAATGTAAAAGTGGCAAACATTGACATTATATAGAGCCTACTGCCTAATTTACAATGCATGGTAAAGCCACGTCGTCAAAACGATATCGTTTGCTGAAGAATGCATATAAATACACGATATATGTAAGTAATGGTAAGCTGTCAAACTAAACAGCTGTTAACCTGTCAATTATCATAAATGTAATTGTTTTCTTGATTTCATTGTAGAGTTACATCAAAGGAAGTATTTGGTCTCAATAATTCATACCATAGTATAGTAGACTAAGAAATTGTTTACGACAAGTCGAATAAAATAATATATTGCTTTCAAGACTGAAAGTAAAAGTTACAGTTTACAGCAAATTTTTTTCTAAAGGTATTGCTACACCGTTTTTGCTGACTAACCACTACACGTAAGATCGTGCTCATCTCGTCAAACGAATGAAAGAGAAGAAACATTTTTGCAAGCATGCATTTTCAAATGCAAGAGTGGGAAGCAAACACAAAAATTCATCTCGTTTTGACGACGTGGTTTTACCATGTATTGTAGATTAGGCATAAGCTAAAGCTTCTATCTATACAGGAAAATAGTCGTCTAGTAACTTACAGCTTAGTTCCAACTTAGTTCAAAACTATTTTATTATTTTGTTAAGTAAGGTATATAGTAAGTGGAGCCTTTGGGAAGGTGGCTCCACTTACTATATACCTTACTTAACAAAATAATAAAATAGTTTTGATTACAAACTAAGCTTACCATTTTACGCTCAATAACTCTCAGCTGAGTAATAATTGCATGTGCGTATTTGCAACCGGAGTCCGAATCTGTAGGCAACTACATTCGATATCATCAGCCCACGGCATCCCATGACGGCACAGCGACATTACAATGACTGAGAATGGCTGAGAATTTTTGTTTGAGAAATCGGAAATTTGGTTCAGATAAATTTTTTTAAATAATTTTGTTAGGAAAGGTATAAAAATTTTATTACGGTTCGGAAGATAAGAAAGCAAGCTTAAGATTATCAGAAGACCATTTTTCTGTATAAATAGTAGTTTAGGGCGGAGAAGCTATTCAAATTTTGTCAGTTGTACATAAGAACACTGCAAATATTTTGGAACATTAGGACTCCGTTGGGGCTCTCATGTGGTAGTGAGGGTGTCTGTTTCATGGCTTGTGAAGTATTTTCGAGGGTTTTGCAGCAACGGGTTCGTCCATGTTGGAGTGATACACAAACATCGACGAGTATACTTCCAATAAGCAAGAGTCATGTAGACTCATGTGACACTTGTATACGAAATAAGTATACATACGAAACCGCTCTAGCTTCAAAATTGTGGTACGTGTGGAGAGAACAGCAACTGCTATAGGTGTCGTCGTATAGGCACACCTGAAGGTCAATGTCAAAGGACCTTCAAAATGATGACCGCGCGTACAATTGTCCGCGCCTCATGAATGTCACAACATTTTTTTGAACAGACTGTGAAAACCCTTTATTTGGTACAATTTTACACCGCAATTCATAATTTATTAAAATTTTTCGATTAGAAACATTAACATTGTATGCAGAACTTCATGACCTTTTCAACAACCGCTCAAAAAAACAAAAAACTCGGATTTTGTTACTTTTTTTTATTTTGACCTACATTTTTTTTTGCAAAATGGTTGTTAAATTAACTTTTTTTTTATAAAAATTATAAAGTGTAGACTCTCGTTTATAATTTGATCCATTATACTCCATAGTACTATCTGCTTCCATTAAAGAGCTATTAGCTCAAAGCCTGTTCACAAAGCTATTCTTAAACCTATTCTTAAAGATAATTTCTTCCCTTAGTGACAGAAAATACGTCATTTAAACAAAATATCGGCTAATTCCGGTAACTTCTTGGGAGAGAGGGGTACGGGCTGGTTGAGCAGTTGTTGGAAAGGCCATGAAGCTCTGCATACAATCGGCAATCCCACACGAGTATTCCTGATGCAGTATGCAAGCAAGTATCCTGGGGAAAAGTTGAGAAGAAGCAAAGAGATATCTCTCCAAAGTGTAGAGATAGCTCTTTGCTTCTTTTCACCTCTTCCCTAGAAAACCGATATGCGTACTGCATCAAGAATACTCGTCTAGGACGACCTGATCTCATTCAGTACATTCTTATTATATGGCATAGTGATATGTTCTTTTAGACGGGTAGCAATACTTCTTTGTGTTTCATCAATGTAAGATGACACACATCTACAAGGGACGGCATATACGCCTAGTGTTTGGAGTGGAAAATGAAGGACTTCACATTGTTTCAAAACTTTTCCCATTCTATCCGTAACACCTCTAAAGTAGGGCAGGAATGCTCTCTTTTGGTTTAACAACTGCTGATTTCTGTACCTTTTCATTGACAAATTAAGCTTCAAAGTCCGTTTCTTTCTAGTGTAGCCGTAGAATTTCAAAACATCGTCCACACAATTGTGTTCCGCCGCCAAGTGTGTATCATCACAGATTCTGTGGGCTCGGCTCGGTGAAAGTATGGAAACAATGGATCTTAAATTTGACGGATGGTGGGGTGTGGTGGCGTGTAGATATCGATTGGTGTGTGTCATTTTGTGATAAACTGTGTGTTCTTCTAACGAGCCATCATTCTTTTGTAACACTCTAACGTCTAAAAACGCAAGGGATCCGTTCAGTTCTTACTCAAATGTAAACTTGGGCTTGGAGGATTGAGAGTTTAGATGTTGTAAGAAACTCTCAATGCCAGATCCTTTTAGAATACCTACAGAAAGTGTCATCGACATACTTTTGTTGTGACATGCTTTTGTTGTGAAGTGCTTAAGCTAATTTTCCTAGAATGCTCCATCCACAAGTCTTTTTATTTCAGATCCCGAAGAACACAAAAATATGCTTTTGAATTTTAGAAAATTATTTATTTGATGTGAATTTCGAAATCATATTGGTAGTATTGAAGCAATAATAATCGTAAAATACGCAAAAGTTCATCTAACTTAGGTATATTAAAAATAATTTCAATAAAATGTCTATTATAGGGCGGAAGTGCATTCAAAATACAGTTTTAGACAAGATGCATGTTCTCATTAATATTACCACGGTGCATTTATTATGACACTTTACTTGGCTTGGACCATAATTTTATTTTTAACACAGAACTTTATGATAATACTGTCCGTTCACAACACGGTATACGATGATTGACATAGATTTAGGAGGAAAGAGTTTCCCGATCTCAATATAAACTAGGAATAGTGTGTTAACAAAGTGAAAATTATATTGCATTTTAAAAATATATTAACGGAATTTTTAGAAATTTCTATTATTTAAATATTTTAACAACAGAATTTTGTAATCCAATCTAAAAAATTTGATATTGTGCACATTGCATGTTATGGATTCTGAAAGATTCGTGTCTAACAAGCGTGCATAAGTTCCATTAATAAAATAAATTTTTCATGACTTTTGTAAACATCTTGTAATTAAACTGCAATTTTCATTTTCAGGAAAAATGGGAAAAACTGGATACACGTGCATTCGCAGAACATTCTGCTGGCTAAATATAATATTATGGGTGAGTAAGTATACCTACATATTCGTTGTAATCGTATTCATATAACATATAAATAGGTTAGTATAAGTTTTACGCTAATAATGTACATCCATTGCCTAGCAACGATAGGGGAAATTCCAATTAAGAAAACTACCTATTCACGAGTTCTGGTCCTGCTCCTGACAATAAATTGCTTCGCTTGGATCGAGAAGTATCAATGCCATTTTCTACGTTGGGCTCATCATGTGCTGAACATTTTTCACAAGCGAATTTGTTTCTAAATTTATTGTGATATGCAGATTGATACTTGAAACAAATTGTGAATGTGCAGGGCTAAGGTGAAAAAGCAACATTTAGTTAAAGACATTATTTCCTTCAGGTGCATATTAATTTAGAATATGTCCAGCATATGAGGTACTGCAATTGGTAGCTCGGGAAAACTATGCCTTATTAACTTTGTTAGCACATGTAGGGTACTATGCAATGCAGGAGAAACTTTGTCTGCACATGGGACATGAAACCGAGTGTTGTGCACTGGATGAATACCAGAGCTTCATTTTGGGCGTGGTTTCTCTGTGAGTTTTCCAGAAAGGGAATCGTAAGGTGAGGATAGTGCCCTACCGAGCCTTCGTCAGTCCGCTCTAAATATTTTTCTAGACGGCTCTCTCACTAATGAGAAATCCGATGCGGGTATTTTCTTTCTTGAAGCTGACATTCAGTTGGAGTACTCACTTGGCAGACACACCACTATCTTCTAGGCTGATGTTGCCCTTGATATGGATATCAAAGTAAAGGACATTGCTAACCTTGCGGATGATCAGGTAGCACTCAGATAACATCTAAGTTACTTGGGGACTATACATAGTCCTTGGATAGTGTGTATATCCAGATGGTCACATCAGGATCATGGAGAATGAGAGGGCTGACCTTCTAGCCAGGTCTGACTCTAGTTATCCCTTCCTTGGATCGGAGTCCGACATAAGCGTTGCTACATTGGTTATCGAGTCTCTCATTAAAGCGGATGTTCTTTTGAATAATAAGCAGAGATGGACGAACCTGAGCAGTTGCAGGTGTGCAAAACATTTGTTTGATGGGCCTAATAGGAATTTCTCTGATTTTCTTTTGGGGCTCGGAAGGAAACAATGCAGAACTATGATTGACATCATCACCGACCACAGCTCGCTTCTCGCTCATCTAACAAGGATGGGAGTTGTTGACAGCCCTGAGTATCTGTCCTGCATGGAAGGAGAGCCTGAGATTACCGAACACTTTCTGTGTACTTGTCCAGCTTTTGCTCGGAGCAGACTGGATACTCTAGGATCTGCCCTCCTATCTGTAGATCAACTGAAATATCTTCCTCTCCATGACGGTTTGTTGGTGATGGGGTTTCTAACAGGATAGCAGAATGAGTCGCTTTAACCTCCTTGCCTCTGATCTCTCGTCCCCCTGTTTATAAAACAAAAAAAATGGTAATGTGCTGTTCAAACAGCCTTTTCTATCGAAAGCGAATCTTTGGAAATTCTTATGATGATAAGATTGGTGATAACTGTAAGCTTTTGAAATAGGATCTTCGGAAGTTGTCTGATCTCTTACGCAATTAGTCGATGTTATTACTCCTGAAGGAAACTGCCATTCCACTTTTGAAACTTATCTTGCCCTAAATCCTTATCATTCCTACATCCCATTGCATCGGCGGGATATCATTTTCTTTATTGTCATCCATTCCTTAAAGGACCTATTTTCCTAACAATCTTTCAAAATTGTCCTTCCTTTGGAACAGGTTCGAGGTTGTAAAGTCTGCCGTTGGTCCCACACTTTTCCCTCATTTGCACAATCATTGTGGTAAAAGGGGATATTACCTTTACCCTCTCATCTCCTTGAAACCTTGCCTAGCGAGATCATCTGCCTTGTTATTGCAAACAAAACCTTGATACCCCGGTGTAAACAGGCTGACCCGATTGGATCTGCCTAATTCTTTGAGAGCAGGTTGGCACTCTGTTCTGTCTTAGAAAATCATTCAGCTTATGTGTAGATCCTATTTGAATGATCTTAAAAGCAATACAAAGCATCAATCATATGCATTATATATTGGAATACTACCTACTTATAGCTAAATCTATTTTGATGTGTTACATTATTTGTTTATCTTCAATCCACACAACAAATGCGCATGCACATCAATCTTCATAACAATTTAAAGTAAACTAAAATTCAATTCAAATTATTATTGGAAATCTTCACAGTTCAAATCATTATCTCTGTAAATATTTAATTTTATTATATTTGATACTTACGTAGAATATTGTACGCTGTTAACAATTTTCATGTTTGACTTGAATTTAAAGCTTAATGGTCTAGAGCTATTACGAACTAGCAACAGTTTTGAGAACATTTTTAAAAAGTACATCTTGATTAGTCCAAAAAATGATTGACTAATATTGAGGACTGTAAAGTGGGAGCTTCGTAATAATTTAATTTATTTGCGAAATTTAAGTGAAAAGCTCCTTACTAATGTAAACATTTTATAACTTAAGGATTACCTGAGCAAGTTCATCTTGCATGTAAACCAAACTCCCATCTAAGCATGCCAGCTTGCATGTTTAAAAATCATTCCTTTCTAATTGTTGGAGAAAGTTTTGTTATTATAATCTCTTCTTAAGTTTTCATAGGCAGAAGTCAGTATCACATAAACCACGGTCTAGATGAATGTAATACACCTTCTTATTCTTACAGATATTTTGAGCCTGGCGTTGCCACCCCACATCCCAGCACCGAGACCCATCTTAGTTTTAGACCCATTCACAAACTATACTAGTAAGGACATTCCAAGAATCTCAGTCTCTCACAAATATTTTTGATACTTTTAACGATGAGAGTTTCTTGTGAACTTCACCAATCATATTATGACCTATAGTAAGATTCTTATTAAGAAACAAGGTCACTATGACGAAAAACTGATTGGATTAAGTTTTACGTCAATACATAAAGCAAATAAGCGCAGAGTCGACGCAAGCGTTTAGTGAAGTTTTTTTTGTCGGGTAACCGATATGTTATTAAAAGCATTCTCTATTCAATGTATATCAATATAAATCGCGTTGAAGTAAATTCTAAGTGAACCGTCACCGAGGCAAGCGTCGTCCAGACGTCGATAGTAGACATTATTTATTATTATTTGGGGAGGGGCAGAGTTCCCGCCTATCATCTAGTCATTGCGACCTATAAGATCTTTTGTGACATTACCCTTAAATGCCCTAGGGCACCCATTCGAACTTAAGGTCTTTGATAAAGCCAATGACGTTCTTGGGCGCAATTTCTGGACATCTCCTGGCAGTGAAAATGCCTTTCCGAAATGAATTAGCCTTATATGGCACAGAGCTTCAAAGTCACACAGGGCATGCTCAACGGTTTCATCATCCATATAGAAGCAACATGTCTCATCATCGACCTTACCAAAGACGGGCTTAGGGCAAATTAATAGAGATCTGACTCCTTCCTTTGCGAGGCGGTCCGCTATCTTGTTGCCCCTAATGCCCTCATGTCATGGCACTCAAATATTTTCTTCGGTCAGTTGCTTGAAGACAGTAAAACTGTCTAAAACAAGCTTAGACTCAAAGGTAAACGAGTTTAACTAGTCATAGTTTAAGTAGTCATATCATCACCATATATAAACACAATACCTCAAAAAACGTGTCCCATCGGATCACATCTTTTAGGACTGCAAGTCAATTACAAGATAAAACCGTCAGACGTTTGATTGAGACCTTCAAAAATATACTACTCCTCTTCAGAATGGTAGTTATAAGCTATAAGAAATGCCGGCTATCTCAATACCAATTTCCACAGTAATAGTGCCAGCAAATAGAATTAGATCTTCTTTTATAACGCAGAATAATCACAAGTGCATGTAAATCTGACATCACTGTCGATTTTATTAATACATTACTGCCAAAGATGATGGATGACATTCTATAATGCAACAGTTGAGCCTCTAACTTAATAACTAAATTGCTAGCCGATAGCATTTACAAAATATGAAATTATTCAATCACTGTACTTATCGAAACTGTCCATTAGATGCGCTTGCTTCAAATCTGGTTCACGGACGAATAACTCCAGCCCACTGTGCACTAATATTGGTAGAGAAGGCAATTTCGCGAAAAGTGGAACTGCGAAAGACCCCTCATGTCCCCAATTCAAAGACAATTGCTTATTGTATCTAGTTCTTAGAGTATATTGAGACACTCGTGTGTGTATCGTCTTCAAGCTAAGTTGATTGATGTGGAGATTTTGTGAGGCTTCTCAGATACTTTCTTTTGAGTTTGGCACTGTTCTGCCCATTTTATGTGGAGTTCATTCATGAATTTTAATCAATTTACTCACAACGAATAGCAGAAAGTTAGTGACTAGCTGCTATTACATAGTTTTCTTCCTTTGGACATAAAATGTCTAGCTAATTTATAAGTGCAGACATGCTCTGGTACCTTGCATTTTGGAAATGGTTCACAATTAATTTCACGGATTACTTGCTATAATTGATTTATGGTTCCATTGTGGAGATAGCATAAATATGGAAGTTTTTGACCCGGAGTTACACCAAAGGCCAGACAATTTTTAATACTCCTATTTTGAATCCAGTAACCATGTTTCTATTATTGATTGTAGTTTTTTAGAAATCTATAATCGAAACTTTCGCAAAAAAATATGTTGAGCACCATGGCTGAATGGTTCCAATTAAGTTGAACTTGTGTTCATTAATAAAACTCGTGTTTGGTCGTAGTTTTAATAGTGTAACTTTCAAATTGTTTGACTGTTGAAAAAAGATATGTGAACATTTTGGAAGAAAAGGAAGCATTGCTTCCTTTAGTTTTTATTTATTTTAATTAGATCGGAGAACTTAATACTTCCCTTGCTTCCCTTTTCCGATTTAATTACAACAAATTAAAAATGAAAATATTTTCATTAAAAAATATTTTCCATAAAGCCTTTTTATTTGTACTTCGCTGTAAACTATCAAAGAGAAGCAATTATAAAATTACCTCCATCTGAATAAAACAATCAAAAAACATGTAATGAAAAGAATAGCACTCGAACATGTCTGGGCTCTGTCTTTGATATCACAACACAACCGACACTACTGCCTGGAGGAGGTGGTTTTAATTTTGCTTTCATCAACAATCGAACAACATGCAACAAAATGTATGGCATTTGAACTCGTCAGGAATCTACCTATGACGTCACACATCTCTCGTTCGCCACTTTCGCTGTATTTGTGTCAACTGGAAGTGGATTTATTTGTGCTTGCATCAATTTCATATAGATAGGTCGTCAACCCGTACGGAAAAATTGTAAATTCTTGAGGGAAATTTCAAGTTGGATATGGGAATATTAGTTTAGAGCACAGACGTCTTGAAATACGATACTGATGACAAAAAGATACAGTCGGGGGGCGAATAAGAATAGCTCATTCGTCTATTAGAACTTAGTCTATTTAGAATTTATTTGTGGCCGTCATTCCAATATCGCGCATCTACTTTTCTGGCTATTTTGATCTTGATCTACTGTACTCAAAATCAAAGCTATATTCTGTTTTTCTGTAAAAATTTTATCTATATTACTTTAACAATGTATAAGATATTCCAGGTGTTTTCGTTTTCAAAAATGATCTCAAATACTGGAAAAACGTTCACTCCCATTTTCTCCGTTTCATTCAGGCGACGAATAATAGACTCTGTTTCATAATAGTTCACTCTGTTATAAAAAAATTTGAAATTTTCCATTTTCGTATTTTGAAAATTCTTTGAAATTTCATTTACAGATCTCAAATGCCGTTATTACTAGACTTACCCAGTACGTTAGAACAGACTTGGTTGTCTCTCCACATTCTGAAAACTATTTTTCAATTGCCCTCGTTTTCGAGAAAACGGAAAATTTGAAATTTGTTTACAGCTTTGATTAAAGCAGACTATGATGATTTCTTTAATTCCTGGGTACTTAAGGTTAAGAGCAATCAATCAATCTTACGATGTTTCTCCAATGATTTTCAACCTTAAAGTTGCAAGCGCAGGACACTCACATATGATGATGATGATATTCTTCGCACAGTCGACGCAGTTCGCTGTTGCATTTGCCTATTTTCTTCAAAAAATTAAGTCCTGCCTGGAGCTATCGAGAGGGGTATAGTCTAGAGCTGAAAGTATCCGTATAAATTACTATCTGGATTATCCGAGATAATTACGATCCGACTCCTCAAATCCGGGTATCCGGATAATCCAAATCCTAGTATGCGGATCCAAACTATCCGGATCCAGACTAAGCAACAAACGGTCAAAATTTCCTCCAGATTCATTGTTGCATTGGGAAAATATAAAATTGATATTTTCATTTTCTCAATGAAACAACACAATTTTGAAGCCTTTTTGCTTAGTCTGGATCCGGATAGTTCGGATCCGGATCTCCGGAATCGGATAGTTCACAGATCCGGGTATCCGGATATCCGGATATTAGCAAATCCGGATCCAATTCTCAGCTCTAGTATAGATGCAGCCGGACTGGACGGACGGGTGATCGGATGCTAGCCCGATGGCCCGGTGGTCTTTGGGCTGATGGTCTCCGGTTTACATAATCGTGACCACACGTATTTACCATGTACTCTGGTTGAACATTGCGGCTGCGGTGGAAGTGCTATGAGTTCAAAATACTCAGAAGAGATAACATTTTATATGGCAAATTTAGCATTCTTGTGGCTTTATTAGCATTCACTTTTTTATAAAAATAATGCAAATTTTTTAACATCATATCATTTTTATTTCAAAAAACGCATTGCCAAACATGTTTCTTTATCAAAAGGATTCTATAAGACTTTCAAAGCGTTGCTATACCTATGACTACTTTTAAAAGAAATTGGAAATTAAAAAAAGAAGTAGAAAAATTGTTTTTAAGTTTTGGTCTTATTTTCAAATTTTTCAAAAATTGAGAAATTTTATATCATGTAAATCAATTTTGTCAGTTATGACAAATTTCTAGTATTACTAATACGATACGATATTACTGTCAGTACTAGCCACAAAAGTAAAATTTAGACTGACAGAAATTAAAATATTTTTGTTTTGTTCGTTAAAATTTGCACCGTCGTCCATTAGTTCGATGAAAGTTATTGCCACGGTTCAGCAGTTTAGCAAACTAAAGAAAGTACCCCAATATTAGAAAAAGTCTGAATTTTTCCACATTTCGTGAAGCAGTGGGATTGCTTCCGCTTCGTTACTATATTGGGATATGTAAAAGTGATAAATCGATTGAATCGGTGCAAAAAATTAAACAAAAAGAGAGTAGGGAACAAGGGCTAAGAACTCACGTCTTCCCTCACGTACGAACGTATATAACGTATACATTTACGCCCCTGATCTATAAAATTGTCAACATAACCTAACTTAACTTTGTTTATCCTGACGTAGTCTATTAGCTGACAGCGAACAAATTTGACCAATAATTAACCATGAAAATGAGAGGAAAGCATCCGTACAAAAGAATAAGTAAATAATATTTATTGCACATAAAATTATTTAGTTGATATTTATTCTTCGCGAGTAAGGGTACGTGCACAACGCGGCTAAAGAGGCAAAGCGAGGACATTCAAGAGTTGAAAAAATAAAATCATTGTAAGCTGTACTATGAGAGTGTTCATAACAACGCTATGGCAACGCGCGATGTGGCGAGAAACCTCGAGGTGTTTCTCTCGAGAAGGAAATTTTTCAGTTTTTCGCGAGGTGCAGCGCGCTAATTTTATTAGCTGGCACACTCTTATAGTTTTTTTCTTAGATATAATTAAAGGGTTCTTTACTCATTCTCATATACTGGAAGAATATATGAGGATCAATATGTAAATCTTCATCTATATGGAAGAGTTCCCCCAATTGTAATCGCCTGTTATTGTACCTCATACACAAGAAAAATTGCAGATGGGACTGGACAAACGGAAAATTATTAATTTTATATCCTTTGACTGAAAATTTTGGCAGTTCTTTTTTTTTAGTTTAAATTGAATAATTTCCTTAATTTCGTATTTATCGGGTGGCAAGTAAAACAGCGGAAAGTACACTTATGTGAAAAATGCAATATATTTGCAATTCTTGACAAACACCAAATTTCTTCCACAGAATCTGATGACAGAATTTTTACTCTCACTTCGCGATTTATCAAGAAACTGAACGCCTTGTTTACAACTTGATATGTATCTTCACCTCGCCTCGCTCAACTGTCTAGCCTTGCCTCGCCTTGCCTAGTTGTGCATGTATCGTAACGTACATTTAAAAGGATTGAGGTGAATCTGCTCGATAGAAATATTTGCAAGCTTTTTTACATAGACTTTTCTAGATTTTTTCCTCGCGAACTAGTTTTATAATAATAATTTAATAATATTTTCGAAATTCAAATCCTTGTCATTTCTTTTTTGATGGACAAAACAGCTACATTCGATAGTGTTACTTGACCCATTGTAGCTCGGAGGTAATTTTTTATAAACTTTTATTTTCTGAAACTTCGTTCGCATGAAGTTATCGTCATTGCCAATATGAGAAAAACTCCCGCGATTTCAACATTTAGATAAGATTCTGGAAGGCTACAGTCGTCAATTGATTAAAGCAAATCCAAAAACGACTTTTCTCAGACTATCGGCGTTTATTTTGCTGAGAAGACCTCTGAAACGGAGGCCAAAATCTTCCGAAACTTGCTAAAATAGGAATTCCCATTTAGGCCGGACACTTTCAGACATGAGACATGTCTTAAACGATCCATTATGATACTCTGAACATTTTTTATTAACAATGTTTATTTCTATCTAGCGGGGAAAACTGTGGGGAGGAGGTCAAAGTTTGATCTAGTACATTTTGGAAAGTCTAGTACAGAACTGAATTCCTTAGGTCCTGAGAAGAAGTTTGAGTACCCATACTCCTATACTCGCAGGCTTAAAATAGGTATTTCCCAATACTCACTTTATTAGTATTTCCCTCCATTTTATTCGAACTGAGGTACTAGATTTTTCACACTTAGATCGGTTCTAACTCGATACGGTTATGTTCGATCGGAAAACGGGTTTCACTGCTCGCCTCGGCTCAGTACCAGCTACAATTCGTAGAAGAAACTTTTTCTCTGCATTCTTTTATGGTAGGGGGAAAAACCCCTGTCGGAGGGGGGTGTGGTTCCACATGTTGCATATGGAATTATAGGTCTCGCTGAGTACTATCGGATGGTGTATATTTTTCCCGATTCAGAAAACTTTGTCGGAATGTTTTTGCCGCCAGAAAACTCATTTTCATGCACCCCAGCTACTATATTTCGCATATATTTTTGCAGTTTTTTTTTCCATAGCCATAAGTGCTCTGTTGTGAACATTTTTCTCATAGCAAGTCATTTACCACGAGGCACCAATTCCGCACAATCAAGAGAAGTAGAAAAGTCCACTTTTTAACCCAAGAAATTCGCTCAATCTACATCGGATCGCTAAAGCTTCCCCCGCTAGATAGAAATAAACATTGTTAATAAAATATGTTCTGAGTATCATAATATATCGTTTAAGATATCTGTCATGTCTGGCGGTGTTGGGCTTAAACTTTTATGTACAGTGGGCATTCCCCTTTTTTGTCCTGCGACGTCATCAAGAATAAAGATAAATTGATTCAAAAATTAGTATACGAAGCATTTGTTTTGTTGACATACTGGGGTCATCTTCTCGTGTTTCAAAAACTTCAATTCGCTTCGTTTTTCTTGTTCATGTTTCTTTAACATGTATGTACCGGTATATCCATATCTTCAGCAAATTTTGTAGGACTGTCAAAAACACTTCTCCCATGTCAGAATCACGAACCAACCTGAGTCTTGTCGTTAAACGGATAAATTCAATTCGAGAATAAAAAAATTATTTGAATAAAGCGTCATAACTCAAAAATAATTTATTTTTGTCAAATGCAATGATATTTTTTTCGCCCGCAATAAATTTTTTTTTTTTTAACCGCGCCCCTAAGTGCCTCACTTGTCTCACTATTATAAAAAAAACATCATTTTTGATGACTGAAAAGGGGTGGTTTGTCGTCATTTGCCCGGGCCAGTTTCAAGACCCAGTCCCGGCCTGGATATTGATAATTTATTAGAATCGCTGCAATAACATTTAACGCATGGTTATTTAACGCTTCCCATCGCCCCAAGTGCACGCCACGCCACTGATAAATGTTGAGCTAAGATAATTATAACGCAATATTGGAAACTATTTTAGATTGTGTACTATATGTACAATGTGTATATATCATGATTTTGTCGAAACCAATTAAGTTTTGTTATTGTTTTCTAAAATTTGTTGTATTCTTATATATTTACCGATATCATTTTTGCATGAACACCTGGTTCTATTGACCTCTACTTCCAAACAATTACCAGATTTGTAAAGTAGATTATACCTTATACCAGTTCTACTTTATGCCCTGACTTCTCTTCAGAGCGTGTATACCCGTACATACCTACCTATATAACAAACCTACTTAAATGAGCAACAGTCGAACAAATACCACGCATCCGGGGATATCAGACTAAGACGTGAAGCTGCTAGTTGTGGGACATTGAAATATGATCTCTTCATCAAGTGCCCATCTATGGGATGTTCAAATGATCCCGTCCTTTCAGTATACCACCGAGCTGACTGTCCGGACACAATCATATACGCAATGAATGCTTGGATGATTTGGAACAAGAACCAAATCGGATCATTCATTCAAAAAGGTACAGCATGGAGCGTAGCTTCCTAGTCAGATTAGATTTCTTGCTAACCTAAATAAAATTATGTACATACATATATGAAAGGGCCATGTCATGCAAGCTCTACTGAGTCCAAGTCTTGTAATTTACAATTGTATGGAAAGAAGACAATTGCTAATCCGTGACTGAAGTAAATGGATGCCATCTCAGTATGGTCAGATAGAAGAACATGGTAAATATTGTAACAAAAGAAAATCACTTTAGTATTTTTCAGGTGACTTTTAATAATCTTAGCATTACTAACTAAGAAATGTAGGTATTCATAATTTACAGTATTTAAATTTTCAGTTGATTTTTTTGATTTCAGAGAATTAATTGTACCTCGTTTTATTGATATTTTTAAGAATATTGTTCAACTAATCCATTTGCTGCAAAGTAGTAGCTCTTGATCCAGCTCTGTTTCAAGAGACAGCATTTTGTTCACCCGAAGATCTCTTAGTCGATGAGGGTCCTGCCAAAATTGTTCTCATTCAAATGATTGTTGGTCAGTCAACGTCAACCTACACGATTAGTTTTGTCCAAGTCCAGTCTGTTATCTTCATATAATTTGACTTACTGCAGGTCTTGATTCATGTCAAGGTCGAGTGAGTTAAGATTTTCCCCATAATTTTTCAAATTATAGTTCAGGCATCAATATGAAGACTTATATTGAATAAGGTATAACTCTGGTTATCGGCAATAGAGCAACAGCTCCATTACGTTGAAATTAAACAGCTTGTTTTCCTCGCACAGAATAATTCCAAGTTTTTGAAACGTGTGTTATAGAAGCCAAAACACTACATATCTTGTTGATTGTGGTATTTGGCACGTTCTTCTGTACAAAAATCTATAGTGAAAATCGGAATTTGTACACTCTCTTGAGATACTGTCCATCAAGCAACACTTCTCCTAGGTTTTTCAGCTTTGACATACATAATCTTCATCATATTAACGTTGACCTTAAGACTGACTTATGTCCTTATCCCTTTTGTAATATTGAATCTAACTTAACTCCTCTGTGAAAAGGACACATAGATTTCTGTAGAATCCAAGTCCTCTTTTCAGTACTGGTCAAAACTCCACTGTATTGTATAGTAACTCTAGTTCTTCCACGATAAATCGTTACATCGAAAACATCATGTTTAAAAACTGAGGACAATAATAGCGAGAGAATTCAGTCGTATCCTGAATGGTAGCTTATGCCTTTCGAAAGAATTTCTGTTTAAAACCTGCCTCCTCCACGCTATTTATTCAGTCACACGGGCGAGCGTATACTAACAAGAGACATCTCTTCAACAGCTGTTTAATAGAAAAAGTTACCCACCAGAGTAGGACGACATTTGAAAAAATAAAATAAAAAGTGAATGCAAATTTTGAAAGAAATAATTACATGAATAGAGCATGTGTGTGACAGAGAAAAATATATGTACTTGGTTTTTTCTAAAGTGGAAATGTTTTCAATAACCAAGCATGTTGGTATTTACCTTAGATAATATAGCAACTAAGATAGGCTATGCTGTGAAGGGAGGGGAGGGAAATGACAAGAGAGCTGAGTATTTTAGAATTTTTAGAATTTTTATCTGTCTCTTTTTTATGCCCTAATGGCAGGTAATATTGCTTTCATTATGTTAGCCAGTATGATGTTCAAGTTTTCTGGTCTTGTCATTCTTATTAAAAGCAATGATGCCCATTTCAAAGTAAACAGCAGTTTTTCATTGCCTGATAGGAAAAGTTATCTCTTGTTAGTATACGCTCGCCGGGCCGCACACTGCACAATCACCGACTGCATTCAAAAATTAAATGACTTCGCTCTTTACACGCAACAGCGTTCGATAATGCATACTAAACTAATCTGTTTAACGTCAGTCAGCTACTTAAAAATGAGAGGTGAGTTGACGACTGGCTGCTGACTGACTCAAGAAACACAGTACTAACCCGGGGATTACACGAGTCAGAAGAACTGACACTGATAGCATTTGAAACTTACACAATAACGTGTAAGCCCCTACTGACTACCCTATTTTACTGACTAGTATGTACTGAGAAGACTCCAACCAATCAGTACAGACTAGTTAATAAACTGTCAAATGTAAAATTAAGATGGCGGAAATTGAAAATAAAAGGTAGATGCTAGTGGAAATTTGTGTTTATATTTCTAATATTCTCTCTTTTGAGTGGGAAATGACTGAAAAGAGTTTAATATACATTTTTATTTTTATTTTGTAGAGAAAAATTACAAATTAAGGAAGAAATCCTTAGATATGCATATAGAAGAGCAATGTCTGCGGCGTTTGACGCCATTTTATTATGAACTGACTAGTCAATTGGTCGAACGCCAATCGTTTTCCGTCAGTAAAATTGAGAGAAAAAATCAGCATTGTCCGTCAGCTCTATTGACTCGTGTAATCGTCGCGTAACTCTTCCAACCTCGACTTCAGTATAACTTTAAGAACCTCAATCTAGTGCAACTCACAATACGAATTTTGACATCTGTATGATAGCAGTTAATTGGTCTGTTGGCTTGAAAATTCTAATTATTATGTAATAATTTACTACAGCAGAAATAACTTCGGACGTTAAATATGTTTCACAGATTTATTTTCAAAAAATTTCCCATACACTTTTTCCCGTAAATAATGCTGGTACCAAGCGATAACAAAAATTAGCTGTAAAAGCTGACAAAGTTCGACGGAGTAGAAAGTAGACCTACTTGAGTTCAACCCCAACCTGGCGAGCCTCACCAGCCTGCCCATGGGTGCTAGATAACCTGATTTCGTATCTTCAGAACTGTCAAAGTTGGTGAGGACAGCCAGGTTGGAATAGCTAGTACTGTGTTCCACCCTTGAATCGAACTGACTTTTGTGTTCAGTCTGCATCACAACGATAATAACAATCAATCAGTTGATTGTTACTGATCGAACTGATCGAAGAAAATTATTTGAATAAAACAAAAATTACTTTCCGAAGTTTTATTTTAAAAGACATTCTTCGACTGGCAAAGCTTTCCTGATGCCATAAATGAGTTTTTATTAGTCTTAAAAATTTGTTGCATATTATTTTTTGTTAATGCTAAACTATTTACTAAGTTGTTTACAAAACTAGCTGAATTAAATACAAAAAAACATTTCTCTTGGTCCGTCTGTAATACATTTCTAATCGACTGTGCCTTCCAAGTCTTCAAACACGTTAAAGCATTTTGATATCATCCTTCCGCCATGGATAACTTCTTCCATATCATTTTTCTTGTATTCATTCTTCTTCTTCTCCTCAACCATCAGTAAATAAATACAAAGTTTATGTTTCTCATTGCAATTTTTCGACAAATTACCTAGTTTTTAAGAACGCTCCGTGTTTTTAACTCAATTACTAATCTGACAGGAGGCGAGGCAGTATGCTCAACGACGATAGTTAATTAGCAACGATTAAAAATCAATCAGTCGGTGGCAAATCAACAGACCAGACCAGTCGCTGACTGGATAATCAGTTGACTCGGCAGTATGCGGTCATTCTTATGTCATTTTCGTTTGAACATCCAGGTTCGCTCTGGAGGCAACCCCGTTCAATCGAACGTATTCAGAGTGCACCTGAAAAAGTTCGCTTGTATATTTATACTAACGTCAAAGTAGCTATGAAATTTTTGCGAAAACTGGCTGGTAATTTGTTTGCGAATAATTTTGAGGATAATATAATAACAGTAGTGGTCTTAATAAAAATTGTTGACTTTAAAGTTAATTAAATAATATCAAATCACAACTAGACTTTGTTTGTGTGAGTGAACTCATAGTGTACCCGGGTAAATTTTCAGAGTTAAACTGATGCTTTTTGGGTTGCCACCAGAGGCAACCCGTGACGTCATTTTTGCTTCAAACGAACGCTTTGACAGCACTTAAAAAACGACATTAAAGTTGGATCTTATATGAGTTGAGTTAGCTTTCCTGTCATTGATTTTCTACCACTATAGAAAATGGCTTTGACATTGTGCTATCTAGCATCTACGTGATCTTGGTGAAATGATTGAGTTAGTTTTTAGTATTATTGTGCTTGCCTTTGCTACGGTTCGGTCGTACCTTTAAGTTCTAGCCTACTTATTAATGTGCAAAGACACAGCTGCAATTTTGAAACGTAGTTCATCTACAAAGAAAAAATGGTAACTGTCAATGACTATCGCTCTCTTGTTTTAAGCATCTATATGTGAACGATTTCAAAGCTAAGCGATATTAGAATAAGAACTTATTGAGACACAAGATATTATACCTTATATATTAGTATGTACCTATGTACATTTATAAAATGGAAAAACTATGTATTGAGGATTACAAACCAAAAAGGGCACAGAGAGATGACATTATTAAATAATGTGGGTACATTATAAATAAACTACAAGAAAAACTAACAAAACTTAAAAAAAAAAATTAAAAATCTAAGCACATAAAAATATATAAAAACAAGTTCAAAAAACATCAAAATCACTGAACTTATTGCTAAAAGAATTAAACAAATTAAAAATACTCAGTATAAGGAAACCAACCTTAAATAAAAAATAAAACCAGCTAAGAAATGAGATAAGAAATAAATTATATTAAAAAAAACTTTTAAAATAAATAACTTTTGTGAATAAAATGCACTAAAAAATAAAAAATAATTTTTTACTGTCGCAAATTTTAAATACACTGAGGATTGCCTTTTCTATAGTAAATTTTTCAAAAAATAATTTTTTACTGTCGCAAACTTTAAATTTCACTGCTAAATAAGAAATTCTAGAACTCAAATTAAATCTGAAAAGTTTGGGCATCCATAGCTAATATCACGAATGTCTGCTCAAACTTTTAAGATTTAATCTGAGTTCTTATTTTGCAATGAAACCTTTCTTTGAGGAAAAAAAACTTATTTTTAATTTTTAGTGCAATTATATATTTAAAAAAGTTATTTATGATTTTATTTTCTATTTTTTAGTCATAAGTTCTATACATTCTCTCGAATCACGATTCGCCAATCTCGAATCTCGACTCTTGAATCTCGATTTTCGAATCCCCAGCCATATCACACACACGGCCCAAATTGGACAATCCCAAGGGTGGTCGTTACCACCCCCATCCCAAAGTCCCCAAAACGTAAGAAAATTTTATCCCGTCGGAGAGCTCCCCATTCACTCATTCTAAATCAAGAAACCCCATGTAAATCCAACCACGTTTTCTACCCTAGAACTCTTTCGTCACGAACGGCACTCTCAGGCGTTCAGGCGCTTAGGTGCTCAGACACAAGGTTTACTGAGTTTTTATATGGTTTTCAGAAAAATGATTTCCACGAACGTACAATTTCTGAGTATTGTAAATTCCAATTTGCAGGTAAAGATTTCCACAATGCTTAATAAGAATTATCCTTCTGTAGTCATCTGTAGCTCATTTCTGTAACTATCAAATATAGAAGATCTCAACTGCAATTCTTTATTTCACGTCACTTTGTTGTCATTCTCCACCACTGTGTTTCTGACTGCAACTCTACACTATTATGTCTACTACAGAGCTCTATTCACTATATGAATAGACAACTAGAAATGTTTCTGTAGACACGAGTAGAGCTTCGCTTCTCTATCAATTGAGAATATTCCCGATAGCATTTTTGTCATTGAGTATGTGGACAACACTTGAAAGAATTTTTGCAAAAAGTTAAAATAAACGAAAAATGAATTTGAACCGGAAAACACCTCTAAATTAAAATGCTTTATTTATTTTTACTTTTTGCAAAATATTTACAAAATTATTAAACCATATATATAATAATAACTGCAATTATTTGACGTTATCAAATGGAAAATTTTCGCAACTGAAATTACAGAAACGAACTGCTGGTACTTTAAAAAAAATGAAAGGAACGGGCCCGGCTTATACACATTTAAACAACCATGATAGCAACAAGTACGGACTGTTGACATTTCGTATCGTAAACAAGTAAAAAAGCTAGAATTGGTACAAGACCAATTCTTATGATACCCTAGATGAATGCCCGTATTAAATTTCGTATGGTCACCGATCTATTCAAGTTTGATTTTGAAGTTATAATCAATTTTATAGGATATCGTATTCTGCAGAGGTTTTTAGTACAATAAAAATGTCTTGGACTTATCGTTTTCAAAGTATACGTAAAAAACCTAAATTTTTATATGGCAACACCAAGAAGGAGTTGCCCGATTTAGTCCATTTTAGACATTTTAATTGCTAATGTAGTAAAAAAATCACCTACGAAATTTCAGCTCTCTACGTCGACGTGTTCTCAGGCAGTGTCCAAATATATAGCGGAAAACGAAATTTTTATATGGCAACCCTACGAAGGAGTTGCCCGATTTGTCTCATTTTCGAACTTAATTTTACTTTTTTTTTTAAAGTGCATGTACAAAATTTCAGCTCTCTAAGTATACGCGTTCTCGAGTTATCGTGCGCACGGACGGACGGACGGACGGACAGACGGACATGCAAAAATCAAAATAACCTTTAATATTATGAATGGGTGTCCAATCCATTTTGCTCTACCATCATTATTTCGAGGTGTTACAAACGGAATGACAAACTTAGTATACCCCTTAGATTTCATCTAGGGTATAAAAAGTACAAAATCTGAGTCTAAGTACCAATACCAATACCTAGAAAAAGTCAACTTTGAAGACTAAGAACTTAATTAACTTATTTAAAGAAATTTTCAACTGTATATATTATAAACTTACCTACATATATACATATAAATCTAAAACTTAATACGCAAAAAGGTTCTTAAAGAAATAAACATATCACAAAACAAACAGATTAAATACTATTAAGGGATTTTAAATAAAATACGCAAATTTCAGTACAAGTCAATTATATTTGCTTAAAGTCAAAGTGACAAAAAACTCCTCAGCTCAAATCACGAATAAATATCCAAGAATAAATAAATGAACAAAAACTCGTCATTTTTGATTCTATTTCTAGGACAAATTTCTCGGCAATAAGTAAAATTATCCCTTCGCGTCGCCGCTGTTTAGTCAGTTTTCAGTTTAACACAATAAGGTATATAGAATACAAATTATTCCCATTACGAACCACGTTCTGCCATTAGTGACGAATTATCGTGAAAGAAAGCACGGTACAGAGAACACAATACTCTCTCTCTCCTCTCTCTGTCTCTCCTATAAAAATGAGTCACAGAGTAACGTCACAGGCTATCAGCTGTGTCAAAATTTTAATGGGAATAACTTGTCTTGCATATACCTTGGTATAACAAAGTCATTCCCAGTTTCTTTATGTTTTTAAACCTAAATAAGTGTGTTGGATTAGCTGGTTGATAACATAAGAATTACGACATATACGACACCTTCTGAGAATAGCCGACTTTACCCATTACTCCGAACTGGCATATCTATATACTTTATAATCAATGATATAGTTCAATCCGTGAGCGTGCAGCTTGAACGAAATTAGAGTGCTCCGCAGTGGATCTATGAAAACGAGGAATGACAGGATTAGGGTTCCAGAAGTACCTATGTAAGAACTGTAATTGATCATCATTGGTCATCCAGAGAGCGTCCCAGCAGGTGGGATCCCAAGTGTTGGATGTGATCAATTCGTCGAAGCCCGCAAATAAAACGGATACAGTCGTTAAAAGTGATGTTGAGCCTGTGAGACCATTGCAAAATAGTACTCTACTTACATTAAAATGAAGAAGAAGAATTGTTTTGACTAGTCTCGTACGCATTTCTTTCGGCTCTAAGAGAATTCCAAAGGATTAATTTTAGAGGCTAGGTATGAGAATTAAAAATAAGAATTTAGATTATGCGCAATTCATAAATCATCAAGATAATTGTGCGTCAGAATCCTACCGCATTTTCATTCTGTATTTCTTATAGTTCCAAAAGTGGGTTGCTGTTGTATGAATTTTCTACTTTACAACTTTTGGTATTTCAGCATTAGCGTAGCGCGCGGGGTGCATAGGAGACCATGGTCCCAGACGGTACAGATGTTGGGGGGGGGGGCGCCAGACAGCTGCCGAGCTGGCTTATCTCTCTGCATATCAAGCTGTGGTCATAGAAAAACTAATAACTAACGACTGGGAAATTGCAAAAGTATGGGGAGGGAGCAAATTTAGAGTTCGCTCCGAGTGGCAGATATCCACGCTACGCCACTGTATTTCAGATATTTTGAATTCCGAAAATTTGTTGAACAAAGTTGTTACGTCTGGTTGCTGCTTTATATGTAAATGAAACTTAACCAGTTCAATTATATTAGCTGCGTTCTTTTGTGTCCAATGAACAGAGTACATAGAATAAGCAAAATATACTAGGACGCCTCAAAAGAATACGTTTGATGTTCATTTGTCGTTATTTATAAAAGATCGTGAAAGGATTACTAAAAATTAATGTTTTATTGTCAAACATCATGAAATCGCGATTGTGTAGGTTGGGTGGCATAAAATTCCGAGAGGCTTCTTTAGTATAATTTGTTTTTATATACTTAACTGTTTGCAACCTAATAATAATGTAATTATACGCCATTCCCGAAGATGCAAACTTTTTTAGCTGTAAAGTATTCATTCGTTCCGGCAATTGGCCTTAAATTAAATTTTATCCGTTACACATCCCAAGGCCATGAAGCTGTAATTAATTACAATAACTCTTAGCAAAGAATAACCAGAACAAGAAGATTCCCATTTCACCTATATATTTTACGCAATTAGCTCCACTCGGATCAAAAGTCATACATAATATGGCGATTTACGAGTATCATAATTATCAACTCAGTAATTGTTTTCATATTCCCCAGGTCTGTGGTTGCGCCTTTCTCGGAGCAGGGCTTTGGTTGCGGTTGGCTTACCAGGGCTACGCCACTTTGCTGCCTGATCATGCTGGTCTTAGCGCCGATTCCCTCTTCATAACAGTCGGAGTCTTAAGTTTTGTGGTGTCATTCTTTGGATGCTGCGGAGCATGGTTCCAGTCCCGATGTCTTCTGATAACGGTAAAAACTCATTTTCTACTTAAGAAAAAACAAAGCAAAAAAAACTTCGTGAAAATTGATCTCAACTTTTTCATTTCTTTCTTTGCAGTACTTCATTTTGATCGTTCTCTTATTCTTGAGCGAGTTTCTTATAGGCAGCATAGCATTCCTCTTCCGCGGTGGTCTTGGGCGGACTTTAGCAAATGAGCTTCGTTATGGCATTGAAAAGCATTACAATGCCACAGATCGAGGTGCTCTGGCGGCACCTTCTGTAGCGGCTATTTGGGATAATCTGCAGCAGACGGTTTGTCTCTTAGAATGTAGTTGGAAAAATATTTTTCGACACTTAATTTGTGCTTTCATTGCTTTTTTTAGCTTCAATGTTGCGGCGTATCATCGTATGAAGATTGGTATGATATCGATGCATGGGACGGACAAAGATGGGTTCCAGAATCCTGTTGCAGGCCATTATATGAACAGAGGAGTATTCTAACGGAAGGCTCTGGAGATGATATGGCGCACGTTGAATGTGGAAAGTAAGTAAATAAATGTAGAATTAACTTTTTGAAAAACTCAAATTACGTAAATGGCGAAATTTGCATGATTTAAAATGATTTGACGTGGTGTATGGGATCATATTAAAAGGAAAAGGAAATAAAAACAGTACAAATTTACTTATTTTACTTATTTAGTTCACATGAAACTGACTAGAGTGGATTAGCATACTTCGGAGTGAAATAATTCGCCATGTGAACACTAACCGGACTGCAATTATCTATGCGTTAGTTCGGTAGTGGAGTGGTATTAATCACATGTGAACACTTAGTGGATCGAACTGGATGACGTTTGCATATTTTTCGGTATACTTTCATCCTTCGCCTCGAACTCCTTCGTACTTTCATACAGTATTATAAAAAATTGTAAAATTACACTTCTTTCCATGATCCATCTTTCAATATCTACAAAATTAACTCCAAATGACAGCTGACTTTAAAATCAGTCGTAATCCAGTCGATCTCATGTGAACACTTCGTACTATGCAAATTAGGACTATTCCAGTCCAGTCCATTCTGCTCCATGTGAACGGGGTAATAGAGTTAAGCGGCCCACACACGATACAACGGTTGGTCCAACGGCTGTTGACCAACCGTTGGACCAACAGTTGTATGTAGTCCACACACGATACAACGGTTGGACCGATTTCTTCAGCAATAATTTCTTCCGAAATAATGTCATCGGTTGTAAAAAAAAAAAAAAATGTGCATTTGTTTTTCAGCTGTGATTATGTCTTTGAAAATTAATAATATATCAATAAACTCTTCCCAGAAGTCCTTATACTTAATTGACACCATTTTGGTTTGTTTTTTACAACGCATTTACAATAAAAAACTTGACAGATAATGAAATCGGATCAACGGTTGAACAACAAGCCCACACACCATACAACGGTTAGACATACAACAGCGGTTTACCTGCATGCACATCCAACCATCCAACCGAGCTTGATTGTTGGATGCTTCGTACCAATTGGCCCACACACCATACAACGGTTGTATGCCAACACAGATTGGTACAACAGTTGGACCAACCGTTGTATCGTGTGTGGCCTGCTTAATGTTGTGGCAGTTAAGAGGTGTCAGTACTCAGCAAAAGTTTCAATTTTTATACCAGCGAGCCTGTAGGCAATACAATTTACTATACGTAGGTTTATGTCCTGAAAGTGAGAGAATTCATATAAATTTAGCCTAGACCTAGACCACAGACCACTTAAGAGACATCTAGCGTAAAAGACAGAAATCCAACATGCGACAATTTAACACGAAAAATAAATATTTGCAGTTCGAATAAACTGAAATTTGTTAATGAGAATTAACTCTCCTAAATATTTTTTGCACATAATTGTTAAATATCCTATTTTGCTTTGTATTTTTAGAACTTTGAACGAATTATGGCAATTTCTGGTCGGTGAAATATCGGGAGAAAAAACAAGTACTATTATCGTCAAACAATTAAAAAAAAAGCCACTAAAAATGAAAAAAAAAACTCGACGTTATTTGCTAGATCTAGGCTTTATCTTTCCAAAATAATCACAATCTAAAGAAATGAGAATACTTACTAATATGAATTTGATTGAAAAAACTTCAATTTTTCAAGTTTCCGAACTAATATCACAGTTCCAATATATTTTTTTTAATTTTTGGTATACTGACTCCTCTTAAGCTTTCCAGGCTTACTTTTGAAAAAAGCCAATGTTGTTCTCAAAAAGGAAATTAACCCGTTTCGCTCCGCATACAGTTCCCGTTGGGCGATTTTGACCAAACTTCTTGTGTTTTATATTTTTAGTGAAATATATGTAAATAACCAATTTTATCAATATTGACCGGGTGGTTTAGAAGATTTTATACGTTGCGAAAACGCAACCGTGTGCTACAAAACGGTATAAAAAAGCATTTCACTAATTTCTCAAAAATACGTTTTTATTAATTGAAAAAGAGGGAGTATGCAAAATAATATAAAAAACAAAAAACAATTTTTATTTCTTTTTGTGAAAGTTTTGAGCGCATTTAACGTGTAAGGGTATATCTATTCCATTTCTTGAACACGTTTCTTACATACTCGACATCGCTTTCTTTTACCATCGTCGATTTTTGATTTTTTCATATTGATATCACTTTTCGAAAAGTCTTTGACTTTTCTCTTGAACTTAAATGTCTAACGACTTTTTCAGTAACTCCAAATGTCTCATTTTTGTCACTATATGGGAAAAATTTAAATTAATATCTTGTGGATGATGCCAAACACCAAAGCTTATATCCAAAGTGAAAAGGTTTCACATTTATGAACATTTTCGCCATGTTACCTCTTTCGATAGGAGGTGCGAAAATTTTCCAAACTAAACTTAAAACAATTCTTGGAAATTAGACTCTGGTAAACCCTCACTTTATAAAATTTATCATAATGGTCTATGGGGTCATTATTGGGGTGATTCATATTTGAATTTATGTATGTTGTAATACATATTCCATATTCGCGTTTCTAATTACTTTAAAATCAAAGTCAGGAGTATTAGACCAGTACAGTTTTCCCTTGGGGAGCGGATGGTGGATAGAAATCAACAAAATTCCAAGAAATCTTTTCTAGTTTGGGAGGGTAAGGGCAAATTGGTAGCTTTTCTGAGCAGCATATACATACATATATATTTTTGGTCTAGTATTATATACACCCTCGGTGAAAAACACTTCGAAAAGATCAAGTGGTGTGATGAAATAGGGAATGCTTGAGCTTCTCTCAGTACTGAAACGCGTTATTATTTCAAATGGGAAAGGGGTATTTCGTCATCTGTATCACAGTGGAATGCTCTGCATTTATTTCGAGATTCTCAGCTATATCTAAGGGAACTTATATCATCAACAACTTTCCCACCATAATTTTCTTCCGAGATTTCTTTATCATATTCCTCTAGAGGTAAAATAACGATGTCAGCATTAGAAAAATTTTGCTTTTCATCTATTCAGGCTTCGATTTCCGTGAGGGTATCTTGAAGACAACGGTACCGTTTTGAGATATACATAGAGAAAAAAGTTAGCGTTTAGTACCACGGTTGCGTTTTCGCAACATTTAACATTCATAGTAAAATAACAGAATTCAGCTAATGACACAAACTTGCATTTGAACTCGAAATACGCAGTGTTATTTATATTAGTGGAATCTGTAGAAATTTCACTTAAACTCTGCAGTTTAACTTGATATTTTAATTATTTTTAAGCACTCGTCAAAAACACGCTGAACATACTCATATGCTTTAATTTTGTTTTACCGTTAACCAATACTTTTGTAAAAAGTTTTTTCGCCAAAAATTAACAAATACAGGGTGTTTCCCCTTAGGAGGTCCATAGAGCGGGAGGTGATAGTACTCACCTAGACGAACCAAAAATTGTATGGCAGGGGGGGGCAATATCAACCGTTTAGGAGTTACAGGGTGATTCATAAAAAAGCTAGGTTTTCACAAAACAACTTGTGTTTAACGGCTACAGTTAACACATAGGATGTAATAGGTCAACTTAAAGAGGAGAGTCTGCAGTTTACAGTTTTTATAAAGAAAAGTTATGTTAACGACCATTTTTCAAAAATAATAGAGGTCAAAGTAAAAAAAAAGGAAAGAAAATCCGAAATTTTTAGTTTAGACCTTCATAACTTCTGAGGGGAGAGTGGTACGGGACTGGTTGAGCTGTCGTTGGAAAGGCCATGAAGTTCTGCATACAGTGACCCCTTAACTGTGACCATACGCCTTGTAGTTTTTAATATACAGGGTGTTTTGTGAAAACCTAGCTTTTTTTATGAATCACCCTGTAACTCCTAAACGGTTGATATTGCCCCCGCCCCCCTGCCATACAATTTTTGGTTCGTCTAGGTGAGTACTATCACCTCCCGCTCTATGGACCTCCTAAGGGGAAACACCCTGTATGTTGCATATTCAAAAACGTGGAAAAGTATGTAACACACTTTATATCTTTAAGAACACATGCAGTACACATTTCAAGTTGCGAAAACGCAACCGTGGGGCGAAACGGGTTAATCAGAGGCGTATCTAGGTTTAAACATTTGGGGTAGCGAGCAAATTAAAAAAAGGCACCAGTACATAAAAATAAATTTCATTTCATATTTTGAAGAAAAACATAGACCTTCACCTACAAGTAGTTCAAACAAAAGCATATGTTTATATTTTATGTTAAAGGAAAACATAACAAAATTCTATTATTTCAAAATAAGTAAGGCAACTACAATAGCCTCCTTCATCTATGTTTCATTCTTGCAAATTTATCTATAACCATATTATAATCCACTTCAGTAGCCAACTGTCAATGGAGAGTCAAGCTAACTCAGAGGAACTGTCTTCACCCATTGTAGATCGCAGGCAGGACTTAGTGAGTTTTAATCTGTAGATCTTTCAGATCGCTCGTACCTGCACTACTTATTGGCAAACTGAAAAAATTTTGATATAAATTCGAGAAGTTGGGGTAAATAGAGCACATTTCATTGACAATCATGAATTTTAATACACTTTACATGGAAGATTTTTCTCATGCAAATTGAATTTCATATGCGTTCAAAATGGAAATATTCACATTAAACAATCTTGTGTTCATTTCAACAATATATACTGTTACAAAAATTGAAAATTTTCGAGTTCAAATCAAAAACTTTTTTATTTATGATAAAATTTCATTTATGTAAATTATATAATTCTGTATAAATCTTTCACTAAAAATATGTTTATGACGAAGGAGTTAATGGTAACTGATTAAACCAACTAAAGGCAGAGGCAGATCCGATATCATCAGTTCGATCATCCAGCTGTAATTTTTGACGAAGAAATAAACAATATTATCTAATATTTAAGTTCCAAGAAGTCATATACTCACAACTGAACCAAATTTTGTTTCTGTCACCTTTTCAGTTTTGCCTGAAATTTTGATATAATTCTAATTAAGTGAAAACCGGGCAGAATTTCGTGTGCCTTATGTTTTTATACTCTACCACCTCTATTCCAAATTCAGCTTCTAGAAGGGTGTTTAAATAAGTAAACATAGGCGAAATACCAAAATTAAAAGAAAATTTTTAAGCTGCGAAAAGCAGAATCCATACTCAAAATGTGATCGAGTAGAAATAATACTAAATTTAATTCTGTTGACGATAAAAGTGAAGGCGTTTTGCTTTCAAAACGAACAGCAGCCCGGATTTTGAAAATCTAAATGCATTTACCCATCATACTGATCGTCAAAGTATTCAATCTGAATTATTTTCTCATTTCAAAGTGAATTGTTAATTAAATTGAAATCTTTTTTTAAAGAAGTAAATGTTTACTCGTTTTTTGAGAATCTTTCAATTTAAATATTTTTTTCTTTGATTTAAATTATGAAGGAATAAATATGCGTTATTTTTAAAATTATACTTAGTAACTACAGTCAGTTCTCGAGTTACGACCACCTCGGCTTACGACTATTCGCACTTACGACGAAAAAATTTCAAATAAAAATTACAAAAATACATCAATTTTCTATAGTTTTCGCCAAATATTTATCATATACATCCACATTATATATCATATACGCTTCTGGCGATTGATGTAGTAAACAATTAAAAATCAGAAAAAAATTTATTAATTTTGATGTACATATGACTATTATAATTATATTCTTTATTTTTGTATGAAATTCGACTTACGTCCGAAGTTGCGGAACCGAACCCCGTCCCTGTCGTAAGTCGAGAACTGACTGTATATTAGATATAAACTGCTTCACACGAAAATCAGGGATTCAGTATATTGCAATTTATCGGAAGATAGTTTGCGAAATATATTATTTGTTCAGCTAAGTTTTTTATCAAAAAAATAAATAAAACATTATTTTTCAAAATTTAAAGAGTTCTTTCAACCAGTTACTAACTCCATAAAGTAAAAAGTCAAATGGCTTCTCATATTTGCTCAAAACAAATAGCCAGCCTTGAAACCTGCTATTTTCGGCTAGAAAAATATAAAGCCGAGCTGGCTTTATATTTAGATTTTATATTTTGATTGAAAAAGAGTATAAAGCTCTCCCGCTTGCTTTTCTAGCTTCAAAACTATTATCGGGCACGAATAACACGTAAAGATAGCTTTTTTCGTAAAAAATTGTAATTGGTTGGGTTCCTAGTTGTTGGGAAGGCATCACATTTTGATGAAGTGAGTATGTTACCTTGGGGGAGCAACCGCTCCCCCCCCCCCCTACGCAAATTTGCTTCAGAAATTAATGGAGAGCATAGAGCATAAAGTTATAGGGGAAATTGTCCTAAAGTAATATATGATAAACTAAAACTCATTATTTTCTAGAACTATAACAAAAATAAGAATTTTCTAAACAAAAGCAAATGATGACATGCAGTACATATCACGATTGGAAATGGACGTGAAATAAAGTAGTTTTTAAGTATTACTTTGAGGTTCAGACCATTAAAACCTTAGATGTGTCATTTTATCCGAGGAGATGTTGGCAAAATGACATAATGCCCTGCATTTTTATACCCTAGATGAAATCTATAGGGTATACTAAGTTTGCCATTCCGTTTGTAACGCACAGAAATAATGATGGTAGAGCAAATTGGATTGGACACCCTCGCATATAATTAAAAGTTATTTTGATTTTTGCATGTCCGACCGAGAACGCGTTCACTTAGAAAGCTGAAATTTTGTACACGGACATTGAAAAGAAAAAGTAAAATTAAGTTCGAAAATGAGACAAATCGGGCAACTCCTTCGTGGGGTTGCCATACAAAGATTTCGTTTTCCACTATATATTTGGACACTACCTGAGAACACGTCGACATAGAATGCTGAAATGCAGTACATTATGTTTTCATAGTAATAGCAAATAAAATATCAAAAATGGACTAAATTGGACAACCCTTTCTTGGTGTTGCCATATACATTTTGTTTTTGTTTTTTACATATACTTTGAAAACGATCAGTCCTAGACATTTTTATTGTACTAAAGGCTTCTTCAGAATAAAGAATCCTATAAAATTGGTTATAATCATTTTTTCTGTCCGACGAGCCGTTCTAGAAATATATGTTAGAAACCAATGCAAAAAGTCAAAATTGCTCAAATGGGTGACCGTACGAAATTTCATACGGGCATTCATCTAGGGCAGGGGTGGCCAAACTTTCGAAGTATGGGGTCTACTTTACAATTCAGAATATCGTAGCGGTCTACCGTCAGCAACGGATTTAAATAAAACGCAAAGTCTTCTTCAAAAAATCTGTAGGTACTTTCGAATGCTCCAGATTTGAAAACTACTTATGTCGCACCAATCCATTAATTGGCCGATGTTAGTAGATACTCTGTAAATGTTAATGCCTTCGTTAAAAGGGGCCACCATGAAACTGAGAACTTCTTCCCGAGTTCCAAATACTTCGAACTCCTCGTGTAAATTCTCGAACTGTTTGGCGAAGCTTTGGAAACCCCGATTGAAATTATGTGTCCTCTCGCTCCAAATTTTTGGTAATTCTTCAATCCGCCTAATCTTAGTTGGGATGCATGCACCAGAATTTTTTCTTTGAATGTTTTAACTAAGCTTTTCATATCAATCAAAGTGGTCTTTCCTTGCAGACATAGCTGGCGCATGACAGTGTTTCATGGCAATGAAATGCCATTGATTTACAAAGGAATTTCCTCTTTATTTTTACCATACAAATGTCGCTGCTTGTGATTTTGTGTCTGGCATCGTAAAAAAATATTGCTGTGCACATAATCCAGTTTTTAACTCACGTACCTACTTCTATTTTTTAATGTTTTTCGACATTTGTTTTTTTTAGTGCTACACCTGAGTTAGAAATAAGACAAACACATTTATCATTTATCCTTGAACATACCGGTAAAGCGCACTCTAATAATGATAACCTTTTTCCGCACTCGACAACCTTGCCCGCTCATTTTAGCGGACTATGCTGACTGAGAACACAAAGGCGCGTTTTTTTATTATAGTACGGGAGATAAAGAGGGAGAGAGAGAGAGCTATCCGTTACTCACCCCACGTGAGGCGGCGCAATTATCTGAAAATGGCAATTTATTGTAATTTTTGTTCAATTGATTTTACTCTCGCGGGCTACCAAAAACGTCTAGGCGATCGACCGGTCGACCGCGGTCGACGTCTTGGCCACCCCTGATCTAGGGTATCATAAGAATTGGTCTTAGACCAATTCTAGCTTTTTCACTTGTTAATACTTATGTCATCATCTAGGGTATCATAAGAATTGGTCTTAGACCAATTCTAGCTTTTTCACTTGTTAATACTTATTTAATGTGTGCAAATAAGTATTAACAAGTGATAAAGCTAGAATTGGTCTAAGACCAATTCTTATGATACCCTAGATGAATGCCCGTATGAAATTTCGTACGGTCACCCATTTGAGCAATTTTAATTTTTTGCATTGGTTTCTAGCATATATTTCTAGAACGGCTCTCTAATCCTGCACTTTCATTATATGCCCATTGTTTCCCTCGTTTAGACCTGCTATAAAGTTCATTACAGTAGAGGCAAGTCTCATCGGAATCTTCACTAGGCTCATCAGACGTAAATCTTAGGTTTACCTTTGCACGTTTAGCGGATTCTCGCAAGGATTTGACCGTTTCTCCAAAACTTTACTCTTCAGCTCGGTGAGATATTAACTGCTCGTTAATATCTGAGAGTCCTCATGTTTTCTTTTGCACTAACGTTACTGTGAGGAACATGAAAGTGGTGAAACGTCCACTGACCTTACAAAACCTTGTAGCACGAATGAAGTTGTTGCGGTTTCTTAATTTATGTTTGACGATTTGATTGTTACTACAGACGATTTTGATGTTTCCGTCAGATAGCCCTGATGAGGTAGATATGGTGTCCTTTTCTGAAATATTGTAATAAATAAGTAATCCAGTAATGCAATAAACCAGTTGTCCTGTTGATGTAGGTGACACATTTTTTTGTGAATTGGTGACTTGGGCTGTTATTGTCTCCTTCGCAGTAGGTGGTGTCTTCGGCATTTCAGTATTTCCGTGCAAGAGAACCCACTACATATGTGTGGTATAGCAGCTCTACTCATAAGCTTCATGGAAGAGGCTTGCAATCTGATATTGCATTACTACTCTACCAGGATGCAGCTTTAACCAATTACTTATAGCTCTGTAGAGGGCCATACAATCCTATATCGGGATTCCAATATCAATTTTTTGCCTTCATTATTTCTTTCAGAATAACAAAAAACTTCTCCAGTTCTGGCTTGTTGCCTCTGGCAATCGCAAAAAAATATCTGGATATCTGTTCCGAAAGCCATGCAGCCATTCCCAGCCCTTCATTTTTTTTCTCTTTCGAAAAGCTATTGTCAATCTTATTCACCTCGGCTGGCTGAAAGGTATGTTTCCTGATTTCACCGCAAACTAAACTAAAAAGTCTGGACTCTAACAAGTAACGTACGCCACCAGATTCCTTTCAAGATACAAGGGGAATGTAACTTCAAAACGACCAACGCCTTTTTGGACACCTTTGGCTCTTTTATTAGTTCCTTGAGCCCTTCTTCTTAAAGTTTCTTGTCAACTCCAAACGTTTTCGCAGCTTTCATCCATCCCATTTTTTTTATTAACAGCCTCGATAGCACGCTGCATGCATATTTCATCTCAAGATTGACAATTACTTATGCGTTTATATTCGCCCATCAACCTTTATATGAAGATGAACAAATGGCATTTCACTTGATTGTTAAAACTAAAACATATCTCTAACTGGATATAACATGTATTGTGGAGCACTAAGGTAAAATAGCATAGTATGTCATTTTACCTTCAAGCATGATATTTCATTTTACCCTTAATATGGGGTTCAGACTGCGCCGAAATTACGTAATTTTGAATTATTTTCTGAAATCACCATCGAAATCAGGTAATTTCCCATACATTGGTGTAATATCAAAATCACGTGATTTCGACGTAATTTGGATGAAATTACATGCAAAATCATGTGAAAATTAAAGAACGTACTCATCCAGCGACATTCAGCCATGTATTTTTCCCTTTTTCTATTAATCACCATTTATGATTAATGCGCTCACTGTAGTCATTTAAGAAGTTGTGTAATACTTTTGTTCTTGCAATTGCATTTAGTAAAATAGAACTCTGGCGTTGCAAATTTAAAATCCTTTGAATATGATGTCATCGCTTTCTTCGATAATAATACCTTTTCTTACAAAAAATAATATTTATAATGTTTATCTTTTTTTTTCAATGTCTATTTCATGGAGTAATATTTTTATACCTATATATATTTTTCATTTTTTTTTCCCCTAAATAAAAAGTAATTTTGACTGCCTCACTTCACTGAAATTTAACATTTAGTACTTTATATTTGATATAAATGACAGTTGAAATCATCTCAGTAGCAATGTGAACACCCTCGCATGATTTCAAAGTTACCTCGTCAAAATTACGTAATTTCGACGCGGTCTGTACATGGTATAAATCTAGTTGGACATTTTTAGCAATAAAACATGATTAACAGAGAGGAAGTAACTAAAACTAATACGCACATACATAGCGTTATGTTCTTACATTTTTACTACAGTAACACATTTTTCACAAATCCCTTTGGTTTTTCCTAAAAACAAAATTTTGATTCTTCACTTTAAAGTATCCGTTGTAACTGATGCACTCTTTGAAGTATTGCTTTCACAGAAACTTCCAAAACTCACAAGATCTTTCCCAGCTTTACTATCTGTTAGGTCTGCATTAAGTGACGTTAGTGCCATCTTTACGCATGGGCCCGCGGGACCCAAGGCCAGAGCCCCACGATCCATGGGGCCCCTAGCCTTCGCGACCAACCGATGACCAATTCTTCAACCAGTAAGACAACCTATTACGAGTTTGTTTAGCTGTTAGAGTTTGGCTACTGAAAGTAGATCGTGGGATTTATTCAAACTCCTATACATGGCAACACATGTTCATACAAAGTAACGTATACGGACTGTGTTTGCAGCCCAGTACTATTTAAATTTCCGGAATTTTTTCATGGTATACTTTCAGTAGTCAAACTCAATGTATTTGGTTATCAGCCTTTTTTTTGTATTATCGGTTCATGTTAGGTCTAACGCGCACTGGAGACTTTAAATGACGCAACTATTTTGGTCACTGTCGCCGTCGTGTCACCACGGGCTTGTTTAGCTCGTGCAGTGAGTAACTGGAAATATAAAAATTCATGTTTTATATCACCATTCGTCAATATAAGCAGCTGTGATATGTGTATTTGTCATAAGGATATAGAAAACATCAACGAAAGCAACGCTGTTGGGTCCTTCCAATTTGGCGCGAAAGGCTGTTTAACGAAAAATTTCACTTAAAGTTTGATGAAGTATGCTCCTGTCCTGCAATATTCTTTTGATATTTCTATATGAGTATTGAAAGATTTGATGATTTACTAGCTCTATAGCATCTCTCAAAAAAATGGCAGTCAAGTGGCGGCAAAAATGTTACCAGTGCATACATAGTCATCTAAACGTGAAGGGGCGGTGATATTTTCGTCACCCAAAAGTTGATAGCGGGAGAAGCCAAAAATCACCTTACTGTCACGTCACTTCCTGCGCGCATTTACGTTAGAGCCTATTGAAATGACATGACGGTGGTGACAAAAAGCCTCCAGTGCGCGATAGGTCTTAACATACTTTACGTTATTATTCCTGTTGATTACCCAAAGTATTTTAGAAATTAATTTCCGTTAGGAGGCTCCCATGTCCTTAAGTACCCAGGGAGCCCACTTGGCTAAAGACGGCCATTAGTGACGTGCTCCAAAAATTGCACATTTCGATTGGATATAAGGCCACTGTGTTATGTTATCCTAGTATGTCATTTTAAGGTCAATTAAAACAGACTCGTATACATTTACAATATATGCGTTGCAAAATAATAAAATATTTTCTCATTGGACTACGGTAAATTTCCATTAGAGTTTATTTAATAGAAAAACTAGAATTCTATTATAAAGATTTACTTAAACCTATTGTATTTTTTTTTTGTTTATATTTCTTATGAATTTTCTACAAACGGAACTAGTTGAACACCCCAACTATTTTAATAATAAAATTTATCTGATATACACTGATAGAATGGAATGGAATGGATTGGAAGGATTGGACAAAGAGAAAGACACATAAGGGACCCAGGCCATTACAAGGCTCATTGTGCACCTCAAGATTTATATGAAACATTGTTCATAAATTCCAGCCGGTGGTTCTAACAAAATTTTGAATTGGCCCACAGCCTTCCTACCCCCGTTCATGCAGTTTATTAGGAGGTGTGAGCCAAGAAATTTTATCGTTTACCGAAGAAAACCGAGACCAAAATCTCCTCCACTACGTACAGGATTGTCAGCAAGTTCGATACTGTATATGCAACTCCTGAGAAAGGAGTACCCAGTGAGAATATACACAAGGGCTCTCAGGGTTGGTTTATTTTGTGCGAACAGCTTTTTCGTAGAACTTGGGTTGGGTTTATCCCACAATTTTTTTTTTACTATCCATGGCGTCATCTAACTAACCTGTTGGCAGTCAGCTCAGGCCGCATTATTATAGGTAGATAATATATGTTGGTGCAATCTCGATTATAAAAATCTTACTACTTTTAAAGTAGGCAATTTAGTGTCAATTTAGTGCCTAAAAAGTTCAATAAAGCATTGAATAAAGTAAAGTAAGAAAACACAATTCTTTTAGAATTTTTTGTAGATTTTTTTATTAATAAAAGTGGTAAAATCTATAAATAAGAAGTAAAAAAGCTAGAATTGGTCTAAGACCAATTCTTATGATACACTTTAAAAAATTGGCACAATTGTTACCACAAAGCTTAGGTATTTTTCCCTGTAATGTAGGGATTATTCTCTAAAATGTATTGAATATGCCCTACATTTTAAGGAATATTTCCTACATTTTAGGGAAAAATACCTAAGTTTTGTGGCAGCAATTGTGCTTATTTTTTACAGTGTACTGTAGATGAATGCCCGTATGTAATATTTTAGTATGGCCACCCATCTGTGATATTTTGATTTTTGAAATGGTTTTTCGCACATATTTCGTCGAACAGTAAAAATGTTTATGACCAATTTTATAAGATTTCGTATTCTGAAGACTGATCGTTTTCACAGTATACGTAAAAAACATAAATTTTCCTATGGCAACACCAAGAATGAGCTGCCCCATTTAGTCCATTTTTGAACTTCTATTTATAATTTTTATAAAAACGACGTGTACATAATTTGAGGTCTTCATGTCGACACGTACTAAGGCAGCGTCCAAATATATAGTGAAAATCGAAAGTTTCATATGGCAACACCAAGACCCATTTAGTCCAGTTTTGAAATTTCATTTACTATTATTATGAAAACACAATGTAACAAATTTTAGCTCCCTAAGTAAACACGTTTTCTGGCAATGGCTAAATATATAGCGAAAAACGACATTTTTGTATGGCAACCCAGCGAAGGAGTTGCACGATTTCCCCATTTCTGAACTTAAACTTACTTAATGGTTAGGAGACCTCTTTGACAATATCTTGTGGATATTGGCGCATTCCTCCCAGTTCCAGGCTCCTTTCGCTTTGATTCATAATCTGGGTATCTTTGCCCTAGAACTTGTCTTCGTACTGACGCAAGTAGCCTATAGCATAGATGGCATAAGAACTAGATGTCGCATAGCATACCGTAGAAAAGTATACAGATTTTAAATGGCTGGTCCATTCCGGAATAGACCACAACATGTTTCCGAGACATCGAGAACAAATGTTGCTTTGACAGCAGTTTTGTATACATTTGACCGACTGCCTCAACATGGTAGATGCGGGAAAATATGAATCACTCGACGTAAAACTCATCATTTTTCTTTTCATGTTGATGTACTGATTAAAGTAAAGGAATGTTGCACTGCACATCATATTCGGTGCGGTGGGAGGGACGTAAACGTTACTTCTTTCTTGTCTCGTTTTTGGAAATACTTTTTATTTTGCTGTAGTTATTGGGATTTGATTTGATTTAAAAGAAACAACTTTATTAAATTCATTTGCCCCTGAGAATAATTTTTTGGAATGGTATTGCATGACGGCTTTGCACCAATAAATATTCTCCTATCGAACTTAACAATTTTCCTAGAAATTTACAAACTTTGACAAGCGACATACGAAGTCTAGACACGTTGAACAAAAATATGCAACGCATTCCTAGAATATAAAATTAACGATGCCTCGACTTGGCACTTGATGACGTGCCCAAAGGGTAAGTGGGCAATGCCTCGCTCCATACATAATCACCATTACCACGACCCGATGAAAGGAAGGCCACAATTTTTTTTTAGAAACTTACGGGAAAGTTCTTCCTTCGAATTTTCATGCATTGGCCGAGGCCGAGAGCTCTAATCAATGATGCCTTCCATCAGGGAAGGCCTCAATTTTTTCTTGGAATTTTAATGGAAAATTTTTCCCTAGAATATTTACATACGCACATTTGGAGGGCGACAACAACTGCTATGAGCGTAGACGCGTAGCCAAGCAATAAACAAAAAATATTCTAGTAAATTTCTAAGAAAAAATTGCGGCCTTCCCTACATCGTCGAAGCACAGTGCTGCCAACAATTTTTTCTAAAATCGGTTATATAAGTTTTAAAAATCGGCTATATAAGTTTTAAAAATCGGAAAATTCCAAACTCCGTTCTATACAAAATAATGCAAACTCCTCGAATGAATATAAATAGAAAACCAGCAAAAAAGGTCTCGACGAGAGTACTATCGAGTGGTGTACTCATTTCCTGATTCAGAAAACTTTCTCGGGACGTTTTTGTCACTCCAGTTACTACATTTAGCATATATTTCTTCCGTTCTTTCTTTCATGGACATTAGTGCTCTGTTGTCAATATTTTTCTCATAAAGCCAATTTCCACGACGACGCACCAATTTCGCACAATCACGAACGGTCTCGCCGAGAGTACTATCGAGTGGTTTGGTCTTCCCAGTTACTACATTTCGCACATATTTCTTCCGTTCTTTCTTTCATTGACATTAGTGCTCTGTTGTCAATATTTTTCCCTTAAAAAGCCATTTTCCACGAGCACCAATTTCGCACAATCACGAGCGGAAAAGAGGTCTCGCCAGGAGTACTATCAAGTAATGTACTCTTCCCAGTTACTACATTTCGCATATATTTCTTTTCCTTTCTTTCTGTCAGGGACATTAGAGCTCTATTGTGAACAATTTTCTCATAGAAAGTCATTTTCCATGACGCACCAATTTCGCAGAATCACGAGGGGAAAGTGGCTTCACCGTGAGTATTATCGAGTGGTGTATAATTTCGCAGATATTTTTTCCGTTCTTTCTTTCAGGGACATTAGTGCTATATTGTGAACATTTTTCTCATAGAAAGTCATTTTCCAAGACGCACCAATTTCGCACAATCACGAGCGCAAAAATCCACTTTTTCATCCAAGGAAGTCCCTCAAAATACATTCGATTACAAAACCAAAATCGGCTGAAAATATAAAAATCGGCTAAAAATCGGGTGTCGGCTAAATGGCGAATTCTTCCGGCTAAAAGTATAAGAAATCGGCTAAATTTAGCCGATTTTCGGCTAAAATGGTACCTCTGTCGAGGCATTGTTAATTTTATATTGGAGCGAGGCACTGGTCTGTATGTTATTAGTTTGTCTATGGCCTCTTTGCCGACAGCTTGTATACATTTGCACAAAGTTAAAATGATTTATTCACGTACACAAACTTTGCGGTTCCCTTCCTTTACTTCTCTATTCGTAGATTATGTCCAGTCAACACAGCGCCCGATTTATTGAATGAAGATCACGGAATATGTAGTGCTGTGCATCATTCCTTTAGTCTGATCAGTACGGCAACATGAAATGAGAAATGATGATAGATATGTCGAGTGATTAATATTTTCACGCATCTATCATGTTGAGGGAGACCAAATGTGTACAAAACTACTGTTAAAGGAACATTTGTTATCAGCACCTCTGAAACATGTGGTCTATTCCGGAATGGACCAGCGCAGCGTTTTGAAATCTGTATACTTTTTCTGGTACTCTATGCGACATCTAGTTCTTATGCCATCTATGCCTATAGGGTATGATGTGGGATGATATGTTGAACATGAGTAATTTGAAACAGTAACTTCGCTTATGAAAACCATGCTGTAATTTCTCAGCTGGTAGCACTGACTTATAACAATGGACTGAGAGTATTGTCATTTTCCTATAGGAAAGCATGGCACAAGTTTTATAGTTCTCTCTTTCGCCCTATGGCGGAGTTGGAGCTACCAATACAAAGTATTGCATTCTGGAACGTTTGCTCATGCCATTTGATGTTTTTATGTTGGCTACAGATCCAATCACCTCAGAAGGAATAAGGTAAAGATAGTGTTTACCATCCTCCGTCTCTCTTGCCCATAAGCAGGATTCAGTTAAGAATAACTTTTGAAAATTAAAGTCGTAATGAGTTTAATTCTTTATACGCGATTAAAATATCACTTGGCCGCAAGAAAATATATTTTTTTAATTAAATTCGACTTACGGGTGTAAAATTTCATCTGATTGATTGAGTTTTACATGTTTTTTATGTAATCGTTTTAAAAAGTGCTCTAACGATGATATACAGAAACACAATATTTTTTGTGCCACATGAAATAGCAAATCGCTCAGTCCATTGCTATAAGTCAGTGGCTGGTAGGTACTAAAACATATTTTTAATTAATGTTTATGACCCGCTAGGATGATTTTATGTATAGTTTCCCAATTGTTGAAGGATTGTTCTTGTCGTCAATAGTACACTGTTGCTAGATCAAGCTAAATTAGTTACTTCTTTCATAATATTAGCTCTTTAATTATTATACTCTTCTTCTAATTTTATACAATTAAAACATATAAAAGTAACTTGTACAATATTGTAACTAAAACAAAAGTAATTTTTTTTTTTTTAATTTTATTTCAGATCAGAAAATCCTTCACTATGGTGGGATAAAGGTTGCGCTCATTCACTGCAAATTTGGTTTGCGCAGCGACTACATGTAGTAGGATCAATTGGCCTTGTTGTAGCGTTTCTACAATTATTCGGTCTCATCACATCAATGCTGCTCTTTTGCACAGTAAAACATAAACGAGAATCGCACACTTATAAGTCTTATTCACCATCGATCGATCCAGCAACGCGAACAAGTAGTTGGGAAGATTAGGATTCTCTCTCTTGTTTTCAGTTTAGTTAACTTTTTGTTTGTTTTTTTTTTAATTAAACCAATTACCTAAATGGCTACATAAATTTATTGTTTTTAAATGTTAAAAATGTAGAGCCAATATTGCAGTCTTGTATTTTAGATGTTTTCGATTTTCACTTTATTTTTTCTTTCTTAAAGGATAATAAATGTTTGAACATTTTTCTTGGAAAAAAAAAGCATTAAAAAGACCTAGATATACCTACTAGGAAAATTGATTTTTCAAAGGAACCCTAATAGAGGTCTAAAATGTTTTTGCTCTAATGAACAAAATTACTGGAGCTCGAATTTTCATAACTACTATGTATAATAGTTTAGACTCAAAAATGACACTAGAGACTTTTCAAAGTAACTACCACAGACTACAGTTTAAACAGACTATACACTATTTATATACATAGTTGTAGACTAAGTGTTATGATAGAGTCGTAAGTAGTCATTTATAATAATTGTAATAAATTAAGGAAGAACGTTTTTATATTTAAATATATCAAAAATGTGCCAAATATAATGTAGACGTGCTGCATCAGTGCACGGACTCACAATGCGATCTAGTTTTTAGAAAGATTTATTTTAATTATCGTAATTTTTCTGTTCAATATTATATTAATATTAGTTATGTTGAAGTATTAAGCTCTTATGACTACAAATTTTGTATATAAACATTTATTTCATTAAAGCGGTTAAAAAGTATATTTCTTTTTATTTATAAGCAGTGCCGTAACCAAAAATGTTAGCACACCCTGTAAATTTCAGGAGCCCGCACAGTGTTCCGCTTAGAATACGCTAGGAGGACAAAAATCTAATTTGTTTATTATTTGGTTCTAAAAGCCTTGGTTATCATAAATAAAAAGTATTTACTATTTATTTTAATGAAAACTTTTATTACTGTGAGATTACTTGAATATCTGAAAACAAAAAAATCGGTTTCATTGTAAAACTAATTTTATTAACGACAAATGGTAAACAAATATTTACGATATTCTTAGAATAAAAGACGAATTTAAAAAAGTATATATACATATTAATATAAATATATTGTTATTTTCATTTACAAGGTAAAAACTAAAACAAAAGATCATATCAGAAAATTAAGAATAAATTAAAACTATTCTTTGGCAGAATAGCTTTCAGAATCAACTTCTGGAAATATCCATGGAAATATCAGACGGTGGATCTCGTAGATTAGCCAATAATTTTGAAACTTCAGGAGAAAATGAGCCAGGGCTCTTTTTGGGTAATTCCCGGAATGTATTTATGACTGGATCAGATGTTATCAAAAGCATTGTAAGTAAGTCTCTATTAGTGGATGTTCTAGAGTCTTTGCGCGTATGTAACTCCTTCTAGCGCCGGCAATCCTTGTTTCAGGCTTCTTGAGGTTCCTCAGATAATTGGCCTATGGGAGCAATACAAGATTTAATTACATATGTGCTGTGTGTTAAAATTTTATGCACAGTTACTGCTAATTACTCATCCAAGTCTATCGATCTAAAAGTCGACTCTCTCCTATAAACACTTACTGCACACAGAAAAATTTGGGAGTAAACTTTAATATTTTTTACATTACATATATGACCAAATCTTTTTTTTATTAAAATTTAAGCATCCCTAAAACTTAAAACTTTATGCCCGATGTTAATCCTGTTTGGTATTAAAACCTTTTAATGTTTTTTGTATTAAATTGTAATAAATCTTAAATTACCTTTCTAGTATGAAAAAGATTAATAATTAATACACTATTTTATTAAAAGTTAATTACTAAATTATTAACTTTTAATACTTTAAATAATTAGTTCCCAATATGGGTTAAGATTAAATTCCAATCCTATGTGAAAGATTCTGCATTACAGAGTAATGTCTCCAAACATTAAAATATAACCTGGGAACTAAAAATGCTATGGGAATTTATTTCAATAAAATAACTTTTCTGAAAATGTAACGCATTTATTATTGTTCTGTTAAATTTTACAAAATTATGTTCATTTTTTCTCTTATAATATACATTTTTCCATTCTTTCGTGATATTTTGCTTTCAAAACTTTCGGTTATTTTTAAATCAGAGAAGATAATGTTACCTAGTTTATTTAAATTATAAATTTCATATGAATTGTGAAATTTGTCATAAGTGTAATCGTGTTGATTAACCAAAAATATAATATTTTTCTCCTTTTGTAGTATTTGATGTATTTCAAAAAATTTGTTAGTAAAATAAACAAATAAGCCGGGTTTATAAAAATACTCTGTTTTCACCCATTTTACACTAAAAAGTTCATTCTGTTCATTTATGTCATATTTCGATATGTTTTCAGTTAATTTTTTCTTTTTTCCTATCAATAAGGGAAATTCTAAGAAAGAATTTTGATTGATTTCTTGGTGACGAAAGGCCATAGTTTTACAAATGTTTTTAAAATTGTTAGTTTGGCTGCAGATTGCCTTAAACAACTTATGTTTAGCTTCATATCGCATGGCGCTAAAATAAACAGGGGGCCCCATTTTCCTTATTATTCCAGGGTAGTGCGTCAAAAAGTGATACTTTGGAATTAACTCTGCTTTAAAAAAATTCATTACACTTTCTAAGTGTAGCGAGATTAAGTTACTCAAAGTGACTATATCTTCATTCCGAATTTCATAAGAGAAAACTATTTCCATTATACTTAAAATAGTTTGAATACATTGCCATAAAATTAAGAGATCTTTTAAGAAAATATCACCGAATAACAAAGGAAAATGAATCATTAAACACTTCAATTGGGAAGCATTTTGCCCAATATTTGACTTTTCCAAGTTAATTGTAGAAGGTTGATTTGTACTTTCTAATATACCAAAATTATAAAATTTTATTCGACAATTTATTTGCTCTAAGCTTACAAATTTATGTTTAATGAAAAAAGAAAAAACCCGCTTCAAAAGAAATGGTACAACACCTTCCAAAATGTCGTGCATTGGGTCCACCGAACAATCTTTAAAGATGTTAAAATATTTTAGATCATTTAAAATACAATATTTTTTTAACCCTTTACTTAGTTTGTAGTCAATATTTTCTGTTTGTCTTAGCGCTACTTTGTTTATAATACTTTTATAGTTTTCTAAATTACTCAGTTTGCTAACTACTTCTTTTGTTAAGGTGCGCGTTTCTTCTTTACATACTTCACAAATTCTGCAAAAAAAAGAAGCTTGGAAAGATGTAACGAAGCCGAAAATCATATTGGCACCTAAATTGTCAGTTACAAAAGATATAAGACAGCCTTTTAAAATTTTTCCGTCAACAATAATACCATTATTTTCGAGTGATTTTAGATCATTAATAATTGGAGAAAAAATATCGTTGATACTGTTTGTCTTCAAGTCATCTGAATGAAACAGAGAAATTAAATAAATGTTTTGCAATTTTGAAAGAAATTTTGGGCAAATATTCATGATTCTCATATATATAGCTCCAATTTTATGCACAGATGCCTTAATTCCTAAAGGATTACAAATTTCGAATTCATCAAAAAATAATTGTAATTGAAGAGTATTCTCGTTATTGCTTAGTAAGACGTTTTTATAAAAGTTTTCAGCGCAGCAGTAACCTTTTAGAGCAGAATCATCGCAAATGTGTGTTTTACTGTTAAAATAACAATTTTTAAATTTCGAATCTTTAAATAATGATATTAAGGTATTCTTTATTGGAATATATTGAAATGTACACGCGACTTTAATTGGAACAGGTAATTTAGATAAGTTATCAATTTTGCTTTCGAAACGTGTGCCTAGGCACAGTTCAATAGGTTCTACATAGCTTTGAGAACTTTTAATGATTTGTTGTCTTTTGTATCTAGTAGAAACTTCTAACAACTTTGTAATAATAAATCTAGAAGATGACTGAATTGTCTCCCTCACAAAGTTACTTTGTAATAAATTAATTTCATTCGAAAATTTACTTTTATTAAAACAAGATATTTTTGATATCAGATCAATAATTAATTCAATCATACTTGTTAAATCTGAGTGTTTTAAATTAAATTCTTGCAAAGAACTGAACATTTTCTCCAAATATTCATCTAAATTAATACTTTCGTATCATGCACTTCAGGATTATTCACATACTATACTATGTGGGAAATTTGAGAATAAGAATTCTCACATAAAAAACAAAAATATTCCATATTTTAAAAAACTAACTATCCCAAACTCTAGTGTGAAAGTAATACCAATGCTAAGGTAGAATTACGGAAAAATACGCAAATGAATTTCGTTAAGACGACTAGTTAATTTGCAATTTTCTTTTTGCTCATAAATATAAAATTGAAAAAAAGTTAAGAAGAATTTTAAGCTGTCATTATAATTTATATCAAAAATAAAATGTACTTTAAAAAGTATGTCAAATACTTCACTAAAGCTATATGTTAATGGAATGTTAATTAGATTATGACCATCTATAACAACGAAAAATTGATCAATAGCTGCTCGATTAGGTCCAATGCCTAAAATAAACGGATGTATATTTAAATATTCCGTGCCAGTTATATGTTCCTAGATAAAGAATAATAAATTATTGGTAGGTATATGTATTTATATGAAATTATGTAACTTTTTACCTTTTCGTATAAAATGAAATGTTCCACCTGTTGAGCAAAAGTGTCACGGCTTTTCGAAAATTTTCCACATGCCGTAGGAGGTAGCAGCTTTAGCAAACATAATAGACTCAAAATGGAGTTCGGCCAATCTGTAAATATAAAGTTCGGTAAGAAACTATCAGAGCTAAATGAACTGACAATTAGATAATTACCAGGATCTCCACAAATTATTTCTTGATGCCCAAATGATTTTAAAAGTCCAAATACATTATCTTTAATTTTGTTTAAAGCTGTGTCCAATTTCTCCTTCGGAAACTCTCCAAAACAAAGATTATATTCATAAGATATCTAAAAAAAATAATTAGAGTTTATAAAATAGAAAAAAAATTGAAATATATTACCAGACTAGCATCGATGAAGAAAAATGGAAAGCTTTCTTGTAAGTTAACATTTGGTTTTAATAATAAATATTTGCGGGCTTCAAGTGTTGATTTTAGTTTACATTTGATTTGTTCATTCTGCATCGGAGCGACGGCATGCTTTAAAAAATCCACTGCTTGCTCCTCTTCGTAACATCAGAATTATCAAGCTTCCTTCTCGAATTTTTAAAACATCCTTCTATTTGTCGTCTCTTCGATTGGACGTTTTTGAGTTTTGTCACTAAATACCCGCCTTTTCCATCAAAAAACAGATCCTTTAAAATAAAACATATATAGGTATATATATAATATATATCTTAATAATGATACCCTTTTTAATGCAATCTACTAATTCCTACTAACCACCACATGGACCATGTAAAAAATAAATAAGTTTGAAATTTTGAATGGCATGAATTACATTACTCAATCTAACTAACCATCTTCTTTTGCAAATGAAACAAAAAAAATGTGTCTGTTAATTAATAAATTTACTACATATTAAATAAGAAATATACAAGTTGTAGCAGATTAAACCTCCAACTTTATGTTACAAAAACCACAACTACCATGTTTTTTAACAACTTTTAGAGTTTTACATTTAAAATTATTCAACACTAAAAATGATTTTCGGATAATTATTGTATGTACCTACGAGTACATAAATGTCTAATAGGTCGTTAAATGCAAATCGGAAATGTTTAGCGTAAAATTATTTTATATGTGAAAAAATTAAATATGGTAAAAATCACGCAAATATTATAAAACATCAGAATCATTTATACACAGTCTTTTTCACTTTACCAAATAGAAGTCGGATTTATTTCATATTTAATGGAAATACGCTGTATAAAAACTAAAAAGTTTAAAAGTTTAAGTTTAACTTACTATACCGTCAAATTTACTATTGTTAGTTCTGTAGGCAGGAAAAAGATTTACACATGCATGAGCTAGTGAAATTTTCTGTTCTCTTTCTGGATAGAGACCAAACAATTCTTCCATAAAGGAAACAGCAAGATTAACAAATATTCTCCTCGACTTATCTGTTAAAATTGAGTTGGCCTCATATTCTTTCAGAATATAGCCAGCATTATTTTTTATAATGAATGCTTTTAAATCCTTAGACAAAGCAAAAAATATTATCAAAAAGAATATTAATTAGTAAGAATGACTTTACCCCGCTTGTTATAAGCAGCGACGAGCCCATAGCTGCGTTACATCTCTTAATCTCTTAATAGCCCCTATTTCTTTTTGTGACGTACTAGTACTCGGTGTCTCTTGAATATTTGTCTCATCCGAATCTACAAAACAAATACATTTCGGAAACCAGCAAATTATTCAAAGAAGTGTATAGTAATACATATGTGAAATAAAACAGCTGACTTTGAATATTTTAATGCTCGTTGAAAAAGTATATAGAATTGATATAAACCGCGAAGAGGTTTCACAGGGTTCTGAAGTTACAGGGTGTTTCAGTAAACCTAGGTAATATCCTAGAAACCTGTAACCATAAACTTTAAACCATTAGCTGTATCACTTCTATGTATAAGATATAAGCAAAGTTTAACAAAATCTAACGCAATGTGAACAGGTATATTAGGATTATAACTGGCCTTAAAACTTAATTAACACTAAAAAAAATGTTATTGATCTCCATTAAAAGTAAAACAAATCATACAAGCGCGTGTATTGGACAAAAATCATATAAAAAGAAATAAATACATACCGTACATATCACAAAAACAGAATGAATAGCAAATATATATGTAACTACATTAGATATGTTTTTACTCACCACTTTTCATGATCACTTTTAAACTAAACCGGTGATGAGAAAAGTTTTCCAACACTTCAAGAAATATATCTTCCGGAACTGTAAATCCGTCTTGATGTGCTGTCTTTACCTGATAAAACAAAATCGGAATATAATAGCCCGTTTTCCGATGCACCACTCACTTTTATGTATTTTTTTTTGCACTTTCCAATCTAATATAAAATGACATTGGTACTTTTTACATGCTTTAACTTCAAGTATCGCCAACGAACTGAACTGACGCTTCTAGAAATCGTACAATGTAGAAAGCAATTAAAATCTAATCCTCAGAGGCATTAAAGTGTAATACCGACTTAGGTTAAAGTGCAAGCTTTAATGCCGCTACGAATTATATTTTAATTCACACGTGGCGCTTGTAATCCTTACGAAGATTTAAATTCAATTCTAATGCTCAAGTTGCTTAAATTGTAACTCTGAATGCTATTAAACACTTGTTTCTAATTACAAAAGAGTAAATTTTAATCTTTGTCCAAAACAAATTAGTTTAAAAGTATGTTAATATCCGAATGAACTTAAATTCTAATGCCAAAGTATATTAAAAAAAAGTTGTAAGTTTTTCAAAGATTAGATTATTATGCCCAGATTTTTCTGTGTGTGGGCTTTACAACAATTATGTTCCAATTCGAAGCTTTCGTTTTAAGCCGTCCAAATGTCAATGGTTAACCAGTGAGATTCGTCATATTACGGCTGCGAGAGATTTTCTTTTTAACCGATACAGACAAACGCGTTGTCCTGTGTTGCTCTCCAGGTACAAAATGTTCCGCAACAGAGTTAGAACTTTAACTCGATCCGCAAGGAGAGCCTATTTCAGAGATAAATTAAATACCAATATTGCTCCTAAAACCTTATGGAGGAATATTCGCAACTTGGATGTATTCGGTCAGGAATCTTCTGAGATAAATATTGATCCAGATGAACCGCAGCTTCTTCATCTCAAGCACCTGGCGTCAGTCCCATGATAAAAGACTTCTCTGTTGATGGTTTTGCTTTTTGCTGTGTTGATGAAGTTGAAGTGTTATCAGCATTACATGCAATTAAGTCAAATGCTGTAGGATCGGCTGAGTTGCCACCTAGATTCCTTAAATTAATTGCTCCGGAAATATTACGAGTTCTTACGCATATATTTAATCACTGTCTAACATATTCACAGTTTCCTGCCTGTTTGAAGCAGGCTTTTGTTCTTCCTATTCCAAAGAAGTCTTTCGCCTTACATATGGGAGACTTTCGTCCAATCAGTCTCCTTTGCTTGCTAGGAAAAATCTTTGAAAAGCTGATTTATTTGCAAATTGTGAATTATATAAACAGAAATTCTATTTTATCAACTTTTCAATCAGGATTCCGTCCTTCTCATCGTTGAAGGTAACTTCTGATATACATGAGTCCCTAGATGAGGACTGCCTTACATTACTTGTCCAGCTCGAATTTAGCCAACCCAAATGAAACGAAAGTGTTACTGAGACTAAGCAAGCCAACCCTGTCAATTCTCACTGGACACTCTTCTCAGGGGTCACCAGCATAGGATGGGGCTTGTTGAAGATCCGGAATGTAGAGGATGCGGAGAGGAAACTGAAAAGGTGACACATTTTCTTTGTCACTTTCCGCACCCTCAGGAAAACCTCATTCCTTAGCTCACACATCCTGAAAGTACTGAATGAAGCCGGAAAGAACCGTTGGGGGCCACTTTTGAATTTTGTTAGAGCGTCCGGTTGGGACTTCTTAGCAATTGCTCATAAGTCTGGAAGCTGAACAATAGGACTTGTTGTAGCCTACGTTCCAGGGACCCTTTTCGGATCCCAACCTCGTTTCAATCCAATCCCAATCTATCCTTATGTAATACACTAATACACGCTCCATATGAGGTTTCTGGAGAAAATTGTTCTTATTACTGCCAAAGTCTGCCGTCTGCCATCGCAACTGTGTTTAGCCCTTAATTCGTATCCTATTCCTTGCTTCATTCTGTTCTGTTGCATTCTGGGGCTTGTTCTCCTCTTTTAAAAGCTCAGAGCTCAAGCATAAATATTTTCAAGCGCATTCAAATGAAAATATTAACGCACAAGCAACCCCATAATATTTCATTGTAATGCATCCTATTCAAACTGAGGAGGCGAGATAACTGTGTACTACATAGTAGTATTTTTAATTCTATGCGCGATTGTTTTAAATTTTTTTTTTTCTTTATTAAAATTATTCTGACCGTATTAAACAGAAAATTAGTATTATATAAATTGAATTTTTCCTCATTTTTTCAGTCGTGTTAAGCCGAAATCGTGCAAATCGAGGGTTAGTTGACAATATTTATCGTTTGAATATGTTTTTTTTCAGACATTTTCGCTGGATAGAAAAAGTGCAAAAAACGCAGAAAGGGTTACATTTTGGGTACCCAATAACATATTCGAGCATTTCAGATCTAAGCATTTGGGCTTCATAAATGCAATATGAAAAATTAGTATTGATGACGTCTTTTTTGATAAAATTAGTAGTTAAATAAAAAAAAAACAGAGTTAAAATTCCAAAATTTTAATTTTGTTGAGCAAGAGCTTCAAAACGGGGAGGAGGAGGGATCATTGGAAAGGTCAAACGATTATTTATCTACCAAAGTTTAACTCATCATCATAGGGTGTAACGTTCAGAAGTTTTAGGGTGATCTATAAAAACATAACCAAATATCTATCCGTTACCTCTGAAACCGTTAGGATTCACCCTCTCCCATACAATTATTTGCTCGTCTAAGCATGACCTATCCGTAGCCTTCAGATTATACACCACTTACCGGACACGCTGATATATTAACTCCTATAAAATAACAAAATAGATAAAGTAGCAAACAGTACAACGAAATGTTGACCGCTTTTAGTTTGCCTCTCCTAAAGATTGCATCCACTTTATGAAAACTCACATAGTCAGTCCTTATTTAAAATAAATTTTTTCCTCCGAATTTTCTTGAAAATTTTTCATCAGACATTTGGCCAGCAGCACCCGAAAAAAAGTTGGATTGATTCGGTTTCTAGGCCGGTTTTCAATGTTGCCATAAGTGTCTATACGTTTCGGGTTTTGTTGTAAACTTCACTACACATTTTAGAAAAACACATTTATCGAAATTTTCGAAAATGTTTATACCTACGCTTTTCGACTTTTGATATGCAATTTTACAAGTTTTTTAATTTAATTTGTCTTAATTGAGAGTTTTGAAACGTTTTAAGGTAATCAACAGATAGATCTTGCCATTATGAATCATTTGATATGCATATATCTCATTTTTTTCATATTTTGAACATATCGACTTTTGATAAAGCGCTCCTCAATGTTTTGCGAGAAACGCGTGTGTATAAAGTATAACCCATTAAATATTGAAAAACTATTGTGAGAGGTAAAAGGTAAGCAAATTTGCATTTTAATTTTAATTTCTTACGTTAAATTTATGCATAAATAATTAATGTCAATTGCGCCTCTATCAAATTTTGACCATAAATTGAAAATGGTATGTTATGTGCTGAACATAGTTTTGTGTAAACCACGACGATTTATCAAAATAAATGTCAGTTCGCGACACCTGTAAAATTGTAAGGATTGATACCTACCTTTCGTAGTGATTCGCCACTTAGAATAAATTCATATAACAACATTCAACATGTGTACGTATTTATAATTGATTGATTGTAATATTAATGCAGTTGCAGTCCCTTTGATGTGGTTTTAGTATATTTTTCAAAGTACTGTTGCGAGCAAGGCCTTTGGTTCGTTATTTAAAACACAATATTAAGTATTTAATATACAAGTATTCCACTTCTAATCTTATAAAATTCACAATCCTTCAATTAATCAACTCAACTTTAATTATCGCTAATACTGTACTTTCAATTATCGCAATCCAATTACAACACTTTCGCCCGTTTCTTACTTTCACTTGTTAACACTGCAACGTCTAAGACAAGACTCTTTCTCTGGTGGTGACAACTGCTATTTTTATACCCTAGAAACTCTCCAGATTATTCTCGAGTGTTCTATTCCAGAATCATCTTGACTATTCTATTCCTGAACCTTCCCGAAGATTCCATCATTAATTCTCCGAACCTGAAGTCGTTTACTCTCCATTGCCAGTAGATGACACCAGTTGTCTCTTTCTATTGCATGTAACAGTACGAACGAACGCGTAGCCCTTGTGTATAGAAGTATTTATATAGTATTCGTGAAAAGGTTTATCCTTTGACTATAGATAGCGTCATGTTTATAATATTTCTCATTTTCCTTAAGGGTCTCCATTTAAAAACTAATTACGTAGGTAGTTAAGCTAAAGTAACAATGTTATTAAATTTAACACTAACTCAGAAAAATTTGAACACGGTGGCGTCTTTTTTTAATATGTTCGCTCCCCCAAATGAGTAAATCTAGATACGCCTCTGAGGCTACCGTCCCATTCCATTCCGCTTCCAATTCATTAATTTGGATATTCTGTGCCCAGAAGAGCCTTCAACGTTTTGCCATAATAAGCAGGAGCCCCATCGAACTGGAACTGCATATCTCACCTAGTTAGGTCTATCTTCAACTGAATTTAGGACGTCCTCTTCCACATTAACCGGCTGACCTAATAACTCTTGAATAACCTTCCACATTTTCATTCATTCATATGATTCGTCCAACGGTTACATGGATCTGCTGATTTGGAAGCCGACTACGGTATTTTTGAAAAGTTGCAAAGGCGTTTAAATTACAGAATTCATAAAAAAATGCATGGCGACGTACTCATCCATTGAAAATCTTATAGGGTTTATTTACTCTAGAAGTTTCTATGCTGACTTGAGACAAATAATAAAAGTAAAAGTAATTACACTGGCTCTTAATTTGTTTAATATGGAGCGTCTTGATTCAGTCACTTCATGAGCATTCCAATCATTCCTATACTAATTAGTTCAGGCCTCCAAGAAAAGGCGAGCTGTTTTTCAACAACCAGTTTGATTGCATAATTTTCTTCCTTCTTCTAAAATTTAAATGAACAACCAACATAATAATTATTATTATACGCTACATTATGAAGTCATAACTTTGTCATTCTGTTTGTAACGCATATTAATAATGCTGCTCAAAATGGATTTTACACCTACGCAACTTTTATATACTATTTCACAAATGGACTAAACCGGACAACCCCTTCTTGGTGTTGCCGTATAAAAATTGAAGTTTTTTATGCATACTGTGAAAATTATCAGTCATTGGCGTTTTTATTGTATACTGAAAAGTTTTTTGAAATATAAAATCCTATGAAATTTGTTATAGTCATTTTTACTGTCCGACGAACCATGCTAAGATATTGATGCGAAGAACCATTTTAATAATAAAACTTACACAGAGAAATTACATACGGGCGTTCATCAAGCGTATCGTAAAATTTGCTCTCTAGTTTTTTCGAGTTTATCCGTAATTTTTATTGAGAATAATTACTCTACTTCAATCGAGCGACAAGCATAAACATCTGAAGTCTAATATGTGTTATTGTCACGAAAGCTACTTCAAAATCTCTTACTTTTGTAACTGTCTAAATATGACAACTATGGCCGGCTGTCAATATGCTGCCATAAGCACATTGGGTACATTCACCGACAGAAAAATAGTGACATAATGCCACTTTCAAAACCCTCGAGAATACTTCACAAGCCATGAAACAGACTCCCTCCCTACCACATGAGAGCCCCAACGGAGTCCTAACATACTAAAATATTTACAGTGTTCTTATGTAAAACTGACAAAAGTTTGATTTGAATAGCTCCTCCGCCCTAAACTACTATTCATACAGAAAAATGATGTTGTGATAATCTTAAGCTTGCTTTCTTATCTTCCGAACCGTAATAAAATTTTTATACCTTTCCTAACAAAATTATTTAAAAAAATGTATCTTAAGCACATGACTACGATTCCTCAAACAAAAATTCTCAGCTGAGTAATCATTGTATATGCACTGTGCCATGGGCTGATGCAAAACCCTCGAGAATACTTCACAAGCCATGAAACCGACTCCGTCCCTACCACATGCAAAGCCCAACGGAGTCCTTATATTCTAAAATATTTACAGTGTTCTTATGTAAAAGTGACAAAAGTTTGATTTGAATAGCTCCTCCGCCCTAAACTACTATTCTTACAGAAAAATGGTGTTCTGTTTATCTTAAGCTTGCTTTCTTATCTTCCAAAGCGAAATAAAATTTTTATACCTTTCCTAACAAAATTATTTAGAAAAAATATTTGAACCAAATGACTATGATTCCTCAAACAAAAACTCTCAGCTGATTCGGACTCCGGCTGCACATACACAAATGTAATTATTACTCAGCTGAGAGTTAGTGAGCGTACAATGGTAAGTTTACTTTGTAATCAAAATTATTTTATTATTTCGTTAAATAAGGTACACAGTAAGTGTAGCATTTGGAAAGGAGAGAAACCAAGCTTTAAAATACTAGAAGACTATTTTCCTATATGGATAGTAGTTTAGGCTCTATAGCAAATATAAAGTCAATGTTAGGAACTTTTCCAAAGGTATCAGTATAGAACATTTAGAGAACGAACTCCGAAGTACCACTTTGGTAGCGTAGTTGTAGTCGTAGTGTAGGGGCCTATTCTTGAATTACGAATGGTTTTTACGAATTCGTTATATAACCAATAGTTGATAACGAATCGAATACCCCGTTCGTATTCTTGAACCTCATCGTAATAAATTCGAAATGGTGAAAAAGTTTTTCAACATAACGAGTGTGGTAAGATTAAATCTGTTAATTTACAAATTGAATATTTTCAGCTGTTTAATATTTTAAAATATAATTTGTAAAAAATGGCTAGCTTCAGTGAATTGTCATTATTGTTTGCGTCTGAAATCGTTAAAGAATCTATGGACTATCAATTACATCGATCGTTAATCAATTCCTGCACCCTTAATTCAACGGTTAATCGAAAAAAATGATGCAGGAGGACCTCCACCCGTGCCATGCAAATGTTTTTTTTGCCGCCGCAGATTTTGCTTTCACCACACATTTTAAATCCTGCCAACTCTGGTAATTTTCTATTAGCTTTGTTTAATATAATATCATACAAAAACTTTTCTAGTTCTTTTGCGCTTCGGGTATGGAAATTAATACTGATTTTATTTTGCCACAGTTCCGTGGCATCTTTTGACAATATATGACCTGTGTGATGAGCTATAAATTTTTTTTTATTATAAATCAATTACAAGTTCAATGTGTTACTTTATTTTCTTGTAATGTCGAAAAAAGTTCATCTCCCAACGATAACGCTATTTGCAATTTACTTATTTGGTATGCGTCATCCGTTAAAATACCTTTTTTCGCGTTTTCCGTCATACTAATCCGCTAGATCTGACGGGAAATCCGTTAAGATGGAAGCACTGGCACATTCTACATCTATCAATCAACTCAAGACCGTGTTTATGACATAGCCCACAAGCGGAAGTTTTAAGGCAGTTTTTACGGGTGAGAAGTATTCGGGGTAGGAAAAATTTACACATTCCAAATTTTTCTAATACTAAATATAATCCCTGATATATTTATGCTTCATAATAACTTTCTTAACTGAGCTACAATCTTTAAAATTAAGATAATACATAATTAATAATTGAAGCATTGAAATGTGATTAAAAGTTATTATTAAATTTGCTTATGTAATTTTATTCCAATATTCATACAATCGTACATACATAATATTGTTCATAATACCTAATAATAATTAACAAACTCATCTCTAAAATTTGCTAACCTGGCATTGCAATAAATTCTTTAACCGAAATTAAAATATGCGTGACGGTTGAAGAATGTAGCATATAATATCACTAGGGAATTTTCTCTATTTAGCTCATCCATTCAAAATTGGACATAGTGTGGCATCTATTGAGAAAAACGTCAACATTTTTGGGCAAATCAATGTCAACAACCAAAAACGATTACAGAAAACTGTTCGAAGCAAATCTTAAAACCTTACGAAAAATTCGAAAAAGGCATTTTTATCACCACCACGAGTTAATGAAATGAACTTTTTAAGTTTACTATCTGTTGTTACTTGGGCCATCCCACACGAATATTCCTGATGCAGAATGCAAACAGATTTTCTGGTGAAGAAGCATGTGAGAACTGAGAAGGAGCCAAGCAAGCAAAGTGTAGAGATATCTATTTGCTTCTTCTCACCTCTTCCCTAGCAAACAATACTGCATCAAGAATACTCGTGTGGGATGGCTAATCTTCAACTACAATGGAGCGCAGCAGGAGGACAGTACTGCTCCTTGGGGACAATTTCTGATGGTGTTAATTTCCAATGTCTCACCAAATAAACAGCTGTGTCTTCATTATCCTGTTGGAGAGCATTGCCTGAATCCATCTATTATGTGTTAGGTTTATTTCACGTCTCACCCGTGTTGGCATTGTTGACTTAACACAGATGTTATCAAAAGCCCTTTCGATGTCCCGAAAAGAACAGCGATTTCTCCATTTTCAATGGCTTTTCAAGTTTCCTAAAACTAGCTGTGATTTACTTTTGGTAGGCAAATTAATTCGGACTCTCTTGAGCGTTCCGACTCTAATATTCCTTTCCATTATTTTCTCCATTGCTTTAACAACAAATAAAGATGGGGTTATGAGCCAATACGACCTGGGCGTGGCATCAGATTTGCTTCCTGCTTTAGAGGTATATATTTCATCATACCTTTTTCCATGCTTTATAGTCTAGGATGTTTAGGATTTCAATTCAGAAAAACTCCAACTAGCGCTACAAATTGGTATACACTTACCTTTCAATTCTCCAAATAAGGTGTGAAAAGTCCCCGGAATTCGGTTGTCCGCATAACTTGTGGCAGCCCAAAAACGGGAAATTCGGTGTTTTGCGAATATCTTCATTCTTGTCGGTCTAATGAAAAGGAAGAGCGGGAAACTGTACAAAAGACGTGGAACAAAGTTTAACTTTCGCAGATTGTATGTCGGAGGAAAGACAGAAAATTGTAAACTGTTCCACAATAGCACAGTTCTTGATAAAAAAAAAACCACCGCTGGATTTTATTGCACAACCGAAAGTAATTTGAAGGGTAAAAGCATGTGTGCGATTTGTAACAAGGGATCAGACTAGATATTTCATCAGAAAATTAAGTTGAAAAATGGCTGAAAAGCAACTCCTAGGAAAACAGAGCTCTTCTCAGGCTGCTTACGATATCAAATAAAGAAGATGGGCTGGACTGAGCCCGCTTCTGTCAAGATGCTCATGGAACATCTGAGTACCTACTCTGTAATTGCGAAGCATTAGACAGTAGGAGAATAGTCCGCCTCGAACATGCTTTTCCTTCACAAAACGTGTGGAATTTCAATCTCAGTCTTAATCTAGAAAGGAAATAAATTGAACTGGGAATCTACTACAGAGCCTGGAATATTTCTACGCAAGAAACTGCAGTGTTTTTGTTTGTAAATTATTTAAAACCCATGGTGTCATAGTTGATCAGTAATTTAGTAAACAAGATGTGATCCTACTTGTATTTACCGAACACCCTGTAACTATAAGCAAATTAAAGGTAATGTTTTATTCATCACACCAATGCGTAACTTATCGTTCATATGGAAAAACGGTCTTTCACTCATTTTTAGCTTACTTTCCAATTTCCAAATTTTTATACCTTTTTTAACAAAACTATAGTTGAAACAACGCTACAGGCTGCAGGTTTTCGAAAATAAGCTCTCAGCTTGCAGCACTCGTCTTATAATTTTTACATGGAAATCTTGAAACTTGAATCTTGATCATTGCTTGAACCGAAAAATTCTCTTTAATGTTGTCATTTAAGGTATATGAAATATGGTGAGGCTTATATGACCTTTGAGAAGCTAACCAACAAAGATATAATCATAATTTTCAATTATGAATTCGAGATAATTCATTCAATTCCAATATTTTTTATATTTTATATCTCCACAAGAGTTTAATGAAGGCACAAGGCAATGCATCAATTTCATAGCAGATTTAGATAGAAATTGAGAATGAGAAAAAAATGGGTAATGAATTAATGCGACAACTATTAGAAGGGGATAGAGGTTCAAATTGATATTTTCTGCTTGTAAATAATACACATTTGACTTTATTATAATTTCCTACACATCATTAACTCTTCCAATCTTTAACCGTTCTTTTCTTAATTCTGTCTTTAGCCATGAAGGTATATTCCGAAGTGGATGCGCATTAGGGAAGCGCAGTGCAGGTTCAGGACCATCAAATGGATGAACTTTTGCTAACTTCCTTTGGAGGTATTCCTTATGAATCTAATAAAATCAAAATTAAATATTTCAATAAAACCAGGCAAAATCACATTTACCTTTTTCGGATCTCTATACTTATCCATGTATAAATTAAATGGTTGCTTCAGTGGGAACCACTTTTGTTTTGCAATATATGGAGCAGGAAAATCATATTCGTAGACTGGTTCCTTTGTTCCTAAAAGTATAGCTTTATATTAAACATTCAAATGTAGCATAACATTCACCTAGATTCTCATGATAGAATTTTGTAAGACTTTTATCCCACGTGGACTGGAAGAATGAGAGCCCTGCTGGAGTCAACATATTTTGATGCTTTTTGTAAAAATCGAAGGTACTAAAAGTTCTGCTATCTAGATCATTTCTGAAATTTTACGTGCACTATAATTAGACGATTTTATATATATATATTTTTAAAGTATTATTACATTTTCTTAATTTTATACTCTGATAAATCTAGCTTACTATCTTGCTTATAAAGAATGAAAATGAATCGCTGATACCCCAAACCCATTGGTGGGGTAGGTTGTAAATAAGAAACTATTTCTTCTCCTTTGGCCACATCGCTGTCTGGGATGTTCGCTCTTTAAAGAATTTTTCTAGTTTATTTCAAAGACGCATTATATGAATGTTATACTTACACAAACCAATGCAAATATTCTTTTTCTTCTCCAGAAAAGTGACCATCTGGGTTCGTTAGCACAAGAGTCCAATAATTCCCTTTTACATTGTCCTAAATCATATAATCATTTTATTTTGCGCTAGCTATACAAAGGAAGTAGAATAACCTTTCCAGTTAAAAGATCCACAGTGCCTTTAAAATTAACTTCAGGCTTTTGTACTGCTTCAGATGGCATCACAATGTTTCCACAATAAACTGGGCTTAATGTATCTTCTGCGGACGTATACTAAAATTATTCATTATCATTAACAAATATTGGAAGGTAAATAAATATTGTCACAAACCATTATATCGATAGGTACTCTTGGAATGAAATAGGCATCTCCAAATAAATCTTTAAATACCCCGTAATGGTCTGCAATTCTTCTTAAAGAAAACTGCCCAGATGTTTGTAAATGTATATTCCTGACTTCTTCGAGGTCAATTATCACTGCAAATTGCAATTAGTATATTTTTAGAGATATGGTAAAAAAAATTATTTTCTAGACATTTTCTTACATGCACCACTTCGAGCTTTCTTCTCAAGCTCTAAATCAGTCTTTTGGGCCTTTACAAGAGACAATCGCTCTTTTAGTTGCAATGACCTTTTGGGTCTAAGTTTTGGAAATCCTATATTGATTTTCCTCGCCAATTCTGGATTAACTTGGTTTAGTTCTATAAAAATGTGATTAAATATGTAATTTGAGGTTTGCGATTATTTCACACCAACCTTTTAACCTCTGTTCCAGTGACCTGGCGACACCTGGGGGTTTGCCACGTAATGTATGACCATTTCGGGAAGTTGATAATATTAAAAAGTTTTCACATTTCAAGATAATCCCTATTTTATGTACAAATTTACAACTCGCTAAAAGCATTTTCTATGTTTAAGAGTTGAGGTGACTTCTGCTTCTTCTTCTATCTGTAAAAAGGCAAAAAGTGCTTTTGCTCGTCAACACAACATAAAATACATCTAGAATATGGACGACAATTAGGTTTGTGACTTTGAATATTTTGAAAGTGCTAGATTCTGTTCAAAAATTGTCATGAATGCGTTATTACAAAACTTATACCCTAGACACACAGCACGAACTAATGAATCATTTGCACTAACTATTCATTAAAATGCTGTGTGTCAAATAGTATATGTCATTATAGCTCGAAAATCAGATGATAATGAAGTACACTAATGAAGTGTTTTCCTCCTTCATTATAGCTATAATGAGGAAAAATGTGCTAGATTTGGCATATAATGTAAATCTGGAGCTCCGCTGTGCATCTGCCGATTTGAAAAATAAGAAGAAGAAATGCAAAGGAATGCAAATCACAAATTATATTATTAATATTTTTTTAAATATAATGTTTTCTCATTTGTTAATTGTTAAATTCGAAAAATAAACAAATGAAAACAAAGTTTATCGCGTTAATTGATTCATATTGCTTCTTTAAAGTGATAAGTTCATCAAAGCCAGTTTGACAGCTCAACTTAATTAAAGAAATGGCTGTGTGTCCGCAGTTTATAATGAATCATTATAGACTAATGAGTCGTTAGTTATTTCTTCATTAATGCCTTAGACACACAGCACTCTTAATGAAGAAATAACTAACGACTCATTAGTCTATAATGATTCATTATAAACTGCGGACACACAGCCATTTCTTTAATTAAGTTGAGGTGTCAAACTGGTTTTGATAAACTTATCACCTTAAAGAAGCAATATGAATCGAATTAACGCGATAAACTTTGTTTTCATTTATTTTATTTTCGAACTTAACAATTAACAAATGAGAAAAACATTATATTAAAAAAAATATTAATAATATAATTTGTGTTTTGCATTTCTTTGCATTTCTTCTTCTTATTTTTCAAATCGGCAGATGCACAGCGGAGCTCCAGATTTACATTATATGTCAAATCTAGCACATTTTTCCTCATTATAGCTATAATGAAGGAGGAAAACACTTCATTAATGCACTTCATTATCATCTGATTTTCGAGCTATAATGACATATACTATTTGACACACAGCATTTTAATGAATAGTTAGTACAAATGATTCATTAGTTCGTGCTGTGTGTCTAGGGTATAAGAGTGCTGTGTGTCTAATGCCTTAGACACACAGCACTCTTAATGAAGAAATAACTAACGACTCATTAGTCTATAATGATTCATTATAAACTGCGGACACACAGCCATTTCTTTAATTAAGTTCTGCTGTCAAACTGGTTTTGATGAACTTATCACCTTAAAGAAGCAATATGGATCGAATTAAACGCGATAAACTTTATTTTCATTTATTTTGTTTTCAATTTAACAACTTCCAAATGAGAAAAACATTATATTTAAAAAAATATTAATAATATAATTTGTGATTTGCATTTCTTTGCATTTCTTCTTCTTATTTTTCAAATCGGCAGATGCACAGCGGAGCTCCAGATTTACATTATATGTCAAATCTAGCACATTTTTCCTCATTATATCATCTGATTTTCGAGCTATAATGACATATACTATTTGACACACGGCATTTTAATGAATAGTTAGTACAAATGATTCATTAGTTCGTGCTGTGTGTCTAGGGTATAAGGCATTAAACTGCAGACACACAGCAATTTCTTTAATTAAGTTGTACTGTCAAATTGGTTTTGATAAACTTATCAGATTAAAGAAGCAATATGGATCGAATTAACGCGATAAACTTTGTTTTTATTTATTTTATTCTTCAATTTAACAATTTACAAAGAGAAAAACACCTATTAAAAAGAATATTGCTAAAATAATTTGTGATTTGCATTTCTTTGCATTTCTTCTTCTTATTTTTCAAATCGGCAGATGCACAGCGGAACTCCTGATTTAATGCCTTAGACACACAGCACTCTTAATGAAGAAATAACTAACGACTCATTAGTCTATAATGATTCATTATAAACTGCGGACACACAGCCATTTCTTTAATTTAGTTGAGCTGTCAAACTGGCTTTGATGAACTTATCACATTAAAGAAGCAATATGAATCGAATTAACGCGATAAACTTTGTTTCCATTTGTTTATTTTTCGAATTTAACAATTAACAAATGAGAAAAACATTATATTTAAAAAAATATTAATAATATAATTTGTGATTTGCATTTCTTTGCACTTCTTCTTCTTATTTTTCAAATCGGCAGATGCACAGCGGAGCTCCAGATTTACATTATATGCCAAATCTAGCACATTTTTCCTCATTAAAGCTATAATGAAGGAGGAAAACCACTGACATATAATAAGAATGGACTGAGCGTTCTTGCTTCAAAAATGGCACAAATATTGAACAGGCTGTGAAAACCCTTTATTTCGTACAATTGCATACCGATTCATAATTTATTATTATTTGTCGATTGGAAACACTAAAGATGTTATAAAATAGTATTGCATTAAATTAAATTTATTTAGAAAGTTAAACTTGTTTTAATTAACCCAAAAACTCTGCAGATTTGTTGTCAAATTTCCTTGAGCTTGTAAGAGATAGACGTATAAAAACAATATATTTGTCTGAATTTTTATGTCAATTCCAATGCATTCCAATTAATATATCCGTGCTGTTTCCAAAATTGCTTACAGTTCAGTGCACATTTTGAGCTTGAAAGAGCCAAATAGATTTTTGCTAAAATTTGTGCCATTTTTGACTATAGCAATTAGATAGGATGGCTCAGTCCATTCTTATTATATGTCAGTGGAGGAAAACACTTAATTACTGTACTTCATTATCATCTGATTTTCGAGCTATTTGACATATGGCATTTTAATGAATAGTTAGTACAAATGATTCATTAGTTCGTGCTGTGTGTCTAGGGTATTAATGCCATACTAGCACACAAAGCCCCTAATGAATAATTAACTGGGAAAAGAACACTTCATTAGTGTACTTCACGGTTTCTTAATAAATAATATGTGTTAATGATTCATTAGATTGTACCTGGAGGCTATGCAATAAGGTTGACACTCCAGTTGTAATTGTGTATGAAACTTTACTAGTGCAGTGCAGAAGTAGATTGTTGGCGGAGGGGAATGTCTAGTATGTAGCCGACCAAAACCCTCGAGAATACTTCACAAGCCATGAAAGAGACTCCCTCCCTACCACATGCGAGGCCCAGCGTACTCCTTGCATCCTAATGCCCTAGACACACAGCGCTCTTAATGAAGAAATAACTAACCACTCATTTGTCTGTAATGATTCATTATAAACGGCAGACACACAGCCATTTCTTTGATTAAATTGTACTGTCAAACAAGTTTTGATTTACTGACGACATTGAAGAAGCGATATGGATGGAATCAGCGCGATAAACTTTATTTTATTAATTTTCAGTTTTATTTATTTTTATTTTATTTCATTTAACGATTGAGACATGAAAAAAACATTTTATTAAAAAATATTTTGACATAATTACTTTGTGCTTCGCATTTCTTCTTTTAATTTTTCAAATCAGCAGATGCACAGCGGAGCTCCATGTTTAAATTACATGCCAAATCTAGCACATTTTTCCTCATTATAGCTAACTATAATGAAGGAAGAAAACACTTCATTAATGTACTTCGCTTTTCGAGCTATAATGACGTATACTGTGTGACACACGGCATGTTAATGAATAGTTAGTACTAATGATTCATTAGATCGTGCTGTGTGTCTAGGGTATAAAATATTTGCAGTGTTCTTATGTAAAAGTGACAAAAGTTTGATTTGATTAGCACTTCCGCCCTAAACTACTATTCATACAGAAAAATGGCGTGCTATTAATCTTAAGCTTGCTTTCTTATCTTCCGATCCGTAATAAAATTTTCATACCTTTCCTAACAAAATTATTTAAAAAAAATCATCTTAACCAAATGACTACGATTCCTCAAACAAAAATTCTCAGCTGGGTAATCATTGTAAAGTCGCTGTGCCGTCATGGCATGCCGTTGGCTGATGATATCGAATGTAGCTGCCTACAGATTCGCACTACGGCTGCACATACACACATGCAATTATTACTCAGCTGAGAGGTATTGAGCGTAAAATGGTAAGGTTACTTTGTAATCAAAACTATTTTATTATTTTCTTAAGTAAGGTATATAGGAAGTGTAGCCTTTGGGAAGGTAAGGAACCATGCTTTAAATAACTAAAAGACTATTTTCTTTTATGGATAGTAGTTTAGGCACTATGGCATATATAAAGCCAATGTTTAGCACTTTTCCATAAGTATCAATATAGAACATTTTAGAAAACGGACTAAGCACGCACACATATAGATTTCTGTTTCATGGCTTGGGAAGTATTCTCGAGCGTTTTGAGCCGACATGATTATTGCCAGAGTGCGAAAATGTTAGTATGTATTATTTCGGAAAGCGCACACTATTTTTTTGAAGTGCATAAAGTCCTTTTAGAAAACCAAAATGCTGAAAGTACCATAAAAGTGTGCAAAATGCCATCTGTACAGTCGTACATCAAAAATCGTACGATTAAAATAAATAATAATAAAAGTTACATTCTATCCCAAACATTTTATACTTCAGTACATTCCTTGTGACCAGGCAGATGGCGCTTCGCTGAACAATCAGACATTATCGAACTTCGATAAAATCGTAAAATTCGAGAATGTAAGGTTCGAGATTGTCTATAAAGGCGAAGCAGCGCACTGATAATTACCATTGCTAGTACCTAATTAAAATTAAAAAGATACTCGCTAGGTAAGATCTGTATATTTAGGATTAAGGCATACATTAGCTTAAATTATACCCAAATTAATAGTCTTAGAAAGCTCGGCAGTTGTAATCAGTTCAGCTAGTTGGTAAATTACCTAGGATTAAAAAAAATCTATACTTAAGACATAATAAATATATTCTTCCTTTAGAACAATAAGGGCCGTATTCACCTAGCCATTTAATTGAAATTTAATGTAATTTCTGTTTTAGTAAGAGAGGGTTATATGGCACATTTAAAATTAAATTAAAATTTAATTTGGGTTATTTTGTATTATAATAACGCATATTTAACTTTAATTTTAATTTAAGTGAGCCCAACCCTCTCTAACGGGAGTACTAACACAGAAATTAAATTAAATTTCAATTAAATGGCTTGATGAATACGGCCCTAAGGATGTATGCCAAACGAGCAAAATGCTGGCTAAATCTATTACTTTTTCATTTTAGTAAATTTTTGTTATGGTCGTAGCGTATTGCATATAGCAATATGCTACACGTACTGACGCGTGTGAGCCGGCCGCGATCAAGTTTAAAAAAACTGAACGCGCCCCGACGAAGCAATGCTTCCTCTAGGAGGTGACAGTCTGACAGAAAGAAAAAGAAGAAGAAGAATCGACCCTGTCTTATCAACGCGTTCAAGAAGCAAAGACGTGCGAGTTAAACATCCATCATCATTTATAGTAAAGTGGAAATTATCCAACAATCCTTCGGCCATCGTTCATCTTTCTTACAAGGTAATATTTTCTCGTGAATTTCCCTAAAATTATAATACTCACATAGGTTATATTAAAGATTAGGATAAGGCAATCGAATAGGGAATGAGTCTAAGATTTGCACCTCAAGAAATACGCAAAGTTCGTGTAAAGGCACACAACACGGTGAATGGAAGTTCATCTTCATCACATTTAGCCTCATTAACAGCTAGAACAGCAACCACCTGCTATAGATCATCAATAGCCTATACAGCTGGAATTGTAGCAGCGGTTGTAGCTATCGCAATACCGGGTGCTAATTTTACCAGCAGCAACTGTTGGAATAACCAGCTTATATGAAACAGGTAATCGTACAGTAGCAAGTAATGATTCGAGTCGAAAAACGCATTTGGGCAGTTGGACCACATCAAAACAACAATTTTGTTCTAATTGGTTCAACTATACACCATCTTCGCTTGAATCAATTCTGTAGAATTCTCCAAGGTTTCAATAATGACTGGAATAACTAAAATTGGTTTAAAGACTCTTCTGGAATGTATTCGATTGCGCACATTTAGTAAATTTGGACTGCAGCAAATTCAAGTGGATGCACACTATTTGCAAATGAATCTATGGCGATTTGTTACTGATGAGAAGTAAGTGCTATAAAATATTCTAATGTCAGAGGGCATGTTATTAAACCAAAAATCAGAACAGCACACTTGCTATTATCGATCAAGATGCGAAATAAATAGTTTAAGTTAATCGTTATTTTCAGAATAATGAAATTCTCAAGATAATTTTCAAGTTTAAAATAAATTAATATAGGTAGCTCATAGTACCAATAAAATTATTAAGAGCCGTTAGTTCTCGGATGATATAGGATTGGATAATTACAGTAGCGCAATACATAAATCGAATCATATAATACCAAGCTATAAATCTACTGCCATGCCAATTGTTATATTATTGCATAGAAAACTATTGGAATTTCTAACTCAACGCTGCTTATGCAGTTTCTATTGACATCATCTAGAAGAAGTATGTCAGCAATATTGTATGCCTTCTTCTCCGATTCGCTGCAGCAGGCAAGTTATGGAAATTCATCAGCCCTTCCTCCTAGTCTAGATAGGCACACGTTTTGCCAAAGGATTTTGTCCAAGAGTCAACTATTAGGAATTTTCAAAATCTTTTAATATACACAAGTATCCGCGAGAATATTCATTACGTTTACCCAAACATTTTCAGAAAAATTTTTGTTTTGTTTTGGCTTATTTTTTTTGAGATCATTGTTTTATTTTATTTTTGCCGAAAATTATTATGATGATGCAAGTTCTATTCTTGCTATTACATATTATTACTATTATTATTATTGTAGATCTTGATATCGTGAATTAAAAAGATAGCGTAGCAAGTAAGGTGAAGTTCAGTAACATTAGAGCGGTTTTATAGAAAGTTCGATTATAGTCAGTTAAAGTTCTGATATATGTATCTTCAACTATCAAAAGTTACATTAGCATTTTAGTAATAAATTGAGCTGTGCGATATATCGATATATTCCGTAGTTCTAGCTAAGAGATAGACGGCTTAGTACGTTTCATCGAGCTTTTTATTAAAATAGCACCTAGTTTAATATTTAATTTTGCATTTGTCTTCATTATAAAGTTGCATCATCCTAGTAAGTCAAACATAGAGTGTTCAAAGAATTATCTCAGTGCTTATAGGTATGTTGTATGCAAATTACTTTTCTTACCAAGTGAATTATCTAGTATATCTCCGCCTTAGGGATTTTTCTTTTTGTTTACCATTCATTTTTTTTTGTGAATCTCCTTATTTAGAACATACTATTAAGATTTTCTTTCCTCATTGAAATATGCATGCAATTCATAAGAGTTTCATTAAAATTAACTTTAATTTAACATTTATTGTCTTAGAATAAGTATATGATTACGCATATTTTCCTTCGAGATTATTTCTTAAAACACAAAAATATTACATATATCGTCGAATAGTTTCAATTATTACGTGAACATGAGTGGCTGAGCTTTTATTTTTCCTTTCACTATCCCGGAGCCCTCACGATTGGGATAAAGGTCGTCTAGGTTCGCCTAGTCTCTCTCTCTCATTACAGGTCAACAAGGGACTTTGGACGATTGTGCCACCCAAAGTCGATGGGAGGATGGGGCTTGGCAGGAAGGCATGCCATCTGCGCCTTCAATGGAACATAGGTAAGTGACGTAAGGGTCCCTTCAGGACCGAGTGTGTGCTGGCTCGTTTATGTAGGCATGAAGAATTTTTTTTGATTATGGGCGGTGACAGCGGCAGGTATTTTCGGGAACCTCCCCACACTCTCCGCCACCCTTACCCGAGGTGCTAGCATGCCGCCCTGTGCTATGGCTGTCATCGATTGATCTGTCAGCTCATGCTGACAGTTTGGACTTCACGTCCTAACCATTCACTCTCAACTTACTTCCATAACATTTTCGAGCTTGCTAATTCTTTTTAAATAGCAAATTGGCAGTTTACATTTGACAAGTTCAGTTGTTTTTTTAATTTGAAAGTTTTTTAAAAGTAGATATTTCTCGTGTATATTTGCAGAAATCCAAGAGCGAATGGTTATGACCGATGTAAGTAAGTTTAAGAACGCCACACAATTGCTTTGATTAATAGAAATAAAAGTTACAGCTGAACAATTGGCTTAATTTCACTTTAGTTTGCACAGCCCTGGAATTAGCTGGCTAAATTTCCAATGCAAGCTGGAATAACTCGTTTGGCACACATCCTAAGTCAAGTTTTGCGAGTTTTCCTCACGGCCTCTTTCCACATTGTTAAAAAACCTTAATTAACCCAGGCAGTCATCTAGAGAGAGCAAAGTTTTCGACCACTATAAGAAAATTAAAATGGACAAAAAAAGAAAATGTTAATAAAAAAATTGTTGATAATTATTCTTTTCCCAGTAACCTTTGTAGTGCATTAAACTACCAGTCCTCGGAATCCAAGCGCAGTGCTTTAAACTGCAAGCCTGCCACCAGTTATTAGGGCATCAAACTACAATCGTTTCCAACCATCTATCTACGCCGTTATTAATACATATAGCATATTGTTACGTGCAATAGAAAGAGACAACTGGTGACATCTACTGGCAATAAACAACTTCAGGTTCGGAGAGTAAACGACTTCAGGTTCGGAGAATCGATTATGAAATCTACAGGAAAGTTCAGGAATAGAACAAATAGAATAGTCAAGAAGCTTTTGGAATAGAACACTCCAGAATAATCCGGAGAGTTTCTAGGGTATAAATATAACAGTTGTCATCGCCAGAAAAGAGTCTTGTTTTAGACGTTGCAGTGTTAGCAAGCGAAAGTAATAAAGAAGCGAAAGAGTGTAATTAGATTGCGATAATTGAAAGTACAGTGTTAGCGATAATTAGAGTTGAGTTGAATTGATTAATGTTTGTGAACTTTATATGATTTAGAGTGAAATAAAGAACTTATATATTAATTATTTAATATTGTGTTTTAAATAACGAACCAAAGGCCACGCTCGCAACAATATATTTCTATACTGTAAAGCGCACTAACGTTTATAGTATTCTTTATATCCCAATTCTGTACACCGTTTTAACGTGTACAAAATTCCAGACAGTGAACCGCATTAACGTTTAAGGCACTTTCACATCAAACACAAGAATCGAAAAATGTAAACCGAAAAACTCAATTTATTCCATTTTAAAACAAGATTTTTGCTCCAATGATTAATAATATCATGGGAAATAGGATAAACTAATAATTTTACTAATAAAATAGTATATTTATCTTAGAATTTTTAAGAAAACACAACTTTTATGATTTATCGGACGAATTTTTCCGCTGAAAAAGTTTTTCGGTCGATAAAATATAAAAGTTGTGTTTTTCTTAAAAATCTGAAATAAATATAACTATTTTCTCAGTAAAATTCTTAGTTTATCCTATTTCTCTGGATTTTATTAATCATTGGAACAAAAATCTTGTGTTAAAGTGGAATAAATTGAGTTTTTCGGTTTACATTTTTCTGTTCTTGTTTTTGATGTGAAAGTGGCTTTACAGTCTTTCATTAATTACGTTATATAATAATCGTTCCTTTTTTTCTACCCTACATGAAATCATAGGGTATAGACACAGATTAGGTATATACAGATATCCAGCTTCTCAAAATTACCCGATTACGATTTTAAAAACCCTTGCTCTGGTACCACCATGTCACAGGTAAAGATATAAAGTTTGTCATTCCGTTTGTAACACCCAGAAATATTGAACGTAGAGCAAAATGGATTCGACACCCATGCATAAAATTAAAACTTATTTTGATTTATGTATGTCTGTCCGTCCGACCGTACGTCTGTCCGTCTGACCGTCTGTCTGTCCTCACGATAAGTCGAGAACGCATTTACTTAGACATTTGCTGAAATGTTGCACACGGGCTTTTAAAAAAAACAGTAAATTTAAGTTCGAAAAAAATTTGATACATGTTCTTTTCATAGTACCTAATAGTAAATATAATATCAAAAATGGACTAAATCGTCCAATCCCTTCTTGGTGTTGCCATGTAAATTTTTTCAGTTTTTACATATAGTGAAAACGATCAGTCCTAGACATTTTTATTGTACTAAAAATTTCTGCAGAATACGAAATCCTATAAAATGGGTTATAATTATTTTTGCTGTCCGACGAAACGTACTAGAAATATATGCAAAAAACCACTTCAACAAAACAAACTTGCGCCGAATGAACATTTAACCCTTTGCACTCCGAACAATTTTTAATATGAACTGTCAGCAACTCCGAGACATTTTTACTATGGGCGGCTACCAGCTACTCCGGAATATACTCGTCCGCATGTCGTCGAGCTTTTGGATGTGTTGAATGTGAGCTGATAACGCCCGATTTGGATGAAAGTCTTACAGTTTGTATAGGATACCAAAATCGCTCACACGTATTTTTTCTTTCCCCCCACTATGCCCCACTCCCCGCTACAGAGGTTAGAAATTGCTGGATTTTACAATGGAACGTTATTTTCAAAAAATCATATCTCGAGAACGGAGCAACCGATTTTTCTGATACAAATGCCGAATGAAGCATATTGCTTTATATTTTTTATAAAAAAATATAGCAGCACTGAACTAGAATAAATATTGCTAATAATAGTACTTCATGAATTTACGGTATACGGTGACTTTAAAAAGTCATAAAAAAATAACTTTGCGTGGGATGGCCGTAGAGGAATGCGATTTTTTAGTTGTATTTGTGGTATTCGGGAGCAAAAGATAGATGAATAAAAATTTGATTTAGGTTTTGTGGGGTTGGCGGTAGGGAGGGGGGTGCCCCCTGCCTGGAGGGGTTGTCCAAAATTATTTGAAATGCGAAGTTGATAGCGAAATTACAAACGGGGATTCATCTACGGTATTAAAGCTCGTTGTTGATTTGGCCTTGTTATGACGATTTGTTACGTTAAATTTCAAATCTCAAATTTCACTTTGCGCTGTATTCACTGACATGTCAGTGGCTGTATTGTGAACAGCTTCGCTCTGGACTCAAAGCTCACTCTGCTCCACTCTGTTCTGCAGAGTGAAGTAGAGTAGCGTAGAGTGGCAAGTGGCGTCCTATTGTTTCACACGCAGTTGTGCAGATGTGTCCATCTCTGTTTGTTGCAGAGTAACGCTGAGTGGAGCTGCATGAAAATAGGTTCTATTCTAATTTCACGCTGGAATTTCCGAAAGCTTACCAACTGGAATTTCGAATTACTAGCATGTAGATGGCGTGGAAAAAGTTCCATACTTGTTTTTATCATAACTAACATGTTTTAATGTTATTTTTTGCAAACTTCATAATTTAAAAACAAAAAAATTACGTTAATTTTTAGCTAGTTTCGACGCAATATGAGGGTTAACAGGTGTCTCCTTTTTCGAATTTATTGTTTTGACAACGACAGTAGTTTGTTTAGTTTGTTTGTTTGTTGATTTGGCATTGCTTTGGCATTTTGTTATATTAATTTCAAAGTTAGTTGTTGACTTGGTGTTGTTGACTATGGCGATTTGTTACGTTTAATTTCAAAGTTCGAATTTCACTCTGTGCTGTATTGTGAACAGCTTCGCTCTGTACTCTGCATTGTGAATGCGTCATAAGGATGGATGGGGCGTCGTAGGGGGAGAAAAAGTAAAAAAAAAGTGAGATATTTTCGTATACGATACAGCTGGAAGTTTCTTCGAAATTTGAGATTGGCATGTCCAAAATCAGCCCAAAGTGATCGTTGTCGTGTGGAATGGCACATATGCGCATACCCATTATTTACATATTATCTTAAAAATGCTTCTTTCAATAAAGAATTGACGCTTTAATTTGATTTTCTTTCTTACTAAGGAACTTAAAATCCATTTTTCTGCTCAGAAAACATATAATCTCTCCTCTGTTTTCGCAGTAGGTACATAATTATGAAAAATTCAATGATCAACAAAGCTAGGGCCAACACGCTGCAGTATTTTTCATATTTTTGAAATTCTTCGACTTCGCGTACATAGAGTGCTAAATTCTTTCAAGCTTTTAAATATCTTCATCAACGTTTCGTTTTTTTTAACAGCCAGTTTTTCTACAAAAATCAAAATCAAATTAGGTACCGTCGAGAGGCATGAAAAATGCATGAACTTTGGGATTTTTTTTTTATTTATTCTTTTATCAATGGAGAGTAGATTCCAATTTTATTTATTAAAAAAATAATCAAAATAGCGGCTCCAGCTCCCATCAAACAAAGCCATGCACGGCGTGTTTTGATCTGCACGGGGCGCTTCAAAGCTGCCAGTTCATTTGAAACAAATAGGGTTGAAAATTAATAAACTACAGTTTGGGATGCCAGCCGTTTGAACAAAAAACGAATTTTTTTGCAACCCCTTTTTTTGTTTCAACGGACGAAAAACTATTTCTAAATCAATTTTTGACAAAGAGCGCTTCCTGATGGCTCCGCTAATTGAATTTCCTTTCATTGCGTAGAGATTCATGTGAATCTTTTCATCGTCATTGTAATCATTACTTTATTGAAATTTAATAAGTAAATAAATTAACTACCCAATTTTATAAATTTGTTATAACTGAAAAAGGAGGATAGAATCAGGAAAGTGAACGAGTCATTCCATTCACCCGTCTTCGAATTTTTCATGTTTACTGCCCAAGGGAACTGGTATGTTGCCGTCATACTATTAAAATAGAGATTTAGTCTTAAATATCTATTAACACCTTTTTCACATAGACCAAACAAGTGTTGCAGACATTTTTAGTTTATTAAAATAACTATGGCTATTTTCACTAATTTACGTGACCTAGTAGTACCTATGCATGCATATTACGTTTATTTTTAAAAATGTAAAAATATGTTAACGGGCATCTATTTCTTAAAAGAAAGAGAACAGCTACATAATTCTGAAAGTTAATCCAATTCAAAGAATTCACTAAGAGAATCGAGGTTTAAAGATGGATCATATTCATCATCATCCTGATCACCGAAATTCCACCAATGGAGTAAGATGTTTCGAGTTCGAAATATGCAAGAGAGTGCCCAATCGAAATAGAGAAAGAAATATATGCCTGAAAGAATACATCTTAAAAGTTAAGAAACTATGAAGACCTTAAAGGCATTACTTGTTCCCAACAGCATACAAGGACCGAGAACTATCAGCTTGAATGTATCTGGATTCTCATTAATACTGTCCATGGCATACACTAGCTAGAAATTCAACAAATAACCAATGTTAGAACGAAGGTACAATTCCAATTCAACTTAATACGTACCTGATTCATAGTGAAGTAAACTAAAGGTGTTACTGCGACCAAACTGAGAAGATTCTTGCAGATTGAACCGAGGTACTTTGGTTTGAGTAGGGCTACAAACAGAGCTGCATAGTTTCGTTTCTCTAAAGTTATATTATAGACCTCTTTGCATATTTCACAACGTTTATCACGTCTAAATCTTATCCATCGTTGAAGACATTTCAAATGTACAAACCCCTTTAAAATATTTAATTTTCTTGAAAAAGTTATAGAAGTCAACGATACTAACCACACTGCCGGAACAGCTGCAAGGACAAGCAATTAGCTCGATAGTGTTGTTTACATAGCGGCAAATTCGGCAAGTTTGTCCATATTCGTTTGATGAATGAAAACTCTCTTCGTTGGCAATTACACGTGAGTGGTCAGTTCTAATACTTTGATATAAGCGGACTGCTGTTTCTCCTTCAACTAACGGGCTCGTTGGTGCATCATCTAAAACGTGAATTGGTAACAAAATTTGTTCTGTTGTAGCGATCCTGTCCACATTTAATTCCTGGAGTTGAGGAGGATTTGACATTCTGGGTTTTCTTCCGTTTTTTTTGTATTTTTTATATTTTGGAATTTTGAAAAAAGCTAAATAAAATTTAAAATGACATGTGAAATTTTGAAGTTATTAATGTCTGCGGCCACTTCGTTAAGAGAATTTCAGCCGTTTGAATTAGGAATTCACATTATTCGAACATTACTGGAAAGTATACCGATTTGCAACAAGCTATTATGGTAGCACAGGAGTGAGCTGACAGCTGACTCTATGAACAGCGTTGACACAGGGCGGCACGCTAGCACCTCGGCTTGTGCGGGAGATCTGTGGGGTAGGTAAAGGAAATAATATACAAAAAAAAATAATAATGTGCCTGCAAAAAAAGACGCAGCACCAATCCAATCCAGAATGGACTCTTACACCACTTACTCTTACTTACTGTCGAAGACATCGCTGTTGCGTCTTCACTGCCGCGCACCATCTACCGGGCAATATTTGTACAGTATCCCTATGATGACCTGTAAAAAGCGGAGGAGCGGACCTAGTCAACCACTATCTCGAAGAAGGCTCCAGGTGAGTATAGGGAGAAATAAGAAACTGACAACTGATTCCTATCGCAATCTTTAAAAAAAGTTCAACACATTATTCTAATACAGCCACGCCTATGCAAAGATTTACATATTCTTAGAATTGTCCGTATCCTATTGCTAAGCGATTGAGATAATCATGACAAACGTTAGACGCTAAAATAGTAAAATATGACTTGAAAGATACCATTTCGTTGAACATTATTGAAATTTACGTAAAGAATCTAAAGTTGTACTACGTGAGTTAGAAAAAGAAGGAGTAGTTCACTATTAATGTAGCTGTATCGCTTCCATATCATGGATCCATGCTAACCATCGCATTCAGAATTTTAACCCTTTGTCGACTCGTTCTTATGTCAGTAATACGTTCAAAATGTTCATGAAATTTTTACTATGCTATCATTTGCCGATTCCAGTCTTATCCTATCGTTAATATATATACATACTTCAATGTTTAAAATTTTAATGTTCACTAGTCAATTTCATATGTGTATGTAAATATATTGTTCAAATTCAATTTTTGTTATTAAATATCTAAGTTTTAGTCATGATACAAAGATAACAAGGTATGGCCGATTCGAGAGGAATTTTTTGTGTTGCAACGTCATGAGATGCCTACTGTCATTTCCATCGAATTTGTTTTGAGTTTTTCGGGTTTTATTGACTGAAATACGTTTTGAATATATTAAAATATTTAACAAAATATGAGTTTCTTCGTTTAAATCACTTCGGGAAAAGTAATTATGTGCTAGTGGGAAAGCAAAGAAATTTAAGAATAGAAAATTTTTTTCACTGTGAAAGGACGATTGAAATTGAGACGAACAAATTTCTGACATTTGTCGCCAAAGGAGGCAAGCAATCAATTGACAGATTTTCCGCCATACCTTGTTAATCTTTGTATCATGAGTTTTAGTAGTTATTTTGGCTCAATATATAAAACATCACTGGTCTTCAGTTCACAATTGTGATACAAATTTAACGGTCAGGTTCTTTCTAGTATTTCAAATTATTATTTTCTCTATCCTTATATTAGGATGTGTGAAACTATTTGGTTCAATTCCATATAGACATTAAATTTTCTTATAACTAAACTGAACTCAATCTAGTAATGTGAAGCTTTCTCATATTTAAATATTTGAATTTTGATTAGAAAAAAAAGGACACACAAAATCTAGTCCTAACCTAAACATTAATATGCAATGCTTAAATTAGGTTGTAGCACGCCACTGGATTTCCCTTAGCTACACAGGAAGCAAATGGTTTCCAGTCATTCCCACCATACCGCAGAAATCATATTCCAGACCGTTTCTATATAAACAGAATACAATGTAAACATTTTGTCATTATTTTATTATAACAGACAAGAACACAGCTTGCCGTCGCGCAACAGGCTGTAATAATTTCGACATCGTGTAACCTTAAGTTAATATAAATTCGAACAATTAAAGTGTAAAGTGAATCAAAGACAAAAGTGAATTCTAGGCCAAAATTAATGACTGTACGTAAACATTTTCAAATATCCCGGGATATCGGTTCGGTAATAAATTCGCCATAATTCGCTTTATTTCGTTAATCGCGTGTGAAGAACACTTGACTTGACTTGAAATTCGATATTTTCAAAAATTGATGATTAGAGCATTAAAGAATTATATTATAAAGTTATTCTTTCTTTACTGTACAATTGGCGCCCAACTCGTGGCTCGATACATGACAACGACATAGTAGTATACGCATAGAGGTATTTTTTTTTATTTGATTACGATAGTCCATTCGCTCTGCGCGCAGGCTTTGGTCCGTCTTCTCAAAATCCTCTTAGATTTTGTTGTGCTTTAGCATTGGTAGCAATAGATTCGATATTCGAGCGCCGTCCGCGGACCGAAAGTTTTTCTTTGCATACACCTGCATACATAACAAACATTGCACGTGCGTTCGCATCAATCATTTGCTTTGTTAGGCTTTGATTGGCTTCGCATTTCTAGTTTAACGTTTGCTTTACTGTATTGGTAGCAATATATTCGATATTCGAGCGCCGTACGCGGACCGAAAGTCTTTCTTTGCATACACCTGCATACATAACAAACACTGCACGAGTGTTCGCAGCAATTATTCGCTTTATTAGGCTTTGATTGGCTTCGCATTTTCAATTTAGTGTTTGCTTTACTGTATTGGTAGCAATAGATTCGATATTCGAGCGCCGTACGTGGACCGAAAGTCTTTCTTTGCATACACCTACATACATAAAAAACATTGCACGTGCGTTCACAGCAGTCATTCGCTTTATTAGGCTTTGATTGGCTTCGCATTTTCAATTTAGTGTTTGCTTTACTGTATTGGTAGCAATAGATTCGATATTAGAGCGCCGTTCGCGAACCGAAAGTCTTTCTTTGCATACACCTGCATACATAACAAACACTGCACGAGTGTTCGCAGCAATTATTCGCTTTATTAGGCTTTGGTTGGCTTCGCATTTTCAATTTAGTGTTTGCTTTACTGTATTGGTAGCAATAGATTCGATATTCGAGCGCCGTACGCGGACCGAAAGTCTTTCTTTGCATACACCTACATACATAACAAACATAACACGTGCATTCACAACAATCATTCGCTTCATTGTTAAGGTTTGATTGTCTTCGCTTTTCCAGGTGTAGCGCTTTGAGAACGACGGACCATTACTTGGAGCCTTTGACAAAGTTTTCATAACTCATTGTTGTGATTTGGTCACGTCACTATTACGTTATTTCTTCGAAGAAGTCCACGCCTGAATCCTATGATGGCTATTCAGATGACAGCAGAACAATATGACCAGCAATCAGCGTACGACACCTTAAAAAGCAATACTTAAGCAAGCTGATGATAACTCGCCATTCATAATAAAAACGGTTGCAAGTAGTTATGCTATTGGAGGAATTTTAATCCAGGGTGAGAGCTCAGAAGAGCACCCAATAGAATACGCCAGTCGGCTCTTAGCATCAGCAGAAGTAAACTGTTCCACTACTGAGAGGGAGGCCCTAGCAATAGTATGGGCCGTTAGCAAATTAGACCTACCGCATAGAAATGCCACGGAGGTAAGACAAAAGCAACTTCAGGATGAATCGCTCAAAGAAATCATCGACTGCTTAGAAGGCGCTAACCTCAACGAAAAATCTATCCGATGGAGCAATCAGGGATATCTCATGACAAATGGAGTCCTACAACGATACATACCTGATGAAGATACCGAAGCAGGTCAACTCGTCGTTCCTCAGGGAGAGCGCATAGACATTTTAAAAGCTCTACATGACGCGCCGACTGCCGGCCATTATGGAGTAGAGCGTACATATCGACAGATTTCCGCACGGTATTATTGGAAGGGAATGAATCAATATATCACCAAACGTGAAAACGTGAAGCCGGCAGGATTGATGCAAACAACGTCAAGTCGCCAAAGATTTGAAATAATTACCGTAGATCTTTTCGGGCCTTTGCCCATTTCTCCAGATGGAAGTCGTTGGATTCTGATAGCAGAAGATACTGCTAGTAGATGGGTTTAGCTTTATGCACTTCAGGAAGCAACCACTGAAGCTTGCGCTCATACACTGCTAAATGAATTCTTCCTACGATATGGAGAAGAATGATCAGCGATAATGGAGTACAGTTCATCTCTAGCATAATGCAACATCTTACGTATTGTTTGGATATTCAGCAGGCATTTACCCCCGTTTATCACCCACAGGCAAAGCCCGTAGAACGCAAAAATGGAGATTTGAAAACGCAGTAAGCCATCTTAATTGGAAACAATCATACTACCTGGCTAAACTCCCGGCAATACGATTTGCCATTAACACTGCTCAATGTGAAAGCACTGCGCGTACAGCTGCCTATCTAACATTCGATAGAGAATTACGCACACCCGATGACGTCCATCATGACCATCGAGCAATAGTTCAAAGTGAGAACTTTGTGGAACAGATGACACCATATCTCTTACGGCTTAGTGATGTTCTACGTGATGCCAAGGATATCATTCACAAGGTTCAAGAGCGAAATCAACGACAAGCTGACAAACGAAGACGTTCCGAACCTGGTTATCAGCCCGGAAACATGGTATGGGCACGTACTCATACCCTCAGTAAAGCCGCAAACAAGTTTGGCTCTAAATTTGCACGTAAGAAGGATGGCCCGTACGTGATTCTGAAGAAGGTGGGAGCCGTCACTTACGACATAGCAACTATGGAGTCACCCGATATCCCAATCGGCCGATATCATACATCAGCTCTCACGTCCTATAATGGAAGCAGCACGGAAGTACCTCAACCAATAGTACCTATTAGGCCACGAGGGCGACCTAAAAAGAAGAAGACAACACCGGAACTGACGTCAGCCAAAGTACCAGAAGCGCGCCTTGTCACTAGCACCTCATCGAGACGATCACGGCGCTAGAGGGGGAGAATGTAGCACGCCACTGGATTTCCCTTAGCTACACAGGAAGCAAATGGTTTCCAGTCATCCCCACCATACCGCAGAATTCATATTCCAGACCGTTTCTATATAAACAGAATACAATGTACAAATTTTGTCAGATATTTTCATAAATTGATGATTAGAGCATTAAAGAATTATATTATAAAGTTATTCTTCCTTTACTCTACAAGATTCATTATTTATGCAGAAACGAATATAAAAACAGTTAAACAATACCGTCTTGAATGATACTATAAAGGCCTCTTCTGTAGCAAATGTGTTGTGCTCTGAGCTGAGCACCTTAGTGTGTACCCATAGGGTCTTCCTGAACATAACTACAGTCAATCTCTCTTGCATAGCGGGCTGTGAACGATAGGCGGGCTACGGCTATGGATTCGACTGTAAGTCGCAGCTGCAACTTGGATGTAGTGTACTTCGATATGGCTAGACAATCAAATAGAATGGACTCCAGTGGAGTTGTATTTAGACAAGCGAATGTGAATTCTCGATTAAGGCCCACCCTGGGATCCGAAGTATAATTCCAGTCAATGACAGTGTGAGGAGCCTATTCTTCAACTTTCTCGTGCTTTCACTGCTTCTAGCGAGGACAGGTTATGTATATAACATTCGGGAAATTTCAACCGGTTAATTATAGAAAACTTCTCCGGTATGCAGTAATGGCATTTCTCCCGCCTCGGGCTCTTTTTCTTTCCTCCTTCTTATCTTCAATTTCAGTTTTCGATATTTATCGATTTTTTTCCTCACCTCTGTCTTCTCAAAAATCATACTTGACAGACCTTTTCCGGAATTTTCTCTTTTTACTCTGCCCCACCAGGCTTTTCTCGCACAGTCTGACATACTTGGCAGCACAATCGCCGTGCGGTGAGCACTGCTGCACAAGTGAAGCATACTGCTTCATGCATCACGCTGCGACCATAAAAAAGTGAACAAACATACAACTGTAAAGGGTAGGTAAAGGGAAGGTGGCATAAAATTACATACCATTAACATTTTACCTTGTGGATCTAAACCCCTTTATATTTAAGAAAACTTTACGTACAAATTTAGCAGCTTAGAAGTGTTTGCTTTCACGTTTTGAAGAATGTTAGTCATTAAAACAAAGACAAATTTTTTTTTCATAAAAAAAAAGGCCTGATACGATATTTTGGCGCCGTGTGTGTGTATAAAACAACATACTCTGTGTCATTTTAACCCACCCATGTAATTTGAATAAATCGCAATAGTGGATCAAAAGAAATTTGGTTTATTTGTCAAAATAAACGTAAAGTTAGATTTTTTTTAACTTCTGTATGCTTATATTACCTATATTTCTTTTGTATTGCCCAACCTCTGAAAATGACTTAATTTTTAGAATCCATTAGTAAAATGACATAGGTATGTCAATTTGCCCTTGGCCAAGATATGTCAATTTTCCCTTGGCCAAGGTATGTCATTTTACCCAAATGACCAAGAGTAAAATAAAATAATTATAATAATATTATTATTCATAACATATCTACGAATGTCACATCAATTGCTTTTCTAGAATAGGAGGAATCCGGCAAATCCTTCACTTTTTATTCTTTTTTCCACTAATTCGCTCCAAGCTAGTTTTGGACACTGCTATTCTTGTTGTTGGCTGCAAAAAAACTGAAGAACACGACCAATACTATTAAGAATGTGAAAGGGTAAATTGTCATCTTACCCAACTATGTCATTATAGGCTATAGGGGAAGAGGTTATGCTGAAAATACGATGTACTTAAAAAACTACCGCGTAAGTCGATTTCACATTATACTTGACTGCAAATCCATCATCGAAGTTTGCATTTAAAAACTTGCAATACTGCAGTAGAAAATCGGTAAACTAACTTTTGATCCAATCTGTTTTTTGAGGTGGGGAGCCAAGTTAATTGAACTAGTATAGTTATTGAAAACGCAAAATGATTTTTTTTTTATTTATTTTTGATTTTAATGAAGAGATCAAGATTTATACGTGCAAATATCCAGTATTAATTAAAAACAAGTAAAAAAGCTAGAATTGATCTAAGGCTAATTCTTATGATACCCTAGACGAATGTTCGTTTGTAATTTCGTATGGTCACCCATCTGCGCAAGTTTGATTTTTAAAGTGGTTTTTCGCAAATATATTTAGAGCGGCTCGTCGGACAATAAAAATAATTATAACAAATCTCATAGGACTTCATATTCTGAAGAACTCTTCAGTACAATAAAAACGTCTAGGACTGATCCTTTTCACAGCATATGTAAAAAACCAAAATTTTTAAATGGCAACACCAACAAGGGGTTACCTGATTTAGTCCCTTTTTGGAACTTTATTTACTATTGCTATAAAAACACCATGTATCAAATTTCAGGTCTCTACGATGACGAGTTCTCAGGCAGTGCCCAAATATATAGTGAAAAAAGACATTGCCCGTTTCGGCCCATTTTCGGACTTAAATTTATTTTTTTTAAAACGCCCATGTGTAAAATTTCAGTCCTCTAAGTGAATGCGTTCTTGAGTTATCGTGCGGACGAACGGACAGACGGACGGACAGACGGGTAGACGGACGGACCGACGGACAGATCGGCAGACGGATGGACGGACCGACGGAAATGCAAAAATCAAAATAATTTTTAATTTTATGCATGGGTGTCCAATCCATTTTCTAGGTGTTACAAATGGAATGACAAAATTAGTATGCCCTTTAGATTTCATGAAATGAAAATAAAACTCTAATGAAAAACCACAAAACAAGTATTGAAAGTAGTTATGACTATTTAGATCGAATGGAGAAAAGTCACAATTTAAGGCATTTTAATAACCAGATGAAAATTATAATTCAGCATGCATTTATATGTACAGGCATCCTTCGAATAACACGGTTAATTGGTTCCGTATTATTAATACGACACGCTTAAGATGCTAATTTGCCAACGCCGACAGACGGCCTTGGAGCTGCCATTGTTGCAGTTTTTTTTTAGTCAATTATTTTTACTTGCATCTTAGTATTAATTTCGGTTTAATTTATATTATTATTAATTTTTCTTATTTGAATAGGTATTTGAACTCTAAGACATGCAGGACAATGAAGTGTAAAATAGAGATTATTTACAAGAGCTTCACAAGTTGATTCCAGGTTTCTACACAGTAAAAAAAAACAATCGGTGTAAATTTACCCCGTTTGCTAGATAACATGAATTTTGAATCCATTTCGGATAATTTTAAATAAATTATAACCCATGATCATGTAGTTCTAAATTTGTTTACCCCGAATGGTGTAAAAATTCCCCTCTATATCCGAATGAGACTTGTTTTGTATAAAAAACTCCAAAATATTATCCATCCGGGGGTGTGTATCTTTATTCTGTAGGAAATTTTTGAAGGGAGCAAAGACAATACTGCCGACCCTCTAACAACAATCTTTATTTGGGTCAAATTTTATTACAGATCCAGGGTATACTAGGCATATGATAGATGTGATTTTGAAACAACAATGATTGTTAAATAAAAAGTATTTGAAATTCAAACAAAAATTAAGATCTATTATAGATTTTAATTGTAGTTTGAATCTCAAACTGTTTTAAAATAAAAGGAAAGTAAAAAATCTTATCATTACAATTGCAGTTTATTTTATTAACATACAAACAGTACAAATTACAATTTTTATTATGTTAGAGATTAGTTTCAATATGAATCTTCTCGCCTAAAACTACTAAAATTTGAGACGGTTTCAAAAAAAAACTCTGACGAACTGCGGTTCATGTTGAAAGGATTTAGCCGATATTTTAGATGTTAGATAAAATGGCACAATTTAGCTGGCATAAAAATATTTTGCTGGTAACTGCGTGCTTGTGCTTACTGTCTTTTATACTGTCTACATTCCAGTTAGCATTGGTGGATAATACGGAACATAGGTTGCCACCCACCTTAGTACATTTGTGCCAATTTTTGAATTCATTTCATATATGACCTACAAAGGTACAATTTGGAAATTTAGCGGAGTTTTTAACTTAATTAGCTTACAGAGGCTTACAGACTTAAATTTAATAGACCGTAAATTCAAAGTATGATGTAAGCAAAGGAGCTTTTCGATTTCAGAAAGAAGACTGAAGTATGAAATATGGTCTGAAAAAATTTTCCATTTCCTGTAATTAGATCTTTTCTTGTTTAATTATGATTCCAGAAGTACGTCGTATTGTCACCCCCTTAAAACTAGCGCCCGCGGGAGATACGTCCGCGTGCCCCCACCCACAACACACACACACACACACACACACACACACACCCTTCATAGACCCTGGATCTGAACACGGATTTCTTGTAATTTATTCACTTTCAGAACGTGTATCTTGTTATGGATCTATGATGAGAGATTAGCTTGGATGTGAAGTCCAGACTGCCAGCATGCGCTCGGTGAGCGTTGTAATGCACGGCGGCATGATAGTTCGCCTCAGCTATTGGCGGAGAGTGTGGGGGTTCCACGAAAACCTGCCGCTGTCACCTGCCATATACAAAAAGAAAATTAGTTCCTGCATCAAAAGAACGCAGCACACACCCGGTCCAGAAGGGACCCTTACACCACCTACCCTTGCCTACCTGAAGGCGCAGATGTTCTGCCTTCACTGCTGTTGCCCCATCCACCCATATGACACTGAGGGCAGTTATTTAGGTTTCAGGGTCCCTATAATTCGACTCGAAATTTAGAGGAGCGAATCTAGTCGACCTTTGCCACGATAGGGCTCCAGGAGAGTGAAGGAAGAAATAAGACAACTCTACCACATAGTCATTACCTTATACAGACTTCCTTTTATTACGTTCATGTCACGATAACATTTTTATTTATTTGACTAAGCCAATAATAACAAAACATTACTTAGGCTACACAAAAGTGTGAGAACAACGTTCTACTCTAGATAATCGATTACTATACAACAATCTCTTATTATTACAAAAAATGGGACAAGGAAAACAAGTGAACGGGAGGGAGAATCTTTATCACTCCACCATTCTCATTAAACTTTAATTTTTCCGCGTAAATATAATTAATATAAAAATGTGCGAAAAGTTTCAATATTTGTGCTATTCCAGAGCTATCCAGAGGTATCTCTGGTTGTCCTATATCAAGGTTCAGTCACAGCGAATTTGGGGATGTCTTTACATCCGCGTTGCTCCCTCGCTGCCTATTTCTGCAGCTTTGATTCTAAAATTGGGGAAATTCTAGGTCTAGCTCTTTTCATCCACCTGATGTACTTCGGATAGATGAGTCTCTAACTATAGCTTCTTCACAATACTTTTCCATATTTTTCACCAAATTTAGGGATAATTTTCTCAGGCAGTATTTTAGACACGCTTGGACACTTTCCTTAAACTCTGTCTCTACCATGCACGCGGAAAATCACTTTGTTTCTTTTTCCTCCCATTTCGTTTTGGTTCGACTTGGCTGTCACTGTCAAGGGGATGCGTTCAGATTCTCTAATATTGGCCGAAACGTCAAAGCTTGTATCTACATACGACCAACAATCATTATTTAGAGCAATTAGAGTATTTAGAGCAATCCGTCAGTAATATCAAGGGAGCGTAAAAATCTGTTGAAAATTGAATACTTTTTCAAATTCCATATTTTCTTTCTTTCCTTCACCCGTTATTTATTTTTATAACTTTATTATTATTATTTATATATTTTTATAAAGAATTCTCAATTGTTATTTCACAAATCACAAGTGTTGCCAATATAAAACAAAAAAAGAAAGCTCAGAGCACTCTGGATTTGTATCTTTTTCCCAGAGTGCTCTGAACGTTCTAGAAAATCTGCTCGATCTGTAGAGTGGAAAAAATATACCCCATACGGATAACAAAAACACCCAGCGGAGCTCTATCTAGCAGAAAACTTCGAAAATTTTTATTTTAAAACTCCGTTCGATGTAACTTGACTGTAGTCTCCCAAACAGAATTGTATTTAAACTCCGTTCAGTGTAAAATGCAACAGGTTCTATCGAGCTTAGAAAAAATTATGTAATAGAATCATTCGTTGTAAGATAGTACTTAGTTTTAATTTTTTTTTAACGTAAAACATCTTCGAAAAATTCTTTGGAGCGGAGTTACACTAAAGTAAAAATGCATTTCTTCTACATATGATAGCAGACTAAAAATAATTTTAGTTTTAGATCATATCGAAAACTATTTCATTTCGAAGTAGTAAATAGTTTTGGATATTATCTAGATCAAACTTCTTTTATTTCTCAATAATGCATACCTATTCAGCAATTCCTGTTCGAAGGAAACATTAAAATCACGCGATTCTGTGTAAAATTACACAAAATAGGGATTTGAAATGCATTTCCGAGCGGGATATATTTCGTAGAAGATGTTCTAAATATTCACCGTACACAGTAATAATTATACTATGCCGGAGCTTGGTAAAATTATATTTATGAGTAATAATAATTACAACGCTTTAAAGGGACAGATGTACCCCGAAAATGTACGGACCTCATTGAACATCATTTCGGTGTTCATGGGACTTCAAATTTTCACTGTGTATTGGTGGATATCCTAGTACCTTCCCTTCGTCAGTTTATCTCATCTTATATATCCCTTCATTCTGGTATGTTCATAAATTTTCTGACAATGCTGCCGGAACTTAGTTTGACTGAGTGTTGCATTCTAGCTATAATATTGATGTCTAAATTTAAATCTCTTACTCTCTTGTCTTGCAATTGCTTTATTTCGATCGTAAGTTTCTGGTATTTACTTATCTTTTCGTTATTTGTTTTCATTAGATTGTTGTTCGGAACCAAAGCGAAATCTATTAATAATATTTTCTTGTTTGATTTTTTTCCATTGGGTCACATCCGGTCTGTAAAATTGTGTTGGTAAATCTGTTAAAATTGTTCTATCCCAATATAGCTTAATCGAAAATGTTTTTAGCACTGCATCTGGTTTGTAGTTCCAATTTGTTGATTGATTTTTATCTATAAGTTTCTCCTTTGCCGCTATTTCACTATGTAGGATTTTACCCATATTCGTATGTCGAGCTTTATATTCATTTTGTGGTTAGGATATGTTGTATGGTCTCCGTTTTACTATGGAATTTTCTACTCATGTCGTCTTCTAATGCACGTTCCATCAGGATGTATTTGCGGTGGTTTCTGCTGACAGTTTCTTGATCCTGGACATTGTCGTAACTAGGAAGGGGCCAGGGGGGCCTGCCCCCCAGGACGCGGTCTGCCCCCCCCCCCCCCCAGGAAATTATAAAAATTTCTAGAAGACATTCGTCAAGTCATACAATCACATAACTAATTAAATTGAATCCGTTCGGATCGGAATCGAAAAGGATTTAAAAAGTTCTTTTCTTTAAGGAAATCCATTGAAATATTTTTAAAATTATTAAAAACTGTTCTGAGATTGCTCTGATTCCACCGAATTTAGACAAGGGCGTGTGAAAATGTATTCCATAGGAGAAAATGTGTGGAACTATTTTGACAGTTGTGTGGAAATTTTAATTGATAACCTTTGATATCAATGAAATTTGGAAAGTTTCGTAAAACTTTGATTTTTCGGAAGAATGACGGATTCAATAATAAGGCTGATTATATTTATAAGGAAGAAATATTTAATGCGCAATTAAAAAATTCAATAAAGCAAGCTTAATCACTTTTTCCTCGATTCTCTGAGATTCTTAAAAGGAATGAGGACCCAAGTTTTGTTTCGATGTATGCGTGTAGTTACTTATATTGTTCTACTTTATTTCCCGAAGTATCATTGGCTATAGCTGCTAATATAGTTTTATTTCATAATGTAACATTACAGGTCTTTTCACATAACTTGTCACGTCGCGTAGCTTGAAAAACGAACACACCTATAGTATGGGATGTATGCGTACACGACATTAACCACGACCAAATTTGAGAGAATCTGCAAAAAAAGTATGCTAGCTTGCTAGGGTACGCAGAACTGTGCACAAAACGTGAAAAATGTTGTGACAAGTTATTTTTATTTGAAGAGCCCTATATCTTACTTTAACCATTTAAAATCGTGGCTTTGGCCTTAGAGTCTTTACATTATATTGCTTTGATAATAAGCGCTCTTCATTTACAGATTACTCTAGATGGGTATTCTTGCTGAAGGCTTCGTATTCATTAAGAATAGGATGCTATGAATGTGTGCGTGCATTATTTCATTTCAAGTTGAGTAGGTACTAGGACCTGAAGGTACAAAGTTGCGAGAAAAGAAAGTGAATTTAAGAAATTATTATATGCTGCATGGGCCATCCCAACCGAGTATTGTTAATTCAGTATGCAAGCCGGTTATCTAGGGAAGAGGTAAAGATAGCAAAAATATATATTCGGCGCCCTTATAATGCGACAGCAGTAATAAACCAATAAAGATTCAGGTAGTATTGATTTATGATGTGACTACAATCGGCAGGATAAGGTAAACAATAGAAATGCATCGGGCACGAAAAAAATTCAGGATTAGGAAAACGGACGAAACAATGTATAGGTATATCAAAGACAAGAATTCAGTCGTAGACAGATTGTAAGCAGTGTCGTTGAGAAAATTAAAGAAGTAAAGAATTTAGTGAACAGAATTTTTAAATTGTGAGCTTATAGTGGTAATTTTTCAATTTACGAAAACGCAAATAAGACTATTTTTATGTAATTAAAAAGTGCCCTTATTTTACAAAAGTACAAAAACATTTAAATAACATTTAACAAAGACTATAAAATAACTGTTTTAATTCATAAACTTTCCATAAGAATCAAATTTCATTAATTGTGTAAAATAGTTTTAAATTTAACGAATATCTTCGAGCCGAAAATGTGAGTACATATCATATAAAAAATTTTGATTTGAATAATATATTACCTACAATAGGAAAGCAGAACCGACCGGATTGAAAAAAATGGAAAAAAATAAAATCTCGAAAACGTAAAATCTTGAACAAACAAAATCTCGGAAACGCAAAATCCCGGAAACACAAAATCTCAAAGAAATCCAGAAAAATTACGAAAATGCAAAATCCGGGCGTATTTCGAATTTTCAGGATTTTTCAGTATTGCATTTCTTTGGAATTTTATTTATGTGCCCTATTCTGATATCCGTCGGGACGGAAAAAGTATAATTTATTAAAATATGTTTATCTGTTGGGCGGGCAAGCAATGCAGTGAACAATGTTAGCACGTCTGCTGTCTTCTTAAAATTAGGAAGCAATATGAAAAGAAAGACAATAAAAAATATAAAAAAAATATTTCGGAGACATCAGAAGGTCCACAATTTCGTTTCTGAAGGGTATTTCCTATATCATATCTCTATGTTAAAATTTTAGTTTAACGTAAAAGATTGTTTTGTTCTTTGGCGTTTTATTAAGACCAAGTATTTATATGAAATACACCAAGCTATTCTGAAATATTTATATCTAAAAAAAATTTCGTGATTTTGTTTTTCGACATTTCGTGTTCTCAGGATTTTGGGTTTTCACGATTTTGTTTTTTCAAGATTTCGTGTTTCGAGATTTATCGTTTTCGAGACTTTGAGCTTTCGGGATTTCGTTTTTAAAAATTTTGCGTTTTCGAGATTTTATTTTTCAGAATTTTGGCGCTCTGGAAAAAAATATGTAGCCGGTCTGAGCTGACTTCAGTGAATTTCATTGAAGTCAATTCTACTTTTTTATATTAATTTAGCACCTGATAAGTTCCACATATTTTTTATTTCCACTATCTTATGATCGTGACGGTACGTTTTGCCTTCTAAAGACATCACGTTGAAGACTGTCTCTGTTATAACATTAAGTTTTTTAAGTAACTGGAACTGGATATATAAAAGGGACGTATAATTGCAATCTACTTGATCGTTTAGAATATTTTCATTTAAATGTTTAGCTTGTTTAATATCAAGGATTTCATACTTGTCTTAAGTTTTCCCGCCATCCAGCACATGAAATAATTTCATGTTGTTGATATTCATTTTATGACTTTTGTGTTTTAGCTATTTTGATATTGTTCAATATGATTCTGTTCTTCTAGTTTTGGTCTAGTGCTCATTAAATCTATTTTTCAGAGTACGTTTTGTTTTCCATTACCAGGGCAATCTTCACAACTTATCTCACGAACCCCACTTTTTCTCTTTTTCAGTTTTTTGTATTAATTTATTATTCGGTAAAAGCGCTTTTAGTCTTATTATTAAAAAACGGGCTCTAAGTATATCAAATTTTTTAAATTTTATTTTTATTTCTTTAGAGAAATATAATTATATAATAATATATATAAAGAATCTTCCTCCACATTTTCGAAGATTTTTCTATTAATTTTTGGCCTTTGGACATTGTGTTGTTATTTTTGAATTCTTTATTTCAACTATACAGCTTCATTGCAACCCTTACTGCCAACTATCGAATGAAAAGCTGATAATTTGACATTCCATGGGCGATTTGAGTGAATTGGGATAACCGTGTTCGTGAACTGGTTTTTGCTATAAATTTCAAATTGAAGTTTACTATTATCAATGTAGATTTTTAAATCCTTAAAATTGGTACTGTTTCCGGCCATCTCTATCGTAAATTGAATAGCATTCTTCAATTTATTTAAAATTTCATTTGTAAATCTACTTAATTGTTCAGAGCTGACTGTCCATATACGAAAACTGTCATGTATGTACCGATACCATACTAAGATATGTTTTAATCAATAATTTTTTGATTGGAATGATTTGTTCTTAAAAAAATTCGTCAAATATCCCGCAAAAATCTAATAGATTTTGTTATTGAAGATTTTTTTTCTGGAATGTGAATAATAGTCGATATCTTTCCATAATATGTCTATACATTTTTTTCATGGAATGGATGGAAATTTCAGTCAAGTGGGAGCAAGGAATTCTTAACCGCACTCAGCAATATCAAAACATCTAAAGCAGATAGGTAATATAATGAGTATCGAAAACAAATAAATTCATAGCTGGAAGGAAAAAAATTTTTAAACAGGTGCGAAATCCTAGAAAATAAAAAAACTAAACATTAAAATAAAAATAATTCCAAACGATTAAATAGATAACAACTACAACAGCCAGTTACTTTAAGAACTCAATATTATAACAGCGATAGTCTTGCACGTTAGTATTAATAAAAAAAATTCGGAACTTATGAAGTATTTAATTAATAAAAGATGACTTCAATATTGCAAAGAGTCCCGTTATTTGTTATTGTCATATTCAATTGTTTTTTAATTAAATGGATTATAAAAATATCTTAAACTATGTTTTAATTTTTTAGATTAAAAGATGAAGAAATTCAAAGACATAAGATCTTTTTTTAAAAGTGCAAAAAATCGTCCTGAAGAAAAAACTGAAAATGTTGAAATAACCAGCAGGAAGATGACAAATACCAGTGTACAACCAGAGGCATTACCATCAACATCATTAGCAGAGGTAGTTTGCACAGGTGAAGAAATTGAGACCAAGACTACTAAAGGACGACAACACTTAGGCCTCACTACCCAACCCTATTTGTCACCAACAACTTCAGCAGTGGGCGCGGTTGTTTCAGATGAAGAAGTTGTGACCAAGACTCGTGAGGGAAAAAGAGAGCTAGATCTTGGCTCGCTTGAGACCGGTCCATTGCGCCCTCGAACAAATTTTCCAAAAAGTAAATTTGGAGATAGACAGCGATCGTTTTCGCCAAAATACTACGACACATATAGATGGTTTGAATATAGCTTAAAAGAAGACAAAATTTATTGCTTCGTGTGCAGGCAGTTCTCCAAAGACACTGTGCGGGAACAAAGTGAAAAATTTGTTAGCAGCGGATTTAATAATTGGAAAAAAATTAAAAAGGCGCTACAAAAACACGAACAATCATCTCTTCATATTCAATGCACTCAAATGTTTTTAACGTACAAACAATCTGCTGTATCTGGGAGTGTACATGAAAAACTTCTAATGCAGCATACAGAGGAGGTAGTGCAGAATAGAGACTACTTAATGAAGCTTATAGATATTATATTATGTCTAGTACGTCAGGGCTTACCTTTGAGGGGACACCGCGAGGACCAGACTTCTAAAAATAGGGGAAATTTTTTGGAAATTAGTGAACTCTTTGCAAAATACGATGAAAATTTTTCAAACCATTTGGAGCGACATACGAGTTATTGCAGCCCCAAAATTCAAAATGAAATTATTGACAACATAGCCGAGCTCACTCTGCAGGAAATAATAAAAGAGGTGAGAGAATGTGGATTTTTTTCTTTAATGGTGGATGAAGCCAGGTGTTTTAAAGAAGAGCAATTATCGGTCACCATTAGGTATGTCAAGGATCTTGATGTTGAAGAAAGATTTATGGGTTTCGTAAATTGCTCCACCTCCAGAGATGCTGAGGGACTGTCAAAACTAATTCTAAACTTTTTAGAAAAGTGCACGTTGGCGGATATTCCAATAATCGCACAATCCTATGATGGAGCCAGTGGAATGTCAGGGAAACATCGCGGACTTCAAGCAATTATAAAAGAAACCCACCCTCAAGCAATCTATATCCACTGTTTAGCACATAGGCTAAACTTAGTTGTTGTCGATTTATGTGTTAAAGTTTCATCAGCAACAGCATTTTTTAACACCCTTGAAGCTTTATACATCCATTTCTCCCAGCCGGGTAATCATGTGCATCTTATGAATGTTCATAACACCCTTGGTATCAAGACTGGCTGTGAAATGGGAAGCTTGAGTAATACAAGATGGAGCTGTCGTCATCAAAATTGCAAAGCTGTATTATCAAATTATGATGCAATTAAAACAGTTTTGGAAGAAGAAATCAGCCAGGCTCAAGACAAGAACTGTGTGGAAGCACTTGGTATACTGACTTGCATCACGAAACCAAATTTTGTTGTTTGTTTGTTTGTGTTTGAGTCAGTATTATCAATAGTGAATGTACTGAGTAAGTACTTCCAAAGCAAAGATGCGAGCGAGTGACATAATAACGGGCACTATTACTAGTTTTTACGGAGAGTAGAAATCAATTCGATGGTCTTTGGGAAGAAATCGAGAAATTCGCAGAAAAATATGAAATTTGTCTAGAACCTACTCGAGTCTCGAAAAGGAGAAGAGAACCGGAGAGAGCAAAAGACTTCGTGATAGAGTCAACTTTAGGTAAGAGTAATTTAGTGGACTTGCCATCAGATACAAGGCCTTCCGAATATTGGAAGATAAATATTTACAACCAAGTGATGGACAACATTATCACTAACTTCAGAAATAGGATTGACAATCTACCTTTGGCACAGTCAGTTGACTCATTTATAAAGTTGGACCTGAAAAATGGAGAGGCATTCGTAGAAAATTATAAAAATGTTTTCAATATAGACACTTCCACCTTACAGGCTGAAACAAAAATAATAAAAAACATGTTCCAAAACAGGAATATTGTAATAAATTTGGAAACACTCAAGACAGAAATTAATAAAGACTTCTGCCCAAATTTATACAAGTTGCTGCAAGCAGCTCTTGGTCTTCCTGTGAGCTCGGCCGGTTGGTTAAAACTTGGTTAAGAGCAACTATGCTTCAGGAGAGGTTTTCGAATATGGCACTTCTAAACATTGAAAACCAAATAATTAAAAGCAAGGTAACAGCGCAACAAGTGCTAAATAAGTTCGCAGAAAAAAAAAAATGTAAATTAAAGCTTATATAGACTATAATTATAGGTTACTGTTTATTATTGCTCAAATAAAAACGTAAATAATTGTTCTAAAATGTGTATCTAACTTTATTTTTTGAAACGCATGCATATGGTATAAATAGTGGGCATTAGGCAGGGCGTCACTGTCATATAAGTTTCTTGAGGAGGCTGATTTATTTTCGTAATACTTCAGAGAAGGGAAGTGGAAAACAAAAGTCTCTGTTAATTAAACGACACTACTTTCTTTCTTTTTCTTTTAAAATCCTAGAAATTTTATTTTATTTTTCAAATAAACACTACTTCCTATGATTTCGAAAAATTTAAAACGCGTTGGATGTTTGGAGTGGACTGTACGGAATATATGTGTGTCGCTTGGCTTCATTGGGATTAAAGAAAAGAATGCACTTTCACTTAATTCGCTAATTACATTGTGTACTACACTATTTTCAAAATAGTTTGAATGTCCGACTAACCTGAAATTAACAAGTTGAAAGGAATCAAGTCTTATTTCGTAAATATTCGTCACAAATGGTCTCGATTTTATTGCTTATCGCCCGATCACCGAATCTTGACTGACTAGCTATTGAATGCTAATGACTTATACTAATACTTACTGATCAACAATGTACCATGTTATGTTTCCGGGTGCTCAATAAGATTCAACGAGAATTATTATAAAGAATGGGAAACAATTGAAAATTGTTCGTTGTTCCTTTGGCCTCTAACATCGAAACCTCAACAAAGACTGCCCTATCTCAAAAGCTTTTGTTATTAAAATGCACATACGTACCTGTAATTGCAGTGGATTAAAAGCTCTAAACTAGTCTTTTTACTTTCTTGTAAGCGGAGTTAAGATTTTACGTAGGAAGACTATGTAGATAATAAAATAGTAGTGACGCGATCGCTGCGATTTGTAAAGTGAGAATTATTTTATGAAGTTTTTGTGTGTAGAATTACTTTAGCGAAAATTATGTTTTAGAATTTAGCTTATGTTTCTTGCGGGTTCTGTAACTTCTCTCGGAAACGTTATGGTTTTTTCAATCTATGCAATTTTATTGGCTGTTATACTTCGCCAACAAAATGTTTGTTTAAGCCTATGTACGAAAGTTGGGGGGACCCGGCACCCCCCAAACATAAATTCTAGTTACGCCAATGATCCTGGATGGCAATCATATAGCCTACCATTTCTGGGAATATGGAGTATTCTATTCTTGAACCACTTGAATTATTATGGTGCACCCAGTTTTTCTTGATATTTCCCATGTAAGGCATTTTCTAGCGATCTAATCAGTTTGTAATTTAACGTTTCCGGATCTGTATCTATATATCCCTTTCTGTATTTCTTAGGTTTAGGGTCGTGTAATTGTTGTCTGCTTGATTTACGATATGGTGCGAGGTGTTGGTTGTAGCTTTCTGCTGATATAATTTCTCATGTTGTTAAGTTTGGCATGCAGGTTCAATATGCTTATGAATCCTCTTCCTCCTTCTGACCTTGGGATATTTATTCTTTCCACTGCAGCTCATGGGCTGATGTTATGTTATGTTTTGTTAATTTGATCCGTACTAGTCTTTCTCATTGGTCTAAATCTGTTCTGCTCCATTCCACTACTTCAAAACTGTATGTAAGTATCTATTCGGTAAGGGAATCGAAAGGTTAATTAACGCTTACCACTTGTGGGTTGTGGGGGCGTCGGTGTAATGGTAGAAATACGCTTACCACTGGTGGGGGCGTAGCAAAGTTCTAAAAAATAATTACCGTTTTGTGTATAATTAAAAAACTCTACTTTATTACAAAACATCGATCAATTTATACATATTAATTGCTTACGCCTAAATATTATATTTTTCCATTTTATTTTAAGCAAAGGTGAACGACTTTGCTTTACTTGCATTTATTGCTGTACAGTTGAATAACATTGCGCTAGTTGCAGTATTTGCGCGAGTTGCATTTTCATGCGGATTATTTTTTGTGGAAAGCAGCAATGGTATGCAGAATTCATGATTGGTATGTTGTGGGGTCATTGTATGTTATGATCGTCTGATCAGTATCGATATTGCAAAAGTGTTCACGGATTTTATCATGTTGCATGCGTTCAAACCAGTCTCTTTAACGATTTGGACTATATCTTTTTTCCACTCCATTCCTATAAATACCTGTATAGTAGGTATACTTCCATTGCTTCAAAGGAGTGTATCTCTTCCTGAAATTTAGTCATGTATGGGCATTTAACTACTATTTTCCCATCTAACATGTTCTGCTTTTTACATTTCTTTATTCAGAGACTCATCGTTATGTCTTTTGTGAACATTTCTGTTATTCTAAGATTCACATATTGTACAGAATAAGCATATATTTTCAGATCATCAATATATCGGAGATTCGTTAGGTTGAAGCTATTGTTGCTCTCCATTTGGATCCTAAATCCATTGCTATTATTTTTTAGTAGGTTGACAGAACGTTGTTCTACATGCAGAAACATAGACCGCTCATACTATCACCTGGAAAAACCCCTCTGTTTATTTTTATTTTATTCGATTCCAGTTTTCTGTTATGCCAGTATATTATTAGATTCGTTTTCCATCCCTTCATGGCTTTTTCCATAAAATTGATTAATAGAGGGTTGATCTTATATAGCCTCATTATGTATATTGTAACGAACCATTTCCAAGTCACCTCTTTTTTTGACTAAAGTGAAATAAATGTTTAGTTCTAGACCCCACTTTAGTTGAGATTAATCACTCAAAATTTCATAATCGACTGTAATCTTGTCATCCCTACTCGAATACAATGTAGAAATTATCCAAAGTAGTAGCTGCCGCTGGAAAAAGTATAAAAGCATGCACGCCATTCATTCGAGAGCTCTGTAGATGGCTGGCTGCCGACAAGATGGGAGCTCCCGTGATGTATTTCTGGGGACTTTTTGCTTGATGGACACCCCAGCTCCTGCCCTATCCTCCGCATACCTTCGTGATGTATTTCTCTAGTTCCCAATAAGCAAAAATTCCAGATGTGGAATTTTCGCACGGAATTCCAGCGGAAAAAAGTGACGGCATTCTCACACACACAGCTGTTTTTACACGCTACAGCGAACGCCATTTTCAGCTTCACAGATGTGTTGGTGGTATACGAAAAATTTTTAATGGCTTGGCTTATATTAGCTGTGTTCTTTTGGTTCCGTGTAGTGTTCTGCCAAACACAGGCGATTGCAAATTGAATTGATTTGTAGAGTGCATAGCAGTAGAAAAAGTTTTGAAAGTATAGCGAAAATAATCAAGGTGCCATGACTTTAATTCTTACAAAATGCTAAATCTGTCAAATTTTGCTCCGAATCTATCAAGCTCTATTTTAGTATTTTGCAAGGATTCAAGTCATGGCAGTTTGACTATTTTCTCTGTACTTTCGAAACTTTTTCTACTGCTTTGCATCTTACAAATTATTTATGTTCCACTGTTTAATTAAAAAAATTAGAAAAAGTTTTCAAATCCCTAGGAATTCCATATAGAAATGCCATTGAAAAGTCTTGGAATTCCATGCGAAAAAAACAAGGAAATAACATGGAAATCTGATAGATTTCCACGTTCAGTTCCATCTACCAATACAATCAAAGACTTGGAATCTCGGCGCAGTTCCCTTCGGCCAAAGAAGCGGAATTCCGTGTACAAATAGTACGGATTTCCAGGTAAACTCGTCAAAAATGACAAGGAAAACGACCGGAACTCCGTTCGATTTGCTTATTGGGTTGTTTTCCGTCCTGTCTACTCTCGTGATGTATTCCTGTGAGTGTCTACTTTCTTGTCACACTCGTGATGTATTTCTGTGAGTGTTTCTGTCCCATTCCTTCCAGTAAGGTAGAACCACAGTGAGTAATATAGGAAATGGATTCATTTTGCATGCATTCATTAAAATTGCCATTATTATAAAATAAAGGACAGATACAGAGATATTATAAATAAGTATACTGTTCTTATAAATGTATAAATATGATTAGAATAAGTTGCATACAGTTAAATTTTATATTAGAGTAGAAATTAAGCCAATAATATATAATTGATTATTTGTTTATGTAAATGGGCTTTGTTATTTATTGCCTCTGGCGTAACTCATGAGCACTCGAAACCCCTAACAAGGGCAACCAAGGAAAACCCGTTACAATATCAACCAATCATGTGGGACTGTATCATATGTGTTTTTGTAATCAATGAAGGCTGAATTGAAGACTCATTTTTTATTTACAGATTGATTGATTAGGATCGAATCGGTTATAAGCTGTTATTTACATCCTAAGCTCCTTTGTCTGAATCCCTTATGTTCTTGTGCTATTATATCATTTCAATTGCAGTGTTTTTTAATTACTTCCGCTATGCATGCAGTAGTTAACTTAAATAATGTGTTTAAGCAGGTGACGGTCGAAATTTTGCTGGATCTGTCACGTTATTTTCTTCAGGTTATAGAAAGGTCAATCCTTCGCAGAGATCTTTCGGTAGCGTCGTTGGATCGCGTATCCATAAATAAATCCATTTATAAAATGTCTTGTTTTCAATAGAGATAAATGAGGTATTTGATGCAACAATTTTGAATTTTGTCAGTTTTCCAGTTGTGCAATTTTGCTTGAATACACTTCCCATAATTTCGGAAAATTCCATACATTCTATGTTTAGTGCATTCGATTCCACTTCCGGTAACCACGTGGCATTTTCATTGAAGTTAGACGCTTTGGACCATATTCCTGACCAGATATTTTCAATGTTGACTACATTAGGTCTATTAGAACTATTTGTGGAATAATTTATTTAAAATAATACACTTTCATTCGTGCACTAAATAAACAAAACTTTTTTGTACCGATTTTACAAATTTACCGTGATGTGATGACTGTGCCTGCGGTAAAAATGCACAAGAGCCGGTGATGATTTGGTGATAGCGGTACTGTCCAGATTAGTAGATGACATATTTAAGTTGATGATGCAAATTCTTACCTTTTTTAGGGCAGGCCAACCTATCGTGTGGGAAGCTTTAGGTCTTATTTTAGATGTGATGCAGTTCATTAGTGTAGGGGACTAGGAAAAAGGGCTAAGTAATAACACGTAGTTGTTTTCAACTCGAGACGACTTTATTAACTGACTTTTTCACAAAATGATTAAATCGAGAACGATCGACATAGCGGCACATATGTATATATATGATGATCAGAATCTGCACTGATAACAAGAACAGATCTTCTTGTTTATTTTATCTCTTTTGTTCATTTTAAAAAGCAACGAAGGCTTTGAAATATCAATATATCGCCTATAACTCGGCCATCCTGGCTTAATAATCGACCCGATTATTAATAATTCACAGAAATCCAATATTACCCAATAGAATAAAATTGAAATAAAATATTAATCATATTATGATGATCACATGCTGTATAGTCGATCGTTCTTTACACAAAAATGTATACATACGTATATTATCATGTTCAAAATTAATTACCTTTGTATTGAAATTTTTTTCACGAAATTATATCGTTATTTCCTATTTCTCAACTAAACAATAAATTGCAAACAATTAAATAAAATTTGAAAACAACCGACTGATCAATTAGATCCATATGAATATAAACTATATCAATAGTTAACTACTGAAAACAGAACAATACAATAGCTCCACAAACATCTTTAACTACATACGTTCTTCTATTAATAATCTTGTTATATAGACTCTATTGCACCTTTGCTATTAGGTTTGTCAATTATTTTTTGTTGGTTATTATTATAATTAATTAAGTAAAACTATATTAAATACTATTTTTCAAAAATACAATGGAATATCAAGATTCAAAAGTCCTCAGACGTCACAACCATCCATGCTTAAATTAACTTCAGGATGTAAATTCATATATATAGTTTCATATTTCCAGGACTAGCTACTCCTCGATATGGTACCCTGCCTACTTGCATACCTTCAATATCTCGAACCATATATCTATCGTTATCAAAAATCTTGACAACTTCATTAGGTCCCCGATATTTGGGTAAGAATTTTTTATTTATACCTGGTATTGTGCAAATATTTTTTAGCATTATGTAATCACCAACTTTATATTTACGTGGTTCCTTATTCTTTTTATTGTAATATATTTTTCTTTATACTCTTGGCCAAGCTTAATATTTTCAGAAGCCTTTTCCCTGATCTCAACCAAATCTCTGTCAACGTTACCACATATACTTTCTTCCAAACATTCCATGATTTTATCGCAAATCACGCCCTTTTGTTTCACTCCGAACAGCAACATACTGGGAGTTTCCTTAGTACTTCGATTTATGGTGTTATTCAAAGCAAACTCGACTTTAGCTAAAAATTTGTGCCAATTTCCGGCACTGTCTATGTCGCATTCCTTAGAAAACATCGGTACATTAACACGGTTGACGCGCTCTACTTGACCATTAGACTGGGGTGACATCGTAGCCACTTTTATGTGTTGAATATTGTTATCTTGCATAAAATCGGAAAACTGTTTTGAGGTAAAACAGGGACCTCGATCAGAAACAATTTTAGTAGGTTTAGTGTATATGGTAAAATATAATTCCAAACATTTAATTGCTTCAGAAGATTGGGTGCTGTTGACAGCACACAATTTAACAAACTTTGTAAGACCATCAACAACGAGTAGTATATGTTTTTTCGGGAATGTGGCAAGTAAGAGAACCTAAATGATCTATGTGCAATATCTCGAAAGGCACTTTACCCTTTGGTATGATATGGAGAGATCCTTCTAATTTTCCAGAAGGAACAGAAAAATGTATGCATTTCAAACAATTTTCAATATAAGTTTTTATTTTAGACTTCATGCCTGGAAGCCAGTATGTCTTTCTTAAATATTCATAGCATTTTTCAACACCGAGATGACATAGACTTTAGTGATGTATTTGTATTATTTGATTTTCTAATTGTTTTGGCACATAGAACATTACATCATCCTTAAACTTTCTGTAGGCTAAGCCGTTTATCAATGCAAAAGTTTGGCTTTCGGATTTCTCTAACTGGGCAGATTTTTCACTTATTATGGGATCTCGTTTCTGAGCAACAGCAAGAGCGAATTCAAACGTATCATTTTCAATAAGTAGTATGTTAGTGCATCTGCTCAACGAATCTACATGTTGCATTCTATTCGATGCTCTATGTTCAGTCTTATAATTGAATTCCTGCATTTCCAGCACCCAACGATATATACGCGAATTTAGTAATTTCTTGTTCAAAGTTAAAGTTAAAGATCTACAATAAGTTCTGATTTTGAACTCTATCCCCAACAGATAAACCCTGAATCTTCTCAAAGCATATATAATAGAAAGAGTCTCTAATTCGTAACTATGATAACGGCTTTCAACATCTGTACACCTTTTGGAAAAATAAAACATTGGGTGGAATTTATTATCTTTTTGCTTTTGCATCAAAATAGCACCGTACCCAATGCTACTTGCATCACAATGGAGTTGAGTTTCATTAAATGGGCTATAAACACAGAGTGCAGGTGCTTCCAAAAGTTTCTCCCTCAACGTCTCAAAAGATTGCAACTGTTCAGTACCAAACTTAAAGGTCACATCCTTTTTAATCAAGTCGTACAAGGGCTTGGCTATTAAAGCGAAATCCCGAATAAACCGTCTAAAGTACGAGCATAAACCTATAAAACTTTGTACCTGGCGGGTATTTTGCGGAATAGGGTAATCGCGAATTGCTTTTAAATTCTCAGGATTAGGCCGTATGCCATCAACACTTACAATGTATCCAAGATAAAGTATCTCTTCTTGAAGGAATTCACATTTATCCAACCGCAATTTTAACCCATTCTTTATTTTTCTTTTGCACCAACACGATCGGAGATGCATAAGGAGAGTTGCTTTCCCTAATGATGTTACGTTTCAAAAGATCATATAACATTTTCCTTAGCTCTATCTTATGCGAGTGAGGTAATCTGCGAGGTGTGCAAAAGAACGGCACCATTTTTGTTAATTCAATAGAAAGTCTTATATTGTTTAGAGATTTGGTTGGATCATTTGGAAGATCAACAGAAAAAGCCTCCGACACAATATTGTTAATAAGTAATTTAACTTCGTTAGGTAAATTAGGGTTAACGTTTATAAGTAAATTATGATTTGAATCAAAAACGTCTATATTTAAAATTTCACTCACGAAATTGTCATTCTGATTACTGTTTACCACAGTTCCATTATTCTCCTTCTCTTATTGAGCATGCATGGTTGATTCATCTACAGTATCTTTCTTCTCATTACTACATTTTATCAGTCTCATTTTGTTTGTTTTCAAAAAATCTCGTCCTAAAATTACAAAATGTTTCATTGTAAAATCTTTAACTACATATAAACAAAAGTCAATAAAGTCGTTTTTAAAACTTATCTGACAATTCTTGATTCCGATAACCGCCAAAGGACTGTTATTGATGCCATAAAACCGATACTTCTCTGTGTCGATCTCCTCGTAATAGTACGGTGTAACAAATCTTTCCTGGATGAAACTTATTGGACTGCCTGAATCAATAAGTGTATACAATGAGACGGTATGATGATGAATATTGTCTGAAAAAAATGTAAATTGTATTGTTTGTTCAAACTCGTTATCTTCACCATGTAGTTGTGCATGCTGATATTCTGACGATGCCAATAGATTATTGACACTAGCTGCTTGCGGTCAATCATTTATGTGATGTCCAATTTTCTTGCACTTAAAACAGGAATCTGGCTGTCGCCTGCGATTTTTACACATGCTGCTGATGTGACCTATCTCGTTGCAATTATAGCATTTTATGACTTGCTTGCCACTAACTTTATTTGATCGTTGATTGTTTACATACGAAAATCGATCATAATTTGCAGAACTGGCTTTTAATTTCTGATATTTTTTTAAGGCATCTTTTAATTCTTCTGTGTACAAAAGAGTTTTATTATGTTCTGCGCCCCATTGATTATATACTGTATAATATCAGTTTCGTCAATGTTTGAAAGGGAACCAATTTTTTGCATTCCAATGACATATTGTCGATAAGTTTCTCCGCTTCGTTTTTTCCGATTTCTTAACATATTGTGAATGTCCGCCTTTGAAGTCTTTTAGTAGAGCATACTTTAACTCTGACCACGTTTTTGCAGATATTCTACGTAGAAACATTTTTGCAGTTCCATCCATCAATCTTTTTGCATATATATATTTCATATTATCATCCCATCCGTAAATTTCGGCAGACTCCTCAAAATGTTCAACCCATTTTTGGATAGAAGAATTGTCATCTCCATTAAATTTATATAGTAACTCATCAATATCTCGAAATGAAAAAGCACATGTTCTACCAGTTTGCGGGTCTTCACTAACGGTCAACTCAGATAGCTGTTTTTTTAATTCCATAATTTTTTTCTTTTTTGCAACAATTTGAGAAAGATTTTCAATTTCCTTATCTAAATGACATTGTGACTCACCCCTTTGTACACTTTGACTGTCCACCACAGAAGTATTAGTATTTTCAGAGATATCTTCATCTTCTTCTCCTCCTGCTTCTTGAGGATCAAGATCATCAGGTAAGTATTCCAGCATCTGTTCCGTAGACTTATTTCGAAGATTTTGTTTTACTCTTAACTTTAACGCAGCCTTACATCCAGAAGATGACAAGTTTAATTTCTGAACACGCTTATCCATTTTCACAAAAAATGCTTTTAATTAACTTTATTGACTAAGTTTTTCACAAAATGATTAAATCGAGAACGATCGACATAGCGGCACATATATATGTATGAATATACACATCACGCACAATAGAGCTTGTACGGATTTACACCCAAACCAGATTCTGATGATCAGAATCTGCACTGATAACAAGAACAGATCTTCTTGTTTATTTAACGAAGGCTTTGAAATATCAATATATCGCCTATATTAGCAAGGCCGCAGCAGATTTCCTTTTATTAGCTTTCTTTTTAGTCTTCTGGTTTGTATATTTAATTTCTGCTTGATTGCATCTATGTACTGGTCTATCGTTTTATTGGGAAAGTCCTGGGTGGAATGCTGTCAATTTTTCTTTGAGTTGTTATGGTAGCATATGAGTGGGTATGCTTGGACGTTAAGTCCAGTCTATCAGCTGAAATTGATGGCTCACTCCGTGACAAGCGTTGTATATGCAGGGCGGCACGCTAGCACACCTCGACTATTGGCAGAGAGTGTGGGGTGGGTCACACCGAAACCTGCCGCTGTCACGCGCCATGTACAAAAAAGGGGCTCTGGGAGGGAGAAGTAATTATAACTCTAGCTGTCCATTTCGTTACAATTTATTTGTAGTTATAGTATCTTATACATCGGGGGATTCGGAATTTAATTTAACTACAACCCCGAAACGGGTGTACCCCTAGCTTTCTGGAGTTATTTATTTAATTAATCAAAATTCTAGTCGTATATGTATATAAAAAGATTTTAAAATTTGTTAATGGTAAGTCTCTATCAATGGCTTTTATCTGCTTAAATAATTGAGCTAGTCTCGAAAAATCCTCTGGATGAAATGAACACCAATTTCTAATAAGAGGCCAACTCTCTAGTTACTACCAAGCTAGAGTCCTACGCACTTATGTACCTTTCATGCATTTCAAACATATTGAAAAAAAAACTTTATCTCTTTTCAGAGAAATCAAATAGAATCTCAAACACTAATACCAACGTTTCTAATGACAAGTTAGGAAGCTGGCGAGATTTCCGAGTGTTTTACATTTAAATTGCACACGGTAAGAAAAGGAAGAAAGAAAGAAAAAAAAAATCGAAAAAAATCAAACTCTCTTTAAAACTTTTATGAATAAAGATAAAAAATGTGAAAGCGCAAGTTACATGCAACGAAACAGAATGGCAAATGTTTTATTTTCATAAATAAATGAGAAGGGGCGGAGTTTTCACGTTTTACTCTCATAAAATGTTCCCGCACTTTTGTAAAAACCGGTTTTTGCTGAAAAGTGGAGAGAATCTGCCAATGTTTTTTGTAGCTTGGCTAATGTTTGTTAGTGTAATTTCTATGCTAATTGAGCAGCGCGTGCTTCTGTTTACATTCGTTTTGCTGTGAAGAGAAAGATTGTGGGAGAAATTCTTGCTGGATTCTCTGATATTTTCGCGAAAAATGAGAATTTCATTCGAGAGGAATTTTACATCTCCTTTCAGCATCTGGGCCAAAGCGAAATTTATCTTTTTGTTAAAAATGGAAGGTAGTAGTGTGACCTGATATACATTATTATGAGTAGTTTGATAGGATTTTGAGGGATTTAATAAGATTTTGTGGTTCGGGTAATCCTACGTTCTCTCGATTTTTGTTTTTAATTCGTTATGTCAGTTGCACTCACTGACTTATACCAATGGACTGAGCAATTTGCTATTTCATGTGACACAAAACATATTGTGTTTCTGTATATCACCGTTAGAGCACCCTTCAAAACGATTTCATAAAAAACATGTAAAACTCAACCAATCAGATCAAATTTCACACCCGTAAATCGAATTTAATTAAAAAAATATATTTTCTTGTGCCCAAGTGATATTTTAATCGCTTATAAGGAATTAAACTCATTCCGACTTAAATTTTCAAAAGTTATTCTTAACTGAATCCTGCTTATGGGCAAGAGAGACGGAGCATGGTAATCACCAGGTAATCACTATCTTTACCTTATTCCTTCTGAGGTGATTGCATCTGTAGCCAACATAACAACATCAAATGGCATAAGCAAACGTTCCAGAATGCAATATTTTGTGTTGTTAGCTCCAACTCTGTCATAGGGCGAAAGAGAGAACTATAAAACTTGTGCCATGTTTTCCTATAGGAAAATGACAATACGCTCAGTCCATTGTTATAGGTCAGTGGTTGCACTGCAATAATGCATAGCCACGTTCTTTTACCTCATTCATGCAAAAGACGAAAGTATATGAAATTACTTGTTTCATTCTAAAAAACACCAGAAATTTTTCAATTTCGTTCTACAGCTTCTTAACTTGTCATTAGGTTTTGCAATACTATGCTCTAGTACAATTCTTGTTGTTGCGGTGAGCAGACGTGTTTTTGGTTGCTTTCAGTCGTATAAATTTTTCACATTCATTTATTGTCCATTTTCTTTGTGTTTCCCGATGACTAGTTCACATATTTGTAATAGCTGCAAGAATACTATGCATGCTAAATTTAAAGTATTGGTTTACAGTGGAATTTGCGGTCATAGATATCATTCGAAATGTACTGGCTTTTCATCTGAGCATTCTCCCGTGCTTGCTGCTGCTGGCGGCTTTGTTTGAGTTTGTTTGGATTGTTCATCTCCTTCAATTTGCCACTTGGAGAAGCGGTTGACTGAACTTACGGAAACTATTAACAGGCTTGTAGCGGCATGCTCAGCTCCTGGGATCGTTGCAGGCAACTTCTGTTGGTCAGTCCTTTGTAGTTATACAATCAGCAGAAGAGAGCATTCCATGCAACTCTTCGAAGTCGTCATCTGCTAAAACATCATCTAATGGCAGATCTGCAATGATTATCAATAACAGCGTAAAAGTATCTAAAACACCTATCGCAGGTAGTAGTGCATCTGCACTCGTAAAGAATTCATTGCATAACATTGCTCGTAGTGACGTCATTCAACGTATTGCTTGTGATTTGTCTGAGAGCAGAAACAACGATAACAATAATAATAATTCATCATCATCTGCACCGATATTATCAGCAGTGCCTTAACCAGTTTTCACTTTCGGCTCCTATTTGGCACCTCATACAAAAGTTGACGTATCAAAGTATATTGCCTCCAAGTTCAATATTCCAGTAAATAATGGTTATAATTGCCTAAACTCATTTGTGTCATTTAAAATTTTCACCAGACTTCTGGCCAATCGGAACTGTGGTTTATGAATTTGTAGCCAGAAGTAATTTTGTAGGAGGAAAATCGCGGACTGTGACATTATGACTTTCCCTGAAACTTGGCTTTGTGCATCAATTTTTGACAAGGAACTTTTTTCTGATGATTTTAATGCTTTTCGACGTGATAGACATCAGTGGGGTGATTCTGATCTCTTTGTCGACTATTTAGTCGTGAATTTTGACATATTTTGTCGATTTTTTTCTTTTAACACAGTTCATTTTGTGTCTTCACTATTATATACCACAAATGAAATTTAATGAATGTTCGATGAACAAACGTCAAAAAACACGACAAAATAATCGACAAATTAGTCAACTGCTCCCAGAGGTTGTGACAAAAATTTTACACTGGTAAATGGAAATTCTACACCTAATTAGAGCAATTCAAGTGCTTAAATTCGAAATATTATTTTGAATTTGTAATGTGAAGTGTCATTTTCAGTTTATTCTACGTCATGCAAGGTTTGCTGAGCTGAATAAAAACACGAAAAAATCAGTAGAAATGTTCATTTCATTTAGTCGATTATTTTGACATACAAGTTCGACAAAACCCACAGAATCACCCTACTGGTTTTATATTATTGTTCTGTTTATACCTCCGGGATCTGACATGTCGAGTTTAGATGATGGTATGGTTGTTCTTGGAGACTTTAACTTGCCTTCTATATGTGCTTGAGGAGGGCTTTTTAATTCCAATTGAGCATACGTCGTGGGCTTAAGGAAGTAAATGGCATTCGTAATGTTCGTAACAGGATTTTGGATTTTGTTTTTGTTAATAATGACTCCAGTGCTTGTGTTTCTCGTTCAATGGATACTATTTCTGATCATGCGCCTCTTGTCATTTATATCGATGATGCTTATAGTGCTACTCCTGATTAGTTTTTCCATTTGGATTTTGGTAGAGCAGATTTTGAAAAATTGAAGTTGACAATAAGCAATACTGATTGGTCTGTTTTGTTTAATATTTCAGATGTTGGTTTTTGTTTACGAAAATGGTAGGTTAATGCCGGAGCTCACTAAAGACACGTCAGCTTTGGGCCACTTTTTACTTTTTCTTCTTATTCCTCTTCTTCCAACATGGAACAAGTCTGTAACAATCAGCTGTCGTAGGTTGGTTTGGAATCTTTGGTATGGAAAGGAGTGCCAAGTTGAAGTGAATAATTCCAATTATTCAGGACTCCTCAGCCCCATGGTACCAAGTTAGCTTTGGTATGTCTTTCGTAAAACATAATCATCAGACCATGAATACTCCCAGTGGTATCACCATGCAAGATATCCTTTTTGTAACGGGACTGGTTACTCCGTCTGGGCCTAGATCTTATTAGCATCGCATAAAAAGAATTGTATATAGCCTATACAGGCTGTGGCGACTGGCATATACTTCTCGCGCAGTTATGAATATTTTGTCTTCCGATTACTCTGGCACTACTCCACAAATAAATTATTCGTTAAAAAAATCATTTCGTTGTAATTGCTGTACGTACACGAAAATTAAATTTAAAAGTAGGCCAGATTTTAGAATTGTTTTTAAAATAAAAATATATTTTTTATGTCAGTTTTTCTTTAGAGATAACACCAGTTGCAAGTATTTTTTAAGCCATTAAAATGGTTATAAGAAAGCAAAAATAAAATAATTATAAAAAATAAAGAGTGTAAGAAGATATAAAAAATAAAAACCAAAGCAAAAAAATTCAACGTAACAACGTATTTTATTCAAGTTTTTCTTTAAAAAAACTAAGAATTTAATAACAAGAGGAGCCGCAGGCAGTTCAGCCTAGGACCCTTATTGGTGACCCCGACATGATCCTTTTTTTTGGCAACGACTTATGGTTTCCCCCCTCCAGAGCGTTGTTTAAAAAATTTAGAACAACAAAATAAAATAGCCAAATCTGGAATCAGGATTGTTTTCAGAGGAAGCCCAGCTCTCGGACTTCGTTGTGACAAGTCAGCAACTGCTTCGTTGAACTACCTATGGTTTGCCCCCTTTAGTGGTAAGGGACTAGAACGTTGTGTGGAAGTCAAGACGCGGCCAGTTCGACAGTTTCTGTAGGAATAGCCGCAGCGAAATTTTCTGGTATCGTGTCAAGATTATTAACCAGCCATATTTTGAGTCAGGAGCAGTGGTGCAGTACAATTTCCCGTTCCGCAAGTGTCAAGAGGAGGCAGACTGCGCTATAAATAGCACAGAGCTTTACAGGATAAGTTTTTATTATTACAATTTTGCGTTCCGCAAGTGTCAAGAGGAGGCAGCCTGCGCTATAAATAGCACAGAGCTTTACAGGATAAGTTTTTATTATTACAATTTCGCGTTCCGCAAGTGTCAAGAGGAGGCAGCCTTCGCTATAAATAGCACAGAGCTTTACAGGATAAGTTTTTATTATTACTATTTCGCGTTCCGCAAGTGTCAAGAGGAGGCAAACTGCGCTATAAATAGCACAGAGCTTTACAGGATAAGTTTTTATTATTTTAATTTCCCGTTCCGCAAGTATCAAGAGGAGGCAGCCTGCGCTATAAATAGCACAGAGCTTTGCAGGATAAGTTTTTATTATTTCCAATTTATTACATATCAATAATTAAGAATTCATATTCACACATATCCATATTTTAATAATTGAGAATTCTTACATTTATCTTCTGCTATGTTCATGTATATATTAATAATTAAGAATTCATATTTATACACACCCATATTTTAATAATTGAGAATTCTTATATTTATCTTCTGCTTTATGTTTTTCTCATTCGTTGTAAATCTGACTCTCATCTTTGTTAGTGGAATAGTTCTTTTGAACTGTGAGTAAATTTTGTAACGTGTGCGTAACGCATCCGGGTTTGTTAAGTATCGCGAGTTTTGGGTAAAGTTTTTGAAGTGTTGTGTTGTGGTTCCAGAGTTGGAGGAAGTGTTAATTCCAAATCATGAGTTTGACCAACGATTCGTCGATCGTCTCCAACGATTCACAGATCGTCGCCTCTCCACCGGCGAATCTCGGGGCGGTTGCTGTGAGACCTACTCCGTTCTGGAAGCAAGCACCGGAACTATGGTTTTGTCAGCTGGGAGCTTAGTTTGAGCTCGCAGCTATTACACAAGACAGGACCAAGTTCAACATAGCAGTCAGTGCGTTGGATATGGATGTGGTACGCGTGGTGAGTGACGTGGTCTTCAACCCGCCGTCTGTGGATCGATACAAGATGCTCAAGGAGATGTTGATTTCTCGCCTGTCCGGTAGCGAGCAACAGAAGATCCAACAATTGCTCACAGAGATGTCTCTTGGTGATCTCAAGCCCTCGCAATTGCTTCGTGAGATGCAGTCTCAAAATCAAGGACGATTAAATGACCCAGTGCTTAAAACACTGTGGCTTCAACGATTGTCATCACAGATGCAAGCTATCCTCGCCTGTAATCCTGGATCTCTCTCTGAACTTGCAACATGCGCCGACAAAATTGCAGAAGTCCGGCCATCTCCAGAAGTGTGTTCCGTGCGTAACCCGTTTGCAAATTCTGGCAATGCATCGCTCGGCTTGTTGGTCAACCGGATTAACGCCTTGATGCAAGTCATCGAAGATAAAGTCATTACTCATCATGGACCTTCTACCAGCAAACCCCGTAGTAGGTCCACAAGTCGTGAGCGAGACCATCATGGTTTTGCAAGTTCTGCCAATCGGCAGGGCTTATGCTGGTATCATCAGCGTTTCGCTAGCAAGGCCAGCAAATGCATTCCTCCGTGCAACTTCAGCAAAATTAATGCAGGTAAGCAAAATTCTAATCTGTCTTCAAACTAATCGGCCCCCCTCCTTTGGCGAGTGGAAGGCAGGCCTCTTACAACAATCGCCTATACATTTTCGACCAATCTTCTAGGAAATATTACCTGGTTGATACAGGACCCGATGTTTCAGCCATTCCGGCCACAAAATTTAACAAGAACTTTCGCAGTGATTTTTACCTTTCGGCAGTAAACTTGACCCCCATTTTTACTTATGGAAAAAACTTGTAACTTTAGATTTGGGCTTACGTCGAAATTTCCAATGGCAATTTATTATAGCGGATATTCCTAAGCCTATCCTGGGTGCTGATTTTCTTGGCCACTACGGACTTTTGGTGGACGTTAAAAAGCGTCATCTCGTTGACCCTCTAACGTCACTAAAAACTCCTGCTCGTCTCGTCAAAGCGGAAAATTCTTCATTGTCAATATTAATTAAGTCCACAGTTTTTCCGCAAGTTCAAAACTTGCTACAGGAATTTAGTTTGATCACCATCGACAATGGCTTTACGAGACCCGTGGCGCACAAGGTAACCCACGACATTATTACCACTTGACCACCAGTTGTCTCGAAGGCACGTCGATTACCTCCAGATAAACTTATTGCTGCCAAAAAAGAGTTCGACTTCCTGCTCAAACAAGGCATTTGTCGACCCTCCGACAGCTGCTGGTCCTCACCGTTGCATATGGTCCTAAAAGAGAACGGGGAATGGAGGCCTTGTGGAGATTATAGGCGTTTAAATGCCTGTACTGTCCCGGACAGTTATCCCATACTCCATATACAGGATTTCGCACATCAACTCGAAGGGTGCTAATTTTTTTTCAACCTTGGATCTAGCGAAGGCGTACCCACCAAATTCCAGTTGAACCTAAAGACATCCCTAAGACTGCAATTTGCACACCTTTCGGCTTGTTCGAGTTCGTTCGAATGACTTTCGGACTTTGCAATGCAGCACAAACGTTCCAGAGGTTCATTCAGTCTGTACTCTGCAATTTACCTTTCTGTTTCGTCTATCTTGATGATGTTTTAGTTGCATCAAAATCAGTTGAAGATCATTTGGATCACCTGAGGCAAACTTTCAGTCGTTTTAAGGAGCATGGCCTATTTATTAATTTGGACAAATGTAAATTTCTTCAAAAACAAATACTTTTTCTAGGCCATATCATAAATCAGCATGGTATCAAACCCTCTCCCGAGCGAGTTGAAGCAATAGTCAAGTTTAAACGGCCAGGCACTGTCAAGGAGCTACGACGTTTCCTTGGTATGGTGAACTTTTACCGTCGTTTCCTCCCGTTCGCCGCACATCACCAAGCGAAACTTAACGCATATCTAACTGGTTCCAAGAAGGACGGCGCTCGAAAAGTTGATTGGTCAGAGGATTCTACCGAAGCATTCGAGTTGGTCAAACAGCAACTGAGCCAAGCCACTCTGCTAGCACATCCTTCAACTTCTGCACCTCTAGCTGTTGTGGTAGACGCCTCTGACGTCGCACTGGGAGCAGTGGTTCAGCAGAAAGTAGATGCTGGTTGGCAACCCTTGGCTTTCTTCTCAGTCAAGCTCTCTCCAGATCAGGCCAAATACAGCACCTACGATCGAGAACTTCTCGCAGCATACAGTGCCATTAAATATTTTCGATTTTTCCTTGAAGGAAGAAGTTTAACTATCGCTTTTCAACAAAATTCAGACAAACTATCACCACGCCATTTGCGACACTTGGACTTTATCGGCCAATTTTCCACCGATATTCGGCATATTTCCGGTAAGGATAATGTAGTCGCCGATGCTTTGTCTCGTGTTGACGAAATTCAGGTATCCAGCGCCATCGATTCTAAAGGCATTGCTGAGAAACAAACTACAGATCAGGAACTTAGCCAACTCATTCAAAATTCCTCCCTAAAATTCAAAAAGGTCCTCATTTCTGGTTCAGACATTTTCTGCGAGGATTCCCCCAAAGGTTTGTGGCCTTTCATTCATTAAACTTTTCGGAAACAGATTTTTAATTTGGTACATTCTCTTTCTCATCCAAGTATTCGATCGACAACCAAGATGACCACTGCTCAATATTTCTGGCCCTCCATTAAGAAGGAGGTCCGCAACTGGACTCAAAATTGCCTCGCCTGTCAGAAGAGCAAAGTGTCTAGACACGTTAGGAGTTCTTTTAGTAAATTCCCCGTGTGTTCAAACCGTTTCGAGGTAATCCACATTGATCTTATTGGCCCTTTACCACCTTCACAAAATTTTAGGTACTGCCTAACCATCATCGATCGGTATTCACGTTGGCCTGAAGCTGTTCCCGGATATTAGCGCCGTCACTGTTGCCGAAGCTCTCTGTGAAAATTGTATAGCACGTTTTGGCATTCCTAAAATTATTATTATTGATCAAGGTTCGCAGTTCGAATCGCAACTTTTTACCGAATTAGCTAAATTTTACGGCTTCAAGCGTTCTAGGACCACTGCATACCATCCTCAGGCAAACGGATGGGGTGAGCGTTGGCACAGGACCTTAAAAGCAGCAATTATGTGTCACCAGAATAAATCTCGGTCAAGAAATGGGCTACGTTCCGTTTTCAAGGAAGAATTCGGTGCTACGGCAGCAGAGATGGTTTACGGAGAGAATATTCGATTATCTTACAATTTCTTTCAAAATTCTAAAGTCTTCAAACCCCAAAACGATTTTGTAGCAACTCTGCGTGATTCTATGGCCCAAATCAAACCTATTCCTGCTTCAAACCACTCTTTAACAAAATTTTTCAGATTCCTGCCATTCCGTTTTCGTACGCACGGACGCGGTTAGTATTTCACTGCAACCTCCTTATGAAGGTCCCTACAAGGTTCTAAAGCGAACCGAAAAATTTTTCACGCTGCGGATTAAGGATAGAGAAGTCAACATCTCCGTCGATCGTTTGAAACCTTGCTACGAAGAGGTCTTCGATGAGGTTAGCTCAACTGAGCAAACCCCTTCCTCGTCTCGTAGTAAAACTCCAGAAGAACACGTTGCTCAGCCGTGCCCCACGAAGCAGCCACGCACAGTTACTTTTGCCGAAACTGGAGTTGATAATGGTGCACTTGCAGAACGGACTTCTCGAAGTGGACGACCCATCATAGTTCCCGCTCGATTTCGCTGAAACCGTCACGGTTTCGCTGGTGGGGGAGTATTGTGGCGACTGGCATATACTTCTCGCGCAGTTATGAATATTTTGTCTTCCGATTACTCTGGCACTACTCCACAAATAAATTATTCGTTAAAAAATCATTTCGTTGTAATTGCTGTACGTACACGAAAATTAAATTTAAAAGTAGGCCAGATTTTAGAATTGTTTTTAAAATAAACAGATATTTTTTATGTCAGTTTTTCTTTAGAGATAACACCAGTTGCAAGTATTTTTTAAGCGATTAAAAAGGTTATAAGAAAGCAAAGATATAAGAAGATATAAAAAATAAAAACCAAAGCAAAAAAACTCAACGTAACAACGTATTTTATTCAAGTTTTTCTTTAAAAAAAACTAAGAATTTAATAACAAGAGGAGCCACAGGCAGTTCAGCCTAGGACCCCCTTAAGGCAACACAACCCTTAATAGGTGCTGTCAGAGGGGACAAGTGAAGATATGTCCGTATTCAAGTCTGGATAGGCTTCGAGATTCACCATTTGGATCTTATAGCTACCATTTGTACTCAACACATAAGGTATACTAGCATACATGCAGAACTTCCAATTTCATCAACCTTCATAACTTCATTTCGTCTTTTTTTGAGATTTTGTTATTCTGAATATCATGAGCACTTAACTACTTTGTATAATGACCTCTGCCATTCATACCCTACTTCAGTACCCACAGAGCCAAAAATCTCAATTTTTATTTCAAATATTATTTAAAGGGAAAAATAGTCCAGACCAGACTATTCTAACATCAGAGAAATCAGAAAGGATTTTACGAAAGGACTTTTAAATATGTATAAAACTGCACGACGGAAATGTTCTTTTTCTATATTTGGGATTGAAAAAGTTGTCTACCTACTCAACTTCAAACGTTAATTTTAAAATTTGGTATTTTTCGAGATCTCCGAAATATTGAGCCCTAGGTTCGGACCAACCCGGCCTATGCCAAGAATGCATAAAGGCGGTGTATTGGAAATGCGTGCTCCATCAAAAGAAACGGGAGTGATGATCTTGTTATAAAAGATAAGACAGCTTTGGGTCTTAGTCGAATTAAATTCGACGTGATTTGCTTAGCCTCAATCGAGGATGTTGTTAAGATTGTTATCCAATGATATAATCACGAAGGAGAAATTTGGTATTTTTCGAGATCTCCGAAATATTGAGCCCTAGGTTCGGACCAACCCGGCCTATGCCAAGAATGCATAAAGGCGGTGTATTGGAAATGCGTGCTCCATCAAAAGAAACGGGAGTGATGATCTTGTTATAAAAGATAAGACAGCTTTGGGTCTTAGTCGAATTAAATTCGACGTGATTTGCTTAGCCTCAATCGAGGATGTTGTTAAGATTGTTATCCAATGATATAATCACGAAGGAGAAAGCGAAATCAAGAATACTGTCATCGACAAAACTAAGGATGGGATTAAAAGTAAGGGAAAGTAGATCAATAATGAAAATTGAGAAGAGAGACGGAGATATACATATCAGACTCTGGCCGCACCGGCATTTATGTATAGGGTGATGTTCATCTAATACGACCAGATAAAAAACTTTTAATCCATAATAGAAGAGGAAGAGAGAGACGAACAAGTGCTTTAAGTTTGGCTAAAAGAGCTGGTAGCCAGACTCTATTAAAGTCCTTTGAAGTATCTAGAGTAACAATTTTAGAACACAGGTTTAGCCAAGGATGAGGCACAGCTTTTCATTAACAGGGGAGAGAAACCATCAGAACCTGCGTTATTGGAGACGTTGATCTCCTTCAGAACCTTGAACACATCTTACGTACGGATGTGTTTTGGGTCTTATACACATCCACACGTGTTTGTGAAGTGGGTGGAAGATGAGAATTTGAAGCGAATCTGTAGCAGCCAAAATATCCAGGGAGACCGCAACACCAATTTTTGGCCAGCCATTCCCTTTAACTCGTACACGAATTTGTCTATTTCTTTACTATTTTCGACACTCTCGTAGACCCACTTTTCGTCATCACAGCGAGCTGAAATTTGGCACACAGGTTCATGTCGCGTGACAATTGAATCTATCAACATTTGAACCGGAAATTTCCATGGAAAACCTTGAAAATCGGGAAAAATCATTTGAAAATTTGGTACAAATTTGATTAATGATAAATCCGTTTCAGGAAAAATGCAGAGTTTTCCGATTTTTCCGAAAAATTTTCCGGAATTTTCCGACTTTTCCGGAAAATTTTCCGGTAAAAAAGTTTTCTAAATTATGCAGGATCAAGTTCCATATCAACTGGCATCATTACTTTCTCTCCGACAATGGTGAAAACTTGCAGAAAAAATCGAGGAAAATTCATGTAAAACGCTTTTCCGGAGTTTTTCCGACCAAGGAAGCGTTTGAGCGTTTTGCAACCTAAGACAAAGTTGTAGAGCGAAATGAGTTCCATAATAATTTTTACTAGAATAAATGTTTTGAAAAACTGGTAAATCAGTGTCTTTTCAGCTTACATAAAATATGTCCATGCAGCACGTAATAACAATTTAGTTAACGTGAAAAAGGCAGAAAATAAAATAAGTAAAAAACGAGTTTTCAAACAAAACTGAGGCCAAGTCGCATGAAAAAGTAGAAAATAAACTTTTCTTCACACACAGAGGTGGACTCAGATTTTATTTGCTGACAATCAACGATATATTTCAGTATGATCAATCAGAGATGAAGAGAAAGAATATTCAAGAGAAATGTCCCAATCAAAAAATCTGAGTCCACCTCTGTGTGTGAAGAAAAGTTTATTTTCTACTTTTTCATGCGGCTTGGCCTCAGTTTTGTTTGAAAACTCGTTTTTTACTTATTTTTAGTTTGCGAAGATAAAGAGTAACTGGTGCAATTGCTGCTGATGGTTTTGACAAACCTTTAATACATTTCCGGCGTGCCAAGATTGTTTGTGTAATATTCAGGCAAAAAGAAATTTTTCGCTCCAGATAATGAACTTGCAGGTGTCTCGTGCAGCCTTGTAGACTTGTTCCAGTTCTGAACATGGATGAAGTTGAGAGCTGACTCTTTAGCTCTTATGGCTTGGCTGAACTTTTGCTGTTGTTGAGATCTGCTGTAGTAATACGGGATGCCAAGACTTAGTATGTTACTTAGTTCTAATGTGTATTCATCAACATTCCTTGAAGTAAAATAGATTAATCAATTTCTGGAGTAGCCTAGTTGTAGATCGAGAAGTAGAGCGGTATAGGTTTGCGGTGGTAAATTGAGTCGTGCATCAAGCAGTTGTCTGAATTATCAAGAGGGAAACCGACTGAGGTGGAATATTTGTGGGACTGATATGATAGAAATAAATATAGTAAATCAGCTTCATCTTCATCTTCATTAGGAATTCGTATTGGTGCATCCACTAGCTGTTAAAAATTAAAAGGCTCATGTGAACAGTTCAACGAATTGGCCTGCAGGGCTTGTGGTAGAAGAATATGTGAGCTACAATATGTTATGGACATTGAAATCGCCTGCCACAACGATTTCTGAAGAGCGGGAGACAGAAAGCAAATGACCAATATTGTTGGAAACATTGTCAAATACGCACACCGTGTCATCACCAGACATATTTGGGCTGCGATAAAAGAAGCAGAAATATGTACGTGATAGGCCTGTGAACTTTGAACCTAATCCAGATGTAATTCAATTCTGGATTGGGGGAAGGATAAACTTTAATAATGGCAAAGGTGAGCTTGACTTTGTGTCTTCTTATACGCTCGGAAGTATTTCTATAGGATTTATTATAACAAAAAAGTTTATAACATAATTTATAACAAGTTCCATATATTTATGCAAAATATAAAAAAAACATTAAACAGTTTACTATAGAAACAAATGTTAATTTTATAAAAAAAAAAATTGAAAATAAAAGCTGACGACATATTCATTACATCTAAATCGTATCTTGCTTTTTTTAAATAAAATTCTACTTCAATAATTCAATTACTAATATTGGTTTTAAAAATTGAGTAACTTCTAGTGCAAATAGGTAGATTCGCTTCCTAAACAACAATAATATGACAAAATTGGATATAACACCTTGTATATGTAGATAGGTATGTAACAAATTTATAATATATAAGATTCGGATATAAAATTAAAGATCAAGGCTTAGTGGATCTTAAATATTTTCTACTTACAAAAATTGAAGATTAGTAAAAATTTTCTCATTGCGAGTATTTGCTTTTTCACAACATATTATGAATATAATTAATTACTTATTACGTTAATAAATAAAATTGTATAAAAGATTTTTACACGAAAAATCATATTTAGCGAGCTTAGTCAGACAGACGAAATAATGAAGCATAATAACAATAGTCAAGAATAATAAATAGAAATGCTTCAGGATGCCCTCCCTGTACAGGTTTCGTTCTTAATGTTCTATTACAAAAATGCTAGACATAAATAAATAATAAAATTAAATTTATGTTGAAAAATATTGATGATAATAATTTTCTACTGGCAATTACGAAACCGACGATAGATGCTTTGCACATAGGTGAAAACACATTTCCAGTCAGGCCTCTTCATAACCACCATGTCTTCAACATCAAGCAATGGCGCAATCCCGGCTTCTTCACTAAAAAATAAAATCGATTATTTAAAAACAAAAATTAAAAGAAAAATAAATAAATTTAAATGACTTTAGTAGGGATGAGAAAGGAATAAAAATACGTAAAACTGATAATGCAGGGACTTAAAAATTTGCTAACTGTCATATTGATTTTGAACAATTCGAAGGAGATCCCGTATAGATTCAAGCAATGCACAAATAATTTTCAGAAAAGTTCCGTGAGATGGCTGCCGTTTCTGGTTATCAAGGATAAACTATTCTCCAAAAGTTCCTCAGCAGTTGCACTTTCCTTCAGGTGCGCCATTCAAAAAGGTAAGAATAAAGTACAATATACTTTCATTAACAAAAATTGTCGTTATTTTAAGTGAAGGCAGTTTCCATAAGGCTAATTATGATAGAAAACATATGATCTTAGCTTTAAACAATTATGATGAAATACCTACCTAAAGTAATAAAAAGGTTCAATTTACGCAAAGCAAATATAAAATAGTATTTGGAAAATAAATGTTCGACAAATAAACGACCAAAGAATTTCATTTTTGCAGAATAAGAACTCTAGTAACTCTAGTAGTTATGACTACAACGCCAAAATAGGGACAAGTGACATCTGTTGGAAATAGAAACTTCGTGTGGAATCTTCGGGAAGCTTCTGGAGGAAATGACTTCTTTCGGTAGAAAATGGTCCTTATATGCGATAACCCCAAGAGAGATTTTGTCGCAAATAAGAATGCGAAACGCGGAAAGCATAAGATAGCGAGTTGATAAACTATCTCGAAGAAGTATCTATTTTGTATTATGAACGCGTCACAAATAATTTATCCTCCCTCCGTCACGCCAAAATATCTCCTGAGGATATCGTACATGAGGACCATTATCTACCGATAGGAGTAATCTCCACAATAGGAATACGATATCATAGAAGATTGAGTTGAGATATCCTCAAAAGAGAAACGTATTCTACAGGGTGTTTCCTCCATGGTGGTCAATAGAGCAGGAGGTGATAGTACTCATCAGGAAAAAAAAATTGTATGTTTCGGAATTACAGAGTGATAAGAAAAAAAGCTAGTCTTTCACAAAACACTTTGTATCTTAAAAGTACAGGGGTTCGGTCACAGTTAAGAGCTCATTGTATGCAGAACTTGGTGGCCTCTCCAACGACTGTTCAACCAGCCCGGAAATCGTCTCCTCTTAGGAGTTATTGTGGCCTAAACTAAAAATTTCGAATTTTCTTACTTTTTGTTTTACTTTGACCTCTATTTTTTCTCTTTTTTTTTTGCAAAAAGGTCGTTAACATAACTGTTTTTTATGAAAACTATAACCTGTAGAGTCTCATCTTTAATTTAACAGTAGTCGTTAGAAAGAAGGAAATACCCTGTATATTCCCTGTTTTTTTGTTAATCATGCCGACCTCAAGTCTTGGATACAGGGTGATTCAAATTTTAAACTTTTCACTGTAGACGTGTTTTTAATTTGCTGATTACTTAGGATCGAGTTATTCAATTGTTTTGTGCGATATGTCAAACTAAACGTATTAAATTGAGCTTTCGAAAGAAATTAAAAAAGATAAAAAAAAAAAAGTAAAAAATATAGAAAAAAAGACATTTTTTATTAATTTAGCATTTTTGACCCCTTCCGGAAGAGAAACCCCCGAAAAAATATTTTTTATTAAATCCTCTAATATTAATACATATCATATCAAAAATTAGGCGATACATTTTTTTTATATTAGCGTCTCTGCAAAATTTCATATGAAAATTTTAGAATTTACTCCGAAAAAATATGATTGGTTTTATTGTTTTTAGATTCTTAATGAAATGTAAAAAAAAAAATTTTTGTAATAATAGTTCAGTTTTATTATTTCATAAATTTTCCAATTTTATTTTTATTAGAAAGGGAGTATTCATTAGTACTAACACTATTCTCATTTACAGGTATAAACCTGTAGTATTTTTGAGTATATGTATTAATATTAGAGCATTCAAAATAATATGTTTCAGGAAGGGGTTTTCTCTTCCGGAGGAGGTCACAAATCCAAAATTAATAAAAATTATATTTTTTACTTTCTTTAACGTTTTTTAATTTCTTTGGAATACTCAATTTAATACCTTTAATTTGAGATATCGCACAAAACAATCGAATAACTCGATCCTAAGTAATCAGCAAATTAAAAAACACGTCCACAGTGGAAACTTTAAAATTTGAGTCACCCTACATCCAAGACATGAGGTCGGTAGGCTTAACAAAAAAACACTGGTCCAATAATCTTTAACACTTAACTATTTCTGAAAGTTTCATCGAAATCGGAAGGAGTCGAGCATAGTCTTGGCAGGAAAGCAAGAAGGTGTGGGGAATTTAGGAGTATTGGGTTGAGTCAAAGTGGCGGTGTGCATTTGATTTGAATATTTGTGATTCATAACTGGCGGGGAAAACAGAGGATGGTAAGCCGTTCTACATTCGTAATATCTATTCGTACTATTTTGCTTATGGGGGTTTCGCGGAATTGCAATATACGGCCGAATTTGACTTCCCCATCGCGATTAACCAACTTAGTAGTCTAGAATCCTCTTCGCTGATTCTAGGGGACTACCTATCGATTCTTCCGATAAGCATATATTCATAGCTGAGCCTTTTCTGGCCAGAGGTGAGCTCGAGTTATAGCTTGTGTGATACGTGTAGGGAGAATTCTACAACGATTGACATAAGGTTTACATTCATGGGTGAAACTAGAAGGACATTAAGACAGGAAGAAAGAGCATAATAAAAATGATAAAATTTCTATAAAACTTACCCAGAATCACAGTGATATGCAGAGAAATGAACATAGTTAGAAGCAGGCTTGCCTCACTTATGCAATTAAGCACAGGCTTAGACTTGACTACGGAATGTTAGATTCCTTCATAGAGAATATAATTGCGCAGCTTAAAAATTGATACTCAGTTACTCAATATATATAAAATGGACTACAAGCACATAATGGATTGCACATGACATATAGTTAGTAAAGAACACACGCAAACTATTCGCGTCAGATCCAAAACAACAGAGATTGATGTAACAGAGGAAAAATCAAACCCTCCAAGAAAGACTTGACATGAATTTCTTCGATATAAACATCGTAGAGGTAGAGTTCAAGGCGCGCTCTGTTTTTCAGGCTATCCCCAATACATCTTATAATATGTACACGGTGCATTACTTTTTATATCTTGAAGATATTTATTTGGTTGACCGGTAATAAAGGTATGTCTAAGTAAGGATGGTAGGCGCTCGTTAAATTTATCGAGAAATATATATATCACACACAGGCAAAACTATCGAAAAAAATAAGATTACATAAACTTTTGGGGCAATAAGCACTTCTTATTATTCTACACCAACTCTCAAATTTACAAGAATTGTCTTTTGATTCTAGAAAGCAGAGTATCTACTTGGGGACGTGCACTTCCATAGAGAAAAAATAACAAATACATCGGCAAGCATATCCTTCACTCAGATGTTCCTAATTAATCAAAGCACCAAACTTGATATTCTACCAAATTTCCTCATCTTCTAATCACTCCTCAATCCATGGCGGTTACGCGTATATGCCAAACTTATAAGGACGTAGAAAATTGTTGATGAAGTATCAAGAGAAGAAAAGGAAAGAATCATTTCAGATCATTCAAAATTATAGAAGTGGAAATAAATTCCAACATTCAATATATTGGCAGCTCGAAAATTATGATGATGTTATCACCTATATTAGGTTGGGGTTTGATTCTTTCAGTTGATATCTGATATTCTACTCGGAATCAAGCATCAAGTGGTAGTTGCCATGGTAATTTGAAGAAAAGTTGGTGGAATTTGTGAGGGAAAATCTGTGTTTATATGAAATAAGAGGTAAGTAAGGAATATAAAAATTTAATAAAAAAAGATAAAGTATGGAAAGATAGAAAAGTAAGGGATGTTTTTTTTTTTAATTTCCGTCTGTTTATTTACGCTAACCTAGCTGCAGAGTTTCTCACGCATTTGCCACTTTTCCCATGTTTTTTTCCAGAGTTTCAGGACTTCACTAAAATCTTTCTTTTTGACAGTTTAGATACATTTGAATGTTGTATTTCACGATGCCAATGCTGGGATAACTTCAATACCGATGATAATGATGATGCCGATGTCCGATGCCACCATTGTCTTTCGTCCTTGGCGATTGCAAATTTTAAACGCGTAGCAATGCGTGCTTTGACAGTTAATAACGAATATACTACACGCTATGCTCAAACCACAAAAAAAAAATTGAGCGAATTTCTGGGGAGATAATTCTTTGGTTGTGTTGTTGGTTTTGTTTTAGATTTGTTTTTTTTTAATTTCTGAGGGCAAAAATGGAATTTGATGAAAAGTTCAATGAGGAAGTATAAAAATACGAATTAATTTATAACAAAAAGTTGTCTCAAATGTCAACGTGTTTAATCTGACAGCATATTTTGTCCAACTCGTCGGACGTGATGATAACCTCGTGTTGACAGTTCCAATCTAAATCCATTCTAATAATGAAGTTGAGGCCATATTATGGTCTTATGTATACAGAACAAAAGTAAAAAAAGTGATGCTTTCGCTTGGATTTATTGATAACTTCAAGAATTGGATATGACATGATAATCTATCCAAAAATAATCAAAATGCCCATCTGTATTTTCTTGACCCGATTAGTGACGATTAATGAAAAGTAGGTTTTTTATAGAAATGTAAAGTGTCAAAGGACTGTATGCCGAGTTGGCAAGCCTGCTTAATTCTTTAACTTTATTGGAGGAATGCAGTATCCAAGAAAAGTCTTCTTTTGTATGCCGATATAAAATGGGTAATTAACTGGGATCTGTTTGCATCTAACCAAACAATAAATGAAATTAGTAGGGGATCGACCAACAGCCTCGTTTTTGTTTTGACAACTAGCGCTACCAATATAGGAGCGCTGAAAAACTTCTCCCAGTGACAGCGATCCTTTCGTGACATTACAAATTTGGAGCGTGAGCACAAAGCAATTGCTGTGCACTCATTGGCTTGAAATTAAAAAAAAAAAAATTATTATCTTCGGGCAATCTAAGAGAGAAGCGCATTTGAAGGGTGACAATATAACGACAAGCTATTACATTTGCTGGAAATGCGATTCCTAATAATGTGCCATTCAAATTTTGCTAAGTCAAATAAAAAACAGCCAAATGCAACAAACTCTGTGTTTTATTATTTCTTTAATTAATGTTTCCAGATCTTTTCAATCTTTTGAGCACATATTTCGTCGATTTTTAGACCAACCTAGACAGCACGGGCCGACCTTGACAGCATTTAATTTTTTTTTTAAATGCCTATATTTTTTCATTTTTCACCCAATCAAATTCTGATGCTCAGAAAAAGTGGTCCTTTTTCCCAGACCTTTCTAAGGATGCGTTTGGATTGACAAATCTCCTCCTTAAACGGAAGTTATGAGCAAAGGTCAAGTGTGGGCTACTCAGATGACATTCTCTACGACTTTTTCCTCTCTAATAACAACGGGTCTAAATTATATATTATATAATAAATACAAAACAGAGCTGTAATTTAAACTATTGATTCTTTTGAAAATTAATTATTACTGTGATTATGATTCCATAGAAATTAGCAGTTTTAAGTAAATTTATGAATATTTAATAATCATAATTGAATTTTTAAATATTATTACTATATTTAGAAAAAAAAGGGATAATTCTTTTGACGATTATCAAAGATATTTAAATGTAGCCACTATATAAACAATTATTTTTATTTATTAAAAATGATTAAAAATAATTATTTCCTTAACTTCCTTGGAACTATTTCTGGAATGGCATTCAAAATTATTACCAATAATTAAAACTTATCTTTAAATATCTCACGATTTCTAACTACTTTCAATCAATTACAATTGTTTTTGTTTTGCACAATAATGATGCTTTTGCTTGCAGCATACAGAGTAATATGATCTATATTTAAGCATCGGAAGAATATTCGAATATTACGCTTCAAATGTCGAATTTTGAAGCTTCAACCTTCAAACGGAAGAAATGGTCAACATTTTTAACGTTATTTTTACTCACTTCTCGTTGAATTATTGAACTAAAATGGGGCACACTTATCGATTTTGCAAGGCAATAAATTTTTACATTTTTATACATATAATATAAAACCAAGATAGTGGCCGAATTTTGCCATTAATACTCGATTCAAAATTAATATCTTGGGGTTATAGGAATCGTAGATTACGAATTTTTGGTAAAAATTTAGAAATTCAATATTTGTATGTATTATTAACTTCACTTGTTAATTATGGCCAAATCTTGTAATCCTATTGACTTGTAACTTAACATATGCACGTACATACGCTTAGTGCTGATGACAAGACAATAATAAAATTGAGCATTTCCAAAAGTCTAGAAAGGACAAACTAATAAAAAAAAAAACAATTACAAAAACTGATGTTTAATTAAATTTACTGTAGATAGGCTTCGAAGGAGCTGGTTGATTCGAAGATTCAAATTATTTGAACCTTGGAGTCAATCCCTTAAAATCATGAACATTGTATGAATGCTTCAACATTTTTGAAGCATCGAAGTATGAATGCTTTAATAACCGAATGTATTTTATTCAAAGTTCGTTACGCCGTCCATCCGTTTGCTTGTCCGTTCCACCACAAAAAAACTTTAACAGTTTATTTTCATCCAGTAATGAGCCAAACTGTTGATCAATCCAGTACAAGAAGAGAGTGGAATTAGCGTTAAAAGTATTTAGCCACATTGAGTTTCTAATCATAATATATACTCTCAGTATAACCAAGAGTTATAATATGGCTATTTCATGAAAAACTCCTGAAAACTGACACTTTTATAACATGCTTCGAAGTTTCGGCAAAACGTTCATGCTTCGAACGATTAGACTTCGAAGCTCGGAATTACCTGTTTCGAAGTCTATCAACACTCATAGTCGGGACTAATTTTTAGAATGTATCGAGAAGAAGTTCTTGTTTTCTATAGACTAATAAATGAAAATAAACATTCTAATGGACCTGATGAACTCAAGCGCTGTTAAATCTTATCAGCAGCTTTTTTTTTTATAGTAATCCCGAAAATAGTTTCATTATTTTTGATAATTAATAATTGCTTTCGAAGATATAGTATAATCATATTTAAATCCTAAATTTAAAGAATAATCGTAATACTCATATAGATTCGTAGTCGTAATGAAAATTTATAGATTTGGTTTGTAACATTATTATTTTTCATTTGACGATATTTCATAGCTTTTAATACATCTTTAATAATAGACCAAGAGAAAAGGTTCGGGATGGACATAGGAAATTAGACTAGATAAATAAGACATAATGTTAAATTTACGTAACATAACATAATTTATATAATATTAAATACTTAAATAGAAAAACTTACTCAGCCACTCGGAAAGCGAGCTCAAAATTATATCTCCTCTGTAGTGGTGTTAATTTGGAGTAGTCGAAGGCTTCTGGTAGGAAATGATGAATTAGGGCACAAAATGCTAAACCGTCTGTCCAGCTCCCACTGAAGTTGCTTATTTGAACGTTCTAAATAAAAATACAAAAAAAAAACAATAATAACAAAATAACTTCAAATAAAATGTAAATATACGAAAAACTGTGCGAAAACACGGGTTAGCATAAAACAAAACAAACAAAAAATGAAGCGCTCATTATTTAGAATTTATCCAACACATACTAGTTTATGTATCCCAAGAAGCTTAAAATGGCGCAAATTTAAAGAAATAATAGCGAGAGACCAACGGCCAGCAAAATACCAAGTAATTTTCCAAAGAAATAAAACTGCAAAAAATAGCAACTAAAAATATTAAGAAAATCTGAGTTAAAGCCAAAAGTCATTAGGGCGCACCAACCATCTAACAAAAAATTCCTTAGATTTTGAGTTTATTTTTAGAAGGAAAAAAGAAAAATAAATAAAAACGTGTGGGGATGTATTTTTTTTTCTTAAAACGTTTCATTTTTTAAGGGTACCTCGTATTCCTTTGTTTTCATTTGACACCAATAAAGGAGCTGATCCTTGGCAGTGGCGGCCCGTGCATTCAATGATGGATCAGTAAATCTGAAAATGGGGGCCCCTCTATTTGTACCCCCTGGTGATGACGATGTAACCGGGGAGCTGCATGATTTTGTTTTTGTTTTGTTCATTTAGAAAGAGAAGAGAGTCGATAAGAGAGAAAGCAATAAACAGAACCATAATGTTTTTTTAATGATAATTTTCTATGAAAATTTAACTTTACTTTTTCTATGATTGCTATCGACTTAGAGTGAGTTTTATAAATTAACAGTTATATACATATACAGTTATATCTGGTGTAGATAAAAGCAATTTAGCCGATATCTACTTAGGTAGTATATACTCCCTGCTACATAAAGCTTAAAGATAAATTTAATTTACATTCAAAAGAAAGCTACCTGTCGCCCAATTCTTAATTGAAGAGTATGAAGGAATGACGAATGTTAGTACTTTACTTATACTATTACTGTTTTAGTGATTAAACAAATTTTTAACATAAAAAAATTATCCGGAAAATAATAAATACGATATAGAAAACAGAATATAGTTTTTAACTCGGTATTACCTTTTTATGAAGGGTATCATTTTTATGCAGTTCATAAATTGGATGGAATTATGTGGAGTTTATTTTTTTACTTATTTAAATTAATAAAAAGATTATCAAAATACTGATTATAGTATAATATTAGTTATAATTTCAAATAATCCTAACGAAGATGTTTTATTATGGAGTGCCAAGGCCACTAGAACCCTACGCAAATCACGACAACAATTGATCCATTACGTCTTCCCCTAAAGTGGTAAGGTTAAATCAAAGAGGCTAGAAATTGATTATTGCCTTGCAAACCTTATTTGGAGTGATAAATGCTCCTCGAACGATTTTCAAAACTGCAAGCTCTGGATACTCACCCAGGATAGGTTTTCGAGGTTTTATCTTCCTCTTCGTACATACGTACGATACATTTCGTACCATACATTTCGTTGTTAGATTTGCCTACCTTCTTCAGGTAACACCGGAACTAGCTATATCTAATACTGCATTAATAAAAGTCTGCTAAAACAGCGCATCTGGAGAGGACAGGGGTAAGGAATTCCTTCGCTTATCTCACACCAGGCGCGCTACGCCAGAGGAGATCTAATTACCTCCGCTCCCATTTTTATAGTTCCCTCTAAAATGGCTTTTTGGTAGCCCAAATATTGAGTAGAGACCAATATACGGAGTTTCGGCTCAGATTTTAGTCAGATTGCCTACTTTTTCATTTCAGTCCCCTCCTTCGTAACCAGAGACCCAAAACAAGGTTACCTTGTTGTCTCTGGATAGCAGCTCGAGTGTTCTCTGGCAGTTCCAGACTAGTCCCAACTCAAAGTAAGTAAGAAAGCATGGGTCTGATTATACATACTCTGAAATATCCATAGGGTCATTTTAGGGTTCAAACCCCACTTTTTTCCGAAAAGCTTGAGCCGAAGTCTACATAGGTTTGTTGGTTATCATTTTTAGGTTGTAATCTAGGACTAAACCTAAATATTTGGCGTCTTTTGAATAATATAGCGTAAGCCCACTTAACTAGAACTGAGCATTGGAGGCTCCTCTTCGTGAGTTTATTCATAGTTCCATATTCCGGCACCATCTAGTAACGTTGAGTAAAGGCAATTTGTATAACCTGCCTTTAACGGAAATGACAATGTCATCACCATATTCCTCGGCCTTAAAGCTGGCCTCTTGAGGTACATAGATTTAATAGGTCATCCAAACTAAGAACCACAGTATTTATGATAAAACCCTCTAGTGGCTCTATTTGTTGTGGATTCACAGTTTAAGGTATCTGTTATACAGCGTTTTTCCAGCATATTACTAATCCACCTAACAATATAACTTTCGATGCTTCTATCTCCGCTTACCCTCTTGATCATGTCAACGAGTGTGTTATCGAATGCACCTTGTATGTACATGAAAGAAACTAACAAGACCTCCTTATCCTGTGAAGCTTTCTCGATAGTTTCTACTAGACTGCTGACTGCGACGTGTGTATTTAACAATACAGTTAAAGTGATAGGCATCATCAATATCATGTTTATCAAAGAAATCACTCCAGTTAAAATAAAAGATTACAAATATCCTAGCGTGAAATGCAGAATATTGATTGTCATCAAAAACCACTAGTCAATATTTAACTAGCAACACCAAGTCGAAAAATTCTCCATTGTTATTCGTTATATATGTTATGACACAGAACTGTTTCAGTCAACCTACAGATACAATTTTATTAATGAATATATTTAAAAAGTGTGTATGGCCGTATATACAGATGCTAAAATTCCTGCAGGTATACAAATTTCAATGAAATTTTGTTCACACCAAACGAACATTAAGCACAATTAAATTGTGCATCTTAAAAAAATCTGTCCTTGTTATGATAATTGTCACTTTGACTCCATCCTCGAGGGTAACAAGCTTCTGCAGATGGTTTTTATATTCTCATCACATAGAATATGACCAAAAATATAATCCTAAACAAAAGAACGATTACAGGACTTGTCAAAATATTCCAGAAAAATTGTGTCCAACATGGTGTCGGGACAATTTTGCAACTTTATGAGAATCGTATTGCTGAATAAATGACTTCATCAAAAACAAAGATCTCAGCAAATTACTTTTATGATTATTCATGAAAAAAACAAAGTACCTATTCTCCTCTTCCCAGTTTTAGGAAGTGACCCTGACCTCCAACAATCTTTTTTTGTCCGCACTTGACTGTCAAAGTTATTTAAAACGGCCCGTTTCGATTTGACTTATTATATGTGACCTGGACTATTCTAGCAAATATTATATGATAAATTAAGACCACTGCCATGAATATTATTGTCAATAAGGCTCTGAACAGTAGGTGCTTATTTCAATTCAATTCAATTTCAATTCAGATCTTTAGCAATGCTAATAACTTTAGATCCACCCACCTCAATGTAAGAAATCTTGAGCCCAGAAAGGTTCTAGAGTTTATCTACCAAGATTGGGAGTAAATTGAAATTGGCGGATCTTTCAGGCCGTACTCTAGGCGAAAGGAAATCAATAACACTTCTACATGCATCTGTCCTTTAAGTCCACAATTTTTTTGTAGGAGGTTGAACATTGAATTTGGCGCAAAATTGATTGGTTTTGAAGCTTTTAATTGCATAATTTACTGTAATACGAAAAAGTTATAAGGGTGCTTGCATTCAAATATTTCGAAGTATTTACAATTGTAAGCAAAACTCTCAACGTGAACCTCGGGTAACCTTGTTTCAACAATTGCGACATATGTGGTGAAAAACTATTTCACAAAATAAGTCCTTATTTTGATAAATCTACCGAGGCTTTCTGTAAGTATGTAAATGCATACACTGTTACAGGATGAGAACACCCAGCAAACAATTTGGTGAGGTTTTGCCAAAAGTAAGGAATGAGCAATAGCTGTGAAACAGGGACAGTATTATGGCAATGAAGTGTGTATATGATTGCCTCTCCTTCAACTATAGCCTAATTCTAGTTTTTAGGAAGCAAATTAGCTTTTTCTTCTGTCAGAATCGCCTTATTAAATTTTTCAACAATTCTTTTTACAATTTAGTACAAATGCTGACGCATTTTGTTTTCCAAGACAGCGGACTTTTAATTGTAGTAAAATTATAATAACATATAGTGGAAATATATAAAAAAATTCCCCTTACGTTTATGAATTATAAAATGTCAATCCAGACAAAATTCAAATAAGTTGAAATTGGTAAATTAAAGGTAATTTACTCAATCTTCGCAGTTGGCAAGTATATAAAATATATTTACGTGCCTTTGGTAAGGAATAGGGGAATTACTTATAAATTATCTTCTTTACCTTGCTTTCTTATGTCCATTTAGACCATCGCCTAAATTACAAACGAGCATTTGGCAATGTCGCTTTCGAGGATTATGCTTGCCTATGGCAAGTTACTTTCGATTCAATTTGTTTGCTGGGATGTTACGAAGTTTGAAACCCTGCTATGAAATAAATCATTTAGAATTGAAATGGCGTATGTCCAAAGTTCAAAAGTGCTGGACTAGGCTGAGATTGAAATGACACAAGTCCTGGACATGAGTTGTATCAATACTAACTGTTGATTTATTGATTGTATAATGTTACTTCAGTTAGAAATGGACATGTGACATTTTGACAGCAAATTCGTCTACCTTTATATAGGGCGTGTTGTTAAACTAAGAATTTTTCTGCATGTCAGGCAGCTGTCAACTGAACCATCTGAATGTGATTGAGTCTGAGTCTTACAACACTTGACAGCTTACATCGTTATCCTTTTGACAAATATTATAGTCATCGTGCTTTTGAGTATTTATAAAAAATTTAAAAATGAATCAGACTATTAAAAGTTCTGAATTATATGAAGTTAAAATTTTCTAAATAACAAACTTTTTTAAACCGCACGATTCTAATGAAAGTAAACACAATGAAAGAAAAAGTTAACACAAAAACATACTTCACGCACACATATATATATATCAAATGCGTTCGGATCGCCCTGGATTGTCTTTAAAGAAAAATTCTTAAGGCTGAATTTAGCAACACGTGACGTTTAAGAAATTCTGACTTTTACAACACTTTTGTCTTGAAGATCTTAAAGATACTTATTTTAATTTTAATTTAATTTATTTTATTTCCATCAAAAACAAAAAATCACCAAAATATGGACATATGCACTTTCAATTCTAAACAATTCAAATGGTATAAAATGGAGAACAGTTTCAATTTTCATATTTTTTTATGATATTAATTTTTATAATATTTAAATTTACAAAATGCCTTTTCAAATGCACTAAGTTTTATTTCGTTAATATTAAAATTACATAAAAAGCAATCAAAAGAATTTGTTCTTTGGTTTTATGATGATGCCAAGGCTCAGGGGATACCCAATGATGCCTTAGCACAGCCTTGGCAGGAAAGAAAGATGGGGTGGTAGGTAATTGGGGAATATTGGGTTGAGTTAAGGAGGTGACGGTGTAGATTGAGCTTGAATTCTTGCGGCCCATAAGGGGGAAACCAAATGATGGCAAACTGTTCTACATTCGTACTGTCCTGCTTATGAAGGATTCACGGAATTTCACGGTACGGCGAAATTTGACTTCAAGGGTGTGACGGTGAGCTCGAGTTCCAGCTCGTGTGGTGCACATAGGAAGAATTCTACAAGGGATCAGGCTGGAGATTTCGTCAAAGCAATAGCCAAAAAAGTAGCGATAAAAGAGAGATAGACAACCGATATTACGCCGGTGCTCTAGGGAATCATTAGTTGCTATTGATATGTTATCGCCAATAAGCCGGAATGCCTTCTTTTGGACTTTGTCTAATACGGACAATGCAGTACGTCCAGTCTCTGTCCAAATATGAGAATTATATTCTAATCTAGGCATGATATGAGATTTGTAAATTTGCGCCAAGTCTGATGGAGGCAAATATTTCTTACATCTTTGCAAGAAGCTTAGATATTTCAAGATTGTTAGATATTTCAATGCCTAAGATGTTAAGAGATGGCGAGTTCGAGATATCTTCTCCATCGATGGAAATGAGTTGAGCGGGTGTTGCAACACGTTTGAGTGATAACAGATAATATTGCGTTTTGGAAGCATTGAACATGACCCGATTCGCTCTGCCGCAAGCGGTATTGTTGTAAGTTCGTACTTTACTGAATTGAACATGTGACTTCGTTTTTCGACTATACCACTCCCATTTCTAACGGGAATCAGCTATAGTGTCGAACGAGTACATGAAATCAAAGGTGCTGTCGTCTGCAAAACTATGAATAATATTGATAGTGAGCGCTAGCAGATCATTAATAAAAATGAGGAAGCGAGTAGGTGAGAGCACAGAGCCTTGCGGTACACCGGCATGAATTATAAAATGGTCCGAAATAACTCTGTCCAATATAACTTGAATTGAACGGCGGGAGAGAAAATTTTCAATCCATTTTAAGTAAAGAGGGTCTAGACCTAATGCCTGAAGTTTAGCTAAATGAGCAGGATACCAGACTCTATCGAAGGCCTTCGAGATATATAATGCGAAGATTTTAGATTCACCAAAATTATGGAGACAATAATTTTAACGCTCGGTAAGGAATGTTAGGAAATCTCCAGTAGAGCGGCCAACACGAAAGCCGTATTTCATCAATTGGGAGTTGATGAGTATTTCGAAAACCTTCGAAAAAATCGAAGTAAGGACAATTGGTCTATAATTTTAAGGATCGCTTGCCTCTCCTTTTTTGGGTATTGCCTGAGCATGTGCAAGTTTCTACGCCGAAGGAAAGACTCCTGTCGAATAGGACAGGTGAAATAGCCTGCGTAGAGAGCTAAAGAAGAGGCGCAGCATTTGAGTACTAGAGGCGAAATACCATAAGGTCCAGCAGGTATTTGAGTTGAAAATAATACCTGATGATGTACACATTGTGCGAAGCAGCGGTCGTTAAGTTGTTCGGGTATTTATTTACGTCTTCTTTTTAAATAATTGTAATTGAAGAAATGAAATTTAGTGGATTTAAAAAGGCGTTTTGTAACTTTTTTTTGCTATCTTCAGAATTCATATAGTTCGAAGTTTGTCATTATTTTTATTCATAATTTTCTTGTTGCATTATGAAAATGCGACAAGGTAACAGCTACGACACTATGTGTCAAGAAATCAGCATTCCAGTATTCATAACATTTCATGTTCTCACTGTCGATACTGAGCTATAAACGCATAACTGTTTTTGTTACTGCATAGATCACTCATAAACTTATGTATCTTTGGTGCTGACAACGGCATCTAATATACCGTAACCAACCAAAATGGTGCTTCCCCGAGTTAATATCGGATGCATGTAATATGTGGTATAATCTTGTCTATTAATTCAAATATTTTCTTTCACTGCCTGGTATACCTAGGCTATCACCTTGACACGGTTCTGCGCTATTTCCTCATACCTAGTTTTCTGTTGAATTCTATAGCTTTATAGTTTCTCCTACTTCACAATGGGCCGCCTAGCCCTCCGTGCTTGGGATCTTTCGTCCCTCTGCCCCGAAAAATAAAAAAATAATAATAATACCTAGGTAACGTTGTGTCATCTACATCTATTTTTATTTGATTCAAGATTTAATTATAGGACTTGCAAATTAGAGCCATATTTGATGAGCTTAAATATTTCTTCAATATAAATAAGTATTTGTTATTTAAAATTTTCCGGATTATTTTTGTTTTTCATTATATAGTCTTATCCTTAAAATATTTTAATTATTAGGTTTTCACAAATGTTACTCACTTGGGATTTTGCGGTGAAGTCTGTTTATCAAGTTGTCGAAACTTGGCAAACGGTGACATCGTCTTCGGAGGTGCTGCTGCAACTGTCCGTGTTGTAACTACCGAAAAAAAGAGGGAATGAAGAATTGGAAAACTATATTTTTTATAATTGATGTTTAAAAACCTTTAGTTGTAGTTGTAACAACGGCTCCATCATTTTCTTCTTTTGTTTCTGTTGTCTGAGTTGTACGCAATTCTAAAATAGAGTTTACTGTTAAGTTTTGACATGTTTTATTGTTAAATGATACTTCTTTACTCTAATCAAACGTTAAAAAGAATAATTTTCTTATTAATAACAAAATTTAAAAATTCGTGTATATTTATGTTCATAGTTCGCTGAATTCCATTCTTTTAATGGTATTGCTAAGTTTACAGAAATATAAATGATCTTTTGAACTCAAGTGAATCAATAAGATTATAAGGAATACTGCAGGAAAATGCAGGAAGCTCTTTAAATGACAGCCCTATTTTTCCGTTCATAGTGGTGTTCAATTTAAGAACATATGGACGGACATACATTACATATAATTATTACTATTATTAGATATTGGAGTGCGGGCCAGAAATGCGACCTAAATAATTGTTTGTGCTATGCGTCAGCCGTATTAAGACCAATTCACGTTCGCCATTTTTAGAAAGGCTATCTAGTTAATAGCAATTTGGTTATAGTAAAGGGATACTTCCCTACAGTTTCAAATCAGCTTTGAATGGGATGGTGATATAAATTTGGCTACATATTGATTAAAATTTTTGTTTTCCACTAAATGAATTTTTTTTCCTAATTGTAAGAATTTAAAATTTATTTTTAAACTATCCACATATGACTTATGATTAGCGTGTGATTGAAATTCGTGCATATAGTTTGTAATGAACATCGAATCCAAAGCGGCAATGCCGCGTTACTTGCCCGTCAAGCACCCATCTAGACGAGAGGCGGACATCAGTGGTAGTTTCGAAGCAACAAAATTGTATTGCGAATACGATATGATGGCGCGTAGTTTCATCTGAACATAATAGGATCAGAATTAAGAAAACTCCAATTCTGACAGCACCTGACTTCAGTTTCATAAGCTCTTAACACTAGGTTTACCAATGGGTCATTTTGACCCCCTGTGGGTACACTTGTTACTATTTTAAAAATAAACATGAATTGTCTTATAGATAATTAATAAGGAGTGTGCTCGCAGTGGTCCAAATGAACCCTGGGTAAGTCTAGTGTTAAAAAACTGTTTTCGCTATAAAATTTAAGGAAAATCTGCAATGCTTACGACTTAAGGGAATTTTCGTATTTAGAATTTCAAAAACAGTTCGCTAACAAAACGGGCAACAAATGAGACGATTCCAAACTTATCAGAATTAAATTTATTTAAAACTTCATAGTGCTCTCATACATTAAAGGAGCGTTTACAATGGCAGAGTAGAGTAGAGTCATCAGATTGCATTTTCTCTCATCATCTCACCAACGTGAGATTAGGAAATCCACTCTGGTGAGAAAAGCGAAGAACTTATATTAGAGTGCAAGCTTGAGACAAGGAGAGACAATACAATCTAGCGACTCCACTCTGCCATTGTAAACGCTCCTTAAAGCTTGCCATTCTATAAAAATAAGACTATGAGGTACTCCGTAGCCCCCGGAAGATTCAAGCCGTGAAAAGTCGTCTCGGCTATGACACCGACACATTGAAAAGCCTTAACAGGCCGGCTACAGCCATACAGTAAGAGCTCACTCTCACTTGTTTTGTATATACATATCATGGAGGAAGAACTAAGATTTCATCTTAAATAGGTCCTAAAGCCTAAGACTATCGCTTGAACAGAAAAATGACGTTAAAACATAATGCAGCCAATTATGTTTTCTTTCTAATGGTTGATAAAAAAAGATAGAGTCTAGAACAAGTTAATGGAAATTATAGCGTTTGAACAAAATACAAGCTACTTTTATATGAAAAACTCCTGCAGTAAGACAAGGCAAGAAGACTGTGGTGTTCGACTGCTAGCGGCTTGTATATTCCGGGCGTTACGGATACCCCTAATTAAAATATGAGCTGCGTTCTTTAGAGCCACGAGCATTTTGCTACACTTGTTCCCAGACGTGTTATCGCGATAATTTTTCTCCGCATAGCCCCTAATGAGAATTGAATTATTATATTATCACTTAAAACGCAGGTAAAAAATTACACAGCCGCCCGTCCGATCAGAAATTTCAAAATCTCAAAATGGCCGAAACTATTTGCTTTCAGTAGCATTGGCATGCTGCCCGTGCTGCAGCTTAGAAAAGTGTAGCACGAAGTTTTTCCTCCCCCGAAGGCCACGAAAAGTGTAGCATGCTAGTAGCGTGTGCAGTCTAGCTTATTCATTCATTGCAACTGCTTAAGTTCTAATTACACACAAAACAAAAACAACAATGCTTGTGGTTGTCCAGGTCGCACTCAAGAGAACTGGATTTTAATTTAATGTATCACGTATATATGTCACTCTTCCTATCTTTTGAATTTTATGAATAATTATAAAATTTTTATTTAAAACTAGCGGGAGCCCGCCGGTATTTCCCGACGATAATATGGATGTCAACATGGGTTACGGTGAGGGTTGAAAGGGGTGGGGTGATTAGAGATGCATAATATCTAGTGCTTGTGACAGATATGGGGTATCAATATCTAGATATTTCGAATATCTAGATATTAAAGTACCGCTGACTGACTTAAAAGAGGATATTGATGTGACAAACCGTACCTACTATGACAAACCGTACCAACAATTCAGTTGACAGGTAACCAATTTGGAAGTGGAAGTGACAAATATATTAAATTTAATGCAAGCTAAACCACAACAATTAATTGTAAATATGCGACAAATTAAAGATTTGTAGCAAAAAAGATCAAATTGCGTTATCTTGCAATAGCATGTGGTGTCTCAATTCACAATTTGGGTGAAATGAAAAAAATGTGTGATCGAAGGTTTGTTTAAAAATAACAAAATTGTAATAAAATAATAATGAAAATCATTATCATAGTTTCTCCATACTTCAATATTGACAAAAAATGTTTGGTTCTCCTTCTTGCTTTTCACTTTCTTGGGAGAGCTCATTTTTGTTTAAGTTATCACATTATCATAATATTATTAACAACTAGATGGCGCTACGCAACATATGAAATGCCGATTATAAGGCTATACCCAGTAATTTTTGAGGATATTGATATCTAGATATCTAGTCTAAGTTTTCTGGGTATATTGGGAGTATTTGATGACACACATATTTCCCATATCTGCATATCGATACCCGATGGCTGTCATAAGCTATCATCTGACATGATCGCGCAAATGAGTACTCTAGGGTTTCAATCTATCTGGATGCGTGTATGTAGCTCTCTACGTCAACGTGTTCTCAGTTATATAGTATAATGAAAAACCAAAATTTTGTTTGGCAACACTAAAAAGGAATTGCCGATTCCAATTTTTCTTTCCATAAAAGCCTTACTCGAACAGATTAAAACACATTAGTTTCAATTATTTTCGGAAACATTAAGAATAATAGATTTTCAGCTTTCGGTTTTGATGTTTCAATAACTAGTGAGAAACGTATTGTTCCTTTTACACATTAAGCCTGATATACAGATCAAACGAAAATTTCATTTCCTATATAAAATCTATGTAAAAAGCGTGAAATGAAAATTTTTGTTTTTGATTTCGTTTGGCAGTATGCAGTTCAACTGAAATAAAAAGAAATTAATCTACTCGGCGAAAATAAAAAGTAAAGACTATTTCACACAACAATTTATATTTAGGCAATTATTTCGTAGCGAAATCTTGACAATCTTAATTACGATTCGTTATTTTGTTTTTTTTTATGTTGTAAAGTTTAATAAGTAATAAGCCACCTTAAAAATGAATTATTCCCAGAATGATGAAAGATACGAGTAAAAGAGCTTAGATGTTAGCCTAGATAACATTTATAATAAAGGTGGTAGCTCTAGTTAAAAGGATCCCCAGTACTACAAAAATATATGGCCTTATGTATAATATATGTAATCGCGTTATTAATTTTCCATAATTGCGCTGAGTTTAGTAACACTAAAAGGCGTTTTAAATGTACATTTTTGTTTTATATCTGAAACAATCGCCATAAGGTTGTAGTTCTTTTAGGTAAAGAATCACTCTATAAAAGGACCTATTTTTATAAAAGTTCTTAATTAACTCATGCACTTCCTGAGGCTTCAATTATTATTTCAATAACCTCGTTATTTACATATATCCATTTTTTACTAATATGAATAACAATTATTAAACAAACTGCCATTTAGTCAACTGTCATTAAGACAGTCCCTCTAACATTCTACACTTTTCTCGACAAATCTTTTCCATGACGAGTTTTATGCCCAAAAATAAAACGTAACTTTCGTTTGATCTGCATACCGGGCTTAGGTCATAGTGAATTAAGAACATATTTCTATTTACACAAAAAACAAATCAGAAAACGGCTATTTTCTAACTGAAAATCGTTTACGAACAGATAATTTATGTAGTCACTACTACCACAGTAGAACAGCTTAGAACAAACTACTGATAAGTGAATTTTAAAATTTTAATTACAAAAAAACAAAACTTCAAAATTTCTCCCATAAGAGGGAACTATTAAGTATGATACGGAAGTAAATGGGTGAAAGGTAGCTAGTTTACACATCTCGACAATCTACTTACAAATGTATTGTTCCATAAACTAAACAGCTGTTTGACCGTAAAGTCGTGTTCGTTCATAGAGATGCCATGGACAGTGGACTAGGCAAAGTGGCTGTAATAATGTTTGTGACAGTTCTACCAAGCCGATTGGCATGGGAAGTGGAACAAATTGTTATTAGCTTTTTTCTCATTTTATCCCTTTCCTCTAGTACAAGTTTGTGCATGCTGTAAGTTCTCATTCTTGCACTTACATAGGAATCTTTGTATTTAAAATTGATTAGTGTGTTAGGTCAAAATTTTGAAAATTATAGTTGCATTATAGAAATCCTATTCATATGACAGTTTTGAAAGAGCTGTTCTACTATATGAATATACTGTGCTACTACTATGTATATTAAATAGAAAAAAATATTTTAAAAACGACATCTATATGTGGGACAGGAAATGAAAATGTTGAAAATGGATGAGCCACATCTTCACATGTTGTTGCTTTTTATGCACATATTGAACTATGATTGTTTAGAATCTACATTCTAACTGAAATTAAGGACTTCTACAACATTAAATTCCAGTGACCAAAATACTTAACTTAATTGGGTATGTGAAATAAAGCCAAATCTTGAACGATTCGAAAATTCGGTATAATCTCAAGTATAACGCATACGGAGCTTTCCAAACATATTTCGACACACGGCTGGATTTTTTGTTCTACAGAATAACAACTATTTATAATTTCCTTTATGTGAATGCCGACTTTCAAAAACCAAAAATGACCTATTCAAATGTCGCTTACATCACAGGTCCTATAGAGTGTCCTCTTAGTAATAAGGTCAGTAATTTTTTATACTTTTCCTTATAAACAACGAATGTGGTTATGTTGCCTACAATTTTTAACCTAGATGCCAAAATAAGATGGATGGAATAACATGACGGCTTGAATTTAGATAGGATCTGTAATTATATGTGAACTATTAAGATAAGCAGAAAATATCGAACTTTTCTACCCAGTGTTCAGATTTTACATTGCCGAAAGAAAACAAAGACGATAACCTAGATTGGAAAAGGCCCTAAATATGTACATATTACATATAGCACGCTAATCGTTTATGTCAGGTTGGTGTGTTGCGATTGATTTTAAAGAACTGCCATTAAGTATAATTTATTATATGTATATGCAGAGGTAAGTTTCATCCAAATTCATGCTTTGAATTCCAAATCAAAGTGCCATAGTTTACTTAAAAATAGAATAAAATAAAATAAATAATACTAAGTAAACATCACATATGTACTACATATGTACTTGTAACCAGCACTGTGGTCATATTATACATTTTGTTGGTATTCAGCGAACATGGAACCAAATACAATTTTTTAGAGTAGATGTTCTGAAAGAAAATCAAATAATTTTGGAATAATTTTTTCTTTGCTACTACATATCAGTTTACATGCCAAAAGTATCTACTTAGTTAAAAAACAAAACTCATAAGAAAAAATTAAAAACAAAACTATGCACACATTAATTACTAAAGACGTAAAGTAAAATTTCTTAGCATTTTCAACAACAAAAGCAGAGCAGCAAATTATATTTCGGAGGGACATTATGGTTCATCTTCGTTTTTCGAAGCAAAAATCCAAAAAAATGAACTCAAACACAACAACGCATGCGCTTCAAAATTTTGTGCGCTAAGCTAAAATTGTATAAAAGCTCGAGAAAAAACACATCAAAAACCAACGGAACATATTGCACAACTTTTCGAGATAGTAAGAAAAAAACTCACAATATGACAAAACGAAAGCTGCAGTCGGTATACGCCCACCAATGTAAAAGCATTTTGGTTGGTCATACTTGATCAAGGAAGATTACGAATAGAAAGAAGGAAGAAGCTGCTCTGTTTTAGATCTTCTTTATCTTTTAAAAATAGTCGAAGAAATTGAAAGAATTCGAAAGTGAGGATGCGATGTACCAAAGTTTAAGAAGAGATAGTGGCGTTGATTGAGACAGCTTTAGACACTTTTATATATTATTTTGTATAACAGTTCATCACAACCATGAAATTTATTATAAGTTTTCCGGATAATATATATATATACTATAAATATAGAAACCATATATGTCCCTCTGTTCTACAGTATTATTTTAAAACACAAGCAGCCTTCCTTCGATGCAGTTTTTACACGATTAATTCATTACAATTATGCCGTGTATGACAGTTATTATTCTATATATTATAACAGTTTGTTAAGTTGACTAGATATTTCGAAACAAAAAATTCTAACTTGGCACCCTAGTTAAGCTAGGATTAATTCACAGTTTTATATTTACAATAACTTTAAATTATTTTGCCCCTATATTATAGTATTTATAACAGTTATAACAGTGTGTGTATCTTCTAAACTGCTCTTCATAATTACAAAATGGACGGTTTTCGAACTTTATAAAAATTATTTGTCTTTTCATCTCCACAAATTTGGGTATGTATAGAGATCTTAAATGATCTGAAAAAACGTTCGCACGTGAAGTTTTTACTACGGGCACTGGAGCGCAGCGATGAATTCTCCTGCTCTGGTAACTATGAAGGTCACCGTTATTCGTTCGGATTCGGCAGCTTTCGTTGAATATCATCGTTTTTAGGATGGTTATTGTCAATATGGAATGCATTTTTGCTATTTTTTTACTGCAATTTATTGCTGCTTATAATATTTATGAGTTGCTCAAAAGTTCTTCGAAAGCATCATCTACATTGCTTTCATCAAGTAAATTGAGATTGGCTATGTGCGGCATAGTTTGACTTCTCGCCAGACCGTTACTTGTTTTCTGTTTACTAATCGATGTTTTTTCGCTAGTTCTTACACGGTTAACGGTTGATTTTTTTACAGAAAATGAAGTTTCTGATGATTTACTAGCTTCAGCTATTTCAGCAATATTAGTCTGTGACGAATTTCGTGATAGCGAATTTGGCGACTTTTGACCTGAAAAGTATGCTGCAACAGTTTTTTGCTTTTCAACTAGCTCTGATTTATGGATTCCAGCTTCATACATTTTGGGAACAGCCAATGAGTGTCCAGATTTAACTCTGCGTAATGGATTTCCTTCAGAAGGAGCAAATCCTTTTGGCGAAGGTGGTTTCATTGCATTCTGTTGTTGTACAACTTGGTGCCAGGAATCTGACTTACTCAGAGGACTTGGTCGGCCAAACGATGAAAATTTAGAAGAAGTAGTTGTTTCTACTGACGAATCAAATGATCGTCTCGCCATACTGTGGAATTGGGCAATATTTCGACAAACAATATTTACAGGAATTTCATCTTTAGCTTCGGGCATTGGCGTAGATGGTGTTTCAACAATTTGCGGTGCTGTCGGTTTTGTAACTACAATCGGTTCCGAAAATTTTCTACTTGTTAAACCTGGTGTTGGAGGAGCTTTAATCATTTTAGTGGATTCACTCTTCGACAATGGATTTTGGTAAGCATTTGGTTGATACAAATGTGGACGAGATGGTCCAAACTTCTTAAGGATTGGAAAGTCGTCTTTCGATAGAGATGATTTTACGATATCTGGAGTATCTGCTGGTTGAGACGATTTATAGACTTGCGTTTCAGCATGAGCCGTACTATGTTGATGAATTACCTGACTATAGTTTTCTATATTTTTGGTGGCAGTATTTGTTGCGGCTTTTGTAGAAACCTCTGTTTGAACAGCTGTCTTCTGAATTTGTTTCTGATATGCAGCTTCTGTGGCATTTTGCCTTTGCATTTTTCCAATTTGACGTGTCGCTTGTTTCTTCGTTTCTTCAAGAGAATAAGCTCTGCGATCCATATTATTCTGGGTAGTTTTAGTCGTTTGTTTTGATTCAATATGTGAATTGATTTTGACCAATTGTTTATTTTGTTTGTTTTCCTCAGACATATATTTCTGAGTATTTGTTACTTGTTGTGCAATCTTTTGACTCTCGTAGACTGTTTGAGGTATTTTCTGTGAAGGTTGCTTAGAAACTTCCTGCGATTCCTGATATGAATTTGTGGTTCTATAAGAGCTTTCTTGAGAAGATTGTTTGCAAAGTTGCTTCTGTTGTCCGATTTGAGACTTTTGTTGTTGCTGTTGAGCCATTGGAACGCTTGCTTGCCTTGCAAATACTTGCTTTCCACTTTGTTGATATACTTGGTTTCTTTGTTGTTGAAGAATTTCGGTATTTTCAGAATATGCTGATTGCACTGTTGGTGCATATTGCTGTTGATATTGAGGCTGTCGGTACTTTACTACATCTTGGTCTAATCTAATAGGAGCTTTTGGACTTACGAATGGCATATTAGATGGACCCTGTTGATGAACTGATGGCAGATAAGCCGGATTTTGCTGGAAGATTGGATTAGGATATTGTGGAGATTGAGGAGTTGTGGGTTGTGATGAATAACTTCCAGTTGATAAAGGCACAGAGGTTTGCGTTTGATATGCAATTGAATTGGTTTGAGATCGAGGAGTTGTCGGCTGTGATGGGTAAGTAATAGAACCTTGTCTTTGATATGATGTTGATGAGGTTTGTGATTGAGGAGTTTGTGGATTTGACTGATACGGAACAGATTGTTGACTCTGATATTGGACAGCGGAATTTGATGGTTGATTATTCACGTAACTAGGCATTCTGTTTGTAGATGAACTATTTAATGCTGGGAAAGCAGGTTCGACATGAGGAGCTTGATAGCTAGATCCGTCAGGAGATATACAGGTCTGTGGTATTGATTTGATTTCGGTCGGTAACGATATTTTCTTTTCAGATTGTTTTCCATTTGTAATGTTCTTCATTACAGAGAGTAAACTCTTGGCTGCTTTCGAATTTTTTTCATATTTTCCATCGTTGCCGACATGACTTGTTCTATTTGAAACTGTTACAGCTTGCTGACTTATAGGACCCTTCATAACTTTTGATTCGACTGCATATTCCATAAAATTACCACTCTCCAGTTCGTCATCAGTTATGTCATTAAGAGTTTGATTAACACTTTCCGGTGAACTTGGATAATCAAAAATTTTTAGTGGCTGTTGTTTACCCTGGAAACTGGGACTAATTATAGGCCTACTGCTCGTAAGGACTAGAGGCTCTGAGTTCGGATTTGTTAATGAGTCTGACCGATCTCTTTGAACATCTGTAGCATATGTAGAAATGCATGATGGTTGAGTGTAATCTGTTGAAATATATGGTAGAGAGGGGAAATTATAATCTCTATTAGGCTCACTGATAGTTGCGGCAGGATATTGAGCGCCCTGGTAACTTTGAACTAATTTGGGTGCATTCAAACCGACATTATATTGCGATGTATCTGGTAGTGAGGGCCGTTTGTCCACCATTTTTGTATTATTGTAAGAGGTTACCCTTTTTTGATAATTTTGATCATGCTCTCGTAGGGATGAATGCCTTTGTAAGCCATTATTTGTTGGGGACTTAATTTCAAATTTAGCTGCTGCCATATTAACACGATGCTCGGCATTGGGTTTTGTTACCCATGGAAGGCCAGATGTTGGTGAACTACTTGATACGGTTCGACCAGCAAATAAAAATTTCGTTGGTGATTGTTGCATTGGATTTCCAAACACAGGGTACGATTCTTGATTTGTAGGATCAATAGGCCTAAATTGAGCTTGTTGAAATGATGGAATCGGCTCGATAGGTCGAAAGGCCGATAAAGGGGCATGAGAAAATTTATTTACCGGTAATGGTTTTGGAGCATATCGCGTATCTTGGTTTTCAGTTTGTTGTTTTATTTTAAGTGCTCCGGTTAACACATCGCTATTATAGCGGGTCTCTGTCCATGGAGTCTTAGGGACTCGATCAATTTGTGTTTGATGGGTCTCTGTCTTTTTCCAGAAATTTCTCACCGATGATGCTGGTACAGGTGGTTTTCCGGTTGTTGCTATTGCTCCGGTTTCGAAGGCATTTTTAATGTTTCCGAATTTGTTGGTCCAATTGTTTACAGTATGGACACCCGTTGATTGACTTTTATTGGGATTATTCCATCCAAGACCATGGGTAGGACTTTGCTTTTTAATAAAAGCTAAAAATTTGTGATCGTTTTCTGTTTTTGGTTGAAACCGAGGTACAACTTGCTTTGGCTTATTTGTAACACTTACTTGAACAGTTCCCCGAAGGCCTATTCCTTTCGTCGAGCTGATGCCTCGCTCTTCTGCCTCTGAATCTGATTCCATATCATTTATGTATCTCATCGGCTTGGGGATGTCTATCGTATTTGCTCGTTTCATCATTAGTTTCTTGTTTGAGAATCTGTTTGATCTATTGGGGTCGGAATTTTCTGTGGTATATGCACTTGGCCTTAAACCACTGAAGACGGCACCACTATTTTGTTGAATATGAGCCGTTGAATGATGTATTTGGTTATATAAGTTCTTCTCCACGATAGCTTGTTCTGGTTCCGAATTATATTGAGTAGGTGTGATTTTTTTCGGAGCCTGAAACTGGTTTTGTTTAAAGTCGTATGACTCCGATATGGGTCTTTTACTCTTTGAATCTTCATTAACCATGGAATTGAATGGTTCAATATGAGCCGATTGCCTTATGGGGCTATTCTTAGGCTTCTTTTCCCGCATTTGAACTCCAGGATTTTTTGTTGAATTATTTGGTACCTCTTTGAGATGAGTTGGTACAAACTGATTTGGCCGATAAAGTGAAGATGACGGTTCTTGAGCTTTGCTTTTCATTTCATCAGCTGGACTCAATTTTTCAAATGGTGCATTAAAATCTGGTGGTGTTACAGCACTACTTTCAGGAGTAGTACAACTAGATAAACTCTCCATCATGACCATTTCTTCTATATATCGTCTAGCATCAGCTAGTTCTTCTCGACTCACACCAACAGTGTGACGATTAGCTCGATTTCGACGTTTTGCGAATCGCTGATGACCTGGTCGAGAGCCTCGACGAGCATCAGCTTCAGGGGAAGATGTTTCATCATCCTCCCCCGGATTTTGTCCAGGTGCTGGTGTTGATGCTGTTATTTTGTCTGGTGATATAAGACCAGTCTGCAAACGCGCAACTAATTTAAGCAGTGCACTTTTTTTGCTTGATTCTATCTTAAGATCGTTTCCATCTTTTAATGATTGCTCCAGACGATTTAAGGCTGCAGTTACTTCTGTTATTAGATCTCCATCACTTTGATCTTTAATTGAATGCATTTGCATCGAGTTCCTAAGGCCGGCAGCTATAAACCTAAGATCTTCACCACTCTCAGTTCCAGAGTCTTCAACGTGATGTGATGTGGTATACATTTTTTCTGTTTTTTGTGCACTAACGGGCTTGTTTGGTTGTGTTACTTTACTACTTAATTTACTACTATCTACGCTTTTTCCGCTAATATTACCGGTTATTGGTTTATTACTTACTTCACTTGAGGTTTGTGGCGTATTTTTATGCAATAAGCCTTGTAATAATGGCAACAATAATGACTCACCCTGCTGTTGAGTATTTGCTTTTGCAGTGTCCTCTTTAATTGGTGGTTTTCCTTCCTCTTCTGCTTTGGTAATTGGTTTTGATTTCATAACTGTGGGTGTTTCTTTGCTGCTTATATTTTCTACTTTTCTCTCTACTTTTTCATTTACACCTTTCGCTTTTGCATCCTCTTCCTCACTTTCTTCTTCTTCGTCTGCTTCTTCCTCTTCGTCTGCTTCTTCTTCGTCTTCTTCTTCTTCAACTTCTTCCTCGACTATTTCTTCGATTTCTTCGTATTCACTACTACCGCTTTCTTCATCTGATTCTTCTTCAGCGGCGACGACGTTGGAATTTTTTTTTTCTATTTGAACTTTGGTTCCCTGTTCTTTTTGTAGTAGCTCAGCTTTAACACTAGCTACAACATCTGCACATGCTATGTGATGTTTTTAATATTAATTTTCCCAATTTAAAAACAGCAAATGCGTAAATATAAAGAAAAAAAGAAGAAGAATAAATTTATAAAAATTAAGAATTAGGAGTCATTCAATTTATTCGATAAAAAAAAAAAAACAGAAAAACATCGAATGGAAAAATTGAATGATTCCTTTAGACGTTTGTTGTTACATTAATACGTTGTACATACATAATGGCGTAATGTGGGTTTTAAAATGTCGTTATCACATCAACATTTACCCGTCAAAAAATTAGATGAGTGGTGAGATTGATTGATAACACTTTGAATTTGGCGGGAATTGTGATTTGAGCGCATTTGATTAATTCATTTTAATCAGGATTGTTGTTAAATATGAATTTCTGATAGAGGGCTATAATGCCTTGGTTCGAAAAAAGCTTTGGAACTTGGTATATAAGAGGTTTGACAAAACTGATGGTTATAATTCATATTACTAATGATTTAAAATAAAAATCCTTAATCCCATAAGCGTGTATATAGTGTAGAAAATATGCTGCATTCGCCCATGTATTCTATTAATTTTCCTTGTACAGTAGAAAAACTTTCCTTTTGAAAATTATACAGAATACAACCAAAGCTCAGTATAACAGCGTATGAGATGGGGTCTCAAATTGAAGAGAAAATCCGGAAATCCGTAAATTGGTTGTATTCTCCCGCCTACAAAAACTCCAGCCCAGCTAGTTTTAAAATGGATACCTAAAATTCTGCGTAGAATAAATTCTAGACGAATTATCATCAGTGACTAAAAAATTCTGAGCTTCACTGTTCGCTATACAATTGAAAAATACAGGATACGTTGAGGGGTTCATGGTTGGTATCAGTCATTAGCTTCTTGAAAAATTCTATTTAGACTTATGATAAGCTTTTTACTCAGCACTCGAACACAAATATGGTTATTGGTTATCCCTTTAGGATTATTGAAAATAATTTAATCCGACTAAATACGCCTATAGTGTCAAGACACTTGAAATTGGAAAATGTGCGACTTATTAGAAGTCAAATCTGGTGTCAGATATATTGTACCACAGTACAGATGCTAGGGCTTAGAGAAGGAGGGGAAAATTCTACATAAAGATATTAAACTATTTAACTCCAACGTCAAGGTCGTGCTACCTAAAATGGAAGATTACCGAAGTTTTATTGCACGTCTGCTCATACTAATATTGCGTATTGTGTGAAGTAATCGTGTATTAAATGATATATAGCGATATGATTTGAAGCCATGGATTGATCATACATTACGGAAGTACAGAATCTGCATGAAAAGCAACATCTTAAGAAACTGCACGCACAACCGCAGAAAAAGTTGCAACGAAACTAATATTTTTATACTGCGTCTGCAACCTTATCTTTAGATGTTTACACATTGCAACTTCCATGATAGCATAAAAAAATTGCAAGTAATCAAGCTGCAGGCGCAATTTTTTTCGGTTTTAGAGGTATTTACACATTGCAACCCTCTAGTTGAATAGCTTTTTGTACTGCGCTGCAGTAAAAGTTGCAATGTGTAATCGTAGCTTTAATGCTCTCTAATAATTAAACCATATAGTTAAAATCGAACGGTTGGAGCAGAATGAGGTGAAAGCATTCTATTAAGGCCCAATGTCTAAAATGGAGATATATAAAATAGTAAGTAAACTTAGCTAGGGCTGGCTCTGATTCTTTGCTTCTCGGAACGGAACCCGTCGTAGGCATTGCCACCTCGCGTATCGGGTCTCTCATCAAAGCGGATGTTCATAGGAAGCATCAGTAGAAATGGGCGAACCTGAGTACTTGTAGGTGTACAAAACTGTTTCTTGATGGGCCCAATGGGAATATCTCCGATTTTCTCATGGAGCTCGGAAAGAAACAATGTAGAACTGTGGTTGGCATCATCACCACCCACAGTTCACTTCACGCTCATCTAACAACGATGGGATTTGTTGACAGCCCTGACCATGAGTGTCTGTCCTGCCTGGAAGGAGAGCCTGAGACAACCGAATACTTTTTGTGTGCGTGTGTGCCTTCGCAAGGAGCAAGCTCTAGTACTCTAGGGTCTGCCCTTCTTTCTGTGGATTAGTTCAAAACTGATCCTCACCAAGACCTGATGCGCTTCATTACAAGGAGAGGAAGGTTTTGGTGAATTACCTTGAATATCTCAGAGTCCATCATATTTAGGTTAAGTGAGGTTAGGGGGATGCCGCTAATAATATATATATAATAATTCTTATCCCGCTTTACTTAGACTACTGTCGGGTCCATTCTGCCCCATATCCGGCTGAGGTTATTACTATATATCCACCCATCCTCCCTAAAGAATCTCAGGATACACCTAAGCTATGTACCTTTCAGCTTTCTCAGTTCCGAAAAGAAGTGTCTTGCCTTAATTAAAAAAAATATTACCTTTAAATAACGTCAAGCGTCTTCGATGAGACAAACTATAGCATTATCTTATCCCTTCCTAATGAATGTGTTTGAATTCCTTAAGCAGGAGTATACCACAGATATGAGCTAAATCGATAATTTGATGATAATATCGTCCAGCACCCCAACAGAGTGCTTGATTTTAATTATGTAGCTCAATAAGGAAAATTATGTTTTCAAAATCTATGGAGCGGAATCGTTTGAATTGAAAAATAAACTTCGCTGATTTTAATTCGGATTCAATTGGGTGTAACAACTTGCGATCCACTTCCGATAGGACGAATTTTTCTAGTTTTTCTAGGTTTTAACTCCAAATCGATATTATTATCAGTTGTTGTCAGCAGAATGCACGTCGTTCAGATTAGAGCCTATGATCAATATATTATTCACTAATAAAACGATTATGCATTGAAATAATTATGTACATCTCAATATGTATTTACTCTTCCGAATATCGAGTTATCTACATTTTTTATTAACTCATACTAATTTGTTGCTTGTAATATACCCCTCGATGGAGCTTACTTTACTTAGTTTGATAAAATAAAGTAAACTCCCACCCTGTAGTGCTTCCTATTTTCTAAATTTAATGGTAGTTTCAAATACTTCTAATACGCTAAAATCACAAAATCCCCAACTTCACATGATTAAATTAAATTTAAAAATAACACGATGAAACAGAAAACATCGAAATAAACAGCACTGTTAACATCAAAGGTTAAAGAAGTTTTTGAAAAAAAAAACTTTAGAATGTTTTTGTAAAATAAAAAAAATCGGAAATAAAGTAAACGAACACAAAAGTTTTATTACTTTCTTGCCTGCCGCCGGCCTGTTAAAACGAGTACTTCGAATTATATTTATGTATATTGCAATGCAAGGCAATCATCACCACCACCAATACTCTAGATATTGTAATTTATCTTTTAGCTCTCTTTGTCTCTTTTGTAGGATCTTAATGCCTTTTTTCATCCTAAGTAAGTTTTAAGAACTTTTTAATTTTCTTTTCGTTAAACTTATTATTAAATTTTTCGACTAAATGTCGTTTTATTTTTAAGATATTTACCTTCGCGTTCAGCCATTAGTTGTCTTATACGAGCACGAATCCTTCGGCGATCTTCGTATTTTGTAGATTTTTCTAGCTGTGAAAAAAAAATTAAGTTACATTTTAAGAATATCAATTTAAAAAGTGTATTTAAAATTATATATTTTGAATTTCTAATTGTAATGAAATTTTTTCAGTAAAAGATATTTAATATGGCGGCTAGATGACAAACAAAACTTTATGGAAAGCAAAATAAAGAGAAATTCTAAAGTTCATTTGACAATATTACATATATTGGTTCACAAAAAATTCTAATTTTCCATGTCTTTTTTATAAGCAAGCGGACGAGAGATCCCAAGCACGGGGGCCAGGGCGACCCACTGTACTAACCTGCTAGAAACTCTCTCACCAAAATCTTCCTATCCTCTTAATGAATCACCTCAAGTATTGTTGAGGCTATTTTTTCAGGTCATCCACAGATAGGAGGGCAAACCCAACCAGCCAGGTGAAAAATAGAGCAGGACCTGTCTAGCATGTCAGTCCTCTCGTTCGCCATGATCCCCAGGGCCCGAGGGCCACTCAGAGCCATCAAGGCATCCTGTATATCAAAGAGGATAGCAATGTCCTTTCTTCTGTTTTCATAACAAGGGCTGTCTTCGCTGCTATTGTGGTGGCGAAAGCCTCAGTCTAGAAGACAGTGGTGTGCTTTCCAAGTGATTACTCCAACCCAATGTCAAGTTCAAGAAAGTAAACACCAGCTCCGTCTTCGTCATTGATGAGAGAGCCGTCAGTGAAATTTTTTTCTTTTATATTCTTTTTCTTCCCATGAGCGCCCATGAATCCCATCTCCTTGGCGTCCTGCTTGTTCCACCTCTCCATCAAAACCGGATCTGCGAACGTTCCTTTTCTCGTGCATCCAGTACGTTTCGATTCATTTGGCCGCAAATTTTGAATTCGCTTGTGAAGCCATCTATTGCCACTGCAATAAACTACAACCAGTGCTGTCAGCATTGGGTTTACAGAAGCTGATGTCATTGTAAAATGCTTACAAGGATGATAATAAGTTGCGGGTAGAAATTAAATGTGGCGAAGTGTATTTATATGTTCTGTAACTGTATACTTAGTGCGAAGCTGTGTATTCCTAATTGATGTCTGAGAACGGGTATATACCAAAATGTGAATGAATAGGGGAGAGGTTTGAAAGTTGTGCAGGTCTGTAAGTTTGCTGATCATGGTTCTCAGATTTATTATGTTGTTACCACAGATGTTTTGATGGTGTGTGTGGAGCACTGATTTATAACAAAGGACTGAGCGATTTGCTATTTCATGTGGCACAAAAAATATTGTGTTTCTGTGTATCACCGTTAGAGCACCCTTTAAAACGATTACATAAAAAACATGTAAAACTCAACCAATTAGATGAAATTTTACACCCGTAAATCGAATTTAATTAAAAAATTATATTTTCTTGTGGCCAAGTGATATTTTAATCGCTTATAAGGAATTAAACTCATTTCGACTTTAATTTTCAAAACTTATTCTTAACTGAATCCTGCTTATGGGCAAAAGAGACGGAGTATGGTAAACACTATTTTTACCTTATTCCTTCTGAGGTGATTGCATCTGTAGCCAACATAAAAGCATCAAATGGCATAAGCAAACGTACCAGAATGCAATATTTTGTGTTGGTAGCTCCAACTCTGTCATAGGGCGAAAGAGAGAACTATAAAACTTGTGCCATGCTTTCCTATAAGAAAATGACAATACGCTCAGTCCATTGTTATAAGTCAGTGGTGTGGAGCTACATTTTGATAACGGGTTTAGCGTGTCGTGTTCCATTGTTGTTGTTTTACGTACAAAATATTGAACCGGATCAGATCAGAGAGATAAAAAAACGCAGCTAATATCTATAAGGATTAATTTTTCCGAAAGTTATTATAAAAAAGTGATAAAATGTTGCCTAAAAAAGACATTCATTCAAATTGAAAAAAAAATAACAGCGAGCTGCTACACAGAAGGAAAAAGACGACAAGAAAAAGAAGCTGGAGACAAAATCACTAAAAGCAACCCAAATAAAACTTCCGGAAAATGGGCAAAGTCACCAGCATCTCCATCTTCTCTGGAATTTGATGAAAATTTTTGGATTATGCCTGACCTGCCACGCACCCGACACAACTTTGTGAAGTGATCATGCCACAGACCTGTGCATCCAAAGTTTTTATGAAGCGAAGTTATTTTAAGTGGGCAAATATTTTTATTAATTTTTTAATACTTTTCACCTTCAATTTTGTAGAAAAACTAATAGAAATTTCGTCTATGAAATGTTAATTGCTTTTTCTACAAATTTGAAGGTGAAAAGTATTAAAAGATTAATAAAATTTTCAGGAATAAGTGCCTATGTTCCAGGTGTGTTGGTTTTGTGAGCTTCTCTTGTTTATTGTGATTATAGCCTTTATTGATCGAGTCAGTCAGTGGTAACCTGATACCTGATACCTGTTTATTGTGATTTACTTTATCCATACATACAAATTTTGTAATTAGTTTTTTACTCATTCCTTATAACGAAAATTGTCTATAACGGCCCCATATAGAAAGTTTTCAAGTATTTATAAATTTGAAATTTTTCAGAGATAAGTTCATGAAATTAGTAAGTTTGCCTTAGTTTCCGTACAAAATGCGTGAACACTTGAATTTTCGGGATTCCAATTCAAAATTTCTGACTTTGAAAGCTCTTAATTCTTTGTGTATTAACATAACCCAGTAAGTATATATTTCATTTTGAAGGCTGAATAAATGCCTATTGAAAATTAAACAAAAAATCCAATCGCATAAATACTTCAAAAGTTAGAACAGCTTTAGTGAAAGTCCAACTTGAAGAATGCAATAAACAAGTTAAGTTCGAATTTCTCTTAAAGGAGTGAGTATTTTCAAATGGTCTAAAAGAACTTTTTCCTCAGAAAGCAACATTCTATCGATAGACCAAATATGAATCATTTCCACCGGAACACCCTGTATATACGTGCGAGAAAGACAAATGTCTATGTAATTGTGGGAACTGGAAGAAATAGCTCGGCAGTGTTACCTTGTCTCTTGCCCCGCAAGGTGTAGTTATAATGTAAACCAATACTAATATGACTGAAAAGCATGAAGGTGAGTTTTTCGATGAGGATTCCATAACTCTCATCGAAGGGCTCATTGGATATTATGAAACTGCTCCCTATATATTAAACCAGAAATAAATGTGTCAGATGACATTTCTACTAGGAAAATTTGAACTGATTTTTGTGATTTATCGAATTTTAAGTGAAATATTTAAATTATTAATTAAAGACTGTCGCTCATATGCTGAACAAGACGTTATTCTCAAATCCTTACGCCTCACCGTCTTTGAGATGTATTTGCAACCTCAGTTTGAATTCGGAAAAGTAAATGAAGTCAATCGTAAAATCAGACTCTCATTTGTGAACTCATCACATTGAATAAATAAATAATAAGGAAGCGGGGTATCATGCGAATACAGTGTACGTGTTTAAGCATTTCAATGACAGTGCGACCTACGGTCGGGGGGGGGGGGGGGGAGAAATGACAAGAGGGCCTAGTCGCTATTTATTGTCAGTTCAACATTCTGACATTTCATATTTTTTGAAAATAAGTTTCGGATTTGAATTCGCGATATTGTGAAAAATAATTAATTAAACGTTATTTTTACGTAATAGTTGTGAGATAAGTGCGAAATACTTTTTGTGAACGATATTTTGTGTAATAGAGACTCCGGAGTCTTACATTATCATAATGAAGTGTGCTGTGCTGTGCTGCAGGAACGAACGGAGTTATTGTCGTGGGAAAGCATTCTTCAAGTAAGCTTAAGAGCTTTACTTATTAATTACATTGTTTTAAACAAAATAAAAGTGAAATATATATAAAAATAAAGAGCCATGGCAAAAGATTTAACATTTTACCAATGCCGGTTTATTTGTTTACAATTGAATTGTCATTGGTGCCTAAATTATTCCATTCATACAAAGGCAACGCCAAGAAATTTTATCTGAAAATAAGGGGGAGCTAAAAATTTGTTTATTTTACACAGGAATTTGGATTATAAAAAATGTTCCCCTTCAGAATGTCAGAAATTCATTACTGCCATGACGAAATGAATACAAACGGAGCACACTAATACATTTCGACGAGATCCTTACGTTTTCACCCAATATGCCGTTTCCCTATTAGTTATTTATTCAATGACTCATCATGACACTCATTGACATGCTCATTAATAAGCTCATTGTGACACTCATTATGTACCTACTTATCGAAATGCCCATCTAATATTGTAAAATGCACAAAAGATAAACAAAGTATACATTTCTAAATAAGTGAAAGAGATTCAATATCTCATGCACAATAATTATTTTCTTCCCGGTTTTGATTCAAATGCGAATAAATTTCATCAGGAAGTTCCTCTGATCATTATGATTTGTCTACTAGGGGCTATTACTGTGTTGACGCCTGTGTATGAGCCCTGATATTTGGACGAGTGTATGACAGAAAAGTGTATATGGATTAAGTTAAATCTACGTCGACGATTGTGCGTGAACGTCGTTGTGTGGACGAATTTTTTGTGGAAAAATGAGGTTAAATTACGTGTACCAAATATAAACGAAGCTGCATATGGTGACAAATGTGTGTGTGAATCCGCTTAAATGTGTATGTATATGTAGACTGAGGTTTTCCAACGTTGCTCATAGCTTATATTAAGTGCTGCATTAAAACTAGAATTAACAAGAAATTAGTTATAATTGGTCCAAGACCTATAATATTATACCCTAGTTGAAAATACACGTTAAATAAAGTGAAAACCCAAAGTTTTGTATGGCAGCACCAAATAGGGCTTGTTCGTCATAGTTCATTTTAAAAATGTATTTACTATTGCATCATGTACTAAATTTTAGCTCTCTACGTCGACGCGCTCTCAGGCAGTGCTCAAATATATAGTGAAAAACGAGGTTGGTCCCACTTTCAAATTTAAATTTACTGTTTCTTTTAAGAAAGCCCGTGTGTAAAATTTCAGCACTCCAAGGGCCATTTTCACAGTTCGAGTTTAAACTCAGAATTAGTTAACCTCCGTTCGGAGTCTAAACTGAGTTTAAACCAAAATGAGTTTTACAGTGTACGATTATTTTTAATATGGCAGCACTTTGCAATTGTGAAATAACAAGCTGTTGTCTATACAAGCGTGAACTAACAAACTATTGTGAATCATTAACTGTCAAAATATTTCTTCTGTTTTGAATTATTTGCAAGGTTTTTCCGGCAAATCGTAATGAAAAAATGAGTAAAGACTCCTTATAACGCACTAGGAATTTCTCATCAAAAGAAACAACAATATTAATGAAATTCGTTGAAAAACACAAATATGTTATCGATATATTCATCACTTATATCTTCCTGATCTGAATTCATTGTTTTATCACACAAATTGTTTTCTAAAAACCACACTACTTCAGCAAGTGTCAAATCGAAATGTCACCTGATTACATTTAAAGATACACTGAGTTTAGGCGCTCAATCTTGCTGGTTTAAGCTAAATTTAAACGCGATTTAACTTAGCACTGTGAAACTGTATTGAAGAGATAAACTGAGTTTAAACCACATCTTAAGCTTAAACTTGAATTGTGAAACCTACACTAAGTGAACGGGTTCTCGAGTTATTGTGAGGATTGACAGACAGACGAACGGACGGGCGGATTTTTAATATTATGCGTCCGTCCAACCCATTTTGCTCTACCAGCATTATTTCTGTGCGTTACAAACGGAATGATAAGCTTATGCCCGGTTTCACAGTCAAGGCTTAAGCCACAGCGATGGCTCAAGCCAAGGGTTAATAAATATTTCGTTTTCACAGTCGGTTTGAAGCCTTGAGGGGCAACATTGGCTTAAGGCCGGCATCTCAAAGGCTTAAGCCTCAGATGTTGCTGTGAAGCATATGTGGAGATTATTGCTAAATACATATTTTGCCTAAATATTATAATTTTTGTTATTAAATGAACGTACACATATCAAAAGTTATACTTTAAAACTAAATGGAAATTTTCCAAGCGAAAAATAGTTATCTAGTTAGCAGCTTTGAGTACTGTCTGGCAGGTACTGTCAGCATTCCATTTGACGTTTTAGGAAGAAACCAAACAGTTTAAGACAAAAATGAGTTATTTATCTGAAGCAGAGTATATAAGCGATGAAGAAATGTATAATATAATATAGCAAAGTGAGACCCGTGAAAAAATTATAACCGCAACATTTCGAGAAATGCGATGACGTTGATTTTTATTCTCGTCTCGGTTCCGATTGTCGAAATATTCAGCTATGATGATCATAGATCTGATATACTCACAGATAAAAAGCTCGACTGACTGGTAAAAACTGCGCACTGTTTAAGCAACGAATTACAGCAATATTTTATTTTGATGTCTTCTTCTTCATCGGGACTCACAATGGCAATTTTCCTTTAAAAATTCACAATTACCGCAGTGCTGACAACTCCAAATTTATCATCTGCGGTTTAACTAAGCCTCTGCTTACTGAGTACATAAGTTCTGGGCTTAAGCCACACCCGTGGCTTAGCTAAGCTCTGGCTTAAACCTGAACTCTGAAACCAGCCATTAGTATATCCTATGGTTTCGTCTAGAGTATAATAACAACGAACATTATCTGGCCTTAACATAACTTATTTCTTTATATTCTTATTTTTTTTTATATTGTCTTCTTGTAACTATCACGCATAAAACAATTGAAGGCTTGATTTGTTTCGAATCAAACTTAAATAAAATATTGTGATTCTATTGAATAGGTTATATAAGTACCTCATTGCCGCACTACAAAGTCATAATTTTTTGTCTGTGAAAAAGATTGAGAATGGATTTATTTAGAAAATATGAAATTTTTAAAAATTAGAAAAGATCGGATAACATTCCTGTAGTACTGCCATACAAAAATGTCTATTTTACAAATAGTTAAATAATTAATTAAATTTTAAAAGGCAAGTTAATTAGTTGAAATCTTGTAAAAAGCCTTTGTGTGCGACTTTAGAAGCTATACAAATTATATCTACAAAAATTGCAGATCTATGTATGTTCATATGTTCATAAAATTCAAGATGCTTTCTTCCGTGTACTTCTTCGCAAGGGTTATGTTTACTGTGCTTCATTTCATCTAAACTAAGTCGAATAATTAGTTGCGGCTTGAGTTTTCACGTCTGGATCAAAAAGAGTTTTAAACAAGACGCGCTTCGGAATGAACTGCCAGTAATGACTTATTTCTTATATTAGCCGAGTATTATTTTTTGAAATTGTCGAATATAACTAATCTGGTTTTGTTGATCCTTTTTATTAAAGTGGTTAAGGAATATGTTAAAAATATTTAGCTTGTTCAGCTTAACCTAAGCCGCGGTAGGAGGTAGGAGGACAATAACTAACTGTATACTTTTTCTTCTCAAACAAAAAGTCGCGATATTAAAGCTAAAGTTTAGATGATAGACAAAGTAAATTGGTAAAATAATTTTTTTTTTATCCTGTGACTAGCAACAATGAAAACTATTTCTTATTGGTCGATGCGATTAAGTAAAAAATATAAATTAATCGCTACAGTGATCCCCAGCTTATAATTGAGGAAATAAATAATAAATTTTGTGTACTTATGTTAAAAGGATATCTCTTTTCACAATCATAATTTTCCATTAAACTTTCTCGTATTAAAATTTTTGGCATCAAAATGTAACAACAATGTATAAATAAAATTTAAAGGTTATGTATAAATTTGATTATCAAAAAACTTACCAATCCCTTTAATATATTTTCGTCCCAAATATCCTCAATAACACAAGTTATTTCATCAACTGGTGTCGAGATATCTTCCTTTTTAGTATTATTCGTAAGGCGGGTGGTTTTTACCTAGAAATCAAAATACACAATTTAAAATAAACTTCTTAAGTTAATCACTTTAAAAAAACAACAACGCCCATAAATACAGTCACAAAACGTAATATTCACCTTCGAGAGCAAATTTTTAAAATATAATATGAAAAAAATTGCGAGGCAAATAATGACAAGCGGTTTCAGAATTAGCACAGTTACATCGTAGACACTGAATTCGAACATTTTTCCAATATTTCCAATGCACCAAAAAGTGGTACAAAATTCAGCATCCATCTTCGCTGTTATTAATCTGCTACTGACTGAAGCCCGGCCTAATATAATGTTTGAACTATTTTCGGTAGGGCTGAGAATTCAAGGGCATACTCAGAAGAGGCAAGTTTATTTTCGTCTTTTGCCGATTTTGGATCAAAGGAATTCATGTCAATCGTTTCACAAGAGTAGATATCTGCAAGGATGAATGAATGCTTTTTATATGCACACAGCTAGAAAATGAATAATATTGATGATGAACTGCTTAGTGCTTACACCAAAGTATCAAATAATCGAACTTATCTAGATCCAATCCTGATGCTTTTTTATAGATGTTTGTTTTGAAAAAGTAATTTGTAGCGATAGTTTTTCTTTCAGAAATATCTTTTTTAATCTGACACTGAGACCATGAAGCTGACATCGACCTTATAGCAATGATTGAGTAATACATATATATGGTTGGTGATCAGTATCGAAGTGATTTTTCAATGCAATGGTGTGAAGCAAGAATGACCCATTATATGTATGTATGATTTCAAAAGATTAGTTTTGGATGAGTGAAAACCAAAGGTAAGTATAAGAAGCGCAAAGCTGATTTGAATTCTTTTCTTGATACATTACAACTTACAACACACATTAGAAAATAGAGCTTGGAAAAATATACATTGTATGTCAAATAGTAAGCACGTTTAGCTCAGTTGGCTTAGTATAATGTTCTAATATCGCGAATTGTTACAGTTGTTTATTAACACGCGTCCCTAATGGTAGAAAAAAATTTTCGCATCTGAAAACAGAAGATTCACTCCATTTCATCAAAATCCAGTATTACGCCTTCTATAATTACACTCTAAATAGCTTCTAAATAATTTTTACCTTAAAATTACCCCAAAAATACCGTCTAAATGAGTTTTGCCAAAGTTGAAATATTTCGCGCAATCAAAACTGTAGATTTACTCTAACTGAATCACTTTTTTGAACTAAAAAATGGTAGTTCACTCCATTCCATCAAATCCTTAGTCGTGTTTTCAAGATTAAATTTACAATATACAACAAGAATTGATCGTTTAGAAAATTAGCATCTGTTGGATCATCCAAACAAATGTTACAGAACTAGTTACAGCATTTAGTTCGCAGCAAACAGTACTAATATTATAACGCCTACAGTTATTGGACTCAAATGAAGTAATTTTCGTTGCAACCTGAATGGTGTATGAAGACAACTAATGGTGATCGAATGGGACTTAAAATAGCTTAGCCACAGGGTAGGATTTAAGATTTCCGTTTATAGCGCCTCTAGTGGCCGTACCACCGCAAAGATTCATTGGGTCTTTGTGCACCGCTTTCCTTTATAGCTCATACTATAACCCCACTCTTTCTAGGAAGAGCAGTATTTTTTGGATAAAATCCTCGAAATCGGGAGAGTTAAAAAGGTATGAGGCAAAGGACTGGAATCTACATGGTACATTCGCTTCGCATTCGCATAAAGGCTAAAACACAACGAAGCGTCGGTGTAAATACAAGAGGACCGACACGAGCGCGACAAGAGCTGTCAATCCTCAATTAAATTTATTCTGTTATATATGTGTTCTAAATTAAAAATAGAAAAAAATGTCAACGAATAAATTAAAAAAAATTATTAAAGTAGCATGTCTGACCGTTTTGGCTAATGAAGATAAAAAACAAAACCAACATAGAAGAAGAAGGTGTGTCCAAGAATTATATAAAACTCAGCCGGAGTTGGGTTACAATGCGGATGCTTTTTTTTCTTCGTATAATACGGTGACATTTTACCACCTCAATAAACTTTTTTTTCCATTTTTTAGTCAACCAACTTTGATATTTTCCACGGCATTGTTATTTGCTGATATTTTTAATCTATGACGTCATAAATATGATTGCAATGAACGTATAACAATACATATGAACGCAATCCAAATTCATAATTTTGCTAAACGCTATACGAGTACGTGCGACAAATTTCAATTTTCATTTAAGTTCGACGACAACGTCGAACGATGTCGTCAACATTGTTTTTTATACCATACACTGCTATGTTATTAGAACCCAATTGACAGCGTTTTTTACGGCGTTTTTGTCGTGTAACTTACATCATGTTTTAGCGTTAAGGGTAGGTACACAACGCGGCGAGGCTTTATCAAGAGTTGAAGAAATAAAATGATTGCACGCTGTACTATGAGTGTGTTCATAACAACGCTGTGGCAACGCGCGATATAGCGAGATACTTTGAGGTATCTCGCTCGAGAATAAAATTTGTCATTTTTTCGCGAGGTGGAGCGCGCTATTTTTGATAGCTGGCATAGGTTTAGGTTATAGGTTTTTTCTTTGATATATTTGAAGGGTTCTTTATTCTTTCTCATATACTGGAAGAATCTATGATTATCAGTATATAAATGTTCATATATGTGTAAGATGGAATTCCCCAAATTCTAATCGATTGTGATTGTGACTCCGTATACAAGCAAAACTGCAGAAAGGGCTGGACAAACAGAAAAATATTAATTTTATATCCTCATATATGAAAGAATCTATGAGGATCAGTCCATAAATCTTCATATAGATGATGAAATTAGCCAAATTCCAGACGTTTCGTATTTGTCGGGTGGCAAGCAAAACAGTGGAAAGTACACTTATCTGAAAAATGCAATATAGTTACATGCATTACATGGTAAACACAAAATTTCTTCTTCAGAATCTGATGCACTGACTTATAACAATGGACTGAGCGATTTGCTATTTCATGTGGCACAAAAAATATTGTGTTTCTGTATATCACCGTTAGAGCACCCTTTAAAACGATTACATAAAAATCATGTAAAACTCATTCAATCAGATGAAATTTTACACCCGTAAATCGAATTCAATTAAAAAAATATTTTTTCTTGTGCCCAAGCGATATTTTAATCGCTTATAAGGAATTAAACTCATTCCGACTTTAATTTTCAAAAGTTACTCGTAACTGAATCCTGCTTATGGGCAAGAGAGACGGAGCATGGTAAACACTATATTTACCTTATTCCTTCTGCAGTGATTGCATCTGTAGCCAACATAAAAACATCAAATGGCATAAGCAAACGTTCCAGAATGCAATATTTTGTGTTGGTAGCTCCAACTCTGCCATAGGGCGAAAGAGAGAACTATAAAACTTGTGCCATGCTTTCCTATAGGAAAATGACAATACGCTCAGTCCATTGTTATAAGTCAGTGATCTGATGGCATAATTTTTGCTTTCATTTCGCGATTTACAAAGAAACTGAACGCCTTGTTGTGAACACTACACCTCGAGATGTATTTTCACCTCGCCTCGCTCAACTGCCTAGCCTTTCCTCTCTTCGCCTCGGCTCACCACATTGTTCACGTACCTTAAGATGTGCTCCGATTTTTCATCCTCTTCGAGATATAATCTACTAACATCAGTGGGTGATATGCTTATCCGATGCATGTGTTTATTAAGTTTGCCATGTCTTGATTCTGAGTAGATTCCTAGATAGCCCAACGAGGTAAGAACTAAAGGGATTCAAATGAGAAAATATCACGTACCCATTTCTAACACATTGACACTGATATTGTTTGTACATAAGCGCCGTAAAATTTGTAACCTGTACACAATTGTACAACCTGTTCGCAATTTTAATCGCTATTATTTATTTTCACATACTGAATTTGCAAACATGATCATAAAAAAGTTAATAATTAAGAAGAAAAGTTCAGTAATAAAAAGTTTTTGAGTAATATTTGTTTCGTGCACCTACGGTTATTTCATGAGTTTTCCTGCATCCATGCGCCAAGCCCAAATCAAACCAAACCTAAGTTTGGATCTGACAGCGAAGACCAAAAATGGCGGAATGAAACATACACAAATGCAGGGCAATTTCGGGTACGCTCATGTAAACGGATCGTACATATGATTGCATCTCCTTTAGTTATTATCTCGTTGAGATAGCCTTACCAACCAGATACAGTTTTTTTTAAGGTCATTTAATGAATCTTTTGGCTTGTCTGTAACGCGTTGCCAACTGCTCCGTTTTTTATTTAAATTCCTCTGCTTTTTATTTTGTCTTAGGTTGCCATTTACATTTTGTTACGAAAATTTTAACCGAATAAACTAATTATCGAACCCTTTTAATACATCCCTGTACTGCATTTTACAGAAAAGTTTATGCTATGGTTGCCATACTGCATGGTAGCTGCCTGTGGCAACTGTGGAGTCTTGGAAATGAAATTATTATGGGATTATAATTATGATATGGCAGGCAGTTGACTCCGTTTATGCCGTCGCTAAGGTAAAAATAAGGATATAATAACTAGGAAACAATCTACATGAAATAAATGTTTTATTGATCTAAGTTTTCTTAATTCCAGCTCCTCGGTCCAAATCTACAAAAGATAGACGATGAATGGAGAAAACTGCGAATTTTGATCTTAAAATTTAATGGATAATAATCTTTAAAAAATTCTTACTTGTTAAGGGACGTGTGATTCTTGATTCTTTAGTTTTCCCTAAACTTAGTAAATTCTCTTTTGATATGTTATGCCTTCTCATTCCTCTGCTAATATAGAAAGGATTTTTTTTTGTAACGACAAATAGGTTATTGCATTTTTTTTTGTTTTTTTTATCATTTATATTGCTGAACTTTATTTTTATTTACTTTCTAGATAATGTAAGAGATTAATTTATGATATTTCATTGCTCAATTTTTGCACAACTTCTCTGTTTCTCAGTTTTTTTAAGCCAATCTCTCAGTTTTTCTGACAGGTAACAGGTACAGTTGGACACTTATTTCGTCTACATAGTAAAGTTCGTACGCAATCAAATAAAATTCAAAACATGAAACAAATATAACTATGATCTTTATTAATTTGGGGCTTTTGTTACCCCCTGTTTGTACTGGCCATGAAAAATTGCTTACTTTTATGGTAAAGCCCATTTTGGAAAAAAAAATGTTGGTGTGGGCAAATTATGTTATGACATTTTATTTTTGGTTGGCCGATGGTGTTATCAAGACCGAAATAGACTGCGATTAGAAGATTGATTGCATTAAAGAATTTGGAGTTCGCCGAGTTAGAAGAGATGAAAAAATTAAGAAAACGAATCTGCACCTTTATAGTTCCACAAGCACTCATTTAGTCCGTATAAATTAATTAATTTAATTAGTGCTGCACGCGTTTGCTTCATTTCAGCCATTTTGATTATATACGTCAAATTTATGGCAAGCAATTTTCTTGGACATACCTATATGGTAAGCAATATGGTCTGCCATATATGGCCTACCATGATATATCTATCTATCTTGTGTAGACAATTCCGTAACAATAACTTATGGTAGCCCATAATTTATGGCCAGTGTAGACAGGGTGTTATCTATCTGTTGGACTTTAGTCGAAAATACATACTCGATGGAGCACAGCTTTGTTTTTGACAGCACGGTACAGAGAATACAAGCTATTCTCATTAAATTCTGACACATGAGCAGTGATGAAATTTCGTCAACTATAACTAAAGGCTTAAACTCAAATGCGACGACTGACGACTATTGCAGTAATAGGAACAATTTTCTCCAGGAACGTTTTATGGAGCGTGTATTAGATATGAATCGACTGTTTTCGTTGCCGTCGACCACTTTACTGAATTAATTCAATTTTGACGACCAGAGAGGCCGACGATCGACGACTATTGTAGTCATACCAACAATTGTGTTTAAGCCTTTATGTAATATACATTTATATTGAAAACACAGAGAGAGGAGAGAGAGTATTGTGTTCTCTGTACCGTTCTTTCCTATCGATATTTCGTCCACTAATGGTGGAACTTGGTTCGTAATGACAATAGTTTGTATTTTCTGTACTGTGGGTATACAGGTATGACTAACGTAAACCTCGATCCGCTATATTTAACCGGAACAACGTTGTGCCGTTATCGTTATAATGAATCGTTTCGTTTAGATTACCTAATATTTTGAATTTGTTGTTTTGTTGTTGTTTTATATGTAAGGTTTCCGCACGGAATCATATCGATCATAACTTACTTTTCCCCTCTGTATATTGTGACAGCACAGCGTATCATATCGATGTCTGAAGCCCCTATCGCATTTAAGTCTTGTTGCTTCATAGGAGAGATTTTTAGCCCTTGGAAAAATCCCGCTTTCGTATATAATTGTTACAATGAGATTGATTAAAATCACTTTCATCAAGAACAATTCACCTGATAAAATTACTTCAACATCGTCTATTTCTAGCCATCTCGATAATATTTTATTTACATTTGCCAATCAAAAAGTTGTTGGCAACCAACTACAATAGGTAAGATTATAACATGTGCAGACTATTGCCATGGACTTGCACCTTAAAATCATAAATTAATTATTTATCTAATTTTAAGAATAAAGCTATTAAAGCAATTAAAAGAAAAACGTTTTGTTTTTTTTGTCTAGATTAATCATTGAAACTATTTCCTCATGATATCATACTAGAATAATTATGCAACTGGGTCGATGCATCATCATAGCTAGTGTAAATTAAAAATGATCATGACCTTAACACATAAAATAATTTTGGCAAACGATTTTATTTATCGGTGAGCAAGAAGATTTTAGTTTAAAACAAATTTATAAACAATACTGACGTCCACATCATTAAGAAAAATTTTGTGTTCATAAAATGTACAATTGGGTCCTTTCTTTCTAGAGTCAAAGTCAAGACGACATTTGTCATTGTTGAGACTAGAGAGATAATATGTGTTCTGAAAGTCTAACAGATTGTTTAAGTGTATGCTCTCAGACGAAATAAAATTATTCCTATTCAATATTCCTGTAAAAATTGTTGTTGTTGTTAAACATTTATAAATATATTTTTACCTACACATTTCTTTTTTTTTCTCAATGCCTTTGAACTTTAGAAGCGCTTTGTCTGCCACCTCTTACAACGTAATTTTCCACATCCTACATATCCCAACTCTTTCGAACAGTAAGAGAAAGCTTATTGGAATACTTTCTCTTAAGAAATATGAAAGTGAGCACACAACACTCGTAGTCGATCTCTTGCTCTGAAGCAAAAAAATAAATAAAAATAATAATAATAAAACCAGATGGGAATCACGTTCGTGACCAAAATAGGTCTGGTGTGCGACTCTATATAGAATCCAAACAGAAACAAAGCTTAAAAATTGGCACGAGGTATACACATGCGCTGGCTCCTTAACTAAAAGCTCATACATTAAGTCGTACGTCCACCTCGCTGTTCTGACTCTGCATTTTCAGAATCAGCATCAAAGCGTAGGTAGGCTCTATAAAAATTCTACCAAAAATTTAAATTTAAAAAACTACATACAAAAAAACTTCAGAATGATTAAGGACTAAATATGAACTACTCTATATGTATAGACTCCGCCACTATATCGAATAATTTTTATGTTTCTTTAGAAATTGATTCATTTCTAAAATAAATGCTTACAAAGTGGAAACATTATAAATATGCGGAAACGTCGCATATTGTATTTTCAGAGAAAGTTCGGAAAAACGGCGTCCGCGCATAAAAGGTTTCAAGATATTTTCAGAACTTTCTCACTGCAGAATTTTTCTTGTGGCATTTCTAAAAATACATTGAAATTCCACAAATTATTTATTTTCGTTATTTTTGAAGATATTTGGAATAGTAGGGCGCAAATTTTTTTTTTATTATGCACTTAATTTTTTTAAGTTGAATTTAATTGTGTTATTTTGCAACATTTCGCTTTTTAATTTTATTTATTGTAAATGCTCAAAAGGATAAGAATTTCCATATAATTTTTGTGAGTTATTTTTGTTGTCTAAATAAATTATAAATAAAAAATAAATATATTTTTGAGTGTCTATTCATTCGTGAGCTGGTATAATGGTTTTCTCATTGACCTCTGCGTATATGGACCTGGCTTTGAGTCCCACTAGCGTCAAGAATAGTTAAAATCATTTACAGACAACAGTGAATTCTATGTATTAGGAAATTCTAATATGCGCTGGAAGCAACTCGCATAAATTGAACCGAATTGTAGTTTCATTTACAGCACTCGTCAAGACAAATGAATTCCTCTATCCACGCATATGTCACAAAAGGTATAGTTAAAACGATAATAGAGGCGTGCATTTGAAACCTGACCATTTCAAAGAATTCGCGACATTAACTTTAGCTGGTGTTACCAACGTAGGGCCTGGCCTCCTCTCAAGGGCAATTGTGGGACCCTTTTCAATTTTAGGACACAGTTAACTATATTATTATCCGCAATACAGAGAACCAGAGTCATCAAATGATCAGTCGGCTCAAATTTTCGCTTATTTTAAATACCATTTGGTAGATGCTTAACTTTTATGTAACACCTTTATATTAAAAATTATATTCGTCAGCAAATAAATGAAAAAAAATTAAGTGTTTCATATTATATACTTATAATTTCTCCCTGTAGCCAAAATCACCTGTGTGATCCAAATAACTTTTACAATATACTGATATTTCTCACAGAGCACTTCCCAGCAAACATTTTCTCTGGGTTTCGCATTTGCGAGAAATTTTCGAAGAGTAACAATCCGAGAATTTTCCGGTTTTATGAACTTCTCTTTGAGGTTCAGAGAACTTGCTGTATAATCCGAGAATTTTCCGTTTTTACGAATCTCTATCGAAATTTTACGGTGTTTCAAAAGAATTATCGGTATATATGAATTTTTCAGATTGTGCATGACAACGCAATCGTGCCAGCGACATTCTTTTGCAAGTATTCGGCCGAAAAAAAAGTGAGGTGAGTGCTGAGAAAATAAAATTTGCATTTAGTAAATGTTAATATTTCTCATAGTTTACTTGTTTATTTTCATTTGGATATCGAGTAGTTTTGACAAAGTGTAGTTTCCTCATTTTCGAAAATCGTATTCGAAGTCGAGTAGTTTTTACGAAAAAATCTCGATTACTGACCCTTATTTTTAAAGCCAATATACACGAAAAATCTTCGAAAAAGTCCCGACAAGATGAATCGATTCGAATTAGGGTTCCTTTGTCTTCGTTTTCGGCTCGATTCGAGTCGGGAGCGACTTCGAGTTCGAATTCAAACTTCGAATAAGCGAATCGCTTCCGATTCAATCTCTAATCGTAATGCTTGCTGGGTTAATTCATATGCGAGAGAATCGCTAGATGAGAATCTCTGATGTTGATTATTTTGGGGCCCATATTTGTAAGTTTTTTATTAAATTTTGTGTAGTTTTGAGATGTGTCAAATGCAACAAATCTGATTTCACAATAATAACAAGTTATTTTATTTATTTATTGTAAGAACATGGGTGAAATACTACTTGTTGATTTTGAAAAAATATGAGAAAATTAATTTAAGATCTAAAGTAACCTCTAACTAAAAGTTAATTGAATACCATGCGTTTCTCTTCATACCGCTATAAACTCAAATGAGAGACTTAGGGCGCACACAACTTGTAACTGTCATAAATATAATCTTTCTCCCATACGAATCAAATTATTAGAAATTACAGAGAACGGCGCCAAAATCCGGACTAAATTCAACTTGAATTTGCCGCCGTTGTGTATCACTTGTAGAGATCGCGATTGGCGTCCAAATAGCTTGACGCATGTACTAAACAGTCATAACCTTGAAACGGTTGCAATATTGAAACCAAGTGCGGAGTATAACCGAAGATCTGCGATTGTCGAAAGTGGTCGCGCTGAACGCTCAGCGGCAGAAACCATTCAGTTGTTCGGGTACCCATGCTGTATATGATGTCGTCGCGAAGTATGAGTATGAGTCCAACAAAGGTTTTCCAAAACCGGTGAGGAAAACTCACTGGAAGGAGCGCGTTGTCAGCACGTCCGACATCATTCAACGTGATCAGAAACTGATTTTGGAGGATCCAGGGTAGTTGATCTGAAAAATGTCATCGGTTGTCGGTGTGAGTGAAATAACTAAGCGTCGAGTCGTCGAGGAGGATCTCCACTATAAGTCTTATACAATTAAAATGATACAGATGCTTTCCGAAGTTGCTAGGACAAGATGAGTTGAACGTTGCAACCTGATTTTGTGTTCCTTAAGGAACAATGCTGCCAGACGTTCCAGGTTTTTTTCTGATTTTTTTCCCAACAGCCCAGATTTAAATCCTTTGGATTTCTATGTACGGAGCGTGGTTGAAAGGGTCACCAAGAAGTTCAAACACCAAATGTGGCATCATTGAGAGCGCCGAAATTGAAGTTACATTCGCCGATAAGGACCGTGACGCATTAAAACTGGACTGCGAACGCTTCAGATCGAGCAAAATTTTGGCGATCATAGCTCAGTACCTATATAGAAATTGTGATTTTACAAAAAAAAAAACAATGCGCAATTAATCAGATGCGAAAAATCAACTGTTTAGTATGACAGATACCGATGACTTCACAATGAAAAATATATTTAAAAAAAAACACTCCGTTTTCAGAGCAATTTTTCTTTTCCAAAAGTCAAATCCTGAGAATTGAAATAAATAACATATGTAGGTATGTATAATAAATATAAAAATCTATTTTTCTATTTACTCAGCTTAAAAACGGTCCTATTTGCGCATGTTCATAGTATTTTTAAAATATGAAACTAATTTCTCTAATTCACAAAAATAAACATAAAATGTCCTAGTGATGAGTTGACAAAAACTCACTAATTTTATAATAAATTTAGTTAAATGTGTGAAGCTGCAGGTAGGCTTGCCAAAAACGAAAAAAACGGATTTTCAATACGTGCTGATTTTCATCGTGAATATAAGACGAAATTTTCCATCCTTTCTATGCAAACTTTCATAAATAGTAATTACGTGCTTCTTTCACTTTTGTATTGAATTTCGAGGACTTTTAAACAAATATTAAAGCTGTTCTTTCAGTAAACAATTTATCTGGCTACAGAAATACAACCAATTGATAACCAAAATTATTTAATAACAGGAAACAAAGCACCAAAATTAAAAAAGGAAAAAAGAAATATAATTTAAAAATAGACAAAACAAATTATTTCAAAACTATCGTTGACTACGTGATAGGTGCCATAGATGACAAATGCTAACTAATTGCATCCATAATTGGTACAACAAAGTGTCAAGAAAGTTCATGTACGTCGGACTTCTGATCTCTGCTGATAATATTTACACTATTCAAGCAGTCTATTAATAACTAAGTATTAGATTTTTATTTATTTTTCCGGGACGGGAATCGAACTCACACTTGTTAGAATCGGTCAAAGATGAAGAATAGAAGAATTTTAAGAACTTTTTGTTAACGATTCTAAGTCAAATCATAAATACAAGATAAAAAAAACGACCGCCTCGTCTGGGATTTGAAGCCGGGACTTTCCGGGGAAGGTTCGGGCTTCAAACTCTGGGCGAGGAGGTGGTATTTCCTCTTGTATTTATGATTTGATTCAGAATTTTTAAAAATAAAAGTTCTTAAAATTCTTCTATATATTCTCCATCTAAGTATTTGACATTTTTAAAAAAATCTGGGGACATTTTTCCACGATTGACCTATTTTCTTTGGAAAATAATTTACAGCCTTAAATTGAGGAAGAGAGCGCATCCAATGACGAAAAAAGGTGAAGCAGATTAAATTCTCATTGATTCATACCAAACCATCTGTTTATAAGTTATAAAATAATGTCAATATTTCTATCACAGTGGCTGCAGAATTTCCGTCCCGAATATTTCGATGCGTAAATTCCGCCCGCAATGCACTTCGGCGGAATGTTTGTGGAAAAATAATTTTAGTACTTAAACAGTATTCGTCAGAAATTTCGTACAAATCAGCGAATGATCTGATAAATCGCCTGAATTCGGTGCATTGCAATTTTGTGGAGAATTTTTCCGTCGGAATTCCGCACAGTGTGTCGTAGGCTTGTGGACTTGACTCTTGACTATTATTTCACAAATCCTAAATATGAATTCACTGTGTACATTAAGATGAAAATCCATCTACGAATACGAATAAGCTGTGCATACTGCATACACAGAGATAATATCTGTATACTTGTCAATATTAAAAAAAAAACGTAAAACAATTTTGTATCAAATAAAAATATTGTTGAATTCATTAGATGAGGTATTTACTTATATTGAATAACTTTAACTTAACTTCACTTAACTTTATTTACTGTTTTTGAACAAAAGATTTTAAGATCTTATAGTAGTTCATATACACAGGCGGCTAAGAATGTCGGATATTTAACTAACTCTAATAGACACAAGAAGTAGTATACATTAAACTTAATTTAACTTGTCATTATCTGTATACCTAACCTAAAATAAAAGTTCATTGGTGTATAAAAATAAACTAAGAAAAGACCATTTTAGGCGATATCTTTGATAAATGTCGGTAAATATATAGCCATCCGTCTGTTTGTAACTGTGCTAAAGTTTTTTTTTCACACTACTTTGGCAACCTTGGAAGCTAGATCTTATCCTGAGACTTATACTTATTTACAATGCAAAACTAGAAACTAGACTGATTTCAAGTGCTCAAGAACTTTGCATTTAAAATTACCAAACATACCTGACTCTAACAACAATCTCAAATTTATTGGCAGAGAATTCCAAATAATAATGGACTGGATGAAGAACTGATGCTTAGAAGTTAGACAATTATGTCGAGGCACTATTAAAGTAGTAACTCGACTTGATCTCGCAATCTCAAGTATATTATACAAAGTAGCTGGGGTACCGAGACTTAAGAGTCGCAGCGAATAAAATAACAGCGCGATATGTGAAATAGATCATAAGGCTGCAACCAAGGATGGAGTTGGCGTAAGGATAGACATGGTCAGAACGACGGAGACCAAAAACATACCTTATAGTAGCGTTGAATGCAGTATTTAGTTTTCGAATAGACTCATAGTCAAGCCAAGCAAATATTTGGCACCCATACGTATAAAGAGGGACGAGAAGTGCCCTAACTAGCTTTAAACGGATTTTCGCGGGAGCAAAACTACTAGTCACCCAAACAAAGCCCACCATCACCATATACATATATACCTTTCTAATTAGAGCATTAATATGATGGCCCCAGGAAAGAGTTCTATTGAAGATAATTCCCAAGTTAGAAACGGAATCAACAATTGGAATTTGCGTTTCATTGATTACGACAGGTAAGAAATAAGAAGTATCTAAAATTGTTTTGTATATAATTAAGCATTTAGTTTTGGTTTGGTAGGGTTCAATGGTCAATGGTCCCAAATAAATAGAATAGAGATCATTATTTATACAAGAAACACCATCTTCAGCTAATCCAATTGGTCTTGAGATGTACAATTGGGCATCATCAGCACAAAGGTGCAGTTTGCTGTACTTGAAATGAAATATATCATTGATGAAAAGAGACAACAACAAAGTACCCAAGATAGATCCTTGGGGCACTCCCGAATATTCCAATTAAAAAGAGGAATATAAATTTTTAGAATACACAGCTTGATACCGATCCTTCAAGTAAATGCCGATAAAGTTTGCAGCCTGGGTAGAGAAATTAAACTGCATTATCAGTTTTCTACAAACCTTGCTATGATTAACCGAATCAAATGCCTTAGAGAAATCCAAGAGCACTAACATGGAGAACTCATCCCTGTCAATAGAAATCCGTATATCATTGGTTATTTTGAGAGGAACAGTAATACAGCTATGCTTAGCTGTAAAGCCTGATTGTTCTTCATTTAGTAAATTATGATATGCAATGTATCTATTTATGTGGCCAGACATAATTTTTTCACTTACTTTAGGTAAAAAGGGTAAGATACCAATAGGTCTGAAATCGGTATTAGATGAATTTTTCGGAACCGGAATGACCTTTGAGAATTTCCACGGTTTCGGAAACTGAGACGACGTAAAACACGTATTACAAATGTGTGTTTATACCATCACATCTCGTGGTGTCAGATTCGATTTCACAAAAAGCCATGAAAACGATATTAGCTGTTACTCAGGTAAAATGAAATGTCGTAAAGATGCGAGGAACACTGGGATTAGGCAATTCAGGGCTGCTAAGAAATTTCTTCTTGAGTTCTTCCGGATCAATGTCGATATTATTTTTAGTTGAACAAACTACGCCGGCAGAAGGTCAGTTTTTCCATAATTTTTTTCGTGATAGTTTAGTATTGAGGAATGAAGAAAAAACCTCTATTTGACCATTTTGATTTCAAATGTTGTTCTATCATGAAGAACACGATGGTCATCCCAGAGTGTGGCAGCTCAATATCGTTTCCACATGTCAAATGCTCTATTCCTGCGATGTATTAAGCTCATAATTCTAGGAGAAAACCATGAGCAGACAGGGTTATATATAGCTTTAGCTACCAACGGAACATACTTTCCATGAAGATAATGGATCAGTTCAGATAGGAAGTCAGTTTGATCCTCAGCGTCACACATAGTGTGAACATTATTCCAAAGGAGAGACTGAGCTTCATTATGGAGATTATCTAAATTTACTGCGCTCTGATTGAAAAATGAAAAGGTTTTAGGCTCCTGAATTTAATGGGGTTGAAAATCATAGGTCATCATTATCATATCATGATCAGATATACCCGCAAGTGACATCTGATTCATGAATTTAATTGTAGCTGGACAAGATGTGAGAATTATATCAAGAAGAGATGAAGAGTGGATTGAAAAGTCCGTGGGATGTTCATTAACTCGATGCATATCATGCGAGTTCAACATAAAATTAAATTGGTTTGTAGCACTATCTCGACTGAGAAAATTAATATTAAAATCACCACCAATTACGATATTATTATATTGTGGAACGATATGTGTAAGTCTTTTATATAAACAATAAGGGACCCATAATTATATCTTTAAAAACACCATGCTGAAGAAATAATGAAAATTAATGAAACACTGCATATACACCTTGTATATATAGGGTGTCCGGCTTGACCATCCCCATTTTCTATTGGATAGTAGGTACAGATAGTCCAAAATTGAGCTGGATCTATTTATTTTGAGTGGCTTAGAATATCCAGCATAGTGCGGATTTCTGTCAGTTCTATATAACTTCCTATAACTTCTAAACTGGATGATTTCCACAAATTATATCACCATCTCTGATCTCACTCCGAAGTTACTAGTATTTAAATTTCAAATTTCGGAGTTTTCACATTCCCTTCTAATGTTGACGGTTATTTTTATTAAAAGCCGAAAATTTAGAGCACTTATACTTTCGGAGTGGGGGAAAAAATTAACTGGCTCATTTTTTAACCAAAAGGCATAGCTTTTATGTAAATTTGTTTAAATCCTTAAAATAAACACATATTTTACTGTTCATAAGATATACGCGCATAAGCAATACGTTTTCACCTCTCTTAAAGGAACTCTACAATGATCTAGTTAACTAATTAACATCCGGCGAAGAGAAACTATAATTTTTTGCCCAGACTAGCACACAAATAATCTACATATCGTACAAATGCAATAGTTTTCAATCTTTGAAATTGTGTTTAGATGAAAACGCGGCTTCTCGATAATTATCTTATAAGTGTGAAAGTAACTTTAAAACATAATATGTATGTACGTACTTTGTCTCATTAGCCATTCAAATGGAAAACACAGCCGGCGGTAAAAACCAATAAAAGCAAACTAGCCAATGCCCACTAGTTAAAATTGCACACAGTGGAAGTGCTAGCAAGATGAACATCGGCAGAGCACCCATTTTAAACAATAACAAGATCAGACTTCGTTCAAGTTGCGCGCGCATGAATACTAATAATTGTTAATTACAGTGATTCGATTGAGTGCATTTCCAGTGCACTATGATTATTTATTACACCTAACATTGTACGTAGTGAGTCTTTTGATTACAGGGAATGGCTTTTTGGTTAAGTAAAAAAAAATATTTGTTTTTTGTTTTTGTTTTTTTGTAAAGTATTATAATAACTTTTTGTAATTATCGGATATCTGCCAAGAAAAATTGAAATAATTTATTACTGGGCAATGAACTTTTTATTGGTTACATGTTAAGAAAGTGGAAACTTATTAATATTATTGGATTGTGTATGTGTGGATCATCTTCAGAAAATTTAATGAATCGATTATTGTTTTTTTTTATTATTCGTAAAAGTTAACTGAATAATTTGGGAATTATTACGTTTGGCAAAGACGTATATACAATATAGCGTATTTCAAATTTTAACCACAATTTACTGAAAGAAAAGATGGTAGGGATAACTTTCAAGTTTTAGCGGAATTTTTTTTATTAATTTCTGTTGTTTTTATAAACACTACCGTACTTTCTTAATGACTATTCCTTCATAGTATTGTTGTTTAGCACCAAAGCATGCTGTGTATACTTATAAACTTTTGCGAAAGCCCATTTAATAATTCCCATCTTCTTTAATCGAAATTGCATCTATTGAACGCATTGATATATGACACCTGGGGCCACTAGAAATACAAAATTTGTATAAGCACGTATTTAATGATAAACAGTGACAAATTAAAACAAAAATGAAAATGATAAGTGACAATTCGAAAATTATCATCTGCATCGCCTGTTGACTCTTGGGCTCTTACAGTAGACATATTTTTTGACATTGAACACTATTTGCATATACATGTTTTTGATCCATAATTTGGATGCTTTCACAAGCAGGAGATAATGAAGAAGAAAAGGCTATTGATATTTATTGAGTCTATAGAACCACATATTCTAACTAATGAGGATTATGGAGATGAGAATAATGGTGGGAATATCGCAAATTTCAGCAGAAGGCAATCAACTGCTTTGGTTAATATTATGCTGACAAATAACTAATGAAATAAAAATATGCCTGGTCCAAAAGTGCCAAAGTATGAACTGTAAATATTTCTTGGAACTCTTATTACAACTATGGAGATAATAAGCTTCCTGGTAAGAAATATCATTGGGACCCCAAAGCTGATAATAAGAGAAACTTAATGTTGTATAATGCAATAAGAAAAATGTATTCTTTGAAATTATGCAATTTTTACATTTTTATTTGTCGGCAATAAAAAATTGATCCCACTGAAAATTTTGAAATCTACGCCCACTAATGAGAAAACTGACAAACAATTTTACAAAACACCTTGCTCCTGCGCAGATATTGAATTATATGATTAAGGTATAAGGTGTAAGGGGTAAGGAATAAGTAACACTTGCTCCATCCTAATGGATTTATACTTTGATGTCTATATTAAAGAAAAAATACTGAACCGAAGTAATAACACGAAAAAATCGTAAAAGTCTTTAATAAGAATGATTAATGAACTTAGTAATGATACAAAAAAAAAAATTTTAGCTTTTATTTCAACAAGTTTTATTAACGAGTATTAATTTGTTGTGGCAGGGAAAAGAAAATGGATACACCGGAATTGGTATACTATACGTGTGAACAGAGTTCCAAAAGAATGCAAGAATATATCAACTGTTGCCATGAAAAATTTGCAGGATATAAAGGATATAGGTACATAGTAATATAGTATATAATTTCAAATTGACATGACAATTTCATAGTTATACATAGTATACATATTAGCATGAAGAAATCGGCAAACATGTAACAAATATAAAAACAATTGCCCATTTGTTAAAATGGGTCTCATGGATCAAATTGTAAGCCTATACAGAATAAGAATTTATGTTAAAAAATTGTGGCGGCTAATTTTTACTTAGTTACTGGACTGCCTGGAGAAGTATTCAAACAAGAAATGGCATAATACTAATCCAATTTGAAATCATTTAGAAGTCTCCTAAGATGATGTTGCCAGGCAAGTAGATCAAAACAAAATTACAACGAAAATAGAATGTTAGCTACATTTTGATTTGATAGTTATTGTTAGTGGTAATAAAACGCGGCGATGCGCTGCGAAAAAATGTGAAAAAGTGAAAAAATATTCTATTTTTCTTTTCCACTAGCACATTACTTTTCCCTAAGTGATTTAAACGAAGAAACTAATGTTTTGCTAAATATTTGAATATATTCAAAACGTATTTCATTAAATAAAATACGAGAAACTCAAAACAAATTCGCTGAAAATGACACTATCTCCTCTCGAATCAGCCATTACCTTGTTATCTTTGTATCATGGGTTTTACTAAAATTATAATAGAATTAACGATATATCGAACACCCTTAATATACGTATCCCTGTTATTTACAGAAAAATTAATGGTGTAGTCGCCATCTGTGGCGATAATTAAATATAGAATTACCATTAAATTATTAAGACATGGCAGACAATTGATTGCGAATATCCTAAAGCCGAGATGTAGAAACTAGGAGATAGAAACTAAGATATGAAACAAATGTTTTGTTAATCTAAATTTTCTTTTTAACCCCAGTTCCGCGTTCCAAGTCCACAAAAGTTTGACGATGAATGGAGAGAGCAGTACGTTTATATCTTATACCCTTTAAAAATCTAATGAATGAGAAATTCTTTAGATTTCCTTAAACTTTCTAATTTTTTTTTTTTTATGTATTAAAATAATTTTTGACATGTTATGCTTTCCTCATTCCTTTACTCATCTAGACCGGGTATTCTCACTAATTAAGATAAATAAATCAAAAATAAGAGATACATACATAAACTCAGCTCAGCACTCTGGGATTTTTCAATCTTTTCGATATTTTTATTATTTTAGTTTTTTTTATTTTTTTTTTTTTTAATTACATGCTAGATTTCATTTTTATTTACATTATAAATAATAAAGAAAATTTAGTTATGATATTTCATTGCCCAGTTTTTTGCGTAGCTTCTCAACACTGCTCCTCTAAGCAATAAAAACTAATTACTTTTTATAAGTTACATGAACGTTCCTTTTGGGGTATTTCTTGTACTTTTTGGTACCTACATAGGGAAAAGTTGTGGGAGAAATTTCCAGTAATTCCCATTTTCGAGGAAATTTTGGTCGCAACAACCTCCCATCACTGCTGGGTGCGCACTACACAGCATTATAATGTAATGTTTGACTCTGCTGTATGCCAAGCTTGCTCTCTTCTTTCTAAACAAATAGACGGTAAATAATAATATGCATATTATGATAAAACAGTGGATAAAATAAAAACCTAATAGTACTGATTCTAACCACAAAGAAGTAAATATATGCAGATAACGAATCGAATAGGAAAATTGAAAACCAAAAGACATATACATTTTGCGAGTCAATTAAAAAATTTGCAACGTCTCGCTCGAATATAAAATCGACGATGCCTCGAGGAAGGCAATTTTTATCTTATAAATTTACTTGAAATTTGTTCCTTAGAAGTTATATGTATTATTGTAGGCCGAAATAAGGCACAAATGAAAGTATTTGAAAATAACTCCAATCGGCCTTCAAAGTGAATAAAAATTCTACCAAAACATTTTCTGTAAATTTCTAAAAACAAAAATTTCTTATGACATTTAAGTTTCTACAGCTACGCCACTGACTTATAACAATGGACTGAGCGTATTGTAATTTTCCTATAGGAAAGCATGACACAAGATTTATGCCCTATGGCAGAGTTGGAGCTACCAACACAAAATATTGCATTCTGGAACGTTTGCTTATGCCATTTGATGTTTTTATGTTGGCTACAGATGCAATCACCGCAGAAGGAATAAGGTAAAGGTAGCGTTTACCATGCTCCGTCTCTCTTGCCCATAAGCAGGATTCAGTTAAGAGTAACTTTTGAAAATTAAAGTAGGAATGAGTTTAATTCCTTATAAGCGATTAAAATATCACTTGGGCACAAGAAAATATATTTTTTTAATTAAATTCGATTTACGGGTGTAAAACTTCATCTGATTGAATGAGTTTTACATGTTTTTTATGTAATCGTTTTAAAGGGTGCTCTAACGGTGATATACAGAAACACAATATTTTTTGCGCCACATGAAATAGCAAATCGCTCAGTCCATTGTTATAAGTCAGTGGGCTACGCTCATAAAAATTGTTCTTGGCCTCAAAAAATGCGTAATATAAATTCTAAGAACAAATGTTCAAAAAATTTCTAAAAAAAATTGAAGCCTTCCTCCATCAGCTCGAGGCATCGTTGCTGTCGGCCTCAACCAATGCATAAAGATTCGAAGGAAAAGATTTTCCGGAAAATTTCTAGGAAAAAATTGTGGCCCTCAGTTCATCAAGTGCAAGTTGCGGAATCGTCGATTTTATATTCAAGAAAAGCGTTGCTCATTTAGGTCTACTTGCCCATTAGTTTGTCTATGATTACAGCATTTCTGCCTTGCTCTGGTAAAAGATAGAAATTTGGGTGTGTGCAGTGTGCCTAACATTAGGAACATTTTTTGTTAATAACAACATGTTAGCTACAATTTTCGTCGTAGCTAAGAGAAATAAAAAAAAAACGTAGAATTTTCATTTTTAAATCATTTTCAATAAAAATTGGGGGACAAATTTAAGAATTAGAAAACGTTATTTTGTTGCTTTAGGTGTTTAAATAAATATTCCATTAATCAATTTGCGATTTATTCAAAAATCTTAACGCCCCGCCACATCTTGCAAATTTTGCACTGAGCTATCCAATTTATGACAGCGACCCAGCCTTAAGGAGCTGAAATTTTTCACACGAGCTTAAGTTCGAAAATGGGACAAATCAGGTAACTCCTTCGTAGGATTGTCATACAAAAATTTCGATTTCAATTTGAATACTGCCTGAGAACGCGTCGACCTAGAGAGCTAAAACTGTGTGCACAGTATTTTCATAGTAATAGTAAGTAAAGCTTCAAAAATGGGGCAACCCCTTCTTGGTGTTGCTGTATAAAAATTTAGGTTTTTTACGTATACTGTCAGTCCTAGACGTTTTAATTTTACTAAAAATTTCTTCAGAATATGAAATCCTATGAAATTGGCTATAATCATTTTCACTGCCTGATGAACCGTTCTAGAAATATATGCGAAAAAATACTTCAAAAACCAAGCTTTCACAGATGGGTGACCGTACGAAATTAGATACATCTAGGGTATCATAGGAATTGGTCTTACAATTAGACCAATTCTAAAGTTTTTAGTTGTTTATTCTTACATTTATTATATAAATTATATTTATGAAATTTACAGCCAACTATTATCCCCAACAAACTTAAATATTTGAAAAAATTCTAAATATGTACGTCGTGCCGTATTTTCATCTTCAACTTAAGTTTCGACTCCATTTTCATTATCATTTTTTTCATGTATTTGCATACAGTTAAAGAGGTAGTAGACGTAAAGAATGTGTATCTTCCTTGAAGTCGCTTCGACTGCAGGGGCCTTGTGCAAATAAGAAAGGATTATTTTATTCCAGTCATAATTTATAGATACTTGGTGAATACAACTCTAAAAGAAGTCATCTGGAAGAAAACTTACAACAAAATTGTATATCTTTTTCTTGAATCTTTTTGCTTCACGGAGGAATTTTATCTCGGATTCCAGAAATTTTACAATTTTATATTTTTAATAGTTTCATGGTCAAAGGTGTAGCAGGAGATAGGATATAGAATTCAAGGGGCGAGTCCATTTCTTTCGCTAGGAAGAGCCATTGGGAGGTTAAGTATTCAAAGAAGAAGACATATAATTTCGTCGAAAGTATCTCTTACTTTTCTAAATAAATTCTCTATGTTATACTTGCTTTGTGGTCATACACTGAAGAAGTATCATATTTGCATAGTGGTTCAATCGCTTTAGTGGCACCTCCAAGAGCACAGTTAAAGTCCTAGAAGGGGACAATATACATATACAGTACAGAACGCAGATATTCTAGGCGCCACTCATAGAATTATGTGAATGTAGATTTCCCGAACTGAGTGAGGTAGAGGCAGCATAGACTATAGAGTGAGGTAGAGACACAATAGTCGACATATGAGGTCTCACAATAGGGACAGGTAGGCAAAACAATGCTGGAATATTGTTAACATAAATCAGTATTGTACTACAAGTATATTTTTTATGGCAAAGCAGCAGTTAATTTCTGATCTTTTGCTTGGTTGGGAAGGAAAAACAAGTGAGGAAATTGAGGAAGAGACATTCAGACGAAACTTAGAGTCGTCGGATTCATTTTCAGCACAGCCAGCCGGCCGGACCAAAGACAATATTATTATAGTCTAATTGCTTCTAATCGAGCTTTATATATGAAATTTGGAAGAAAACTATTGGTGCCGTAGGTGCACTGTCCAGTAGTAGTAGCAGTAGTAATGATAGGAATAAGATCTATGCTGTGATTTTACTAAAGCTTAGACAATAAAGATGATTTGAACCAATTTATATAATAATATAATAAATATTTATATTTCCCTGTGTTAATAATAGAAGTAACAATGTTGATTTTAAATAAAATGAATTTTCTTCTCTATTGAATTCCAAGAATAGCTCTTATTATTTTCATTTTCTTTCAGATAATACTAGACTTTTGGTATTTACTTCTTCAAGTCTGACATCGCCTGACCAGCGAGAAACACACATACAAACATACATAAGTACTAATGTAAAATTGAAAAAATCTTATCAAGCAATATCGCCAATAAAATTCAATTTTCATTTATGATGCCTTTCACTGGAGCCATAAATTTTCCAAAAATTATTTTTGTATCTCAAAAGTCAATTAAAAGGCCAAGAAGCTTAATGCATAAAAGCAGTAACACACGATTTCATGAAAAGATTTACAAAATTACTCACCCAAATGTTAAATTGCCTCAATTTCGTAGTGATCTATTGCAAATTTCTTTTTACGTTGTTTTATTTTTTTTTCTTTCACTCGCAAGTTGAATGGAAATCACAGTATTATTAGCAATCCTTGAAAAATTGAGATAGATCAAACTCAACGCTTATACAATTTTCCAAGTAGAAAACGTCGAACGGAGGGTAAGTATAAAGGAAAAATCTATTTTCGTAATTATCTTCCTTCGAGGAGATATTGCGTGTGAGTACAGCAAGATTTTAGGAAGCACCACAGCTTGTTTTAGAGCAGAGTCTTTTAAAGTTTTAATAGTTTAAAAATTATTCAATTGAAAGCACTTCTTTAAGACGGTAAAAAAAAAATCAAATCTCATTAATTTAATACTAAGAAAGTGTATATTTATGTTACACTATAGATAAATAGCTTTTTATAAATTTTCACTTTTTCAATTCTGTATGATTACGTTATAAACATCACACTTTTCACAAAATTTTTAAATTAACGCACATGTAAAACTCAAAAAAGCTACAAAATTTCTTAATGATTTTATGGAAAAAAGGGAAAAAATTTCTCGTATACACACACTTTTTCCACTAAATCCAAAAATACACTAAAGCTCCTCGAAATTTTCTTAGAGGAAGATTATTGGAAGAAGTACACTTGTAATTATGGCCGTGGTCGTTGCTGTACTAAAATTAAGTCGTGGTGATGTTGAAAATTTTGACGATATGTGCGCGCGCAGATAAAAACAAAAATTGGCATAACGCTTATACTTATTCTGTACATTTGTATACAGTTGAGCTCTGCAGAGGTGATTTTCCGCTTTTCTCTTAATTTCCTTCAAAGAAAAATTTTCTCTTTGATCATTTAACAAAACCACCAAACACTGCAGCAGGCAGTAGTGCGCATGATCGTATATGCCTCAGTCAAGACAAGATTGATGGAAAATCGCACAATGCCAGTATAGAAAAACTTGCCTCTATCTTTTTGTTGAGCTTTAATTTGGGCATGATAAAAATACACGTTTTAATGGGAAAAGTAACATCCGCGATTTGTCTTTAATTTGTTTTGGCTTTGATTTTTTATGTTGTTTTTTTCGTTTTTGTGAAAACTTAAGAAAGATTTGACCGGTAAGTGTGGGACCAGGTCAAAGATTTTATTCTTGTAAGTGCTGCGATATTTTTAAATTATTTTACGTGGAAATATTGTATTTTAAGTTTTTGAGAAGATGTTGTGAGCGCAAATGGCATTGAAAAAGATTTCAATAATTTTTCCTTCAAGATAAAATTTGTTTAAAATATAATTTTTTCACTTTGATTTTTTAAACTTTCGAAAATTTGTTTTCTCGTAAATATTTATATATGTATGTGTAGTGTTATGGAAAATAATAAATGTGTGCCTCTTCTGTATGTTATGGGATTAAGATTAATTAGTGATATGAGGGATATTTAGGTGACAAAGGCCTATTGTGCTAATACTCTCATCTCTCTTGAAAATAAACAGAACCATTTAAATTCAGCATTTAGATTGTTCGCTGAGGCTTTAAAGCTGACAATTCTATATCTAGTAAACATGTAAAGTAATCTCGTCTTTTCGGAAAGAGTATAGCAACCAACGCTTGCTAATATCTATGAACGACTTTAAACGTCGTAATGGAATGAATACACAGCAACAACAAGGCTCCCGCCTAACTATTCAAGACACAAAATATGTCTATTGTTTTGTTAGTCTCATCCATACAGGACAGGAATCTCTTGTTATTGATTTCAACTAGAAACCTACACTTGCTAGACTACTGAGTATAGCTAGAGTATTTATTGTGTTTTCTCCTTAACATATGAGTTGAAATTAAGAAAAAGTGAATACTAAAAAAAATACAGTTGTGTGAGAACCCAAATTTAAAGCACGCCAAAAATAAACAAAGAAATTAAAATAATTATAGAAAACTCATTTGTTTTTTATTTTCATTTTTGCTTTATTTTGAACCTGACGAAGGACAGATAAACGTAAAGGAAATGTTTGATAATCTGATGCACTCCTTCCAGTCCGGATAGACTTTCCGACTCTCAACAATATTTATATTAAAAAGATGAGTATCTAGCCGACTGTGACAATTAGTGATGATAACTATAGCTTTGCATAGTTTATTCTCGAGCCTAAAAATCGGGTCCGTGACTTTTGTTCTTGGCACCCCGGAGAAAATTGGTGTCCATACCTACACCTACAAGCACTTGTGTCAGCCCAAAAATGTTAATCTTTCCATTTTCTTTGATAAAGGATCCAATCACTGAGTTGATAAGATCTATATGGCGGACGACCAAGGAAAGAATGCTAAAGTCTCTCACTCCTCACGATTTCGTGATGGTCAGATACTCAGCACATGTATATATTGTATTGTATGATTAATAGGGGAAAATCACCAATGCCTCAGGTTATCCACTTAAGAGCCATAAAAATGGCCTAGGTATTTGAGAGATTAAAGACATGCTTCTTCTTGATATTCATCTCAAGAGCTAATTTCGCTGACATTAAAGTAGCGAAAATCTCAGCCTGAAGAGTACTTAGATAGTGTATAACAGGCTTAAGAAAGAAGGCACCAGCAACTCTCCCTCTTTATGTGAGCAAGATAGTCATGATCTGGCCAGGAACCGTCCGTGGGAGTTGACGTCTGGGTTTGCATTATACAGCTCGGAATGCTTACCGAGAATCGACGGCTAAGTCTGGAATAACAGCGTCAAATAGTATGCAGACCAGAGTATTACCGTCATAGAATTAAATATCAAATCTTGTCCTCTTCCAATGTATACTGAATGCATTCTGAAATGGAATACTTGGAATAAGCTGAGTAAATCAAATCAGTAGACGGCTACATTAAAGGTTAAGCTTCAAATTGCCTATAGCTGGCAAAAATTTGGAGCACGCGAAACCTCTTTACATACTCGTTATGCTTTTATTCGATACTTCACCTTGCATCCTTGGCCACCACACAAAAGAGGCTATCAATGTGTACATCCACTATATCCCCTTTTGTTTCATTCCGCATATGAGAAGTCATAGGTTCTGCTAGACTGAGCGAAGACTTTAGTAGCAGTGGTAACTTTTCATACCCATAAAACTTTATATTAGTTTCGAGTCCAGATAGGAACCAAGATGCTTAGCACAAGAATACAAGGGCCACGTTTTCGCCTTCTGATTAAAATTTCTAAACTTCTTCAACAATTTCAAGGATACTTCGCCTCAATACATAAGAGTCTGCCCATATTGATAGGCAGAGAAACGGTATCATCAAATTCTACGCCTGAAAATCCCTTATTTCATGCAACAGAGTAGAAAGGAAAGTAGGTATATGACACTTTGCTTGCAGCCCTTATTCGTTATCAATTCGCGCAGATTTATGTTAGTTCCGTATCTATTTAACTGATCCACCAAACACTATGCTGTCAGCTATGCCAACAAGCTGACTCACGCAAGTAATTGGATAGACGTAGACCTCCATGAAGACTTTTCAATATCCGGGAGCACCCATTGAGGGAACAACTCATGAACTAGTTTCTGTTCAATGATCGTAGCCAGAGAATTTAGTGCCGTCTCTGTCGATCATACCTGTCGGAATTTCAGTTCAAGGGAAAGTTCACAAGGTAGTTTCGTTAAAAATATGTTCAGTAACAAGTTCTCGTTTGTGTTGACGTGTATGCATTTTAAATCAGAGTAAATTCTTGCAGGACGATTAGTATAAACGTACATCTGTCGGTAGAAAGGATGCCTTGACAGCTAATCTAGCACATAAGTTTAACCTCGTCCATCCAGTGGACTTCATCAGTATACGGATGTTTCATAATTGGTGCACATAACTCAAGGGTTTGATAGCTGAGGTGGAGACAAGCAAAAAATTATAGGATGCAGGGGCTGTAAGACGTTTCGGCTGTTGGGGGATTAAGATTTTTAGTACTTCTTACACTTTACACCCTGTAACTTTCTTGATATATATCCCATAAAGGTGGGACCCATCTCAGATGATAGCAAACCCTCTCAGCTTTCTAATGAATGCCCAACCAGCCTGTAACCCTTTGTCAGAAGTTGTAGGACGTCAAAGTAAAAAAATTGAAAAAAAAAAATCCTAATTTTTTCAAATTTAAACGCTTTTTTCGCCAAAATTCATGATAACTACACTTTTTTTTACAAGATGTTGGGTCCCTGGATTGTTACCTTTAATTTAGCTATGCACATGTACCTATCCTACATGCAATCCTTCTTGAGATAAGCCATTTTATGATTCATTATTTCATTAACTTTCCTCCTGACTATAGAAATCGCACCTAATTTTATGCAATTCCACGAGAAATTGGCAAAATTAATGAAAATATTCATCTAAAAACAGACTTATCTCAAAAACCGTTGCATTTAGGCAGTACATGCGCCAAATCAAATTAAAGGTAATAATCCGGGATTTCGAAATCTTGTAAAAAAAAAGTATAGTTATCATGCATTTTGGCGGGAAAATTTTTAAAATTTGAAAATTTTAGGACTTTTTTCCAATTTTTTTACTTGACGTCCTTCCCACGAAAGGTGACACGAAGGCTGATTACACATTCAGTTTAGACGGTTTGCTATCATCTGAAATGAATCTCACCTTGATAGGGCTTATATCAAGAAAGTAACAGGGTGTAATGTGTAAAACGTATTAAAAATTTTAAGGCCCCCCTTCCGCCGAAACGACGCTTCTTACCCGCTCTTTCACCATATAATTTTTTGCTTGTTTCCACTTCCATTTCGTAATGCTAAGTCGAGCCAAAAAGATCGAGAACTCAAAGTTTCAACCTATAAAAAAAATCGTTTTAACGGTGCGACTTTAAATTTTACCAATAAAAGGTGTGAAACAATATTTCTAACAGAGTCAACACTTCGAATATTTGGATGCAACAGCCATAAGCTTCATACGAAACAACTGAGAGCCCTTGTATCTCTACAATTTTATATTTAACTGCTGCAAAGATTCAACATACCCAGTTTAAATACCTTTAATATTGGACTGAGGAATAATTGTCTTATTTGAATTTAAATCCAAATGGAAGCCAACACTTGGGAACGAATAAAAACTTAGACACGATCTAGACTGTATACATTGCATCAACATTGGAGTATATAACTTATTTTCAAATTTGAGCCAAAAATATTTCAAAAATAATCAAACAAATCCAAAGTAAAAAATTTCAACGTCAGCAACCAATTAAGTATTCAAAACAGATGACGACTTCCAAATCCTATACCGTCGACGGGAGCCACACGGGAACAGCCCGGCTCAGGTAATAAATTTCTAAGCGCTTGCATCAATAGGCGAGTTTCTGAAAGCGCTGTTGCCAGTTCGAATTTGTTATTACGATCAATTTCAAAACGGAAACGTGCCCGTATATACACTGAAGAATGAAATTGCTTCTCCTTTCGCCACGCTTAGATAGATCTGCATCTGCTCACTTGCCGCTCATTTTTGAGCTTTTATCAAAATTATTATGTTTTTATATAGGAAGCGTTTATGAGCAGATAGACATGGGCGACAGAGTGATTATTACACGTGTGCGTTTTAGATTTTATTCCATATGAATCATTCTGTTAAGAAAGCCCCACATAGACGACGTATGTTATAAAATTTCGGACCAATAACCGAGAATTCACAACCTTCTGCTTAAACGTTTATTTATGTCGGAGAAGTTTTTCATCGTTGAGAAAATAAACGACCGCTTTCTCTAGTGGGCGCTAATAAGAAAGAAAATTCTAAGGAAATTTTTCGGCATCAAGAAGAAATTGTTGTCTTTAAGTTAAAAAAAAATATATACAAGGTGTTGCAAATAGAATATTAGAATATGTCGCAAAATTTGAATAGCACAAAGGCCAATTATTAGATATTTTTAGCTTTACAAGCGTTGTTCACATGCGGAGTATTATTAAATGAAATAATTTCTTGTTGCAAGCCATTTTATGTTTTAGTAACCCGGGACTACCTAAAATATAATGAAAAATTTCCACCAGCTCATTGCATTCACTATGGCAATTTGGTATCATTAAAATATGTTTTCGCCTCAAGGTGACTAAAGTGCTATATTAAAAAATTAAAGAAAACTTCTCAAATCCAGCAGGAATAGGGGTCTCGAATTATAAGTGATTTGTGTTTGATATTTGCGTTGTCGAGGTATCAAAATGTAATACCACGAACAAACTGTCTCCATATTGCCTTAATTTGAAATTCAATTATGTTATATGTAGTTGAAAATCATTTAGAGGGAAAACATTGTTTTTTTTTTATTAAAAGAGGCCAAAAACGGAAGCAAATCCCCTAAAAAATCAGTTGATGACTGCTGACTTTATTGGAAAATCTTTCCAATTTAGAATAAATAAATTCAGTTCATTCTATAGTTAGGTAGCACTTTTAATGCAATTTCATTAATGTAGAGTAAAATAGGCTCCATTTGAAATTGAATCGAAACATTGTAAAAGTGTTCCTGATGACACACTGCACATTTTGACTTCATTTCACTAAAAACTAAATCAGTATCGAGACAGTAAGTAATTGTATTGCTCATAGCCAGATATCAACAACTGACATTACATTTGCATATATTCTGGAGTTGAGTTCAACTCCGTCAATGCTACTCGATTGAGGTCGGTGTTTTCAGACTCATGGATATCTATCGTTCGATGCATGCTACGACTAGATCATACAGGAGGGTCTCGCGAAATATCCATGGAAGTCTAGCAGGCTCCAGAATTGATCGACTTTACGTCTCACCTGGAATATTAAAACATTTCGCTGGTGTCACTCATGAAGTGTGTTCGGTTAGCTATCATCTTCTTGTAGTGGCAATCAGCACTCTAGTTGAAAGAAGAACTACATACTGGATATTCAACAACTATTTGTTGAATTCCGAGCAGTTCATTAATGAGTTCATTGAATTCTGGCACGATTGGCAAGAGAGAAAAGCTGACTTTCCTTTTCTTAGTCAATGGTGGGATATTGGAAAGCTCCAAATCCGATCTTTTATCGAAACGAATTTCAATCGAAGTGGGTATTTAGTTTGTCGGCCAAACTGTCTCGGGTGGCAGCTCTTCTCCCAATTCAGCCGGAGTTGATTCTTTATTTAAACAGAATAAAGGAACGCTTGGCAACACAAACATACAAGCACAGCTTGGAGTTTGTGCTGCGCAGCCAATCGGCCTGGCTGAGGGTAGGCGATTCTCAAACCGAGTACTTCCTCCAGGCATCTAGACGACATACTGCTACACAATTCGCGTCGATTCCAATCAGGTATAATTCTGAATTAATGGATTCTGTGTTCAGTAATGCTCGCGGTTTTGAAGCTGATACGCATACACTGACAGTTCTCGGAGATATTATTGATATATCTGGAAACTGTCGAATAAACACTAACACTCCACAACTACATGACCTGGCTGCTTCTGCGAGGGAGAGATTTCGCCACCTTGGGACCAGTGACCCGGGCACTAAGATGGAAAATGCTTTCGTTGAGAACAGACCACCTCTCTCTTGACCTAAGTGGAGTGATGACCAGTTCGTCATTATGCCCCGCATATGACGCATAATGACGAAGGGGTCGGGGCACGAATTATATTTAATACATGAAATAACATCTTTTTTTTTATAAAAAAAATATTATTATTAATTAATGACCATAATGAGCCTTGCAGGAACATGATTTTTACAATAAAATTATACATTCTAAAATGGGAAACACCTCGAGCTTCGAATACGAAAAATGCAAACTGAAAATATCTGACATTTTACATTTAAAACTATTCCTGGATTTCAGAAGTTTTAGGATAAATAGGTTGACATTCTATAATTTCTTTTGTATTCATAGAACTCGAAAAATATTGTTTTTACAAATAGCCGATTGTCTATTTTTGAGCAACCAACGTCCGAAAAAATTTACAGTTTGCGAAATGCTAAACACAGTAATTGTTGGAGTCATTTTCCTTGACACCAAATTTTGTTTTAATGAAAAATTATGTCTTTTGAATCCGTTCTTCGTTGAGCCTACGAGAGTGTGAAAATCGAATAATGATTATGCCCCGTAAAAAGATAGTCATTATGCCCCACCACACATTAGCCTTTTTCCGACATGTTATGCAAAATTTATTGAAAACTAATATGAAATCTGTCATTATCCTGACAAATGGCACACCATAAAATCTATTCTAGACTTACTCACCATTTGAATCAAAACTTTTGGGTGCTCTAATTGCAAAATTCGTCTGCTCGTTCGTACAACAAACTGTAAAAAACTGTTGATCATATGTTGGCAATACTTAAGCCTGCATTCTGTGAATCATAGCGCGGGCTTAGAACAATGCTGATTACAGATAATATTCATGCGTCACAACAAAATTAGGGAGAATATTAATAGCGTTAAGGCTGCAAACCCAAACTCTGGTTTCGCTAAACACCTAAACTTAACTGGACATAAACCTAATCTAGACTGCATTAAATTACTACATAATTTATCAGAAATAGATTAATATAGATATGAAACTGTCGAGATTAAAAAAGTAAGGAAGCTAGAATTGGACCAAGACCAGTTCGTATGAATACCCGTGTGTAATTTTGTATGGTCACCTATCTATGTATGCAAGTTAGATTTACGAAGTGGTTTTTCGCATATATTTCTATTTCGGACAGTAAAAATGATTATAGCCAATTTCATAGGATTTCATATTCTGAATATCTTTTCAGTTCAAATAAAACATCTAGGACTGATCGATTTTACAGTATATTTATTTTACATATATTGTATTCGGACATAAGGCTCATGTTGTACTGAGGGATTGATTAAACTAAACTATCACAGGTTACTAACACATGCATAGTATACTAAACTAGCATTCAACTGTGGGCTATTGTTTTTAAAATCTTGCTGATCGTTTACCATAAAAAAGCCAACGTCTTTAGTTTTTTATACGCTACATAAAATCCTAGGGAAATGTATGTAAGCTTGTCATTCCGTTTGTAATACACAGGAATAATGTTGGTAGAGCAAAATGCCTTGGACACCCACGCATAATATTAAAAGTTATTTTGATTTTTGCATGTCCGTCCGTCTGTCTGCCCGTCTGTATGTCTGTCTGTCCGTCCGTCCTCACGATAACTCGAGAATGCGTTCACTTAGAGAGGTGAAATTTTGCACACAGGCTTTTAAAAAAAGAGTAAATTTAAGTTCGCAAATGGGACAAAACGGGTAATTTCTTCGTATGGGTAAGACGAGCAACTCTTTCTTGGTGTTGTCATATAAAAATTTAGGTTTTTTACGTATACTGTAAAAACGATCAGTCCTAGATGTTTTACTTGTACTGAAAAGATATTCAGAATATGAAATCCTATGAAATTGGCTATAACCATTTTTACTGTCCGACGAACCATTCTAGAAATATATGCGAAAAATCACTTCGAAAATCAAACTTGCATAGATGGGTGACCATACAAAATTACACACGAATTGGTCTTAGACCAATTCTAGCTTTCTTACTTTTTTAACCTCGAAAGTTTCATATCTATCTATTAATCTATTTCTGATAAATTACGTAGTAATTTAATGCAGTCTAGATTAGGTTTATGTCCAGTTAAGTTTAGGTGTTTAGCGAAACCAGAGTTTGGGTTTGCAGCCTTAACGCTATTAATATTCTCCCTAAAGTTTGTTCTTATAGATCTTTTAGTTTGTCCAATGTAAATGGCATCATAATACGCACAATTTAGTTTATAAGCCCCGCATTTCTCAATTTTATTTATTTTAAGATTCAATTTGTTGTTCACTAAAACATTTTTTAGAGTAATATTGTTAAAGAAGTCTGGCTTAATGTTTTTTTTCCCTAAATAATTTATTTAAACTACTTGATATCTCGGCAAAGTAGGGGATCTTTCTCCATTTTATTGGTGAGAATTTAGTTAGCAGCAAAATTAATCAATCCCTCAGTAAAACAAGAGCCTTATGTCCTGATAAGACAAAACACGCTGACGATTACTATAAAATGTAAAATAAATATATACGTACGTACGTTGTTGAAAAACAAAGAAATAAAATAAATCTATTCCATAAAGTGTTATCCATAAAATATATCAAGAAGCTGTCAAATTTAATAGAGAAATGTCAATTTTACAGCTAAATCCAATATGAAGTTAAAGAGTCTTTCTGGTACGATCTGCTGAAAGCTGGCTTGAGCTCGTTTTTGCTAGCGGTTACGTATCTCACCAGCAGCAAAGCACCAGCTGGCTTCATGCAGTACATTCAAGGTGGCTTGAGCCAGGGGCGGATCTAACATTGATATTAGGGGTCCCCTTACTGCAATTAAATTTAAAGCTAATGAGGTGCTGGAAGGTTTCCGCATTATGCGGTGTGGATGATGTGTCATTTTTTAGTATACTTTTTTTTTTACAAAAAGTAATTTTTTAATTGAATAGTAGTTTAGGGTGCAAACTGCAGGAGTCATTCAAACCAAACTTGTCGCAGTTTTACACACTGGCATATATAATATCACCTGCTCTATCTATCACATATCAGCAGCAATGAGTATATGCGTTAGCCATACAATAATCGTAACTCTTCATATCCCAGCTATATTGAGACTCAACTGTGGAAAGTGTGTTTCTTTTTTCAAGTGTCTATCTTGTAACCGATAATTTATACTTAAAAATCACATCAATTTCAAAACTTTCTCTAAGCTTTTATGTCACCGAATAAACTCTACTTACCTCATATCTTCCTAGATCGGGGGGAACACCAATGACGCTAGTAACATTCCTAGGTACCATAGACTCCATACCACTCATCAAAACAGTGGCGCCAAGAAATTTATTTAACAATGATCGTGCTTCTTTATCTTCGGCTGTATCCCCATCCTCAATGACTGTAAGTCAAAAAACACCTGTTAATTTAAAACTACTTGCACCACTAGGTTGGACTGAAAATAAAATTACCATTATCAGCATTCCTCATCCTATCTAGTACATCATTCAATCCAGTCACTTTCCTTCCGGAGCTGTTCAAAAATGACTTTGTTGTAGAGTTGGACTCATCAGCTGTGTGCCTAATTTTAATAGATTCAACATCACTATCACTTTCTGTTCTTGTATATTTCCTAGGATTTCTGTCTTCATCACCTGATTCATCATCGTACTCAACAGTATCTGATGGTATATAGGAATCATCTATATAATAATAGCATAAAGTTTGTTTGATTTTATTACAGATATGACAGAGTAAAAAATTAAACAGCTCATATGAATTATGATCGTACCTGCACTGGAATATCGGTTAGTAGTTTGTGTCTGAGCTCTTAGAATTAGACCTGCTTTAGGATAGGAGCTGCAACTTGATTTTTCAGGTATACTAGAGGCCAAAGAATCATTTCTTATAAATTTATCACTGATTTCCTTTACAGAACCCTTGCGAACTAATTTGGATGGCCTTGTCATTATAGTCGCAGTAGTAGTAGTACTATTCTTGCTATCTAGAATCGCTGGAATTTCTTGAGCCTATAGTTTTGACATCGACGACAAAAAAATAAAACAGAGAAAACAGTCATGTTAGAAATTTTTTATTAAAAAATTTTATATGTTAAAACATCATGTTCGTGTGGTGAGTTACAAAAAGTGTATACATAAAATATAAAAATTAAAGTGTATAATAAAACAATAAAAATACACACACAAAATAATTTCTTTCGATTACAAAAATGGCATATAAACAGTAATAATAGTATTATTCATAAATTCATCTTCATCACATATTCAATTTCTTCTTCCATAATTTTGATAGATTTAAGAATTTCGAAAGGCTGCTTTTAATTTTGTTCTTTTTTCTTGTCTGTTTTTTTAGTGTAAATATTAATTAAAAATAATAATAATAATATTCATAATAATGATAATATCTCAATAAAATATAGTAGGTAGGTAATAATAAAAATAACCAGGAAATAAAACAAAAAAAAAAACAAAACAAAAATCTACTCGAGGAATTCGTGATAACTCACTTCAGCATCTCCGCCTTTGGATATTTTCTCAACTCTGGTCACGGTTGTGATGCCATCCTTTGAAGATCGTTCACGTTTTATCGTATCGCTACTTTTCCGATCACCGTATTTCGATTCGTATTTTTCGATATCATCTGGACTTGTTGAATAAACTGTTACCTTACGTTCACCAACCGGTTCTTCTCCATTTTGAGAGTAATATTTTTCTGTTATTACTGTTCCAGTAACTGAAATATGAATATTTCTGTTAATTTAAAGATAAATAATATAAGTTTTGTTATATCAGTACCTCATTGTTTAGAAAAGGTTAGTGCCTAACATTAAACAAAAACACTACACAGAAAAAAAAACATTGCAACAAAGACGGATGCGGTCTCCTAATCGAAAAGACTCCAAGGACGTATTCATAATATTGGTAATACCGTGCAGCGGAACAATACCGTGCACCGTGTTTTAAACCCGCTAGAGGGACTAATGAGCATTGGGAAGGGCTGCTGCATAGCGGGAAGAATGCGAAACAGATAGAGAAAGGCGATGGGCTAGCAGCTTTCCGCATGTGTCTGTGACGGTTGATTCATGTCATTTCTTATAATATCTAAGCCTTGCTAGAACTGAGGTAAGTGGAATATGTTATTAGTGACTTATTTATTTAGACTAACTGATTTGAATTGCTCATTTCCTGGGTTATATTTTAACATCAAATACTAGCACTTAAACTTCTTTATTTTTAGGTTAGGATTGAAAATTTGGCGTTATGTTGTCACGGGACAATACGGCGGAAGATTATTTCAATGATAAAATAAAATGTGTAAGTAAATTTTGGATATTAATTTTTTGTTTTTACGCAATCTTTGCCATTAAAAAAGTTGCTCGGTATTGCCCCTAATAGTGCACGGTATTACCCCAGCCTTTCATAAAATGAGTTTTACAATCTAAAAAAACAGCTCGATATTTCAAATATGCAGCCTAGCTTTTTTAGAGAATTAAATTTGTCACAAAATGAGATGATTTCCTGCTTTATTTGAATTGCCAGATTAAAGATAAAAACGAATAAAGCTTAAGTTACGATATTACCCGCTCTCCCCTACACTTTAATTAGGCTTTCATAATATTAATTCAGGTAGGATGATCAATCCGCTGGGAAAAGATGCTTTTCACATTTCACACTATGTTGTCGCAATTAGAAACTTAATTTCAAAGATGAAACCAGATCGTATTCAGAGAGACTCTGGAGCTATTTAGTAATCCAAAAAGAATTGATTGAAAGAAGTGAAAGTGCCAAGTGAAACTTTCAACAGGCAATTAATGCTGCTTATAAAGTATCGTGTATGGTGAGATACAGTTAGAGAGCCTTTATCCTTGATACGGAGTGTAGATCTGTACAATCTTAGCAAGCTTACTAACATAAATATAAGGATTAAGAATAGTTATATAACAAAATCTATCAAAAATATGAAGAAGCAGGTATGATTGGATTACTAATAATTCATTGAAAGTATGCAAATTATTCAAAAAGGATAAGTTAGATGCTCTCTAATTTAAGAAGACTTATCGGGCTTGGACGGAATTTGTATTGAACCATTGAAACTTTTCATCAGCACTAATTTTTCAGGATGTATGGACACCAGTAATAGGTTCGCGTACTCGGGGCACCCAACTCAATCCATACACTGAAATTTGCACTATTATTCAAAAGGCAGAAATTTCAAGGAGATCTGCGTGCTAAAGCTAAGAGATAATATCAACTTCTTTAATCCTATATTTTAGTTATATATGGAATCAAAACTGTTCTTACAGGTCTAAGTGAAGCACTTGGGAACTCTCGCTTGAGCGAACTAGAGTGAACACAAAAAAAAAAGAGATCAGGCAGGAAATTCTCTTGTATCAATATTAATGATCTCTCAGCAATCTCAGTTTACCCTGCACACTGGCTTTGTAGATGAGACGACCTTAGAGACTATATATATCTTAAAATTTCTTCTTTCTTTAGCTCCCTTTAATCACTCGTGGGATGTGGAGCACATGGACTTACAATTTTAGGTGAGCTCCACACATTAGAGAATCCAAAATGACTTTATAGTGTATAATCTGATGTCGATTAAATGCTTCAAAGAATTGGTGAGCACTGGGGCCGGTTGGGGTAAACCCAGATCCATAAGATCATGAAAACTGTTTGATATTTTAAACACACACAATTTTAGTTATCATTAATAAACTCAGGCAAGTGCTATAAGTTTCAATGTTAATTGTAAACAAATTTGATAGTTTTTTTCTTTTAATTCCTTAAATCTTGTGAGACATACTAAGTGAAATGGCAAACTATTGACAAATTCTTCGGTCGACTTAACGATACCTTGCCCAAAATCTAAGAAAGATGATAAAAATTTATAATTAATTTAAAAAAACTGTAAGCAATAATAAACAAGACAAAAGTTTAATTAAATGCAAAGAAAATCATGCATCAGGCAAGACAATTTTTACAATGCACGGCACGAGGGTTCACGAAATATACCTAAAAGCTGATTCCTTAAGTATACGCATCTATTAAGTCATCACATTTACAGAGAAAACATCCAATCTAAGGCTAAGAAAGGTATCAGGCAGTTACAGTAGCAACTTAGACAAGTACTAATTTTGAGGACTGTACAGTAAATATGTAAATAGTCAACAGCAAAAGTTTACGTATAGAATACAGAGTCATGAAGAGAAGCGATTCATCCACTATGGCACCAGGTATTATACTTAATTCCCAAAATGCTTCCTTGTTCAACATTGATGGATCAGATTCTGTGAGGACTTGGCAGTTTTTTTTTTTTTGATTATATAAAGTTACCTAGGCATGAGCATGCCTAAAGAGCTGCCGTATATAATAGACAGCGGCCTCGACTCAAATTGTGTGTTCAGTGTTAACATCTAGTGTCAAATGGATGAATTAAATCATCGATGCTCGTATAATGATAATCTACAACTGCCCGATATGGTAAACTAAAAGAGCATCTTGAGAATGTTCGTAGACTGTGATACACCCGTTATGTGAATGTACGTCAGAATTAATGTATAGTTGTCACCTATGAACTGTCACCCAATGAACTGTGCTTATTTCAAAGACCAAAAGAGTTCGGCATATGAGGTTCGTATGAAGTTGGCGGCGCTTTATTCTCTCTTACTCCAATTTCTAACTAATTGAACACTTCCGCAGAAGAAGAAATCAACCGTTATACGTACGTATAACGGGTTGTATTCGTTGACTTATTTATGATATATGTATATTTTTAGATTTCCCAAGAAAATTTTACCTTTTGTAGTTTCACTGGGCTGAGATTTCTTTTTCAGAGCACGAATCCCAAATAGAGGTTTTCCATCTTCATCAGTAGGTCCAATACCGTAACTGGATGTCACGCAATCCTCTGTCGATGTAACTTTCTGCCTTTGGCCTTGCGATTTATTCGTAGTGGATGTGGATGTTTTTTTAACCGTCGACGAACTGGTAGTATTCCTGACATTTTTTTCTGTGTCTGCTGTTTTTCTCAAAATATTTTTACTTGCCCAAATTGGCTTTTCATCCTTGATGTCTTTGGTTACTATAGGTTTTTTACCGGTAGCGCCCGTTCTATGAACTTCTTTCACTCTTTCAAATCTTTCAATTTTAGACTGCGGACTTGAACTGCGCTCTTTTGTAACTTTCTCCACGTGGCGGCTTATATGTTTCGACTCGGTTTCAATAAATCGACTGGAGCTTGTTTTAAAGCTTTCTTTGCGGCTGGGACTCATATAGCGATCAGGACTAGGAGTCGAACCTCTGGAATGTGATCGTTCCCGCTCCTGTTGAACCATTTTGGTGTATTCTGTATGACAAGCTTCCCTATTTTGTGTATCAATCATATTTTTTACAAGCCTGATTTGAGTTCTAATTCTTCTTCGCTGTTCGTATCCGACAACTACATGGAGCATTTGTTCTAGGAGCTCTAGATCGAAGATTTCCTCTATGTGAGGTATTTCTGATGAACTGCTTTTTCGTCTCTGTTTTTCAGGTACTGCCCCGACATGTTTAAGCTCTACACCAAATTTGACTCCAGATCTTGTACTGCCGTCATGTTCATGAATACTGTTGCTATCTATAGACGATTTACGTAAGAAACTCTTATTGACTTCCATGGAATCTCTACGGATATGTTCTAGGGAACTCATAGTGTGATCCATATAAGATGGTCTTGGTCCTGGAGATGGCGACTCTAATCTACTGTCGTGTTCCGTCTTTTCAAATAGGCTTCGCTTTGCTGTAACTGAGTCATTTGTTGTGTGAGTATGAGAGTGACGTCTTTCCGAATGAGAATGATCTTTGGATTGAGATAAATAATCTTTTGAACGAGTTAAAGGTGATCTTGGAGGTTCTGTTCCATAATAATGTTTTGGAGATGGTGATGATGATGATGGGGAATGTTGAGATGTTGGCGTATCATCAGGATATTTTGATGTAGAAGTTGTGCGCTTAGTGTTCTTTTCAACTTGAACATTTGTTGATCTTGAAGGAGAATATTCATCTGGAGGATGTGAGCGCCTTGACGGCGTCCTATTTGCGGAACTAGGATGTTCATCAGAGAAACTCTGATCTTTGGATGAAGAATAAGTGGAGCGCGTAGTGGTCTTAGTCCCATACTCATCAGAATCTGGTCGCACTCTTGCTGGCGACTTACTACTAGGACTCTTAGGTCTGGTTTTGACTTCCTGATGTCCTGATTTTATTTTCGTCGTGTGAGTACTATATTCATCTGTTTTAGACGAAGATGAATGGGTTTCATAAAGATCTTTTTTGGATGATACCGAATCTGATAGATTAATGTTGCTCTTTAAAGGTTTTGACGGAGAGTCTTCCACGTCGTAAGCAGGACTTCTTGAATGGTGGCGCTTTGTACTTGTCACAACATCTTCGATCACTTCTTTTCCGTGCTTTTTGTACACTCCTATATCTTGAAGTCGAACATCTGTGGCTGTTTTCTTACCTTCCCAGACTGACGGTCTAGATAGAATGTCTTTTTGTCGTGTCGTAGATGTATTTGTTATTTTAGTTCCATTTTCGAAAACTTGTTTAGCCTTACGAATCGCTTCACTACTCTTGAGAGCTGGTTTAGGTGATGCTGGTTTTCCATCCGGTCTCGTTTTTCCAGGAGCATAACGTTCTGTTACACTTGACTTGGTCGTTGTCTTTGTAACAACATCTTTTTCATTGTCATCACTTTGTCGGGAAATTTGTCGTTCTATTTTTGCGACCAGTTCTGGTGACCTTTGGGGTGATGGAGCTACAAGTTTTTCTGCGGTATTTATAAATTTATTAACTTTCTGTGAAACGCTAAGGACACACTCATCAGTTTTAAGCTCTTCATCCAAATCCTCGATATTAGGACGTTGGATTGGCTTAGGAGAAGCAGATTTCATTGGTTTTGTGATACTTTCAGCAGTTGATAGAAACTTGTTGACTTTCGCATTCACACTTAAAAGACAATCATCCTTCTCAGAGAATTCTTCGTGTGCAGTTTCCCGCCTAAATGGTGATGAAGTTTTCGGTTTCTTAACGTCTTCAGCCGAATTAATAAATTTCGTCACTTTATCATGGACACTCAAATGACATTCGTCTTCAATGTTATCATTTTCAGTTAATCTTCGGCCATCCTTATAAGGCGATGACTCCCTTGAAGTTTTTGTAGTTCTGGTAGTAGTTTTCACAATTGTTTCATCATCACTTTCCACTGTGGTTGTTGTAGATTTTTTCCTTTTCAATTTCTCCTCGTACGTTTCATCGAGTTCAGTGATATGGCAGCCAACATAATTGTTCTGTTCCTCTTCAAAAATTGGTATATTCTTGACTTTCGGTTTTCTACGTGGTTCTTCATCAGGTTCCTGTACAGTGTCAGGGTATCGTGCCTTTCCTGTGTCTAAATCCACAGATACTGGAGTAGGAATTATTTTATTGGGTGACGGTTCCCTAGAACTCTTTGCTTGTTGTATGTCAATAATAACGTTTTCCATATCTTCACTGTTAATAATATTGTTTGTTGTTGATAAATTGATAGTTTTTGTTGACAAGTGTTTGCTAGGCCGTCGTTCGCCCGTAGATGATTTCCTCGGAGATTTTGTTGTTCCAGGTCCTACTAAAGTTGTTTCAATTTCTGGCTTTGTCCGCTTACTAACTGAAGTTCTGATAAGATTATCGCTTGTTGAACGAGTCATTTTCTCTGTGGTATCTTTAGTAGATCGAGTAGTACTGCTGTAAACTGGAGCTGATTCCTTTCTCTCATTTACAGGAAATTTCTTTGACGGAGACTTTTTATTCGTTGTCGATATCGGACCACCCTTCGTTTCTCTTACAATCTTTACTTGTTCTCTTTCTCGAACTATTGAAGAGTCACTTTCGTCTTCAACTCTTATCGTTTTCTTCTCAATCCGTTTTCGCTGTTCTTGTGTTGAAGTTTCATGGATTTTCTTTGTATCAATACGCCGACCAGGTTGAATTCTTTCAGTCGATGGCCTCAATGGTGACTTTTGCACAGTAGTTTTAGGCTCCTTTATAATACTTTCACGTGTCGTTTGCCGAATAGTTTTGACAGTTTTTATTTCAGGCTCCCTAACAGATTTCTTGTCTGGGCTACTTATTTTACGAGTCGATGTAGGAGACAAGTGTATTTTAGCTGTAGTTATATGATTTGGATGTTCTGGAGTTCCAGTTATTGTTTCAACCGTTTTTGTGGTCCTTAAACTGCTAGTACTAGTCTTTCGAGAAGTATCTATTTTGCGATCAATTGTTTCTTTACGTGACGTGGTACTTCCGTATTCAACGTCAATGATGGATGGACTATACCTTGATGGACTTGATTCACCTGACCGCACTGTCGGGCGTTTTAATGTCGAAGGAGCGCTAACTGGATATCGTGAGGTATCTGCCGGAGTTCTTTTTGTTGTTGTTCCAATAGTAGGACCTTGGGGACTTCGCCTTGTAGGACTTCGTTCTGGAGAATGGGCAGAAATCTCAGGTTTTAAAACTTTTAAATTTGTGTTACTGGTTTTACGGTCAACACCTATTGTATCTTTTGCTCCTCTGGTTTTCTTAACAACAGTTGATTCATATTCAGTTTCTGTGGTGGACGATGTGTGTCTACTAGGACTCTTCCCGGTAGGTCTTCCAGTTACTAGAGTTTTTCTTACTGGACTTGAAGCTGGTGAACGTGTCTGAGGTGATACTCCAGATGGTCCAAGAACACTTTTGACAATAGTTGTCTTACGTTCTTTTTCAGTTTTTCTCTGAGATTTGTCCTTGATTGTGTTTTCCGTGGTTGTAATATATTCAACATCGATCGAAGGATAATTGGATCTAATTGGACTGCTGTCTGATGATTTTGGACCTATTTGTGTTCGCCTCGTAGGACTAGTTGCTGGTGATTTTGTCCTTGGTGACTCCATAGGAATTTTTTCTTTAATCACTTCGCGATTAGTTACTTCATAACAAACCTCGGTAGTATATGGCTTCTTACTTATTGGACTAGTGTCTGTTAAAAGGGACCGAGGAACTGTTCTTCTGTCTGGGCTGTAAGCTGGTGATGGGCTTTTTCTCATAGCACTTTTGTCAGGTACTTGAAAATTAGTTTCATGAATTTTATGACTTTCGGTGCTATCGTCTATTTCATACGTTTCCTTATTAGTGGAAAGAGTTGTTTTGTCTATTCGATGTTGAATATCTTTTTCTTCCTCCTGAACTTCAACACTTCTTGAAGTATATTGTTTAGAAGGTATTTTTCTTGATGGAGTTTTTTCTACAGGCTCTTCAGAATATGGTTTACCTTCCGGTAGTTTTCTTGTCGGACTAGAAGCTGGCGAACGAGAGTATGGAGATTCTGTTGGAGTATCTTGTGGAGTTTTTTTGCGAGGCAAGCTTGAATATGGACTGACAGTAGGAGAATAATTGCGCTGATAAGTTTCATCTCCTAGTTCTTTAGTAGGTGAATGATCCCTTACTGGAGTTTTAGATTTACTGGTAGTAGTTACAGTTTCAGTTGTTGTTATCAATGTATCACCACTAATTTGGGCCGGTTTACGCGGACTAGATGATCTAGGTGATGCGACAGGGGATGGTTGCCTTCTCTTATCATCTCTTTCTTGTAATGTACGCTCTGTAGTAATGAAATCCTCTGCTTCAGAGATATCCGTCTTTTTCGTTTCAGAAACCACAGTTTCGTGATCCATACCCAAAATTTGACGACATCTCTCCTCATACGTCTCACTTCTATTTAGAGGTGGTTTTGGTTTTCTAAAATTAGCCGGTTTTTGGGGTTTGTTATCTTCTTTATCTTCGGATGGGACTAAATAAAATGGTTCGCCTGTTTCATCTGGATAATGAGTTTCTTGTATTGGCATTTGTCTCACAGGACTTTTACTGCTAGTACGTGGGCGATTATTGATCTCAATTTCTTCTTTCTCTCTCTCAATGAATTCCTTATTTACAAAGCGCTTTCCTGTGCTGTCTGTGTCTGTTATGGTGGTAACTAAATCTACATTTTGACCAACATTTTTCAGGTTTACTTGTACGGTAATATCTGTTGCATCCAATTCCCGCTGATAATCTACATTATTCTTAGAATAAGGGGGTGAACCAGATCTTGGTGATTCAGGTTCAAAACCCTCATCTTCAGAGGATTGCGGCTTTCCAATGGTTTTCTTTGGCTGTTTCCGTTCAGTATCTCTTACAATGGCATTTTCGATTTTCATTGTTTTAGTAAATTTCGTATCGGAAGTTGGTCGGCGCTCTATTTGGGGTGTGGTTGGTGATTTTGTGTCCTTCTTCTTCGGTAGAAGTGGTTCAGTTTGCCGCGATGATGGACTTTTGCTATCAGGTTTTTTCAGTGATTTCGGTACTTCGGTAACTGAATCAACTGATGGACGTGGTGAATGTGTTCTTCGGTCAGGACCAGGTCTCGTAGAACCTTCGTTGGGTGAATGCGGCGATCTAGAGACTGCAAATAAACAAATGCAAATAAACAAATGTGTTAATTTTTTATATTATATTTAATATTATAAACAAATAACTTCGATAAAAATAAAGTTTTCATCGAAGTCTTGTTGTTGTTTCGAATTCTGAAATTTCGTTGCATTTAAAATTTAGTTAGTTTACCTTTAGGAACCCGAGGGATGCTGGATTGGGGGCCTCCATATGGAACATCTTTAAGTGGCACAAAGCCTTCTGGATACTCCTTTGGGATGGGACCAAGAATAGTGTAAGGCTTTGTTGTGTCGGATCGAGTTGTATGAAAATCATGTTTGTATTGTGTTTTTCCTGTGTCTGTAATATCTTCTGTTGTGGTGACAGTCGTCGTCCTTTTGGGAGCGACTCTATTTGGTATTATGTGAGGCTGTGGTTTCAACAAAGGTGTTCCAATAATTTTTGGCTTAGTTGGCCCATCAATGAATTCAATTGCGATAGTTTCCCGTGTTTTTGTTTTTTTAGAAATATCTTGCTCTCTGTGAGCAGGTTTGGTTGTATGTCGTGTTTCTGTTATTTTTGTGTGTAAAGTTTCGGATGCTTTTGGTTGTTTTGGAATTGGTTTTGCTAGTGGTCCTACTTGTAAAGGAGTTCGAGAAGTTGGGGAAATTTTTTCTGATGGTTTTCGGGGGGAATATTGGGACTGAGGACTTGTAACTGGTGTTATAGGTTTTCTTAAAGGGACGTCAGGACAAAGGGGTGTAATGTTTTTCTTTTGGAAGAGGGGCTCTTCTACAGGCTGTCTTTGCGGTTGCTCTATTTGAGAATAAATTTTTTTTTGTTGCACATTTTCAGGTTCCCTAGGAAAAGAACCTGACACCTTTTCATATGAATTTTCTTCTTCCTCTATAAAGCGGTCATGTTTATATATCTCACCTTTTGTATCTTGCGGTCTTTGAGAAATTTGCTTAATTCCTCGTGTTTTAAGTTCATCCTTTTCAAAACGTGATTTGGCCAAATCGACAGTTTCAGTGGATCTATATACGCCTGGTTGATTTTTAGGGCGTCCTTCATCTCTTGTGCTTGGCCTCTCCGATGTTGGCGACTTTTTTGTAGTTATCGGTGTAGTTTTTCTAGTCACGTCTTTCTTATCTCTGGTCTTGGTGATCGTACTAGAACTAAGTCGACTTGAATCTGAATCTCGAGAAGGACTGCGACGAGAACGCTTATCAGGGCTTGTAGAGCTTCTAACTGAATTAGTGCTAGTCCGTAATGATTTTACACTTCCACGAGATTGATCCACAGGAGATATGCATCTTAAAGAGCGAGCAAATGCATCATGTGCTGCATCAACTTCGACACTTATGCGTGAGCTATTATATTCATTGCGATTTCTACGCGTCGTTTCAGATATATCCGTTTTTTCAGTTGTAACCGAACTAGTGTCGTCTCTATCTACAGAAGTTTGAGATGGTATTCCATGAGGATAACTTTGTTCTGGTCGAGTAGTTGATGGATAAACTTCATCTAATTGTTGGGGTCTAGTTGATGGATATCCTTGGGTACTGAAATCTGTCTTAGGTTGCTCAGTTATGGCGGTGTGCGGTACTGGTTTTTCACCTGGCTTTTGTGGTGCAACAGAAATGTACACTGGGCGAGAAGAAACTGTTCGTTCAGATGGCGTAGTTTCTTGAGGTGTTTGGTAAGTCCTTGGAGAAGACTCATCCGGATATTGTGGCCTTTGTTCTTTCTGTTGAGGTATTGTTGATGGATATCCTTGATACGGTGTCTGTTGCTTCCCATCTCTCTGATCAGGTTTAACAGACGGAAATCCTTCGGTAGTGAAATCCTGTTGAGTTCTATTAATTTCCTGCTGTTGGCTTGTCCTTTTAGTCTCAGAAACACTCCTTATTTCAGAACTTTCTTCAGTTGGATAATAAGTAGTCGGTTGTGGACTCGTTACTGGGCCAGAACGTTTTGGGCTGTCAACCGGGTGCAAGTCGGTTTTTCTTGGTTTCTCAACTGGTCTCCCATGTGAAGTTTTATCTGGCTTATCTAATGGAATTCTATGTGTTGTAAGATCCTCCTTTTCGCTCTGAATCCGCCTTTGTTCGGTTGTATGCCTAGTTTCTGTCACATGTCTTAAATCTTGCGTTTTCTCATTGGGTTGAAAGCGATCAGGTCGTGGAGCAGATCTGAATGGAGTATCTACTTCTGATCTCGTTGATGGGAACCCGTGAGTTGTAAAGTCTTCACTTTCTTTTACAACTGTCCTTTTCTCACTAGACTTTACAGTCTGCTGTTCTTTTATCGTTCGTTGCTCAACGTTCTCTGACATATTTTTGGTAGTCTCATGAGACTGTTTGGAAACAACGTCATAACACTGATCAGTGATTTTCTTTGGCCCTAATGAGTCATCTGGCTTGCGTGTTTGAGTCGGAGTTAGACCCTGCGTAGGATAACTATGATCCCCTGGTTGAGGTCTTACTGATGGAAAGCCGTGTGTGCTGTGGTCTTCAGTAACCTTTTTTGTAGGCTTGTCACCTCTAACGGACGGAAACCCATGCGTTGTAAAATCTTGACTTGGTCTTCTCTGTTCATCAACTCGTTGTGGCCTAACTGACGGAAAGCCTTGTGTTGTAAAATCTTGACTTGGTCTTTTGTGTTCGTCAACTCGTTGTGGCCTAACTGACGGAAAGCCTTGTGTTGTAAAATCTTGGCTCGATTTATGGTGTTGTGTAGTAGTAGAATGTTCTTGCAAGCTTTGATGAGAAATCTGACTACTTTCTTGTTGATCATGGCGCGTGCGGTGTATCTCACCTTTGGGTAGAGTTGAACCAATTTTAGGCTCCATAGTATATTTCTCAGGCGTTTTCCGAGGAGAATTATCGGTCATGACACATCCACGTTCGGTTTCAATGAAATCTTGATTTGTTATTTTAGCATCCTGAATCTTTTGACTTAAGTCTTTCTTCACAGTTCTATGAGTACTATCTAGGGCAATTGTCTCAACTTGATCTCTTAACTTCTCCGCGCGATCAGCTGTGTCAATGGTTTGGTGCCTTATATCGCGAGCATTTCTTAGATCCTTTTGAGAAATTTCACTATCCTGTCTTCGAGTGTCTTCTTTATGGAAGGATTTAGTTTGTTCCTGATGAATCTTATCCTCCTTTGTTACAGCTCTTTGTACATTTCGATCGACATGATCGTGCACTTGCTGTTGTTTAGTTGTTTGTTGAGTAAAAGTATGTTGCTCTTCTGGTCTATCATTTTTGCCAGGTCTTCGATCAGTGTCTCGTAAAATTTGAGGTGATGGCTTACTAGTCACTCTACTTACATTATAATCATCACTAATCACACGCTCTTTGCCATCTACAGAATACCCAATACGATTACGTTGCGATCGATCTTCGACGACTGACTGAGATGAAGTGCACTCCTTTTGATTAGAAGATGTTGACCAAGACTTCGAACTTGCAGATTTTGTTTCAAATTTTCTCGTAGTTATTGTCGTACCATCTGGTAATGTCTTTGTTTCGGTGATAACCTTTGTATTAGGTTCTGGATATTCGACACTCCTTGATATTATCTTTCCTGGGGTCGCTGCTAGTAAATCAACTTCTTCTTGAATTAGTTTTCTTCTTATTTGCTCGCTCTGATTAGTTTCATTAGTTCGAATTTGATTAGTTCGTAGGCGATCTTGATTAGTACTATCTGCTGTTACATATCGTTCGTTTTGCGTTTGCTTATAATGTTGTTGTTGTTGCTGTTGTTCTTGATGTCGCTCCTCGTGATGCTGTTCTTTCACTTGCCGTTCTTGTCTTACAGTGCTCGATTTAGTTTCAGAACTAGTTTGTTGCTGTTGTTGATGTTGATGTTGCTTCTGCGTAGTGCTAAATTTCTCTGTTGATACGGCTGAATCGACCAATTGGTCGAAATCATTAAGAACTTTTTGATGATCCAAAATAGCTTCGGGTCCTGAAGAGGAATGCTTTGAGGTTGTCACGTTTGATGATGACACTATAGAGCTGCTCTTTTGTTCAACTCGTCCCGAATTTTCATCACCCACAACAGATTTTTCTTGAAGTTGTGTATTGGAACTTTCGGCAGCTGTTTTTACATAGTTCTTATCGTCACCCTTGTGCGAAGCCTTTTGCATATGCTCATTTTTACCAGAGAACTGTGAATGTCCACCGGAAATTTTTTGAACCCCTATATAATAATTGAAAACATATTATACTACATATTAGAAAAAAATATATATATTTATTCTTACCTTCAGTTGTTGCTAAGGATTCCGTTTTATACGATTTTCCATCAGGACTAACTTCAGATGATGTTACAACATTCCAACCAGATGTATCTGGAACGATAACACCTCCTCGAGTATATTTCAATTCACGTGTTGGACTTTCGGAATCACGAATTTCCTTCGTTTTGAAACTCTGAAAGCTCTGATCAGCTAAAGAATCGCCATGACTTGGAGTCCCTGGGGTTTTAGTTATTCCAAAGTCGGTTGAATCCATTTCTCCAGTTGCGTAAAATTCTCGTAATCTTGCCTCACGCAATTTGTACATATGCGTACGTATCTGCTTTTTACGTCCGAAATCCTCGGTTTGCTGCCACTGTAAGATATAAAATTTGATGAAGCGATTTCAAATTCACCAGTCGAAATTCGTTCGATGACTGAATAAAATTAACAATTTTCTCTTCATATGAACCGAATGTCGATTAGTCAATTCTAACTTGGCCTCGACGAGTGTGTCATAGAGACCGACCCACGTCTGAACCAAACAGTTTACCATTTCTGGTAAGATCTACTCGATACGTCATAGTTGCAAATGGCTTTGCACTGGGGCGATATAAATATTTGAATTAGAATTCTCATTTTATTGACATGTTCAGAAAGAGTAATAAACAATTAAATGGGTGCTATTTTGGCACATTACGTCATTCCTTAATTTATACCATTATTAGTATATGTGTGCGTGGGAGAGATTTTAATTCTTGTCTACGGCTTTTGTGCTGTGCAAATAAAAACTGCAATTTCAAGAACAACCAGAAGAAAAAGACTATTTTAATTTGTTTAAGAAATAATTTTTCCCGATACGAAAATGGGTATCGCGAGTCTCTCATATTCGAACAACGAGTATGGGGCATTCTTTTCGATTCTCTCCTGTAAAAACAATTTTGATAATGACACTATCATAAACATACATACATTTATGTAAAACTACAAAATTATAATATATGTAGGTACATATGGGATCGAGGCTTCTCCAAATGAAATTAAGACCAGAATCGGAGATGATGCTAATGGCCCAGTTGGTATGGCAAACAACTAAATATAGAAGTATGAAGGTTCAAATCTCTCCAGTGACCAATTAATTTTTTTCCGATTCCTACAATATCTCACATGATAATAATTATACTACAGAAATGAATTAAAGACGTGGAAGACATTAAGGGCATATATATAGGCTTCAGCCCTCTTTATATGAAAGCTGAAATTATGAAGAGAATGTGGTGGTCCATATTGTAAGGCACAGAGTTACAAAAGTAATGGATAAAGGTCAAATCTCGTCGGTGCGCAAATATCTCGAGAAATATCTTTCCAAACCATGCAACAGAAATCCTTATGTGTGTTGGTTCGATTTTTTAAATGTTCTATATTATACTTAAAAGTGACTAGACATTGATTTTATGTATATAGCCTAATTGGACACAGGAAAATAGTCTTCCAAGCTTGGCTCTTTATACCTTATACATCAGCGCTCCTAATAAATATTTAACTAATGACTAATTAGATGCTAATGATTCAATAGGCAACTGAAGTCACACACCCAATTCTTTATGTTGTACTGTCAAACTGGTTTTGACATACTTATAACAGTGCAGATCTAAAATGGATCGAATTGACGCGATAAACTTAATTTAATTAATAATATTAAAAAATAGTTTGATAACATATTTTGGGTTTTGCATTTCTCCTTATTTTTCAAATGCGCAGATGCACAGCGGAGCTCCTGATTTATATTATATTACATAATACATTCAGTTTTAGTACATTTTTCAACATTAATGCTCTAATGATGGAAAAAACTAATCTTTAGTGTACATCATTATGGTCTGAATTTCGAGCTATTAATTTTGAATACTATGTGACACACTGCATTTAATGAATAATAAGTGCTAATGATTCATTAGATCGTGTTGTGAGTCTAAAGTATTAGCTTCCCACTGGTTACACTTGCAATATACCTTACTTAATAAAAATTTAAATAAAATTTTTGTCAGTTTTACATAGGAACAGATATACATATATGTATATATATATATATTTTCGAATGCTAGGACTAAGTTAGTTAAGATTAGTAAGAGAGTCTATGATAGTCTATATATAGTCATGACTTGGGAAGTATTTCTCGAGGGCTTTGCTCATGTCCAGTGGCTGATTCCAATTGGCAATGGAAGGAAGAAGAGAATATTGTACTATCATGAACGCAAACCACAGAGCTTCCTTCATAATATTCAATATTTAAGAGCTCATTGGTGTAGTGGTGATCAAAGTTTCTTGGATCCTTTCGGCTTTCACTAATGGTCTCGCAATCCTAATAAGAACAAAATGTTTGCTAACTTTGATAGTTTCTGTCCGCTGGACAGAGTCGAATAAGAAAAATAAAACACATTGAGCGTTCTTTTATTTCAAGGTAGTTGACAATAATCTTGCCCTTTGTTTGTCAGTAATTATTGCCTCACTGTGAAAAGATTAATAAAAATGCATGTGAAAAATTGATTATTTTAGTAAAATTTTGACAATTTAACATTTTCATTTGGTAATATTATTCTCCACCTTCTTTCAAACAAATAAGAATTGAAAAAATTGGAACATATATAAAATTCATAATTTTCATAAATTATTTAGATGAAACGAACCAATTAAATAACTCACTTTAATCGACAGAACAATACGTTCTCTTCAATATATATGTACGTATTTTAGGAAAATAAGATGCAAAAAATGATACAATAGCTACTATAAAGGTATTGATTTGCTGAAATATATAAATAGGTACATATTTATGTACATACATATATCAATCCGTCGTCCGCTCTATATCTGAAAATCATCTAAAATTGTAGAACTAATTACAGAGTGATGAAAGTAAGAAGGTCGTTAAAAATCGTCGTCTAGACAAACTAATGATATTTTATATGTTAAAATACTGAAATTTCGATTTTGTTCAGGCACAACTTCAAAATGAAGGAGATTAAAGAAAAAAATATTATTAATCATTGGAAAGCTTCTACGATCATATATCTAATAATTTTGAGTCATCTCTTAAGCAACCCGCACACTGACTGCAGCATCAAATCCAGAATGCGTTCCACAAACTTCTGCTCTTCATTCATGACTAAAATAATAATTAGAAAATCAGACGCTGAATTATCATCAGCCATCAGCATATTAAAGATTCGAAGGACGAAAAAAAATAGTGTGTTCTATAGGATGAGCCAAGAAGCCAACATTTCTGGAACTGGTGAAATTTATTGGCCCAAAGGTAAAGGTTTTATTTCTATCGTGCGCAAAGCTTACTGCCAAATTAATGAGAAAAGTTGCGCATATGAAGTTGCGTCGTAATTTATGAATAAGGATGACATATGCATGAGCCACCGTTGCAGCATGACAGATTTTCTGATGTACGTACATTTACTCATTCAAATAAAGTGTACAGCTCATTTAATTCATAAAATATTCATTTGCGAGGTATGAATTCTAAATATGACGATTCAGTGTGCGCCCTGCCTTAGAGTGTATTATTCAAACTTGATGATTACGACAAAGAAAAAAATACTCTCAAACCATTTGATTTTCCGCCAGCCATACAATACTTTGTCCCCACCAAATCATCCTATCCAAAACAGGCCAGTTGTAAACTATTCGTAGAACACTCTATAAACAAGGAACCGAACGACTATTTAATTAATAATATTAAAAATTAGTTTGATAACATATTTTGGGTTTTGCATTTCTCCTTATTTTTCAAATGCGCAGATGCGCAGCGGAGCTCCTGATTTATATTATATTACATAATACATTCAGTTTTAGTACATTTTTCAACATTAATGCTCTAATGATGGAAAAAACTAATCTTTAGTGTACATCATTATGGTCTGAATTTCGAGCTATTAATTTTGAATACTATGTGACACACTGCATTTAATGAATAATAAGTGCTAATGATTCATTAGATCGTGTTGTGAGTCTAAAGTATTAGCTTCCCACTGGTTACACTTGCAATATACCTTACTTAATAAAAATTTAAATAAAATTTTTGTCAGTTTTACATAGGAACAGATATACATATATGTATATATATATATATTTTCGAATGCTAGGACTAAGTTAGTTAAGATTAGTGAGAGAGTCTATGATAGTCTATATATAGTCATGACTTGGGAAGTATTTCTCGAGGGCTTTGCTCATGTCCAGTGGCTGATTCCAATTGGCAATGGAAGGAAGAAGAGAATATTGTACTATCATGAACGCAAACCACAGAGCTTCCTTCATAATATTCAATATTTAAGAGCTCATTGGTGTAGTGGTGATCAAAGTTTCTTGGATCCTTTCGGCTTTGACTAATGGTCTCGCAATCCTAATAAGAACAAAATGTTTACTAACTTTGATAGTTTCTGTCCGCTGGACAGAGTCGAATAAGAAAAATAAAACACATTGAGCGTTCTTTTATTTCAAGGTAGTTGACAATAATCTTGCCCTTTGTTTGTCAGTAATTATTGCCTCACTGTGAAAAGATTAATAAAAATGCATGTGAAAAATTGATTATTTTAGTAAAATTTTGACAATTTAACATTTTCATTTGGTAATATTATTCTCCACCTTCTTTCAAACAAATAAGAATTGAAAAAATTGGAACATATATAAAATTCATAATTTTCATAAATTATTTAGATGAAACGAACCAATTAAATAACTCACTTTAATCGACAGAACAATACGTTCTCTTCAATATATATGTACGTATTTTAGGAAAATAAGATGCAAAAAATGATACAATAGCTACTATAAAGGTATTGATTTGCTGAAATATATAAATAGGTACATATTTATGTACATACATATATCAATCCGTCGTCCGCTCTATATCTGAAAATCATCTAAAATTGTAGAACTAATTACAGAGTGATGAAAGTAAGAAGGTCGTTAAAAATCGTCGTCTAGACAAACTAATGATATTTTATATGTTAAAATACTGAAATTTCGATTTTGTTCAGGCACAACTTCAAAATGAAGGAGATTAAAGAAAAAAATATTATTAATCATTGGAAAGCTTCTACGAACATATATCTAATAATTTTGAGTCATCTCTTAAGCAACCCGCACACTGACTGCAGCATCAAATCCAGAATGCGTTCCACAAACTTCTGCTCTTCATTCATGACTAAAATAATAATTAGAAAATCAGACGCTGAATTATCATCAGCCATCAGCATATTAAAGATTCGAAGGACGAAAAAAAATAGTGTGTTCTATAGGATGAGCCAAGAAGCCAACATTTCTGGAACTGGTGAAATTTATTGGCCCAAAGGTAAAGGTTTTATTTCTATCGTGCGCAAAGCTTACTGCCAAATTAATGAGAAAAGTTGCGCATATGAAGTTGCGTCGTAATTTATGAATAAGGATGACATATGCATGAGCCACCGTTGCAGCATGACAGATTTTCTGATGTACGTACATTTACTCATTCAAATAAAGTGTACAGCTCATTTAATTCATAAAATATTCATTTGCGAGGTATGAATTCTAAATATGACGATTCAGTGTGCGCCCTGCCTTAGAGTGTATTATTCAAACTTGATGATTACGACAAAGAAAAAAATACTCTCAAACCATTTGATTTTCCGCCAGCCATACAATATTTTGTCCCCACCAAATCATACTATCCAAAACAGGCCAGTTGTAAACTATTCGTAGAACACTCTATAAACAAGGAACCGAAAATAACTGTTATTATTTTTTAGTGAGCGAAAAAACTCTTTCATAAAATTTTCTAGGAAGTAGCGTAGTACAAAAGGGGTCTATGTATAGCACTTAGACTAGCTGCCTACGTTGAAATCAAGAATGTTCCGATTTTAATATATAAATCCAATCCTAACTGTTATTGTGAGACACATTTTTTATATTTCAATTTTAACTGTTAAAAAAAATACTTATATTATTTTACAGCGATATAAAACTCTTTGCCTCGTCTATTATTAGAATTAAAAATTTGTTTTATTTTTTTCCTCCAAAAATAAAACTCATAATTCGAGTTTTATATTTTCCTCGTTTTATAACAGTTAAAAATGAGTTTTATTTTTTTCCTCAAGAAATAAAACTCATAATCAGAGTTTTTTATTTTCCTCAGCAAATAAAACTTATCAATGGACGTTCTGTATTTTTGTTGTCATATATTTGTTAGAAGATAGAATTTGTCATTTTTTTTAAACAATTATTTATTTATTTCTTGAGGAAAAAAATAAAACTCATATTTAACTGTTAAAAGCTGAGATAAATGAAAAACTCGAATTATGAGTTTTATTTTTTGAGAGAAAAAATAAAACTCATTTTTAAATGTTAAACCGAGATAGAAATATAAAACTTAAGATAAGACTGTTATTTACTCAGAAGAAAATAAAATTCTCTTTTTAACTATTTCATTAGAAGATAAAATATAAAATATCAATAACAAAGTGTTAAAACCAGACTTTTAAAATATTTCTTATAACTCTTTCGGTCCCTGCTATAAACCCTGTCCACTGTTTATGAATGCGCATTGATTAAGTTTTTGTATATAACCGTTTAAAAACAAAATTCTTCTATTCTATTTTATTTAGGGGGCCCAGCCCACCCCCATTAAAAATTGAAAAAAAATATATATTTCAATCTTTGATTGTCGAAATATGTGCGCGTCACAAAAACCTAACATAAGATAAACGCACGAGCGATCTTATAAGAGTTCCGTCTTTTCTTTTTGTGGTAGTTACGGAACTCTAAAAATGTAAATGCAAGTACAATAAAATATATTAAAAAAACTCTTACAATTAATAACTTTTGTAAACCAAATGGACTAAAAAGTAATTGCAAATAAAAAATGCTAGAACTCCGATTAAATCTTAAACTGCAACTCATGACCAAATTCTTAAGATTTAATCGGACTTATAGCATTTAGATTTGCAATGAAGCTTTTTTTGTGTATATGACTGGGAAAAGAAAAAATTATTTTTTACTTTTTAGTGCATTTTATTTACAAAAGTTATTTATTTAAACAAGTTTTTAACATTATTTATTTTGTTCTTTTTAGTCATAAATTCTGTACACTCTCTCGACTCTCAACTCTCGAGACCCGACTCTCGAATCTCGACTCTCCAATCTCGACTCTCGAATCTGGACTCTCAAGACCCGACTCTCGAATCTCGACTCTCCAATCTCGATTCTTGAAACTCAAATCTCGAAAATGGATTCTCGAAACTCGACACTCGAATCTCGACTCTCACAACTCGATTCTCGAATCTCATATCACACACGGCTCAAATGCACAACCCCAAGGGTGGTATTTACCAGCCAACCCAAAACCCCCAACACATAAGAAAATTTTACCCTATAGAAAAGCTCCCCATTCACTCATTCTAAATAAAAAAAAAACATGTAAATCCATCCACGTTTACTACCCTAAAACTCGTTCATCACGAACGGCACTCTCAGGAGCTCAGGCGTTTATGAACTCAGACACAAAGTTTTTTAGTCAGGGGCTTGTGAGTTGATAAAAATGGACTAAATCAACTAAGCCATCGTAGGTTTGCATATAAAATATCCGATTTTTGTCGTGTATTGGCAAAAAGAGACTTCGGAATGTAAAAAAACTATAAAATTAGCTTCGACGAATCGTTCTAGAATGATATACTAAAAATAGCATATACTTTAGACACCAACGACCCTAATGAATAATTAGATGCTAATGATTCATTAGGCAACTGCGGAGACATAGAGCCATTTTTTCAATAAAGTTGTATGGTCAAACTGGTTTTGACATACTTATGACAGTGAAGAAGCAAAATGGAATTTGCAATTATTCTTGTTATTTTTCAAATGGGCAGATGCAGAGCGGAGCTCCTGATTTATATTATACATATTACAAAATACATTCAGTTTTAGTACATTTTTCCTCATTAGTGCTCTAATGAAGAAAAAAAAACACTTCATTAGGGTACATCATTATTATATGATTTTCGAGCCATAATTATGAATACTATTTGACACATGATTCACTAGATTGTTCATATTTCCAAACCAAAAAAATCTAATGGTATTTTTATCTAAGGTATCGCTAAACTCATATGTTAGGTTCGTTCTTAACCAATCATATTTAGTTCCCAATTTTTCGATTGAAGCTCAAAATTGACCCCGAGCTTGAGTATCAAATAATGCACGATAGATCTATTCTTTTGTTTATATACATAATTTAAATTTATCCTAATATTTAAATGTTAATTTCTTTCCGTCGATATATATCGAACAGTCGAACAGGTGATCTCCATTCACAATTTAATTGAAGACACAGAGAGACCTTTTATTTTCAAAAGCACCCGTTTTGAAAAACGGCTAGGTCAGAGTATAAAACGGCAGTTAAATTTTGTGTCCAGGATGTCGAGAATAAATAGCTGAAACTTTAACATTTGACACACTGCATTCTATTGGCTATTGGGTATATGTACGTTGCCAAATTTTATAAAACCTGTGACAAAAACAATTCATATATGCTGCTACCTTATAGGGAGTTTTCACTACATCGAAATCATGTAATTTCTAAACGAAGAAAAATGTCTTTAGTTTGGTATGAACATTTTATGGGTCTCCAAATTTGGGGTATTTATTCTGCAGTGAATAATATCTATCTTGGTGACATTAGGGCATAGTGTATGTAGTTACATATAGCGGATAGATGCGTCTCCAGAATAATTTCTAAGTAATAGAAGAAATGTCTGTCGTTTATTATATCTATCTTTAAAAATTTAATTTAAGAATTTCTGTTGATTGCTTTGGTTTTTGACTAACTCATTTCAATTTTGAAGGAACAATTTAATTTGCACCATTATACTATATATTCATTTTGCAATTATATTTTTGACGACATTCCTTATATTAGAAGGAAATGATTCTAGAGATATACAGAGTGCCTATTGCACTAACGGCCTATAGAATTGTATGATTTTTTTAACCCAGTTAGAAATAGAATCATCTCACGATTATGGAGTGCCTGATTTTAATATTAACGTGTTTGTAGAAAAGAGAATCTAACATAGAATGCTTGGAGTTTTCTATAGGAATACAAAGCAAAAAGTTTATTTTCTCCGTTTCTGATTTTTGATTCACTGTAAGAGATTCGCTATATTTATAAAAAGTACAAAAGTTGTATATTCATGGTATGCAAATTCGAGTACTCAGCATAATTTGTTTTTAATTTCGAGTTGTTATTCACTCTGATACGATTTTGTATCAACTAAAACACAACGACAATAGAATTTAACGTATTTCTAAGATTAAAAACTGATTTTCTTAGAACTATTTAAGAGCATTTTCGTGTATAACAAAATTTAAAGCAGAGCTGATGATACAGGAATACGATTGTTTTATTTAGAGCTGAAAGTATTCGTATATTTTGCTATACGGATTATCCGGAATAATTAAGATCCGATTTCTCAAATCCGAGTATCCAGATAATCCGGATTCTAGTATCCGAATTCGAACTATCCGGATCTGGATCCGAACTATCCGAATCCAGACTAAGCAAGAAAGATTAAAAATTTCGTCCAGATTGCATTGTTTTATTGGAAAAATGGAAATTTATATCTTCCCAATGAAGCAATGCAATTTGGATGAAATTTTGAACCTCTTTTAATTAGTATGTATCCAGATAGTTCGGATTCAGATCCCGATAGATTGGATCCTCGGATCGGGATCCGGATAGCTTAGATCCGGATTTCAGGAATCTGATAGTTTGCAGATCCAGTTATCTGGATATCCGGATATTAGAAAACCCGGATCCAATTTTCCACTCTAGTTTTATTACATATCAGTGCATGTACACTCTTTCATACGGAAATGACAAATAGCGATAAATTTTCTTTGATGTCTCAAGAACATGTATCAACCGTGTATGAACTACGTGAACCATAGGTTGAGACTAGAGCTGAAAGTAACCGGATTATCCGAGATAATAAGGATCCGATTCCTCAAATCTGGGTATCCGAATCCGAATTATTCGGATCCAGACTAAGCAAAAAAAGGTGAAAATTTCCTTCAGATTGCATAGTTTCATTGGGAAAATATAAATTTGATGATATTTATTTTCATTTTCTCAATGAAACAACACAATTTTGAAGCAAGATAGATAGTTCGCAGAACCGGGTATCTGGTTATCAGGATATTAGCAAATCCGGATCCCATTTTCAGCTGACAGTCAATACAAAAACCGGTTTATACGTCGTGTGAAAAATAAGAGCATTTCTCTATGCTCTTTTTGACTTCCCTGACGGAGCGATCAGCAAAATTCCAATTAGGAAATTATAGCACATAGCCATGAGCGAAATTATCTGTTTATTATGCATGAAAAAATATAATTTAATTCCGAAAGTTCTTAAACTTTAAAAGAATGTTGTTAGAGGGAAGCATTCATGCGAAACTGCTCTAACATGGGTGATAACGGATTGGAAGCAGAAAATCGATCAAGGTTATGTTGTTGTTGCTGTTTTCCTGGATTCAATATTACTTAATAAACTAATTAGGTATGGAGTGATAGATAATGAGCTATTTTGATTCTCATCACTTTTGTCTGACTAAACTCAAAAAACGAAGCTAAATGGAATATTATCTGAAAGAGAAGAGACAACATTGGGTGTTCCGCAAGGGACAGTTTTAGCAACATTATTATTCCTATTGTATATAAATGATATGGACAAAGTATTGAAAATACTGAATTACGTCTATTGGCGGATGATGCTTTAATATATATATATATATATCGGGAGTGAATTTTATGAATTGTGTTAGACAATTAAATGAGGATTTAGAACGTCTTTCTGAATGGCTAAAAATGAATAAGATGAAGTTAAATGTGAGTAAAACTAAGTGCTTGCGTATTAATTCTGGATTGTCGAGTATTTATGAGTAATGAAAAAATGGAAAAGAACGTTTACACTGAAAAAATGGAAGATTGCTCATCAAAAATGAACCTCGCAAAAATAAAAAATGATCCAACTAAAAAATTCAGCAGAGCAGTAACAAACATAATAAATACAGCATATCCTAATTTTTAACGAAAAAGATAAATTCTCATTGAAAGTAAATAACCACGCTGCTACCATAGTATATGGTCTAATCAAACTATACAAACCAGATGCTCCAAAAGACCAGTATCCGCTTCTTTCAATGCCCCTTCACAAAAAAATTAAGCACAATGTTACCCAAATTGTTAAATTTTGAAAACAAATACTCCATTAAGAATAGTACTGATCTCGTTAACAAAATTAATAAATTGAATTTACCATTAAATGCTAAGCTTGTGTTGTTTGATGTTTGTAATTTGTTTCCTTCCATTCCGTTAAAAAAAACTAAAAACTTACTTATATGCTGAAGTTGAAGATAAGATCGTGGAAAGGGATAAATCATTAAATATTAAACATATGACATATATTGACATATGTTTAAACTAAAATTACTTTTATTTTAACGAAAATTTCTATATTCATATGGATGGTTTAGCCATGGGTGCTTCCTTATCACCTTTAATGGCTGAATTCTATATGAATAAAATAGAACAAAAAATTTTCATTCAGACTGTGATTTAGTTAATAATGTATTGTGCTGGTATCGTTATGTTGATTATGTTTTTTGTGTATGGACGGGCTCTGAGCGACAGTTGTATATGTTTTTAAACAAAATTTTAAATACTATTGACGATAATTTACAGTTTACTTTAGAGTATGGTAATGATAATTTAAATTTCCTTGACCTTAACATTAAAATTATTAATAACAAATTCGAATTTGATATATTTAGGAAACCTACTTCCACAAATGTTGTAATTCCTAATGATTCTCAACATTTTGAATCTATAAAAAAATCATCCTTCCATTCGATGCTAGACAGATTGCTTAAGATTCCTATGAGTAAAATTCATTTTAAAAGGGAACTCGGCACAATAGTAAAAATTGCAATGAAGAACGGTTATTCAGAAATTTTAATTTATAAAATATTAAGGTCAAAAAACAAAAAATTTGCACTTAACCTTGTTTACCCACAAGGGACACAAGATATGAAAATTTGGAAAAAAATCCCATATTTGAAGGAAACTTCGAATAAAATTAAATCCACGTTAAAACAATATAACGCTTCATCAGCATTTTATAATAAAAATACTTTAAATTTTTTTTTCATTAACAACAAACTAAAACCGAAGGTTGATAAAATCGATAAGAGCGAAGTTTATAGTTTTGAGTGTAGTGACTGCAATGCAGTCTAGATTGGTAAAACAAGACGCTCATTAAAAATTAGATACAAAGAACACGTATCATCGGCACTCTATAATAGACCAACATCAGGCATAAGCAAGCATTTCGTTGATACTGGTCATACCACATCTTTAAATAAATTACAACTTTTAAAAAACGTGAATAGTGGAAAAGTCCAAGATAAATACGAGATATATTACAATAATAATGAAAGTTGCAAAGGTTCACTTTTGGTAAACGATCGGTTAGATTTCATGAATAATAGCCCCCTCTTATGTATGGATTTATAATGACCGTTACTGTAAAATTCAAATTGGAGGATAATTTTACGATGCAACAAAACAACGCCAAGGAGGTTTATGCTGGAGTCATTGAAATGGTTAAGTGTGAAGCAAAGAGTGTATTTAAATGTGTTTAGAACTGTATTTAAAATTAGAAATAATCTACTGCCGGAATACTTAGATACGTATATGAGTCACAACCATATCCATTAAGAAATAGTGATAGATTTAGGTTAAATAAGTATAGATACGTGAATACTCAAAATATGTTCATGTATAAAGGATTACAAATGTTTAATGAACTGCTGCAATATTTAAAAAATCAACATGAAATAAGGATGTTTAAAAAGCATATAATAGAATATAAGAAATAACGTCCCTATTGTATAATAAAAATGTTGAGAAATTTTGTGATTTACAAAGCATATAAAATTGCTAATAAATGAACTACTACTACCACTTCAAAAAAGTACCATGCAATATTGACTTAGAACCATTTTCTATCAGAACTTTATTTTTATTTTTTCGTTTCTCTAATGAAATGGGTCAAAACATTTTTTCGAAGTTTTTGGGAATTTAGACGGAGTGTTTTTTTCCAATTTTTTTGCTTTGACGTCCTACAACAACAAACAACTAAATTGGAATGATGAGCCGGGGCTAGGTAATTTTTTGAAAAACTTTACTATATCGTTTGCTCTTTTATAGTATAGTTACCTAGTGTCAATAGAAAAAGTACCCAAATTCACCAAATCCTCCGTACCGCAAAAACGACCCACCTTACTTATCTTGTACCGCGATGAGTTTTCAAAGACTTTATCTAAGAGTGCAAAGCAAACCAAATAGAATGAGAGTCAAGTTGAATTTGAGGTAGGTTTTTAGGGAAATGCTAGTTAATTTAATGTCATTTCCCTTTTTTTTTACCTTAATAGAAAAGCTAAAGATATCAATGATAAAGGTAAAATAGCACAAAGTAAGAGAGTTAGAAATCACGGTCCACAGCAATTGATCTGCTTACATAAATGACCGAATATACTTATCTCATCTTGTAGACATTTTCAATACTGAAATTGGATTTGTTTCAATGATCGAAAGCCATTATTGTGACTTGAAATCGCATTGCAGAAGAAATTCACATAGGTCTCAATTGAAAGTATCTATACAAATTTTTGTTTGTATAAATTCTTATAAGTAACTTATCGACATAAAATTTTTAATCTGCAAATTTCATATTAATTAATTTAGCCGTCAACGTTAAGTGGTGAAGTAGAGTTTCCTATTCTTTAATTCGTTAAGTGGTAAAGTAGTGTTTCCAATTTTCTAATTCAATTTGTAATCAAGACCAAAAGAGCATTGTTATTATGTCAGCCTGCGATTATAATAAAATGTAGCAATGATGTCAGCATACTACCGTTTTAACTCGTATATACGATTCGATATCGATCCATTTTCTCGAAGAAAACTCAAATATATAAGGCTTTTATATACCGTTCAAATGCATTGAAAAAGTTCGAGATAAATTCGATAAAATAAACCGAAATCGAATTGTTTTTCCGATTTGATATATCGTTCCTTTTTTATCTTTTTGGGATCTATATCGATTCGAAAACGATTTCGAGAACAAGGTTTTATTTCGATTTAACGTATCGCTTTCGATTGATTTCGAGCCGTATAATGTTTGGGGGAAACAAATTTTAAGCATTGTATCATCCATCATACATCGGTGTATTATAAAAGAAGAAGAAGTGAACCCGTGTTTAAGGAGCTAAATTTAACTCCAGCTTCACCGATGTAATACACACATGTTTAAAATCTCATCTACTACAAGAATTTTGAATCAGGAAAACTAAATCACCCGCGAGAATACTTCACAAGCCATGAAACAGACTCCCTCTCACTACCACATGAGAGCCCAACGGAGTACTAATATTGTAAAATATTTGCAGTGTTTTTATGTAAAACGGACAAAAGTTTGATATGAATAGCTTTTCCGCCCTAAACTAGTATTCATACAGAAAAATGGTAATCTTAAGCTTGCTTTCTTCTCTTTGTAACTACATATAATCAAATTTCCTAACAAAATTATTTTAAAAAATTTATCTTAACCGACTGACTTCGATACCTCAAACAAAAACTCTGAACTACAGATTCGGACTGCGGCAGCGCATACACTATTGCAACTATAACTCAGCTGAGAGTTATTGAACGTAAAACGGTAAGGTTACTTTTAAATCAAAACTATTTTATTATTTTGTGTAAGTAGTAAGTGTAGCCTTTGGGAAGGTAAGGAACCAAATCCAAGCTTCTCGCTATGAAACAGAAATATATATGTGTGCGTGCTAGTCCGATTCTCGAAAATAATATATATTGATTCTTATGGAAAAGTGACTAGACATTGATTTGATATATGCCATAAAGTCTAAACTACTATCCACATAGGAAAATAGTCTTCCAGTAATTTTGAGCTTAGCTCCTTACCTTCCCAAAGGCTACACTTACTAAATACCTTACTAAATAAAATAATAAAACAGTTTTGATTAAAAAGTAACCTTACCATTTTACGCTCACATAACTCTCACCTAAGTAATAGTTGAAATAATGTATGTGCGGCCGTAGTCCGAATCCGTAGTTGAGAGATTTTGTTTGGGCATACGTTTTTTTTAATAATTTTCTTATGAAAGATATAAAAGTTTGATTACAGTTGGGAAGATAAAGTAAGCTTGAGATTATGAGAAGACATAAGCAGAAGCTATTCAAATTAAACTTTCCAGTTTTATGGCTTGGAAACTATTTCTCGAGGGGTTTGGAAACCGGCATATTCCTTAACCTGAAATTCTAAGGCTGGGTGTATAGAAGGCTAAAGTAAATGAAAATTTAATCAATTCAATAAAACTTTAAAGGAACAAATTAGACAACTAAACACCACAAACACTTGGAATTTATTAATCCAAAATTTGTTTAAGATTATCACGAATGGTTCATTACATTCTACAAATATATAGGAATTAGATGAAACATACAGTTATGAAGCAAATTACTTATAGTAGAACAAAACTCTCAGAATGACTGGTTATCATATTAACATCTATAATAATCGACAAAGCAAACAAATGTAAGTAAGTCCTGAATAGGAAGTAGGATGAAACGTGGACAGTTGATGACGAATCAAAGTGTACGAATCAAAACAACGAATTTGCAAATCCGCGCTTCACGCAACGTTAGTTGCCGAGAATAGGATATGGGATCAAAAACATTTAGAACTGAAGCACAAACAGGGAACAGCACTTCAAAGAAGTGACATTCGTGATTGAAAGCCTGAGCTTTAAGGAAGAAGATGTCAGAAAACAGGAAAGCACAGTTTAGTGGTATTGAAATTTAAATTACTATGGGGGTGACAAGAAATCACTGCGCATATGTATGCATGCGAAATCAGGCCATATGCGGTGCCAGAAACAATGATAAAGAAGTCAAGCGACAAGATTAATGTGTTATCTCTAATGAATTAACAGAACAAATCATGGTCCAACCTTCTAGTTATAGCTAACTAAAATTCGTTCATAAATCTAATACTTAACTAACTTACTACTTGCTTAACTTATGTGTCTATCTCCAGGCTCTTGATTGCCTTTGCCTTCCTATCCTGGTGCTACTGAAAGTGCTGATCGTAGATATTTCGATAGTCGCCACATTAACCTAACCTATCTTGTGTCTTCCGAAAGCGATAATGGTTCATTAGAAATGCGTATACAGGATGTCCCGTCCGAAGGCTACGGATAGGTCATGCTTAGACGAGCAAAAACTTGTATGTGTGGGAGGGGGAATCCTAACAGTTTCCGACATAATGAGACTTTAAGATATTTCGGTATGTTTTCATAGATCACCCTGTAACTTGTGAACGTTACAGCCTGTAATGATAATTTTAAATTGATAATCGTTGGACCTTTCCCGTAGTCTATAAATTTTCCCTCTCTTCACCTCCGTTTTGAAGTTGAAATTTCGGAATTTTGTTTTTTATTTATTTAACTTCTATTTTTATAAAAAAAATACGTCATTAATACTAATTTTTCATATTGGATTTAAGAGACCCAAGAGCTTGGTTTTAAAATGATCTAACACACTTTGTACCCAAAATTTAATCCTGTCTGCGGTTTTTACACTTTTCGTGAACCATATCCAGTAAAAATGGCTCAAAAAGCTCAACCTCAAAAGATAATTGCATACTTTCTGGCACTAATTGATCTTTTTCGCTGGATTTACTTCAGAAAAATTGCAAAAAAACACAGAAAGGGTTACATTTTGGGTACAAAGTGTGATAAGTCATTCTAAAGCCAAGGTTTTGGGATTCGTAAATCCAATATGAAAGATTAGTATTGATGACGTGTTTTATTATACAAAAATTAGTTAAATAAAAAAAGCGAGATGAGCAATAAATTCAAAATGGATGGGAGGAGAGGAAAGATTTATAAACTATTGGATAGATCCAACGATTATCAAACGAGGAAATTTTAAATCATCATCGTAGGGTGTAACGTTCAGAAGTGACAGGGTGATCTACACAAACATTCCGAAATATCTTAAAGTACCGTTATCTCGGAAACCATTAGGATTCCCCCTCCCACCCATGCAAGATTTTGCTCGGTTAAGCATGACCTATCCGTAGCCCTTGGATATTACACTTACGGGACACCGTGTATATTATCAAAAGTCCCACAGGTTCTCTGGATGCCTTTCAACCACTTACATATATAATATGGACTGCTTGATATGCTATTTCATGTGGGCACAATTTTGTGTGTCAAAAAGAGTGCTTAAGTTTGTGGCAGCATTGAAAAAACCATTGGCCGGAAGTTGAAAAAGTGTGCACGTAGCTCGAAAAGTGATTATAATAAAACCTTTCAAATTTCTGCAGCGAATAAATTGTCTTTGGTAAAACACTTTTTATTAGTAATAACCCTAAACTAAGCCCACTTATTTATTTGTTGTTTGCAGTCTCTCTTAGCTTGTGCTTGGTGTTGATGACCGAAATAGAAATGAGCCCTCTTTCTGCAGTGTATTTCTATGAACGTAGTCAGTCCAGATAATACTTGTCAGTGCTTTCAACCAGCAATTGACATTTATAGTTATCATTATTTTTTACCTTTTCCCGAAATTTCTGGAAATATTACTTTCAACTTTCTAAAGAATCTAAAAAGTAATAGGCGAATGGATTCATGGTAACCGAACTTTCGGTCCATTTTCCTTACCGACAAGTTTTCTCTGGGACAATTTTAGCTATCGCTGATGAAATATTAACCAGGTCTCGGACTAAAGAACATTAATGGAAGTTTTCATAAGGAGTTCCCCCTTCTAGATCAGGCGAACAACAGCACCACCAACGCAGAGACCCTTAATACCGAATTTATTCGATTGGTTTAGCTAGCTACAATTTGTTCTTGTTCCCTAAAATAGAAATTCAGTTGAGGATTTGGAACCGTAGAGAATATCCAGACCGATTCGCAATAAGTGCTAAAACTATACGATACAAGAAGATTTCCAGAACTGCTTCAAGTTATAGGCAAAATCTTTATTTAACTGAAAAAATGAGTTTAAGAGAATTGTTAAATTTTGAATGAAGCAAAACTATTATAAACCAAGCAACGGTCGGAATTTTAAAAACAAAATTGAGCTAAGGCTCTATTAGAATTTTTTCATACATAGATACAAATGGTGGTGTTTTCTCTGTAGTTTACATATGTTTTCGTCCTTGAAAAGTATTGAATACCTGGAGGAAAACTAAAGTTTTAATAATAACAAAGAAATATCAGTCCTTTATTGCCTTATTGTGTAGCACTTTTCCTTAGTTTATCTATCATCCACTGGGGAATGTATGCTTATGAAGGAAATCTTTTCGAAGTCGTTGAGCTTAAATATGCATAAACCAAACACTTCAAATGTCCGGTGCTTTACCTTCTTCTAAAAAAAATCTACACACATATATCAATGGGTGAAAACAAGGTAAGTACTATCTATGAATTAATAGAGGAAAATATGCTTGGCGAGAAAGCTAAGGTTAGATAAGGACATGAATAAAAAATCAAGCACTCTACGCCTAATTTATAGAAGTATAAATTAGAGCGCGACTCTTCTATAAAGTTCGCTTTCATTGATTTGGATAGATCGTTCGATACGATTAATCGTGGAGTAATACAGGATGTAACTATTAGCTCACAAAAATAAATAGGTTGAATTTAATCACGAGAAAAAGGTTGAAAATTTGTCCATACATATTTTCGACAGCTTTAAAGATTTTAACTATGTAATTTCGCTGTTTGATAACAACTATGAAAAACCGTCAAAATTAGTTTTTTTCTATGTAGTTATTAAAAATATTGCGACATTATAGTTATTAAAATTGAGACAAACTCATATTTGAAGTTTTTCATCCCATTTATGCTAGCTTAAATGTCTCAATTATAATTTGCAGTTGATAATCAAGCGAAATTTTCAAATGTCTTTTTTGAAATTTGTGGTGAATTTTGATTCCAGTGTACCAGGGGAGATTCACGACGTGATTGAAGAAAATAATAAAGTGACAACAATCAAACAAGAATTCTACAAATTATTGGAAAATTGGAGTTTTGTCTACCGTTTTCAAACATTGAACATGGTATTTTAATGTACACACATACAATTGAGGTAACTATTTACATGTAAAATAGTATGCTACCTACTAACAATAGTTAATTGACAGTAGAAAGGGCAAAAAATTAGACAGTTCAACAACTATTTAAGTTGGTGAACAATTTACATAATAGGTCTGTATGTTTACTCGAAAGTTTTTACCCAGGCTTCAAAGTTTTTACACAGACTCGAAAGTTTTTTACCCATTATGTGTATGTTAACTTCTCCGAGTAGATAAATTTGACAGCATTTCCCCTCATGAGCAAAAGTTAACATTTTTACACAGGGTAAAGTGGATGAGTAAGTTCATTCCTTTCTTTCGTTTGTCATTTGTAATAATTCTTTCAATTGTCAGGGCGATTTTTTTAAAAATAATGTAAATAAAATAAGTCCGATTTTATTACAATAAATAAGTAGATAAAATAAAAAAGTCCGATTTTATTAAAAAAAATTATAAATTGATAAAACAAATTAATCTTGATTTTTGACAGCTGACATATTTACGTCGCTTTACCCAGGCTTTACTCATAAGTTGTCTGTTAACTTTTTTCATTCTTATCTAGTATTATCCCTTCTACCGAAAGAAAGTTTTTACTTGATTTTTACTCAGGTGTTTTTACACAAAAGTAAACATATAGACCTAATATGTTCAACATATTGTTAGTTAGTTAATAAACCCCTGCCTCATAGTCGGTGTATAAACAACTGCTAATTTTGGATATTCGCCAATTTTTAGGGTTAAATATGTTTAAAAATATGTTTAAAATAATTGACTATTATGTTTGGTTGAATAAAACCAATTTTTTTGGTTGGCGCATTATCAACTAGTTTTTCAGTTAGATTTTACCATTTTTTTTTCTCTGAACTATTCTTAAATTCAGTAGACAAAATTTCGAAGAAATCAAATGCAGCACCAAGAACACGAGCCAATAAGAAGATCTAAAACATTTATGCGCATGAAGAGTTAATGTAAGAATAATTGTACAGAAAATATGTAAATGAAAATGAACACCATAAATACCTCGATAGTATTATAAGGTACTACAAGCGGAGGCACAGAAGACAATACGTGTGAAAGTGAGAAAAGCAAGATTGATTTTTGGATGATTCTGAGTAATTTGACACATTTTGTAAGAGGTACAAAATTCAGAGTGTGAAGTCCTTTTGTATAGAAGTTAAACATGACTTAGAACTTAGTTGAACTCAATCATTTGTTTTTAAAAAGTTACACACTTTTCTCTTATCTAACACTGGATCAAGAACAGTTGATAATTTGTTCTTTTTCCTACAGAGAGCTCTTACATGCAACGGTTTTAAAATGCCTAGCTGTTCTAACATTTGCTAACAAAAGACAATATTTTACCAATTAACGACATCGAAATGATGGAATTTTTATAGCAAAAGTGTTTCAATTCCACCAATTTATGACAAGACAAGTGTAAATTTGTGAAGGATTTTGCTGGAATATCTAAGGTAAGTAGTCAAATGTAATTGTTATTATACATTTCAAATATTACACAATTTTGAGGCTGATTTGTTTATATTGTTATGTGTATGATATCTAACCGTGTGTGATTGTTTACTATTGCTATTCAATAATTTCATCTGATCTAGCCTTAACGATTTGTTTACATTTCAGATAATTGTGAAATCTACAATGTGTGTATGACATACAGCGACTTTTGGAGTGCCAATCATCAGTATTGATATTTTGAGGAATTATTGATCCCTTGTGTCACCTTTACAGGTAGTACATTTGTCAGTGGCTAACGTTACTGCTACTCATCCAACTCATCATTGACTGCACTAAAGTGCACTTGTACCTCTTTACTGTTCATTTTAAGGCTTAAACACAGATGTGACGGCCGACCACTATTGAAGTAATAGGAACAATTTTCTTCATGAACGTTTTATGGATCGATTCCTATGTAATGAATCTGCAGCGGGCATCTACCGTCGACCACTCAATTGTCTTAATACAGTTGCGACGACAAATTCAATAATACAGTAAAAAATTCAACTTCCGAAAATATTAAAAAAGATCCCGCTACATTAGGTACACTTTAGGAAAACCGATTCTCCGAAAGCAGGTAAGAAAAACGCTAAAGAGCTATCGAGCAAGTCATCAGATCGTATAACATTTTGCTTTAATTTACAAAAGACACTACCAACCCCTTTTTATAGCGTAGATGAAATCTATAGGGTATACTAGGTTTGCCATTCCGTTTGTAACATCTCGAAATAATGATGGTAGATCAACATGGATTGGACACCCACGCAAAATATTAAAAGTTATTTTGATCCGTTCCGAGAATGCATATACTTAGAGAGCTGAAATTTTATTCACGGAATTAAAAAAAAAGAAGTAAAATTAAGTTCGAAAATAAGATAAATCGGGCAACTCCTTCGTGTGGTTGCCATACAAAAAATTCGTTTTCCACTATATATTTGGACACCGCCTGAGAACGCGTCGACGTAGAGATCTGAAATTTGGTACATGGTCTTTTTATAGTAATAACAAATAAAATTGCAAAAGTGGAATAAATCGAGCAACCCCTTCTTTGTGTTGCCATATAAAAATTTAGGTTTTTTACATATACTGTAAAAATCCCATAAAATTGGTTATAATCATTTTTTCTGTCCGAAGAACCGTTCTAGAAATATATGTGAAAAACACTTCAAAAATTAAACTTGCATAGATCGGTGACCATACGAAATTTTATACGGGCATTCATCTAGGTTATCATATCAAGTTGTCTTAGACCAATTCTAGCTTTTTTACTTGTTTAACTTGTGCTAAAGTCTATTACCTGAGATAATTAAGGGCATATATTTTCGGAATTCATAACCTAGTGTGTTAAGAGGCTCTCACGAAATGGCATCATGTCTCCTGCGATTTATCATCAACCATCCATCCAAAATTACCTGATGTTTTAGCGATAATGCTGGCGCACAAAAGAAAAACAAAAACATAATTAAGTTCTGGTGTTACGTAGTCAAAAACATCATTATTAAATCCGGTGATTACAGATTTTTATTATCTGGCCATTTTTCCATGGAGTGCAACCAACATTTTGTCATTATAGAAAAGGCCAAAAAGAAATATCCAAACGTTTTTGTTCCTGGTTGACTTGCGTACAATTGTATCGAAATCCCGCAGAAAATTTACGGTAGCTACGTTAAAGTCAGGGGACATCAATTCAACCAATAGTAGTGCATATGAAAGATAAATTATTAGGCATACGACAAGTGCAGTGGCTGCATTTTAATGTCTACACATTTCTCTTTATTCTATAAAGAAACTGTCAATGGAGATATGCCAGTCGAACGGAAATACACCTGGCAGAGCAGCCCATGTTGAATTGACTACACTATACGAAAGGGCTATAAAAATTAAATTAGCTAAGTGCAAGAATCTAATGGATTTCCTTCCATTTAACCTCCACTTCACCACCAATTCTTCAAGTCCCTTCCACATGAATTGGACGGTAAGAAGAGAAACAGCGGGGTCTAGTAGGGAACTCATCAGGACCTACTAACGAACCAGAAGGAGAAATAGAAGGGTCTCGATCAGTGAAGCTAATAATATCTTAAAGTCTGACTAGAATGATTAATTCTCTTGAAAATAACATAGATAGAAGATGAAGATTTTACACACTCAATATTGAATTAATTTTCTTTTTCTAAATTTAAAAACAACTTAAAGGTTGGAACTATATTTTCCTTTTGTACTTTTTAAAATAACTAATTTGTTAAAATACTAAATATTCGTTTTTATATTTTAATAAAACCTGAAAAGGCATAGAGGTACAAGTACACCTTTTACAGGGAAAGGGTTAGGTATAAGTGATTGCAATGGATTAAATTATTACCTTTTACTAAACTAAATATCATCGAACATTATTTTAACCACAACAAAAAGTTATTAAGATATCCGGCTTATTTTTAATATAATTACATAAAATTAAGACTATATATAAAATTTAAGATATCCAACCAACTTTAAAGTGTGAAAAGCGTATTTGTGCATCTCTGCCTTTGAGCCTCTCTCTGTTGATGGTAGTAGAACACATAAGTATAACGAGCCTGCTCAATATTCTAATATACATTTTTTTAAAACCAATTTTCTTGTATTAATTTTTCCATAAACCAATAATTTTTTCGCATGCAAATTTCAAGTTTGAAATTTTCTCGGATTACAAATTTTTAGGAAAAGTATCAGTACAATATTTCGCTTTTTACGAGAACTGTACATACGAGAAAATTGATACGAGATAATCGGTAACGAGAAAGCTTATAGGAGATATTTATATGATGTCAATTATAAGATGAGATTACACATTATGGTGGAAACTAATAAATATTATTCATGAAAAACTCATTACAATTGGGATGCTATATCTAATATTGCAGTGAAATGGTGGTTCGGGTGCCAGCAAAAATTTCTTTTCCAATTACAGCATTTGTCGGGCACCAGATGAATTTCTTAATCTGTACCATATCCCAAGGCGGATTTAATGTAGTAACAAAGAACATCTTTTCATTATCATTCAAGCACTGACCATAGTATTTCAACAGTCAGCCTAGATCAAGTAATTCTACTAGTAGTAGTGAGGGGGGGGGGTGGATATAGCTAGAGGGCGCGGGAGGTGCGCGCCCCCTAATGAAGATCACTAAAAAAAACAAAAACAGGAGTTCTTCTAAATTTTTCCTTACAAAATAATTTACCGCGCAGTAAATTTAAAAAGTGCAATTTTTGTAAAAAAATATAAAAATTTCTGGAAGCGTTCAATTTATATATTTATTTATGAAATTCATGCGATAGTAAACAGATAAGTCCACTTACCATTAAACAAATGCAAACTTTAAGTAAAAAATAAAAGAAGAACTACAAAATAGTATACTAAAAAAATATCAAATTAATATGTAAGTAATACAAAAGAAAAATTTCAAAGGAACAGTATAATAAAAACGAAAGCAAAATAAAACTATATAATACATAGAAAACATAAGCGGATAAAAAACAATGAAAAATTCAATAGAGAGGAAGTCCATTAATTGCTAAAAAAACGAAACAACATCTGATATTAATCAAAAGGAGATAATAGAAACAAAAAATAAGAAATAAGATAACAAACAAAGATAATAAGGATAACTTAAGAAGTATAATAATAAGTAAAAGAAAGAAAGAAAATAAGTAAAATAAAATAAAAATAAAAAATAACAAATAAGCATGAAAGTAAATCAAATACATATTTAAAGAGGGGCAGGAAGAAAGCAGAAAAATAAGGATGAAACAGATCTATCTAATGTAAAATGGAAAAATTATCTAAATGTTTTATTACGACCAAGAGGGCCTTTTGAATCCTAACCAAAGAGGATTTGAAGCGCAAGTTAGTGCGGGGAGCATCGATATGGAAAATAAGTGGCTGGCGGGTGAGGCGACTAGGAAAGATAGATAATAGGTAAGATGAATCAATAGAACCATGTAAAATTTTAAACAGGAACATTTCGTCAATATAGGAACGACGTGCTTCTAAGGATAATATGGAGTACCTGACTAACCTGTCATCATAATCTACATATGAGCCTGTCAGTTTAAAAAGCAAGTACCTAGTAAATCTTCGTTGAATACTCTCTATTTTGTTTCTGTACGTCGTACAGAAAGGTTCCAGATTGGGGAAGCGTGCTCCTATATAGATCTAACCAAGGTATTATACATATTTATGTGCAAAGAAAGCTGTTTAAATGGCCTAGCGCACCTTAAGACAAGCTCCGAGGTTGTAAAAGCTTTGTTGGTAATATGTTTGCTATCAAATTGTACTCCTAAATCATTGATTTCTGATACGCTTATGACAGAGACGGTGTCCAGCTTATAGTCCCAGTATAACGTGGTTTGTTCTTGAGAAGAACATGGATTTGCATTTATCCACGTTTAAGGATAGTTGATTTTTATTACACCAAGAGAGCAGTATCTTGATGTCATTTTGGAGGTAATGGCAATTGGCTGGATCATTTATAACTCGATAAATTTTGGTGTCATCAGCATATATTAAGGAAGCAGAGAATAACTCATTAGAGAGATCATTAATATTATATAATAAGAAGCGAAGTGGGCCAAGAATCGAGCCTTGAGGTACGTTTAAGAACGCAGCCCTTATGGCTAGCGGCTTGGTCTTCGTTCAAATTTAGGTCGTGGCTATTGAAACCTATTGAAAAAACAGGAATTGCTGATACCTACAAAATTCATATACATGAGCTTGGCTTTGCTCGGGGTGTTTGAAGCAGAACAGAGCCTATTCGGGTAAAATCGATGGAAGGTAGCTTTAATTGAAAACAGCTGTCAAAAATCGTCGTTGTAAAAACGGCTTGTTAGAACAATATCGGCGTGAAAAACAAACATTTAAACACATAATTATAACTCATAACTGAAGAAATTCAGCAAAACTACACAGCGGTTAACAAACCATTGTGTAATTGTTGTAATGAGTTATTACATTTAAACCAAGACAGTTTTTATAGAATACTTAGCTCAAACGTTAAATAAAAGCAAAATAAATCTGCTGAAAGGGAAAGTCTGAATCAGTATCTTGTAGAAATTGATTGGTCGGCCAGCTTTGCTTCAAGGGATGTTGATGAATGCGTATTAGAACTTAGTGAGTATTGCATGATTACATTCCGTATTCATACAGCAAATCCCAACAACAGCATAATCACCCTTGATTTAACGATAAGTGCCAGTCTTTTATCCAGAGAGAAATTTTTTTTTTTACCAGAATGTTAGACTAAGAATCTTGGGAGAAAGCAAAGGTAGAAAAGGTTTCGAGACCCTGGTCTGGTGAAAACTATCAGGAACAACTTCAGCAGTTTCCCTATACCTTCACTACTTAACAATTGTCAACTGGCTGTTGACTTTCTGGATAAAGTTAATATTTTTGCTCCTAGATTCGCTTCAAGTTCCCGTCTTCAACCCAATTCATAGACACCTGTTTTGTATCTTCCGTGTGGATGTACATATATTCAAGAGCCAGTACATATTCATATGAGAGATGTATTCAAGATGTATTCAAGGTCCTTAAGGAGATCAACGTCCCCAAAGCCGTGGGTCCTGATGGTTTCTAGCTTCGGTTAATTAAATGCTGTGCCTCATTCTTAGCTATGCAAACTGTTCTTTTTGTCTTATTTGACAGGAAAATTTTCAATTTCTTGGAAGCTAGCTGACGTTCAGCGTTCCCAAGAAAGGAGAGGATAGCGATACCTCAAATTATCGACCAATTGCAATTACTTCGATTCTTTCAAAAGTTTTTCAATCTATCATTTACTCCAAATTAGTGAAGTTTTTATAACCAGAGTTGCGCCTACGTCACAAGAATTCAGGGACCGCCCCTGGCTTAATTGAATACATCTAGCTACATATTATAGGTATATTGGCAGTAAAATATTGTGATTTTTTTAAATATAACTATATATGTATATATATAATTCAGCAATTCTAAAAGTTAAGATAAATTGAATTGTTTAGAATTGAAAGTGTGTATGTCCATATTTTGATGATTTTTGTTTTTAATGGAAATAAATTGTATAGAGGTAGACCAATTTGGTGTAGAATCCTCACATGTCCATATCTAACTGAAGTAACGTTATCCAAATAATAAATCAACAGTTAGTATTGAAACAACTCACGTCCAGGACTTGTGGTACTTCAAATCTCAACTTAGTCCAGGACTTTTGGACTTTGGACATACGCCATTTCAATTCTAAATGATTCAATTCTGCTTAAACTAAATATTTCAATTTACCGTATAAATTCTAGGCATTTTTTTAATCCTTTAGCATATTGAACCAGTTTGTACAGAAAAAAATAACGACGCAAAAAGTAAAAGACGAGGACTTGTAAATCAACTAAGTGCGAACCTACCAATTAAGTATATAGCAAAATATGTACGTATATATGTATATGCATTCTTACCGATCCTTGAGAAGTATCAGCAATCCATACAGTTGCGAAAAATCACAGTATTTAAGATATTTGCAATGTTTGTTTTTTTTATTTATTTTATATTCATATGATACTATTGTTTCACACAAGTTTCAATAATTTATACAAAAAAAAAACAAAACAAAACTATTTTTCGTCATATAAAAACAAAAAATAAAAAAAATAAATCACAGTCACAGCAGAATAGTATGGAATATACCAATAATCACTCTGAACAAGATAAGCAAATTGGGCCTAGACCCTTCTTAAACTTCTCTTGTTACTCTTTTACTGAATATCACCCACAAAACTATATGGCAATTTAAGAATGCAGCTATATCAGCTCCTTGAGTTACTGCCCAATAAATCACTTCTTTATGGATTCACTTGAATCCACGACGAAACGCAGGCGCAGTTAAATCAGCACCACTCAAGAACTTGTTTAGAGCAACTAACTATTAAAGAGGAACGATGGTACCGTCTGATCACGATCATAAGAAGAGGTTGTGCGGACACATTGATCGAGCACCAAATTCTGACTGAACTGAACTTCCATAGTCTTCTATAGAAGTCTTGTTGCAAGATCATTCAATTCCGAGTTCAGGATTGTCCGCCACAAATGCAAGGTAGTTGATATATATACAACTTGATCCACACGATTGTGGCTGTGTTATAACAGCAACAACAACAACAACAACAAAAACAACACTACAAGCCAACAAGACAAGACGTCTCCCTTCTCGTCTGATTTTTTAAAATGTCTTGCGACGACGACTTTCTTACTTAGCTCATTTGTGACGCCTCCTCATATCAAGTTATTGCGTGGTTTTGCTTGTTTTCAAGATCACCGGCTTTACTTTGAGAGATATTCACAAAACTGGTACCTCATGCATCGTACTAACTGACTGGGGTACCGGGCTATAGAGTCATCGATACTTTTCGCTATTGTTTACACTGTGCCGGCAGAAGTTATCCGCAGCTTTGAATTTCATTAAAATTTCCCTTTCAGCTAAATATGGTAAAACCTGACGTAATATTTAGAGTTTGGTCATTTTTATTACATACTTAGACTATATACGGGATTGTCTTCAATTGTTATAAGTAATCGCGAAAAATCATTGTCCAATTAAAACAGAAGATCTATTAGACTCGAGAATAAACTTAGGATAGAATAAATTTTCGAACTTGAAAACAACCTACATCACCTAATTTAGTTATGGGGTGTCATAGTCGGAGACATAAGCAATAATAGTGGCGAATGCTGCGGGTAAAATCGCTTTAAGAAATGCCGGAAATTACTAATTGCTAACAATTAGTCGGTAAACTAAAGTGCTCTGGGAGAAAACCAATCATGTCGGTCTTGGTTATAGTATAACTATATCGAATCAGAAGATGAGATTTATTGAATTGCTATAATTTATCTTGTCATCATTAATGAAACCAAAAATTTAGACAAGAACAAAGATGCTAACTTTATCGTCACTAAAATATTCTATAATAACCGTGAAGACGTTTTTCACATTCTCTAACCACAGACACAGAATTAGATGCTGTTCGACTAGAGCTGTTTGAAAGGCGAAACAAAAGTCAAGTTGCATAACAAAGTTTTTATAATCTTTTGTTCGAAGAGTCTTTTCAATGTTTACCTTGATTTTTTGTAAATATTCAAATTCAATATTTTACGAACGACAAAATCACAAAGATTCCCTAATCGAAGTAATTAATTCAATTTCAATGAATGTACCTACCTAGTTCTAGTTTATTTCAAAGTAAATGCGCACAGTTAGAAACTAACAGTACCTAATATTGACAAATTTGGAAGAAAAAAATATTGAATAAATAAATGCCTAATGTATACAAAATAATTTCTATTGACAATGAACTATAGTTAAGATGAAGAAGTGTGTACGTTGGATAAAATTGTAAGAAACTCATCCTACGCTACGGGAGATTAGTTGAATATTTGGCAAAGACTTTTAAGATAAAACGCTGAATAGAATGAATGGCATATCCAGCTTCCCAATTCCTTCTATCACTGAGATAAAAGACTTAGAATATATAGCAAACAGGAATGGTGGTAATAAAGCCAGATTTTGCGTAATGAATTCAAGTTGTGTTTGTAGTCCCTATTCTAAACAACTTGTCAATTTTCCAAAAAGTAAACAAAGTTTTTGTGAGGGGTCATCTGCGATAAAAATGTTCTTTTTCCACTGTGTTTTGAAGTAATTCACATATTTAATTTATATAAATCTTTGCTTCTGTAACGGGTCTTTCAAATTTAGTTTTCAAAAGTACGCGCCTATGTAACACACTTCAAACATCGAACGCACCCATATTATATGTCATTTTGACAGCTGAAGGTTTGCCATTTATAAAAATGGAGTCGTATACATTACAACAACGTATTGAGATTACTGAATTATTTTACGAAAATGGTTGTTCTGTGAGAAATGTATTTCGCAAATTACGCGATGTTTATAGTTGACACAATCGTCCAACTGAGCAACAAATTGGTAATATTGTGCGAAAATTTCAAGAAACTGATGCAGTACAAAATCGAGAAAGTCAGTATGCTCGTGCCGGTCGTTCAGAAAATTTTGGCGCTGTGAGTGATAGTGTTGCAGCTGGCCGCAACACGTCAATTTCCGAACTTTCACAACAATTGGGAGTTTCTGAGTCAACTGTATATCGTATTATGCACAAAGATTTAGCGTAGAAGTCCTACAAAGTTCAATTGACACAAGAATTGCTGGGTTGGGACTTTGCCAATTGGATACTGGAACAAAACGACGATTTTTAAAAAAAAAATCATCTTTTCAGACGAAGCAAATTTCGAGATCGGTGGCTACGTTAATAAACAAAGCTGCCTTATTTGGGGAGAGGAAAACCCTTGCGTGTTCCAAGAGAGACGAACGCATCCACAAAAATTCGATGTTTAGTGTGCATTGTGGTCTGGTGGTGTGATTGGTTCGTACTTTTTCGAAAATGATGGTGGACAGCCATAACCGTTAACGGTACCAGATATCGCGACATGATCACAACTTTTTTATGTCCAAAACTGAAAAATATTGATAGTGAAAACATGTGGTTTCAACAAGATGGGGCTACGTGTCTTACAGCCAGAGAAACTTTCAAATTACTGCATACAAAGTTTCCAAGCCGTGTTATTTTCATATTCGGTGACGTGAATTGGCCTTCAAGATCCTGTGATTTGACACTGTTAGACTTCTTTCTCTGGGGCCATGTGAAAGCTCAGGTATACAAGGATAATCCTCGAAACGTTGAAGCATAGAAAGTATAAATTATTCGAGTTATTGGTGAGATAGTGCCGCAACTATGCCAGAATGTGATTGAAAATCTTGATAAACGAATCAGGTACTGTAGAGACGCAAGAGGTGGTCACATGGGAGATATCATTTTTAGAGTATAAATGGCAAACATTTTATTTCAAAAATAAATAAAAACTTTTTCATTTTCAATTCAAATTCTATGCCTCTTATTTATTTACTTTTGAAAACGCAATTTGAAAGACCCAGTATTAACAAAAAAAAACAAACACATATACATAGTGCACTTGCCTGAAAGATGATTTCCTTAATTTATAATCCGATTTATATTTACAAGCACTGACCGTTTTTTTAATTGTTATGAAGGCCTTAACAGGCACTAATGGCACTAAAAACTGGGCACAAATTAAACTTCAAAAATAAATAGTTTTGAAGAAAACTGATTCCGTATTTTTGTTAAATTTCGCAAAAGAATTTTAAATTGAGTAAACCTGTTCACAAAACAAAAGCTCATTTTACAATCAAGCTCTAGTATTGACAATAGAGCTTTTCGGCATCTCACTTACTCCTATGTGTACTGCCTTGCTCTTGAAAAATTACGCTCATTTTTTTTATGATGATGCCAAAGCTCAGGGTATACCTTATCCTATGATACCGTAGTACAGCCTTGGCAGGAAAGGAATAAGTGTTAGGGACAGGCGCAATCCAGACCTGCTGCCTTGGGGGGTCACAACTAAAATATTCGAGGGGGTAGGAAAAAGTCGGAAGTAGTCGCTTTTAAATTTTTTTTTTATCATATTCAAGTTAGATATCACAAAACCCAATTTTCGGTTTGATTTGGAAAACCTGTCGATAATATTATCCACATCAATGACGATCTCAGAGTGGACAGACATTAAGGACTCATATCCAGATACTCTTTCTCGTTAAAATATTGTAGAAATAGATGTGACGCAACCGATTTTGTCACGGGTAAAGTAAAGGACTGAGAGTGGGAGCTTGCATCTTGATTCACATTGAAAGGAATGCGAGTAGAAGTGCATGATATGTCACTAACTATTTCTTTTGATGGGAGCTTAACTGATCTTGCTTTCTTCTGAAAATAGTTGCCAATGATCTTATCAGTCTTCTGTTTTCCACTTTCGCTACTATTTCTACCTCCATCGCTAGTTTATTCTCCTCCTATAAATTAAAAGTAAACGTGAAGTTAAATTAAACAACACAGTTTGAATTAATACGAAAGTACAAGCAAAACAACGGCAACTACCGCAGGCCGGTAAAAAATTGTGAAGAAAAATTGTAGAATCAATTTTAGTGGCATCAATCTAACTGATCGTTTTCAGCAACCAATAGTGTATAAAAATTCAAAAGAAAAATGCTCAAGTAAATTTCTAAGAACAAAATGTATGCTTGCCAACGCTTATAAATATCTTTAGCGACTCAGATCAGCCAAGGCACCTGAATCAATATAACACTTTGGAACCATTGTCCACCGCCAATAGTGCATGAAAAATCTAAAGAAAAATGTTCAGATACTTTTAAGGAAACTAAATGCTTGCAACCCTGTCCAAAAGAGTGAACTACCAGAATCGATGCACCAGTTCGTTTGGTCCGTTGTCGGTGAGTAGTTATTCTTTCAAATTCTTAAGAACAATTTGCAAGTGTATTTCTAAGAAAACTTTAATACTTCCCTACGAACGTAAAAATTTTGAACAACTCTTGAATCAGTGTCGCTATGAAAAATTAACGGGTGGATAGACGTTGATTGTATGGAACTAGGGTTCTACTGGAAGTGGAAGATGGGAGAAACGTAAAACAAAATTTGTTAAGTCAAGGTTTAAACACAATTGCGACGGGCAATGGAGAACGACAAAAAATGTCAAACTTCTAAAAGCACAGCGTCTTATGCTATTGCCCAAATTACGACGGGTGACGGTCAGCACTCAGCGGTCGACGAAGTTGCTGTCGGGATTGATCAATTTCTACTTTTGCCGTCGTGGCTGCAGTGCTACCAACAAAATCAAACGAATGAAATTTTTGTGGCATTTATTATCGTCAAGGTTCGTCAATTTCGAAACAAAGAATTTTGATGAAAAATTTATTGTGGAAGTACGAAGTCATAAAATAATTTATGATATACAAGACAACTAGTACAGACGAGTTGACAAAAATGACATGGTTTGGATGGATATTTCGAGGCGCTTAAATACAAATGGTAAACTTGTGATATTTCTGACATTTAGTTTTATTTTAATTTAGTTAATTTCTGTAGTTTAAATTTTTCCTTTCCACACTTTGCTCCATTGCAATTCTTTCAAAATAATATAAAATATTCTCGATAAAAATCTGTTTCAAAACGCTCAAAACTAATAACAAATGAAATCTCAGTATCTTCTTCTTTCACAATCGCCGCTTTTCGACAGCGAATTTCCCGCTGTCATCTACCGTGGGGAAATCAGATATGTAAAAAAAAAATTATGATCGCTTACCAATTTCTTAGAAACAATAATACTTTTAAAACTCGAAATTGTGTGCTTTTTCATATATATGAGTAATCGACGCAACAAAAATATAAAAGCATAACTGAGCTGATAAGCATAACGTGCCATTTTCTAAGCAATCACATACTAAAATAAATATGCATTCCAAAATTATTTACTATCCTGTGATAGGTATGATAGCTGACTTATCGACACTATATAAAAACACAAGAAAATTCTAAAAAATGTGTTCACGTTTAAAAGACGAAGAGCTACGAGCGAATGACTATTATACCCAATCCACTATTACTACTCATAAGAAGGCAAACACACGATGCAAATTAAATCGTACTATACTAAAATCATCCAGTTAAATTTTACAGTTCGCTCTGCAGTCCAGCGCCACATTCAATTCACCGCGAAGGTGGTGGGGGGGGGGGGGGGATCATGACTGTGGGGGTCATGACTAGGCGGGGGGGGGTCATGACCCCGTGATGATGGCAAGCTGTTCCACATTCGTACTGTCCTGCTTATGAAGGATTCGGTGAATTTCGCGGTATGACCAAAATTGACTTCCAGGGTGTGCGGGTCAGCTCGGGTTACAACGCGTGTGGTGCGCGTGTGGTGCGCATAGGAAGAATTCTACAAGGGATCAGGCTAAAGATTTTGTTAGAGCAATAGCCATAGAAGTAGTGATAACAGAAAGATAGACAACCGACATTACGCCGGTGCTATTGCTATGTCATCGCCAATAAACCGAAAGGCTTTGTTTAACGCGGCAGTACGTCCAACCCAAATATGGGAATTATATTCTAATCTAGGCGTGATATGAGAATTATAGATTTGCCCAAGTCTGATGGAGTAAAATATTTCTTGCATCTTTACAAGAAGCCGAGGCATTTCATCGTGTTTTTGGCAATAAAAAAATGTGATCATGTACACGACTTATACACACTTCATCCGTTCCTGGTTGCTATATATTCTAAGATAAAAGAAAATCTGTTTTAATATTGGGCACCCTCTGGGTCGTAGGTGGAGCGCTTCCACGTATATGATAAGCTAATTGCAACAAAAGAGACAAATAATTGGACCACAACAATGTAACTATACTTACATATTTGGAGCAAAGTTAAACAGAGCTCTGTCCGATTGTCAATGTAAAATAGTATAAGAGGGGAGGGGGTGTTGAGTTCAATAATAGAAAAAACATAAAGAGGCTACAATTAAGAGAAGGAAAACTAGAATAGAAAACAATTCCATTTTCTTAATGTAAGACATGTAGAGGGGTCGTCAAAGGACAAGTGGTTAAATGGTATCAGTTGAGAATTAAGACAGGGCTCTGTTCTTCATCTAATGACCTCCTGGTAGCCCCAGTGATATTTTCGTAATACCTTACTGGAACTCACAAGATTTGATAAGTCATGTACGTAGTGATTATTTGGGAGAAGTCGAAGCCAGCTACTAGTTGTTTATGAAATGTACAAAGATCATTAAATCCCTATATAATCGCAACTTTCCTCGGTTGGCGGGAAAGGTGCAAGGGTTTTTAACCTCCTTCAGACTGAATTCCTGCGTGCCCTCGGCTAACAAACTACTTTTATAGAAGACATTATAGGAACGGAACATACAGACTAATATGACTATATTTTACGAAATGTTTCCTCTGCTTCAGATAAGTAAAAAGACTGTATGATTGAGGGGGGGGGGGGAGTATGGCAAAACATCACCTTACCGAGTTACGGTGATTAGTAAAATATGTTATTTTTTCATTAAACACCCTATATCTTAAAAAGTACAAAGTATACGGTCCTTTTTAAGACAATGTATGCAGAGCTTTGGGTCTTTCCTATGAATGTTAAACCACGCCCATAGCCCTCCCCTACAGAGGTATGACACTTAAAATTCAAAATTTCGGTTTTTAAATTTGTTTGATTGTTTTTATTTTTATGTGAATGTTTTTTTAAATACCCACACTAACATAAATTTTTGGTACAAAATTTTGAAAGCCCGAGTCTATTCTTTATTTTAACCTGTTTCTCTTATTTTCTATCTGTGACGGTTAAGGAGTTATTAGCTTATAACCCATTTAGGTTACAGATAATTTGGTACCTTTGTAACCGAAATCACGTCATTTTGAAAAACAAAAATCTTTCATTTTCAATATGACCTAAATAGGCTAAAACCTAATAACTCCTTAGCCGTTAAATTAAAGAGGAGACTCTGACCTTTCGAAATTTTGTAAGAAAAATGTATATTAGATTAGTAGGAGTAATTTCTTAAAAATAAATGAAAAAAAAAATTTTAAAACCGAAATTTTGAATTTGAATCGTCATTACTCTGGATTGGATCGTTTAACATTCATAGAAAGGACATCAAGGTTTTGCATACAATGCCATCTTAGAATAGATCGTATACCATGCACTTTTCGTGATATAAGTCTTTAATGAAAAACAGCATATTTTATTAATCACTCGTAACTCGGTAGCGTCCCCCCTGCCTTACAATTTTTTACTTGTCTGGACGAGAGAGATTTTTTGGAAAAATATAGTCATATTATTCTGGGACACCCTGTTCAGATGCTAACCAAAAAACAAAAATCGGTCTCTGTAACTTATTTTTATACCCTAGATGAAATCTATAGGGTTTGGCATTCCATTTGTAACACCTCGAAAAACGATGGTAGAGCAAAATGGATTGGACACTCACGCATAAAATTAAAAGTTATTTTGATTTTTGAATGGCCATCCTCGCTGAAAATTGCACACGGGCTTTAAAAAAAAGTAAAATTTAGTTCGAAAATAGGACAAATCGGATAACTCCATCGTGGAGTTGCCACATAAAAAATTCGTTTTTTATTATATATTTGAACACTGCTTTTTTTTTTTTATATATTATTAAGCCAAGCTCAGGGGATACCCTATGATGCAAAGCACAGCGTGGCAAGAAGGAGATAGGGAAAGGATTAAGGGATATGAGGAGAGCGGCGGAGGTGCCGATGTATGTCGCCCTTAAACTTTCGCAGGTTGTATGCCGGAGGAAAGACAGAAGATGGTAGACTGTTCCACATTCGCACAGTTCGGGATAAGAAAGCATCACGGAATTTAAGTGTACGGCCGAAGGTAATTTGAAGGGTAAAAGGATGAGCGCGGGATGCAGCGCGAGTATTGCGTGCAGGAACTATTCTACAAGGGATCAGACTAGATATTTCATCAGAACATTGACCATGCATATAGCGATAAAGGAGCGAAAGGCATCCAACATTGCGACGGTGCTCGAGCGAGTCGATATGACGAGTAATTGCCACATCGCCAATGAGCTTGCAGGCTCTCTTTTGGACAATATCCAATTAAGCTAAGGCTGTGCGACCAGCCCCGGCGCAGATATGGGAATTGTATTCCATTCTAGGTCTGATGTAGGACTTGTAGAGGAGCGCTATATTTGATGGGCTGAAATATTTCTTACACCTTTTCAAAAAACCAAGACATTTTGATGCTTCTTTGGCAACCGAGAAGATGTGATCTGTCCAGCTTAACTTACTGGAAATATTAATGCCAAGAATTCTTAGTGACGGTGAATCAGAAATTAATGCTCCATCAAACGAAACGGGAGTGGTTAAGTGATGGTCTTGTTTTAATGAGATGAGACTGCTTTGGGTCTTAGATGCATTGAATTCGACGCGATTCACTTTGCCCCAAGCGAGAATATTGTCAAGATCGTTATTCAATGATCTAATCATGCAGTCTCGTTTAACAATGGTGTCAAAGGAGTATGCGAAATCAAGGGTACTGTCATCAGCAAAGCTATGGATAGGATTAAAAGTAAGGGAAAGCAGATCATTAATGAAGATTAGAAATAGAGTCGGAGAAATAACAGAGCCCTGGGGGACACCGGCATTAATAGGATGAGGTTCAGATATAACGCCATCTAATACAACACGTATTTGGCGACTAGATAAAAAACTTTCAATCCATAATAGAAGAGGAGGGGAAAGACCAAGTGCTTTGAGTTTGGCTAAAAGGGCTGGATGCCAGACTCTATCAAAGGCCTTTGAAAAATCTAGAGCAACGATTTTGACTCACCAAAATTGTGAAGACTACGATTCCTGAGAGCGCGTCAACGTATAGAGCGGAAATTTTGTACACAGTGTTTTCATAAAAATAGTAAATATTATTTTAAAAATGGGCTAAATCGGGCAACCCTTTCTTGGTGTTTCCATATAAAAAAATAGGATTTTTACGTATATTGTGAAAACGATCAGTCGTAGACGTTTTTATTATACTGAAAAGTTCTTCAGGATTTGAAATCCTTTCAAATTTGTTATAACATTTTTTACTGTCCGACGAGCCGTTCTAGATATATATGCGAAAATACATTTCAACGATCAAACTTGCACTGATTGGGCCATCCCACAGTACGAAAACCGGTTTTTTAGAGAAGAAGTGAAAAGACGCAAAGAGATACCATATGAAATTACATACGGGTATTTATCTAGCCATAAGAATTGGTCTTCTTCTAGCTTTTTTACTTGTTTAAATAAATTTTCGAATTGAAGTCCACATGAGGGTAGAGGACTGAGTTAGTAGTCGGGTAATACGTAGTGGAGCAGATCAGTGGCTTTGTTTGCCCTTTATTGGTTTCAACGTAAATTGCCTTTTATAGGTATACCGCAGTCATATCAAATTGACTGACATATTCTGGCCTTATGCTTCTTAAAAACAAGTCCCCAATATCCTAAAAATGGTAGGACACTGATGCATATCATGAATCTATTCCTTGCATTACCTTTATTGACGTACTGTGGCCGTAGATTAACATGATATAACTAATCTCAAAGAATACGACCTTGTCAGAATGTTTGTAATAATTTCCTGCATGCTGTTGATCAAGATCCACATCTCTCAATATACATATATTGAAGAGCGGATAAAATGACCGCTCTTTCAGGGTAGACAAATTAATAACGCGACAAATTATGACAATCACCCATTGTTTAAAATCTCTTCGTGCTAAACAATATCTGCAGGTCTAATGTAGGGATAGCTATCCTGACAAAGCTCAGCTTAAATTGCAATACAGTTATATATAAAATATACTATGGCTTAACAGTTCCTTATTTTATCGTCACACACTTCATCGTAAAATAGGGGCTGAGGCTGATTGCACAGCCTTAGCTTCATTTGACATTGTTCAGAAGAGAGCCATCAAGCCCATTGGCGATGTGGTAATAACTTGTCATATCGACTCGCTCAAGCACCGCCGCAATGTTGGATGCCTTTCGATCTTTTATCATCGCTACATGCGTGGTCAATGTTCCGATGAAATACTCGTGCTGCAAGCCGCGCATATCCTCCTTTTACTCTTAAAACTACTTTCGGCCGTACAGTCAAATTCCGTGATGCTTTTTTTATCCAGAACTGCGGGAATGTGGAACAGTCCACCATCTTTTGTCTTTCCTCCGGCAAACAATCTGCGAAGGTTTAAGAGTGACATAGATCGGGACCTCCGCCACTCTCCTTCCAAATTCCCTACCCTTTTTCCTTCCTGCCTAGCTGTACTTTGCATCATAGGGTATCCCCTGAGCTTGGCTTAATAATACAAAAAAACAAAAAACTACGACGAATTTCAAGCCATTTTCAGTCTGCCAACCAACCTTACAGTCAGCCTGCTGAAAGGCTATATCTATACGGCATCTGTTTTAACATCTTCATTTAAGATTAAATAATTAAACGCACATGTTCCGATTCCACAATAATATTTGTGTTATAAAAGCCTACGCGTTTCGTCTACTTAAGATACGGCTTGCACTAAATCTAGGTATTGTTCAACTACGTTAACAGAGCCTCATTAAAACAGCCTACTCACAAACAATATATCACCAATTATATTATTTTTACTTTATAGACTCCATTATTTTCTATTGTATTTTTCTTTAATCCCAATTTATTATTAAATAGTAAGCGGTACATTATTTATAAAAAAAGGCGTAATTAATCGATTTCTTAATTAATTTATTTTAATGTTCATTGGAACAGAGAGAAGTATATTTAAAAAATAATTGAACGCTACCAATTTAGTAGTCCAACGGTGAGAACTTTACGAAAAATTTCAAATATTAAAAGATTGTCAGTATGAATTGTTATATGTAGTAAACAAAATTTTAAAAAGCCTTTTTTTTGCCTAAGTTTAATTTAATGATAGTCGGTAGATATCTTATATCCCAATATGGTTGTCTTCAGATGGAAATGTCGAGAACGAGTGACTTATTGTTTTATACCCTGGGTGAAATCTCATTGGTATAGCTACTACATGCATAATATTAAAAAAGTATCTTGATTTGTGTATGTCCGTTCGTCCGTCCATTTGTCTGTCCGTCTGCAGGCACAATATTCCGATTATCGCTGCAAAAACGAAAAATATATTTTTGGACAAACTTTTTTACATATGATACTGAATGGTACAATTACTTGTGAATCATTGTTTCTAGTATAAAGATTTGTCCAGAAATTCAAGATAACAACAACTTTTCAGACTTCTTTTTGCAGAACTAATTTGGATGACAAATCACTCTGTTTTAGAATTCAAAAATCTTATAACACTAGTACTACATTTACACGGTAACAATATCTGTCGTTACACTTACATCAAGCTGAAAGATAGTTACGTAAGTAGAAGATTTATATGGAATGAAATTACTTACGTAAGCTACTGTCGCCGTGTAAATGTAGCTTAACTTTCATCATATTGATATTTTTGGTACTAGTTTACTGGCATTTAGAAAGTTTATGATACTTGAGATCAGTTATTATTAATTATAACTTTATCCGATCTTTTTTTTTTGCATTGCTTTTGTAATCCTATTATTTTCAGTTGTATTTTTCTTTCTTTTTTTGCCTGCTTAACTAATTCTGTTTAAATTGGCTGTTATTATTATTTTTATTCCTTATTCTTAGTCGTTTCCCTCATTATTATATTTAAGGTATCTTTTACTTTTGTGTCTAATTACTAATAATATTGTTACGTGCATTAGAAAAAGGACAAGTGACATCTACATACTTGGCGTAGAATGGCTAATTAAGTGACATAACAACTTTCACAGAGAGGGCAAGCGGTTCGGCCTTATACGCAGAGGTTTTAAGAATGCATTTCAAAATTCTTTCACAAAATCGTTTTCAAATTAAGAGGCTTAGTCAAATTCCCTATAAACCTAGTACGTCTTTCCAAGTGTCTTCGTCATGTGACATGCAAGAATATTGTATTCCATTTTAGGTCTGATATAAGACTTGTAGCGCTAAATTTGACGGACTGAAATATTTCTCACACCTTTTAAGAAATCCAAGATATTTCTATGCTTCTTTGGCAACAGAAAAGATGTGATCTGTTCAGCTTAACTTACTGGAAATATTAATGCCAAGAATGCTTAGTGACTGTGAATCGGAAAATAATGCTCCATAAAAAGAAACGGAAGTGGTTAATTGATGATCTTGCTTCAAAGAGATGAGACAGCTTTGGGATAATAGATTACAAATTATACATTAGATTATAAATGCTTAGGCGTCAATCGACAAGTCGATATTAGTTTTATCGCTAATATATGTATATAAAACTAAAAAGAATTACGCAAGATCAAGTATCATTATTTGAGTCTCAATAGACTTAGAACGGCTTTAACTGAGATCAAATAGATTTGAAAAAGAGCAACTAAATTAAAGTCAAACAAATTTATTTTGCCTTTATAAGTTAAAAAGACTATAAAAAGACTAAAAAATTTCCGAAATGTAAGGACAGGTACTATAAGCCTTGTAAATAGTATCAAAGCACTGTAAAGGTCAGAAAAAAGATTTATGTTTGATTACAAACACATATACAAACATATATATATATATATATATATACAAGTGTCATAAGTGCACTAAGTTTTATAATGCGTTTATACAAAACTAAATCATTTTATTTAATAGCAAAATGGCGTTATATCAGTCTATGAGTACTCAGAGAGATTGTACTTAAAACCAAATAGATTTAGAATAGAATAAATTGTTTTAATCGAAGCCATCCTAAGATCAAACGGTTTTATTACGGCTATACAAGTAGCAAATAGGCTTTAATGTGAAATCGCCATTTTATGCTTAAAATACATTATTTTTAAATTAATTATTTTCAGGACTTTAAAACGTTTCAGAACTAGGAGATATCATTTTAAAACTTTATTTCAATACCGGACGCATTTAAAATAATATCAAAATTAAATACAGTGTAAATAAAAAAAAACTTATTTTACAAATATTTCTAAACTTTTTCTAATTTTAATTATTTCTGAGGCGCGTTATTACTTTTCGAGCCAACCTATGTGATATAATCAGTAAATTTTCAATGGCCGTAAAATTTGCTACATTAAATTGTTAAAACACTTACATCGAATTGAATTACATTTCAACATTTTATTAAATTATTGTAAAGTGGAACATATAAATCTATTTGGTTCTATTAGGGTAATTATGTAATTATGGATTTAAAGATCACTTTTATTTTGAAGTTTGAAGTCTAAAAGGTTTGCTGAAATACTTCCAATGCCTTTTTATCTTAAAAAAGTATTGAGGAATGGCTTTATGATGGTTTTGATAACGTTATGCGGGCAGGTTGATGAGTTGAAGTTACGCTTTTCGTTTTATGAAAGGTTTTATAGAGGACTGCAAGTCATTGCAAAGAGTAATCCAGATAAGACCAATAAGGCTTTATATAGTTTTAAAATAGGATCTCGCAGCTTATTTTAATGTGGGCCCTTTTAGTTTTATAAGAGCTCTTTTACGGTCATATTATTGTTGGCTTGACTATATAGCTTTTTTACAAGTTTTATAAAATCGTATAGACAACGTTATGTAGGCTATGTTAAAACTAAAATTGTTACTTGGGCGGGGTATTGATGTTTCGAGAAGGAAATATTCTGGAAGGTTCTAGGACAATTTGTAGCGTATAAATACGCTTCTCAGCGCCAGGAGGCAGTCTTATTGCAGACAGTGAAGTTAACTATTTGGATTGCAATAATGAGAAGAACAGTAGTACTAGCGATAGTTAAAGAGTTGATTTGATAATTATTTGTGAATGTTATAAAAAGTTAAATAAAGGAAGAACTTGTGAATGATATCTGAAATATTGTGTTTTAAAGAATGAACTAAGACCACGGTCTTAACAATATTATAATTTTGTAAAAAAAAATACTTCTGAATGATTTTCTGTTTATTTTATTATATTTCTATTAACTTATAATTTTTTTTATAATTCTTTATTTTTATATCTCATTCAATTAGTGTATTCTTATTACTTAGTTTTGTGTACTCTTCATTTATTACGTTTTACTTGTACCTACATATTGTAATTGGTTAAATCTTTTTTGAAATTTTCTCTTCTTCAACATTTTTTGTTGTCCTAGTATTTCCAGATTAACTTTGAGGTACCTAGTAGAGATGGTTTATGAAAAATGTAAGGTCAAGTTCGTAGATGAATGAAATCGGCCGAGGGAAACCTTGCCATTCAATGTTTTTATTCCCACTATAGTATACATAGTTAGGCAATGATAGAGAGGACGTTGAGCTAGAGATCTGTACCTACAAATACAAATTAATTATAATAAATAATAATTAATAGATTAAATCGGACATCTTCATCGCAGGGTTGACATACAAAAATTTCAGATTTGCAGAATCTGGTAAAACGGCCAGTACAAGATGTTGCTAATGTACTGAAGAGTTAATTCTTATAAACATTTCTTACTGCCCGAAGAACTGTTCTAGAAAGAAATGAGAACGAAAAACCACAATAACGATCTAAGATGCATATTTTCAAAAAAAAAACCTGGTATCTTATATATATACATAGATATCAGGAGGAATTCTAAAATTGGTTTCAGACCAAACCAATTATAGCTTCCTTCTTAGTTTTAACTAATTTGCGAATTATTATGCTTTATTAAAAGACATAAAATCGAATTATAATAGAAAATTCAAGTTGCAGTTTATTAAGAGCTTCGTTTTGCTCTAGCTCTTCAAAATCCTACTAGGCATTTTCTCAAAATATGTGAGAATTGGAGTGTGTCCTTGAAAATACTACATATTATGATATTGTATAAATTCATCTCTTCTAATATTCGTTATATACATATATACATATTTACAAAACTTAACCTGCTTGGTATATATTCCTCTCTTTTTATCTAGTTTTAAATTATATAAATCCTTAATGTAAAAGGAAAGTGGATTTTCTTCACTCGGAAAACTAACAAAGATTAAGTCTGAGATATTTATTTGATTTTTATTACACCCTAGATGAAATATCATAGGGTAACTAAATTTTTCATTCCGTTTGTAACTCAAAGAAACAATGTATGCAGAACAAAATCGATTGGACAGCCGCGCACAATATTAAAAGTTATTTTGATTTTTGCATGTCCATCTGGTTCGTCCGTCTGTCTGTCTGGGATAGATCGGGAAAATTCTTGTCCTTCGTAGGGTTGCTATACAAAAATTTCATTTTTCACTATATATTTGCGCACAACCTGTGAACTCGTCGTAGTAGAGAGCTCTAATTTTTTTTTCTTGGTGTTGCTATACAAAATTTTTGGTTTTTCACTTTATTTGGTTATATGTTGACAAGGACCTACACTGAAGATGTCAACGATTTCATCTAGTGTTGTAGGTATTATATTATTGATCTTAGATCAATTATAACTTTTTCTTTTATTTTTACAAAATTATAATAAAACACAATCTATAATACGTATTGATGACTGTAAGCCATAAAACTTAGGAATAAGTTTTGAGTGAAATAAATGAATTGATTTTAAAAATCAATATTACTTATAAAAATTTAAAAAAATTCGTTTGAGATTCTCGAATTCTTCTACTTAATTAAAGAAGATGTAAAAAGTTGTCACAGGTCAACGGTAAATTTTATCAGAAATAATATTGACTACTTTTGGCTCACTTAATTAAAAACCAACGATAAAATTTCTCGATTGGTTATTATTTTGAAGATAAATAATAGGGGGTTATCTTATAAGTTTAATTGACACAGTTTGGGTTTGAGTGTTTAAATTTATTACCAAATACATTTGTATTTGTAAATATGCTATTTATTAAATCAATTGACAAGTTGTGGGAATATGACTCGTGCTTGTATGGATAAACCAGATTTTTTTCTTATGCTTTTAGTAAAGTGAATTTGAGCTCTAAAAAATGTTTTATTACTCCGTTAGCGAAGAAACGCGTAGGTACATCTATAGTTATGTTTTAATGTTGGAGATCAGAAAAGTTTTGGATATTGTAAGCCTTTTCTTATAGAGTGACATGAACAAACAAATCATCTGATCAATTGTTATTTTTGTAGGATATCATTTGAACAGGTGTCAGTAATAATTATGTAATAACCTCAGGAAAAATATTCTAAAATATATCTAACAATGCATATTGCTAAACATGTGTTCTGAAGTGCATATGCCTGACCTTTCGTTCTTACCCCGTGCTGGTTGACCGCTCAGAATTCACGTGCGCACGTGAACTCTGTTTCAGAAATCATTAACCTCTTTGACCTGCGTATTTCGCTTTGATAAAAAAAAGTTATGTGCCGCTGACCAACCTTTGCATAAGCCGAAAATGTTCTTTTGCACATTTTTGTGATTTCAGCCAGGTTCATGCCTGATAATATGCTTACATATACTAAAAAGAAGAAAACCGTCTTTAATTACCCTGACATATGATACAAGTCCAATCCTCCATTGTGAAGAATATCAAATTCCAATCCATCCAACCCACAATTTATCTAAACTGAAGATAATCCTACTCCATCTATATCTCAGGATCCAGATTTTATACCAGAGCAGTAACATTTAATATCAAAGCAGAATTAAATGATCTTGTTAGAAATCTAGATTTGAATATCAAAATCTAAAGCTGAGTTACTTGGATCGCTAATTCAACAATGGAATCTTATGCCTAATCTAAAATGCATGGTAAAGCAACGACGTCAAAACGATATTGTTTGCTGACGAATACATATAAATACAAGAAATATGAAGTAGTGGTAAGCTGCCAAATTAGACAGCTGTTGACCTATCAATTATCATAAACGTAAATGCTTTCTCGATTTCATTGCAGAATTACATCAAAGAAAGTATTTGGTCTCAGTAACACTGTGTTACAAAAAAAGATAAACTGGATATACCTTTGGCGAGACATAGTGTAGGATGTAGGTTTAGTGCAGTGGTTCCCAAACTTGACTTGGACTACGGCCCCCTTTTCAACTTTGACAACAATTAGGTGGCATATTTTGCTCTACAATATTTTTTTTCTGTTTATATTATTAATAATTCATTAAATAAAATCAGCTCAAGTTTGACTGAGTTATCGAATTTTTGCTCATTAAGCAGCTATATTTCCGTATAAACTATTAAACTACACAGAAAGTTGAAAAAGCACTGGGTTTTAGCCGTGAAAACATTCAAAACATGAAAAATACAACATAACAACAACAATTGCAACAAAATACAACATTAACTACAATAAAAAATTCAAAAGCCGTTGTCAGCAACACCAATTTAGAATAAGTTTCATGACACATACCCAAGTGTATGATACAGTAGTTTTAAGGACAATTTTGGTTGGAATGTAAGACGGTAATACCAGGTATTCGTGTTTCTTTTGCGAGTGGGATAGTCCTTAAAGAAATTTAAGTGTGAGTGAAAAAAGAAAGTGAATGTTGATGGACAAGTTGTAGCCCATTTCACCGTAGGCGATGGTAATGTAGTAGGACTTTTCTGTTGCCAAGGAAATTATTGCATAGCGAAACGGCGAGCTTTGCAATATTTACGTCAAAGACCGAAAATTAAGGAGGGTATTTTTGTAGGTCAACATATAGGAAAGCCTTTTAACGATAAAGAATTCTACAAAATTATATCTGGATATGAAAAAGATGCATGGAAAAATGTTCACCTTGTGGCAATAAATTATTTGAAATCTAAGAGAGCTGAAAATTTCATTGGACTGGACGAAAATACATATGAAAACACTCTTTTTAAAAATGAAAAATCTTTAAAAAAGAGATTTATTTGCAAACGAGGGCGTCTCGAATCAGCAGGAACCGTATTACTCATCAGTACGACTTAGTTCCTGCCTGGCGTATAATCCAAACATAATAGCCAAGCTGACATCATTTATGCACTTAAAAATAATTTTTAAACGTGAATTATTTATGAGGTGAAATACTACGTATTTACTTGAATGCCTAGCAAGATTTAGCCCTATCGGTACTAACATTTTTGAGAGAGTTTGGCGTATACGGCAGGCAGGAACCCAGCCGTACTGATGAGTAATACGATTCCTGCTGATTCGAAACGCCCTCTTTTGCAAAGAAATTTCTGGTTTAAGGATTTTTCATTTGTAAAAAGAGTTTTTCACTTAATTCGCGTGCAGGATTTAATAGCGAACTCGGTCAATTTATTTCATACCAAAATTATCGAAAATTCATATATTCTTATCATATGAAAATATGGGCAGTTTGTAACGATCTATGTACATCCTCCAGTTACATTTGGATTTCTTGCCCTATGACTGTGGTGCTGTGAGCTACGAACACGGTGAATGCTTTCACCAAGATATTTCTGGCAGATACCAAGGGATGCTTCGATGCTGGCGGATTAGTGGATGGACCCTCACAAGAGATACTCCTCAGTTTACAGAGAAAAAGGCCGACAACTGCTTTTTAGATTCAAACTATTTCAATGAGTTACAATTTTATACATTTTTCAGAAATGGCAGCCATTATTGAGTTTTTATTTATATTCCAGTTAAACTCATAAAATGAAAGTGATAAACTAATTTCGACCAAAAGTAAAAAAAGGGAGTCGAAATTTTTTGTGCACTGAATTATCGTTATTTGACGATTTCTTTATAAAGAAAAAACAAATATTTATTTTCTGTCCTTAACTGAAAGTATAAATTTTACACCTGTTGGTGGTTTAAACAAAACAGCAAAAGCAATATAGAATTCTTCAAAAAAACATTTCTGAATATTTATGAGTGCAAATACTGTAGTAGACTCATATCGCAATGATAATCATTCCAGAATTGGCAACAAGTGCATCAAGACAGAAATGGGATTATGGCTAGTCACTATGTGTCAGAAAGTAGTGCGTGGGTCACTCACGTAGAAAACTGACAAAGTGTAAAACCAGTTCATATATCGAGATAAATGACGAGCTCTATTCATTCAACCGGCAAATAAAACCCACGCCATATCTCCGCAAAGCTACTTGATAGCCTGCAATATCATCAGGCGATTTTCAATTCATTGCAACTAGACAATCGAGTTCACGTATAGCCTTGATAGAAAATTACACTTGTGAGGTGTACATGGCGGCAGAATGCTGGCTTAACCCGTCCTCTGCAACCTTATGACATCATGTAGTCTCTTGGAGTATCTAGAAATACGAGAAAATATCTGACTACGCGAGATACAAGAAATTAGCTAATTGCGCAACCGTACACACATTTTATAGTATCGGTCTTCCAACATTCTCAGCGCTCGTTAAGAAGAGGCTAGATATAGTGCAGCTGGTCAAGTATTTATGGAGTTAAAGGACAACTTTGGTCCTTAGATTAAAATCGCTAGGAGATTTTTTGAACACTTGTTGTTGTTGTTCATTAATAAATTCTGACACGTCAGGAAATGCGTTCTAAGTTATTTTCACCTCGAAAATCACCTCACCTGAGATGTGTAGGAGCCGAATTCCTTATAATTTTTGTTTAATTTTTTTATTTTTGAATTTAATTGTAAATTTAAAGTGTCAATTGGAGAATACTGGGTGTGATCTGTTATGCGCATATGTAAATTTGTAGTTTTGAAGATATTTCTAGTATCCATCAACTCTGGCATTTATAGCTGCACCTAATTTGGAGATTGCAAAGCCAAAAATTTAGCGCTGTATGCATATGCTGCTGGTAGCTTCTTCTGTTTCATTTTAAAATTTAACCTTTGATAAAAGGTGACTGCGTATTTTATGTATTTATCAAAATTTTGTAAAAATACGTTTTTTTTTTCAGGAGAAATTCTTTTTAAATAAAATTCAATGACAAGTCAAACATGCTCATGCATTTAGAGTTATTCAGAGGTGAAGCATATCAGAGTTATAGGACGTCCGTATGTATCCTTCAGTTCTACTATAAGGTACAAATATTAGAACTGCATCGGAAAAAAGAGTGTAAATATTTCTTGATTTATTAAACGACTGTTCTACGTTCTGGTTCTACGGCATATTCCCTCCTATACTGGTTTGATGATTAGCATTAGCATTAGCCCGCGGCAGCGGGCCAGACATATCATATCATATCATTCATTTTGATAAATTTTACAATGTTAGTAAATCCAACAAAATATAAATTAGATGTTTTTATTTATCGACCAACTAAGAAACGCATTAACTCACATACTTATATAATGAAATCTGGCACTTTTAGTTTTAATTAATGATATGAGATTTATCCTAATAACTTACAATAAGTTACGTACATATAGTAAGTAATTGCATAATGCAATTAAACATTATAATTATGATTAATGAATTTATGTAATTGTAATTTTCCACTGCGGTAATTCTTTGCAGTTGTGGAAATTATCAGCAGAGATTTCAAAAATTTATTAGTCAATTTAGTTTTGTAAATATTTTTTGTATATTTCATTTTGGATCAAACTTTTTTTGACACAGATAAGTAGTGCCGAAAGGGGAAAAAATCCACGAGCAAATTTGTTCAACTGATCAAACTGTGTAAGTGGAAGACTATAAAATTCTACCAATGATAAGTTCGAATATTTTTCTTTAAAAATATTGCTACACTGCAAATCAATCATTTTCATTCGAATTTCTGTTGCAAGGGTTTCTATATCGACGTTAAAAGGGTTTTGAAAAATGTTGATATCGTTTGCAATTTCATTAAAATCTTAAAAACGAGACTCGACTGCTGACTAAATGTTTGCATGTATTAAAATGCGTGAAATATTTTATATTCAATTGGAGATTGAAATAAAACAACTCTTTATCGAAAGGACTTAATATGAGTGTATAAAGCAGGCGGAAGCTGGTTTTTTCCATCTAATTTTAAATTAGGTCTTTAGATTAGATTAGATTAGTTAGATCTGTATAAAATGATAGCTTCCATAACCACTCATTGTTTTGTATTTCAGCAATTTTTTCATTCAGGAAAGATCTGCAATAATAAAAGATCCACTATGAGACTTAAATAAATAAAAGTCTTGTATAACTATTGTAACTGACTGTAAAATAAAAAAATTCCGATCAGACTGTTATCGAAAATTTGAAAAGATAAAAGTCTTATGAGACATTTATCATAGGTTTTAAATACATTACTACGGGGATAGGTGTTGAACGAATTCACTGAATTAAAATCGGCGTTAAAATTAATTGCTTAAGCAGATAATTTCAGACTTGCCGCCTTCAAGGCTTTATAAATTCCAACAGGACAATGTTCCTTGTTATAAAGCAGCGGACATAAGAGCCTGAAAGCGGCAAAAAAAAATTAAAATATTAGAAAATTTACCAGTTCAAGGTCCAGACGTTAATCATAGCAAATATATGGGATTATATCGATATGAAAATCCACACATCTTTTGGACACGATAGGTGGCGCCGTTGTCGAAATCTAAAAAACTGCCTGAGAACGCGTTGACGTGAAAAGCTGAAATTTTGTGCACGGCCTTTTCATAAAAATTGCAAAAACAAGCTCGAAAATGGACTAAATCGGGCGACTCTTTCGGAGGGTTGCCATACAAATATTACGTTTTCTAGTATATATTTGGATACTGTCTAACTAAATCGGGAAATTCTTTCGTAGAGTTGCCATACAATATTTTGAAACTCAAAAGCTCAATATACGTTTTCATGAAAATTGCAAATACAAGTTCAAAAATAAACCAAATCGGGCGACCCCTTTTTGGTGTTGCCATACAAAACTTTAGTTTTTCACTATATATTTGTACACTCCCTCATGCGTTGACGTATTTTTTACACGGGCCTTTTTTAAAAAAATATAAATTTAAGCTCAAAAATGGTACAAATTGGGCAACTCATTCGTAGGGTTGTCATACAAAAATTTCGTTTTTAACTATATATTTGGGCACTGCCTGATAACGCGTCAACGTGGAGAACTAAAATTTGGTATATAGTGTTTGCATAGCAATAGTAAATAAAATTACAAAAATAATCTGAATCGGCCAACCCCTTCTTGATGTTGCCATATAAAACTTTGGTTTTTCACTATATATTTGGAAACTGTCTGAGAATATGTCGACGTGGAGAGCCCAAATATTGAGCACGGCATTTTCATGAAAATTGCAAATTATCGACGGGCTCCCCGAATAGCTTATAAATAATATAGAGAAATTATGGATAACAATAAATCTGTTTTGCACAATTTATTACAAATCTCATAGAATCTACTTTGCCATGAAGAATAAAAGTTGTTTTGTATGAATAGAAATGGCCTATTGGGGTTTCCAACACACTCGTATTGAAAAAACATCCCTTTGTTACTCTTATATTTCAGAAAAGGTGGTAAATTGTCTACTACTAAATTGCCATACTGTACGATATGAATAGAAAGTTGTGGTGAGAATTAGTCGGTGAACTGATTTAATTGTGGAATGGTACATTTGAAAACTCAGCTAATTGTTAGCATGTGATGCAAACGTGAGATTACAGTAAGTTGAAGATTGTCAGCCTTCTTAAGATTTGATCTTTGCATAACATAAAACCGGATAATAGCCGATGAACCTTGGCTCAAGGAACTGAAGATAAGTACATTGTGATATGGTGACATATGACTCATAATATTCAATTATTTGGATAGGAGATATGATATAAGAATAAAAGTCTTTAAGAATTGATACATATAACCAACAACACCATCCCTGTTTGATCATTATGGTCATTCCTACAAATATTTTAATTTTGAATTAATCCTCGTATTGAGCCAGGGCATCAATTACGAGATGATTAAAAAGTTGACAAATTACGTCATTCTCCACATATATTTTACTCTAATTCGGCCAAACGCAGAAGTTTTAGTGTCAGTGTTACTTTTTGCGATCTGTACACAGGTTTTACTCGTAAGAAAAATGCCGTAAAATATTACCAATTATAGAAAACCCACCAAAGCATCTCTTCCTGACAAATAGAAGCCAATTAGTAATCCCACTGCTTTCTAAAGTATCTGAAAGAATTCTTTATCAGTAGATGGTTAAATTTTATAGACAGCTACAACTGCTGCAATAATAGCATGAAATATATAAAAAAAGAAATTTGTTAAAAATATTTGAAATATATACACAATAAATTGATCGATCAAAAACCAAAAATCTTAAATCAATAAATTATTTCGGCACCACCCCCGACTAGATTATATCATAAAATAAAAACTTGAAAATAATTTTAAACTTGGTTGCGTTTACGATTGTAAATAGAAAAAATGAATTGCGTGACCATAATAATTTTAGATAAAATCAAGCCTCAATTAAACTCTATTAAATCATACCCAAGACTTACATCATTTCCAAATATATATTGCTACCCGTACGTGCAGTTCGCGTTTATTCAATTCCGTATGCAAATTTTAAATTGTGATTTTCATCTGACCCAGTGTGATTAATCTTGGAATATATCTTTCGTTTGTTTGTTTTAATTAATTTTTACTTTCATCTGAGCCAGTTTGTTGCTTTTGTGTCTCACCTAATTTTTAATTATGATGGAAGCGATATATAAATGTATATGTATACATATATATATATCCTAAGTTATTCCAATTTATAAGTCTAGCTAGCAAGATTAATCTTACATACCATTTGACGCAAAAGCTCTTCATCTCGGATCGAGGCTAAATCTACGTCCACTTCAGATGTCATTCCGAGGACAAATTAGAATTGCTCTAAAGGAATAAAAAAAGAAGCAAAATGTTAAAAAAATTGGAAAATTAATAATATCTATTAAATATGCTTGATGTTACATAATAGAGAGTTGGTTTCCAAATGCCACAGTTTAGACAACTGAAAACTAGTTAGAAGTTTATAACATAAATTCTTAGAAAAACTATTATCCATGTTACAAAATCCGACTAAGTTGCAACTGTGTACGATTCTAAATTTTTGAGCCGACAAATACGCATATATGAACATGCAAACAAAATTGAGCAGAAAAATAAAAGTGTGCTGAGCTCAGTTTGAAAATGTTGTTACACCTGTTTTGTACATATTAAGATAAGTTTTCAAAGCAATTCAATTTATAATCTACAGTGAAAATCAGTGTGATTATTATTTTTAATTCTCTCTTAGTTTCTGAAATAAGAACTGAATAAATTGACATATATAGAAATAATTTACAAAGTACTCCTGTGCTATGTGCACCCAAATAGCAAAAAGTGACTAGGAGAGACCATGACGTACACTCTCCTGGCAGGATCTCCATCTGAGCAGACACCGCAGTGCTGTAGACGACTTGAGAATACACTCTAAGCCAGATCAGATATCGAAAAACTACATTAAGGTACCCGATTTGCTTCTTGATTTTTCTTTAGTGGGTGCTCAGCCTTTCCCCATATTTCATATATAAATACATATATAAAACATGATAAACGTCGTACGTGCGGGTGTTGCACTATTTTCCACCATCGTGGGTGTATTTTATACCATTGGAACTAACATACATACATCGATATATAAATTTCGCGCGAAACCGATCAGATCTAAGTTTCAGTTAAAAATGTGGACCATGTAGGCATCTATTTGGCTACTCCGAAACGTTTTCGCTCCCACCACGGAGCTCATCAGCGGTATTCCTAATACTCAATGAGATTTTTTACTACTACCACTCGGTGTATCTAAACGCACAAATTTGTTACGCTTTCTAACTAACTATACCGTTATATGTTATTTTAAAGACAATTTCTCAAATTCAAGAGTGAATCAAATATAAATGAGACTTTTGGGAGAGGCATGTGAGCGTCTTCGCTAATTCTTGCCAGTACCCATCGTAACGATGTCCGAACAGGACGTTCCCTCGTCAAATGCGCAGCGTATTATTTAGTTTCATACCACGAAAGGTGTAAAACCAGCAGAAATCTTGAGGAGATTGACTGCACAGTTCAAGCAAGAGACGCTTTCACGAGCTAGAGTGTTTGCATGGCATAAACAGATTGCGGAGGGTCGTGAGAATGTTGAAAACGAGAACCATGATCGCCGACCCCACCAACGACAATATCGTCCGTGTAAAACAACTTCTGGAGGTTGACAGGCGCCTGAACACCAATGAAATTGTATCTGAGGTTGGTATATGTTATGGGAGCGCATTCTCCATAATTACAGAAGAGCTAGGTTTTCATAAGGTGTGAACAGAAATTGCATCGTCTATATGTCTATGAGCGGCTCTCACGCACGTTATCACCTGCGATGAAACGTGGGTGCACCACTATATCCCAGAGTCGAAACAAGCCAGCAAGGAGTGGAGACTGCAAGGGGAACCTGGGCTAGTGAAAGCCAAGTCACGGCTATTAGCAGGTAAGATTATTGCTACGGTTTTTTTTTAATCAGCGTGGGTTATTGTACTTCAATTTTTTGCATGGTTACAGGACAATTAATGCGGCCTATTACTGCGACATTTTAAGTTTGGTTAGAGTAGCAAACGACGTAACCTATCGATGAGAGAAGTGAAATTTCTTCATGAAAATGATCGTCCCCATACAGGCATCCTGACCAGAGAAAAATTTGAGCGATTGGGCTGAGAGACACTTGAACACCCTCCCTACAGCTCGGACCTCTCACGCTGCGATGAGGGCGTTGGCTGGAAATACGACAGACTTTTTTCTGCGAGGAGGGTATACCAAAATTTCCTATACACTGGGAAAAATGTGTTTCTAAATCAGGAGATTACATAGAAAAATAAGCTCTTATTCTTTTTCCTGTAAGGTCAAATAAAACAATTAAAATAAAAAAGTCTCGTTTATATTGGATTCATCCCCGTATATATGTATATTATATACACACATTTAAAAAACTTTAGTTTACAAGTTGAGTCTCGAAGTATATACGCCGAGCCGTTATCGCCGACCAACGAATCTACAGCAGTAGGTGGTGGTTCCAACTAGCGGATATTGTTTTAGTTCCAGGACTTTTACTCTAAAGGTCAATGCGTTTTTATGGGATATGTTTTATGCAGAAGCCTGATAATAAGTAAATCAACGAGAAATTAATTTTTTTTTTTCTTAAATACCGATACTCAACAACTTACAAAAAATTTCCGATTTGTTCATACTAATATCTAATTATATCATGAGAGTATAACAAACATTAAAAACTTCACTGTACCACAATAAAGTAAATCAAAACACATTTAAAGTGGTCTTCAAAAAACTGCGAAGAATTTTATTGAAGCCAGGTTGTAACACCTGTTTTTTTACTGAATCATTGATTTTCTAATGGTTATTAGACAAACGATTAACAAAACGATTTTTTTTAACTCATAACCATTAATCGGAGAAAATACAGATTTCTTAAAGAAAATTTGATTTTCAACTTTCAGCCAACAAACCGACAGTACCTCGGAACTTGTCTTTGAATTTTCTGCTTATATGCAGTAGCTTGAAAATTGCCTGTACAAGACTCTATATAAATAGGTCTCGAAAGATTAAAACTCTATTAACCTTCTATAAAAATAGATTCCTTTTAATATTTAGTTTTATTAATAAAATCTGAAAGATTGTATTAATTTTTCATAAGAATTTCTCATGTATACTACATTGTTTTTCAAACATTCATTAATTGATTGATTAAGGCCAGCGCTTCATCTTGTCTGATATAAGGTATAAGGTAGGGTAAATTGCAAAACCAATTTGTCCATACTTTTAGAAACAGATTTTTAGCCTCAATTAAAGCTGTTCAGATGGTTTATATCATGCTCCATCTTGCATATTTTTTTTTATTTTAAAGGTAGGGTGACGATATATCGCAAGCATGGAGGCCACAGCGGCCCATTGGGCTTTCCTGCTAGAAGCTCTATTACCAAAACCTTCCTGTCCGCCTAATGAAGCGCATCAGGTCTTGGTGAGAAAGGTTTTTCAACTCCTCTACGGACAGGAGGACAGAACCTAGAGTTAGATGAGCGTGAAGCGAGCTGTAGCCAGTCATGATGCCAACCACAATTATACATTGTTTCCATCCGAGCCCCATGAGAAAATCAGAGATATTCTTATTGGGTCCATCAAGAAACAGTTTTGTGCACCTCAGGTTCTCCCATCTCTGTTGATGGCTTTCTATTAACATCCGCTTTGATGAGAGACGCGATATTCGAAGTGGCAACACCTACGGTGGGTTCTGATCCGAGGATCAAAGGAATCAGAGCCAGCTAAAAGATCAAGCCTTTCATTCTCCATGATCCCCATGTGACCAGGAGCCCATTGAAGGGACACCTTGTTGTGAATACACAACTTATCCACGAGGACCTGCAGTCCCCCAGTAACTTAGATGTTATCCGAGGGCCAAGTAAATCAAATCATAGGGTCCAACGTTCAGAAGTTATACGGTGATCTATACAAACATACCCAAATATATTTAAGTCCCATTATCTCGGAAACCGTTAGAATTCCCTCACCCCCCTCCAATACAATTTTTTGCTCATCTGAGCAATACCTATCCGTAGCCCTCGGATATTACACCACTTATGGGACACCCTGTATATATATAATACATATACTACTGTAATACAATTAATAATATTACTACTGACTTTATACCATTTCAGACTTCACTTTACTTTATACGAAGAAAATATGGAATCTCTTAACAAGTCTAAAAAAAATAACTTTACCCAGAGATTTAGGTCACACCCAATTTAATCTAACAGCTCTGACTGTATGCAGTTCGATCTTTTCTTCCAATATCACCTTGCGATATTACGTCTTACTCAATGAATGGACTTATTTCTTTTTAAATTAATTTTTTTTTTCAAACTCCTAATGAAGTGAAAATTAACATCTTCAAGATTCTAATGATCTACACCGGGTTAGTGTTTTGTTTTCAGTTACCGTAAATCTTTGTTTATTTAAAGACATCTGTAATTAGACAGAAGCCTCTTCTATACAACCGGCAATAACATTTCAATTACTCCCGGTGATATTGTCTCGCCACCACCAAGCACTAGTGTTATCTGATCTGAACGCCTAGTGTGGTTGTGGCTACTTCGTTCAGAGATTTGCAAACTGAGTCTCCGCCTTCGCAATATTTACGACTTGTCCACAAATTTATTAATCTCCCATTAAACGATGGAACAACAAAGTTGTTGGGGCTATAATTGAACGACTGGGTGTTTAAAAAACGAACGAAAAATGCATACACGATGAACACTCTCGAAGCAGTTACACGAAATTTTCTTTGGGTGTCACATTGCAAGGTCCGTTCAAAATATTATTTATCCAAGAAATGACGTAAGCGTCTAAAAGTTGCTGCGAACAGTAATGAGACTTTCTGGAATTGTCTTTCGTTTGCAGCGGCATTAGTGAGAAACTTTTATATAAAGATGTAGACCTTCGAAAATCTTTCTCAAAAATAAAATGAGGTTACATTCCATATATATACGAAGGAACCGACTCTAAAATGGCAATCGATGTTTAGAACATCCGCTGACTCTTCTACGTATACTAATTGCAATTTAATTATCCCACTAATCCAGTTAGTGACAATTTTACTGAGCAATTGAGCAGTATCTCTAACATATAGATTTCATGTGTGGGTTTCAATTTGTAAAAATATATCATGCGCGGTCGGCTTGACTATTTGCGAAACTTTACCGCTCTAAATCAAGATTAATGACGGTCGCTGCCAATAAACCTTTGAATTACGTGATTAGTTTGAACTGACAATTAGGTATATACTCTCACCTACATTAAATATGCTCGCTGTTGAAGAGTCGAGACTTTTCAGTGATCCATTGCACACCCTTATAGTTAATGAAGTAAATAAAATTTACTTATTAAGCTCCGCTAAACAAATTATTAACCACACTTAAGTGTACTTATTCATACTATTAAGAGTCACACTTGTGAATGATGTGTTAATAGCTCGACTCTCTGCGCCGCTGCGTTTTGTTTTTGTGTGATGAAGTGAGTGTAAGTAATTTGCATAGATTGCGCACGTGAAAAGCGGCGCCTTTTTTTGAAGTTAAAATTGAATGGAAAGTAATTAAATAATAGACGTAGTCCATTGGAGGCTAATTAAGTGTAAGTATACGCATGCGGAATGAAAGAATCGATGCCAACGGAAAAAGTGCTTAAAATTCATATGACAAGCGAAAAAGAATGCACTAATTAACTAATAAAATTAGGAAGGAATCTTTTTAAGACAATTGAAGTAATAGTAAATATCATCATCATTATCATCTGTCTATTCTTCTAATCCCTACGCGGAAGTCTGGGTCATCAAACAATTACGCCCAGCAGCACTCAGTAAACATTAATAAGATGTATTACTGATGATTAGGTAGTACACGACTATAAGAAAAAAGGAGGTTAGTAGACCTAAACTAAGCTATTCCAATGAATCATGGTCCTTATCCTTGGGCCTGTACTCATTTGTAGAGGGTCATATACCATCTCACCATCTCTTCGTTAATTGTACTTCGTTAATGATCTCGGCTGTCAGAAATTCATTAACAGCGCCATTTTTAGATGTGCTTTATTTATTATTTTTATTTTTAATGTTTAACACACGTGAACCGCTCCAACTGAATAAATGGAAAAATAGACTAACAGCGGGTTTTTCACATAAGTGAACAAATTATTGGGGGTCATTTCTACATACCTATATCTTCATCTTGATAGTTCATAACACTGCTCACACCAGCTCAGCAAGCCCGACCTTGAGAACTTTTTCGAAAAACAAGAAATCTGCTAAACACCAATGTTAATTTATTTATACAATTTGCAACTTTTATAATTTTGTTGTATCTAGACACGCGACACAGAGATAACAATGCAAACTCTTCCTGACCATCAAATGACATCATTCGACATAGTAAGAATCATTCAGTAGATATGGATGATGATAGGTGATAACTGTAATTTCACGACAAAAGTGACGACAGGAGTTCCATAACGAATATTTGTTACTTTACAGAGAAGATGATGTATAATGTCAGCGATTTTATAACAAAATCAGAAAGCGTGGGATAAAGATTGATAACAATAGACTTTTTTATTTATTTCACTTGCAGCTCTTAGAAAAATATCATTGGATAAAATATTTCTATGGGTATAGGTTCAAGCCCAACTGTCGGCAGCAAATGTTTGAGGTTAATCAGATAGATTGGTTCAACTGTATAAAAATATTAGAAAAAGCGTAATACAGATTTCTTCAAGTTTATTCAACTGATTTCTAAAACTAAAACCAGTAATGGAAAACGTTTCCAAAACAAATATCATTTTATTTTTAATATGCTACTAATTTTAGTGATATAAAACAGGTTGTGCAAGAAGTTATACCCCGTTTGAAACCTAATTTATATATAGTTACCAGAACTAAAATCGGACAATTTTCTGTAAGGTTTGAAAAGATTTTGGCTTGTAAAATTAAAAGCTTCCAAGAAAGTTTTTAATCGCCCGCAGCTCAGAAACTAAATTTTACCTGTATAAGAAATCTTATCAGTTCATAGCGAATCATAATTTGATTTATAAAAAGTTTAATATATTTAAATTTGGAGCATCCTGTGTCCCGGAAGTGATGGTACAAACTGCAAGGGTTGAGAGTAGACTACACTTGCAATGGAAGAAGCAATATTGCAAAATATTGTTTTATGTTTTTGCGAAGATTCAGTACTTTAATCCATATGTTTGGCAATTAGTACAGACAAATTGTCCGAAATACACAAGCAATTAATTTGTGAAATAGTTGAAACTTGGCATCGACGTTTAAAATTTATGTATAGGTATATATTCCAAGAAACCAAGGAGTCCCAAACAACAAGCGGAGTTGCGATGTTTAAAAAACGTGGGGTTGACGTAAGTGGCAATTGAATCATATTAAATATTGTCCAAAAATAAGATTCACTCATCATATTGTAATAATTGTACGTAAGTATTAGTTTTTGACATTTTTTTCGTAATTAAACATTTTTATTTCCAATTTTACATCTGTTTTAATAATCCTTTTGCATAGCTGTGCATATATTCTCTAAAATAAAAAAAAATTATATTAATTGCATAAGTGAGGAATTTTAAGTAGATTGAAATATTATATTATATTGAATGCATACATGTTATATCTAAAGAAAATCGGAATAGGTAGCATTCGCCTCTTCTGGGTCGTAAAGATTTAAGAATTTGCTCCATGTATGCATTGAAGCATTGCGCTCCCTGACAATTTCGCAAATTTGCGAACATTTTAACCCTGTTTTTCTGCTTCCACACAGTGTTGCCATATTTTAATTCCTGCAAATGACAGTTGTTTTGGTAGCTATGCAGTTTTCCAGTTTTTTCCCCCAAGAATTAGAGTTATCCTTCAAATTTGACAGTTTTTTACAGTTTTGGTAGACAAAAAGTCATTCTTTATACCTACTTTCATAATAATTTTACAAAAACAGACCTATTATATAGCTTCTAAAGTTCAGATAATTAGTTCAAACGGCAACCCTGGAATGTAATTTCTTGCAGACTTCCATCTGTCATCTCATCTGAAAAACTGTTAATATCACTGACATATACCTAAAAAGAATGGACTAATAGTTCTTGCTTCAAAAATGGCACAAATTTTAAACAGGCTTTGAAAGCCCTTTATTTCGTACAATTCTGCACCGATTCATAATTTATTATTATTTGTCGATTAGAAACACTAAAGATGTTGAAAATGGTACTTATTCCATTAAATGAAAATTGTTTAGGAAGTTAAACATGCAGAAAAATTCATTTTTAATATTACTGAAAAATGTGCTCCTCTGCAGATTTGATGTCAAACATAATTTAGCTTGTAAGAGATAGACGTATAAAAGTAAAATAATTGTCTGAATTTTAATGTCAATTCCAATGCATTCCATTTAATACAGTCGTTCTGTATCCAAAATTGGGTACAGTTCAGCATACATTTTGAGCTTGAAAGGGACAACAGATTTTAGCCAAACTTTCTGCCATTTTTGACTACAGGAATTAGATAGGGTGGCTCAGTCCATGGAATGGCAACAAATCCACTGAACTAATGGTCAGGTGAAACGAAAATGATCAGGGAGCGTTTAGTTGGACCGTAACCTGCATTAATGTCTTTTAGTTTCTTTTTAATTCCTTTTAGACTTTTCAAAGCGTCCCTGATTCTTTGGTGCCTTAAATTTCTACTGTGGTGAAATTTAAAACTTTTCGTGTATCTTAAATTTACCATTTTGAATGTAATGGTTGGTTTGATTTATCGCAGAAAGGGAAACCACATCTGAGTGTGAAAGGGAAACATCGGCCTCTTTTGTGACAATTTGACAAGGAATTGGATTGGTTTCTTGCATTTATATATTGCATTAGTCATTATATTTCGGTTCAGATTCGGAGAAATTTCAGAAATTGATAAAATAAATATTGCACACTCCTCAGTTTCACTTACGGTAACGTGCTTTAATCTATAATATAACATATATTTAAAAAAACTTTTAAAATAAATAACTTTTATAAATAAAATGCATTAAAAAGTAAAAAATTATTTTTTTCTTTCTCGGTGATATACACAAAATACACAAAATAAGAAATGCTAGAACTCAGATTAAATCTTAAAAGTTTGGGCAACCATAACTATAATCACAATTAACTAACTGCAACTCATGCCCAAACTTTTAACATTTAATCTGAGTCTTAACATTTCTTATTTTGCAATTAAACTTTTCTTGTGTATATCATTGAAAAAAAAATATATATTTTTTACTTATTAGTGTATTTTACTTACAAAAATTTTTTAATATATTTTATTTCCTACTTTTTAGTCATAAATTCTCTCTCGACTCCCGAAACTCTACTCTCGAATCTCAACCCTCGACTCTCGGCTCTCGAATCTTGACCCTCGACTCTTGAATCTCGACTCTTGAATCTCAACTCTCGAAATACGACACTCGACCCTCGACTCTCAAATGTCGATTCTCGACTCTTAAATCTCGATTCTCCAATCACGAACTTCGACTCTCGAACCTCGACTCTTGAATATCGACTCTCGATTATCAGTTCTCGAATATCGAATCTCAAATGTCGACTCTCGAATCTTGACGCTCGATTCTCGAATATCGACACTCGAACCTCGACTCTATGTAACACTATGTAATGGTCGGGACGACGAATTCTTAAATATAACATATTTTTGTATGAGTATAGAAAGTTATGAAGACTTCGCAATTTTCTTAGATATTTGACGAATTTCAATTACATATGTATAACGGCATGATCGATATGATGTGTTTCTCATTTAAAAGATCAGTGATGACGAGTTCGTCCAATAATAATATGAAAATACTTCTTTTTGCACAGTGTAGAGATAAAATTCGTTAATCCAAATTGTTTGTATATGTTCTTCGCCGAGCAGAAGAAGAATATTCATTTAAACTTTGGGTCATTGGGTTTCTTAAATTCAATATGAACAAGACTTATAATTGGTCCAATTGTAAGACCAATAATATACGCTAGATGAAATTAAAAGTGGAATAAAGTGAAAAATCAAGGATATGTAAAGAGAAAAGTTGGTCACCACTTTTAAAAACAAGAAATAAGAAAATTGCCTGACTCCATCTTAGAAGACATAAGAAAATTTGATGTTTTACGTACTGTCTTCGGTTACAGTTACAAAAATGAAGTTACAACAAATTGCAGCCCAATATATTTTCTTTCTAATAATGTTTAAGAAAATAGCATGTAGAACAAATAGATGGAAATTGGTGTTTGAACGAAATCCAAGTTACTTTTATATGAAAAACTCCCGTAGTAAGTCAAACCAAGATGTGTGTAATATCGGCCACTGGTCCATTAAGCTCGGCTTCCAGTTATACTGGATGGCTTGTATATTCCAAGTGTTACGGAAGAATCTGATGTTTTGATTTTATTGCATTCACGTGAAACCCAATATTTTCAAATTTATGATTATCCGGATTTATAGATTATAGATTATTAACTGGAAATAACAGATTATAGGCCGTCAATAAAGTCCAAAATTTAACATTAATTATAAAAGTTTTCAAGCTTTGATGCAATGTTGAGTGAGGTAAAATAACAATAAATTTAATTTTGCAGCCATTACCGATGTCCAGAACATGAGCAAAATTGCAAAAATGGAAAAGTTTTTATAATTAAAAGCAATGCGCTTACTTTGATATTTTACACAATGTGTTAAATTTGCAACTTATTTCGCCCCCTCACAACATTTTTTTTTTTTTTTTTGTAAACTAACGCTTCTCTATTAGTTTCAAATAACAAACAAAAAATAAAGCGCTGCACACTGGCAGAATAAGCTAGAGCCCACACGCTTTAATTTTTATTGGTGAGAGGCATTCGGGAGTAGGAAAAATTCCGAAATTCCAAGCTTTAATCGGGAGGACTGGCAGCAATACCAATACTACTGAAAGTAAATTGATTCGGCTATTTTAAAATTGTGAAATTTCTGATCGGACTGCTGTACAGTTGTTTACCTGAGATTTGAGGTGATAATATAATAATTTAATTATCAATATGTGTTGTGAAGTTCTGATCAGTTAGTGTTTATATGTAAAACTGTAACTTAATTGAACATGCACACAAATAATTTCGGTAATCATATAAGGAACTACCGCGAAGCAACATTACTGCGCTAGTACATCTAAGCACAGGGGTTGGCCCTAAGGGTACATCCACACATAACAACCATTGGCAAAAATATTTACAAAACATTTGACAAACAATTTATGGGCAGTTGCCAAATGTTTGATAAATATTTGTCATATGTTTGTCAAATGTTTGTCAAACATTTGTCAGACATCAGATAGGATATTTGTGCGGAAAGCGTTCTCAAAATGTTCAGTTTTATTTTAATCATTTATTCTCCGAGTGAAGTAACGTGTATTGCAACAACTTTTGTCATATTTGCCTCAATGTTTGAGGAAAATTTTCAAAAAAGGAGATGGTGGAACAGAAAATTTTTAGACAGAAGATTACAAATGGCTATGATTTGTTGAATGATAAATTGCCAATCTTTCTCGTTTTCGAAATTTCACAAGAATCTAATAAATCTATTAATTTTATCATAAATATCTTGTTTCCCATTTATCATCAATCATTTAGACCTTATTATTATTGTGGATAGTGACCACAGCTGTTGAAAACTGACTGAAAGTATTGTATAAACTTTAACAAACATTTCATTTAGATTAAATTTGGAACTTTTTTAATCATTCATTAATGTTAAATTTGCGCTCACACCCATCAAATATACCACAAATGTTTTTTTTATGACGATACTACAGCTTAGGGGATACCCTATGATGCCGTGGCATAGCCTTGGCAGGCAAGGAAGAAGGGGTTCGAACTTGGAAATTATTGGGTTGAGTCAAGAAGGTGACGGTGTACATTGCGCTTGAATTTTTGCGGCGCATAGTTAAGGGGAAAACTGTCCTGCTTATCAAGGATGCACGGAATTTCACGGTACGGCCAAATTTGACTTCAGGGGTGATAGGATGAGCTCGGGTTATAGCTCGTGTGGTGCACATAGGAAGAATTCTACAAGGGATCAGGCTAGAGATTTCGTCAGAGCAATAGCAAATAGCAAAAGAGAGATAAACAACCGACACTATGCCGGTACTCTAGGGAATCAATAGTTGCTATTGATATGTCATCGCCAGTAAGCCGAAAGGACTTCTTTTGGACTTTGTCCAATACGGTCAATGCAGTACGTCCAATCCCTGTCCAAATATGAGAATTATATTCTAATCTAGGCGTGATACGAGACTTGTAGGTTTGAGTCAAGTCTGATGGAGTAAAATATTACTTGCTCTTTGCAAGAAGCACAGGCAATACCAAAAGTGTAATCAGACCAACTAAGATTATTGGATATTTCAATACCTAAGATGTTAAGAGATGGCGAGTTCGAGATATCTTCTCCATCAACGGAAATGGGTTGGTCGGGTGTTAGAGTACGTTTGAGAGATAACAGACAACATTGCGTTTTGGAAGCATTAAACAAGATCCGATTCGCTCTGCCCCAAGCGGGTATTACTGAAAGGTCATGGTTTAATGAACTGAACATGTGCAGTCGTTTGTCAACTATGGTACTACCATGGGAATCAGCTATAGAGTAGAACGAGTACACAAAATCAAGGGTGCTGTCGTCTGCAAAACTATGAATAATATTGAAAGTGAGAGCTAGCAGATCATTAATAAAAATGAGGAAGAGAGTAGGAGCGAGCAAAGAACTTTGTGGTACACCAGCATGAATTATAAAACGGTTCGAAGTAGTCCAGTCATTACGTCGGAAAAATCGGGTTAGAAATGAAAATGAACCGAGCAAAAAATAATAATTACAGGTGGTCATTTTTTTCACATGTTTTTCGTCGTTTTGATGTTCCTGGCTGTAGAAGTTCTTCCTCGGTAGACTCTTAGACTCTGCAACACTTTGAATTCTCGACAGCTTCGAGAAGCGATGTAAGGATCGTGTCATAATCCTATGGCGGCGCATTGATAAATGGAAGACAGATAACTTTTGAGCGTTCGTATTGCATATTGGCTGTTACACTCTCCATAAATCCATTCCATCCCGGAATTCCAACAGAGCAACTCCATTTTCCGTAAAGCCAAATTAAATCTAGTATTGTTGGTAAAATGTCGCTCGGAAGTTGACGAAGAGCTTCGACATCGGCAACAGTTATAGTCTGTAAGCCTGCCGATTTATGTTTATTGTAAGAGAGTACAGGAACCATGCCCAATTGTGCAACTTCTGAAGCTGATTTTATTTCGACAATACGCGGAATTTTTTTCTCACGCTGGATAGCTGTGTAGGGAGTCACGCAATGTATTCCTCCCATTGCATCAAACGTTCCATGACCGTCAAGGGTGTTTATGTTAAAATCCGCATTGTCAAATACAATTTGACTGAATGAATTTTTCAGAATTTCACTTTCAGCTCGATGAATGCATGAATTCTCGAAAATTGTTATTTCTCGATACGGTGCACTGAATCCCATTGCTGATAATATGTTGATGAGACTCTTTGAACCGAATTTCTTGTAAAGGAAAGTCCCGACACCTAACTGCAGCGGAGAGAAAAACGAACGAGGACGTACGGCTGTTATGTGTTAGTTAGTGAGTGTGTTAGTGAGCTATCGCTGTACATTTTTTTTCCATTGTTCCAATGCACCACGTTTATCTTTTGTTATCATTGTAGCAAGAAAAACTTGCAAAGATTCAGGAACAGCGGCTTCGACATCTTTCACGAATTCATCTGATGGGGGGTAATTGTTTTTATCGTAAATGACACCTCTAATGTCCTCACGGATTATCGCAGCAGCTTCGCGAATAACTCTTAATCTTTCTTCGTGATAATCCTATTTTTTTCTCCGTACCATTTCTCCGAGAGTATTTTGAAACCGGTATTTCGAAAGCACACCACGCAATCACGTCCTTGTTTTTCGATTATGAGAATGTCGTCTCCATACTTCTCTTGCAAATGTTTTTTAACCGTTCTGATGTGAGGAACGAAATCTCCAATTATTTGGTTCATCAACTCGCTAATACAAAATTGACATTCGTCGGAATTTTCTTTCAGAAAGGAGTAAATTGCCTCCATTGCCTCGTCTACTTTGTCCCCCGTATGTCGTCCTTTCTTATTCCCCTCCTCAGGTAGTGCATGATATACATGAGAAATACATGTTCGATGGTATCGAGCTCATACTGCGACGAGATCAGGTATACCATGAATACGCTCGATGATTGAAGTGGCAAATTCATCGTCACGTCCAGACAGGTATCCCATAACTTTTTCATTCATTGATATTTCTACCACTGAATGAATTTTTTTTCCGTCTATGCATTGATAATTTTGATTCGTTGCAAAATATTTGTCCACAAAATAAACATCGATTTTTAAAATCAAAAGTGAGAATGACCTGCAGTTGTTCTTCGGGTTCTGGTTCTTGCGATGGAGACTCGCTTCGTCGAGAAGCAATTGACGCTAGCCGTTGGTTTCCAAATTTTTTGTAGCACGAACTATGAACACTCACTGAGTTAATATTTTGTAACATCTGTTGATGCTCCACACGTCCTCTTTTCACGCTCGCCGCTAAGAGAGTCTGAACAGCTCTCTTTTTAGCCACATAAACATCGTCAATCAGAGGTTTTTTGCAAATGAAACAATCACCCATTTTCACACAAATTTTCAAACACGTACGCTCGCTTCAAAAGACTCGAGACAACTGACTGGAATGCTACGAATAAGGAGCAGATGTTCCGGCACGAACACGAGAAAAGGGTCTTTTATACCTGACCCATGCCCAAACTCTAACGGTCGCCGTATCTCGATAACGATGATCGATACGTGAAAAATGTATAGGACCTTAATTGTAGATCGTACAAAGAGCAACAAAAAAGTATTGCATAACAATTTTCGTATCTCAACGGGGAACCGAGTTATGATGAAAAAACCGAATTTAACCCTTTTTTCAAGATGGCGGAAAACGCACAAGGTTATTTTGGTCGACAATTTGAACTTAAGCTTTTCTAGCCGCCCCCCACGAAATATCCAAAATTTGGCTTTCTCGGTTCATTTTCATTTCCAAATGTATATAATGACTGGACTAAAGTAACTCCGTGCAATATAACTTGAATTGCATGGTGGGAGAGAAAACTTTCAATCCATTTTAAGAAAAGAGGGTCTAGACCTAATGCCTGAAGTTTGGCTAAAAGAACAGGATGCCAGACGATAATACTAACAAATACAATGCGAAGCTTCACCTTAATAGGTCTCATACTTTTTTACGTCATAGAACTTAGATAATGAAATCAAAACTAAGTTTGTCACTCTGTTTATAACACCTAGAAATAATGATAGTAGAGCAAGATGGATTGGACACCCAAGCATAATATTAAAATTTATTTTGATTTTTACATGTCCGTCTGTCTGTCCATCCTTACGGTAACTCGAGAGCGCGTGTACTTAGAGAGCTGAAATTTTGCATACGAGCTATAGAATGAAAAGTAAAATTAAGCTATGGGACAAATCGGGTAACCCCTTCGTAGGGTTGCCATACGAAAAGGGGAATTGTCATTTGAGGCTTGACGCCTCCAGACATGAGAAGTCTTAAACGATGCATTATGATACTCGGAACATTTTTTTTAACAATATTTATTTCTGTCTAGGGGTAGGTGGGGTGTCAAAATTTGATCTAATACATTTTGGAAAACCTAGTACAGAACCGAGTTCATTAGGTCCTGAGAAGATGTTTGAGTACCCACACTCCTTCTTTGTTATTCGAACTGAGATACTAAATTTTGCGTACCTTTGATCGGCTCTAACTAGGTAGGGTTATTTTCGGCGGAAAACAGGTTCCACTGTTCGCCTCAGCTCATTACCAGCTACAATTCGGAGAAGAAAATTTTCCTTTGCAGGGGATCTTCTGCGGGGGGATCTTCCAATACCGCATGTTGCATATCGAATTAAAAGTCTCGCTGAGTACTATCGGGTGGAGTTTTTGCCGCCGGAAAACCCATTTTCATGCTTTTGCGTCACATACACCCCAGCTACTACATTTCGCATAAATCTTTGCAGTTCTTTCTTCCACAGCAATACGTGCTCTGTTGTGAACATTTTTCTCATAGGAAATCATTTTCCAATTATTATCATAATGCATCATACATCTCTCATGTCTGGTGTCGGGCCTAAAGTTTTCTGAAAAGCGGGCATTTCCCTTTAGGATTTTTACGTACATATTTTGTGAAACCGACCAGTCCTAGACGTTTTTATTGTACTGAAGAGTTCTTCAGAATATGAAGACCTATGAAATTGGTCATAATCATTTTTACGCTTTGTTGAACCGTTCTAGAAATATATGCGAAAAACCACTTCAACAATTAAACTTGCACTGATGGGTGACCATACGAAATTACATACGAGCATTCATCTGGGGCATCATAAGAATTGGTCTTCGACCAATTCTAGCTATTTCACTTATTTAAAAATGTGTTGCAAACTTGATTTGCTATTTGCTAAAACGTAGTAAAAATGAGTTATTCTGTTATACCTTGTGGCCACAGTACCTATATATATTTTTCTGTCATTTGATCTCATTTCTCCTTCTCTAGGTAAAATAAATTCAACAAAAAAGTGTGGTACATCAAAAATCCATTTATACATATTTGTCAGTTGATATTGATACACTTAAAAGTAATCTATTCGTAAACTCAGTTTGTTCTATACAGAAATGGATGTGAAGGTGAATCATGCAGTATATAATCTAAGCCAATGCACGTTTACAAATAGGCTCGTAGTAATTACATGCGCAGTTACCAAAATTTATATTTTCATTTTTAATTTAATTGTAGGCACTCCAGAAGAAAGACTCAAGTCCCCCGCAATAATTTTTTTGAAAAGTGTTTAATTATTATAATCGCGATGTGGGTGGAAGATATTTCCAGCATCTTCTATAGCTGGATGACACATTCTGGGGCACATGATTACTGTCATATCACATTTTTTTTTTTTAATAAAAAAAAAGAACATTAAACCGGAATTAACTTTTATGAACTACAAAATGACATCCCATTTTTGGAAGAGCATTAAATATAAATGTGCAAAACTTTAGATGAGCACCGATATCACATCTTCTTCAATAACTGTGTTAAAGTAAAACATTACTAAAAAGGCTGCAAGCTTTCATTCCTTTACACACATTTTGGGTGCTTAGCACAAAAATTTAAATAAAATGAACGATCTACGATTTCTTTTCTTTTTTGTAGTAGATATAGCCACGGTTCAGTCGATTAAAATTATATGTAAGCTTTTTAATGTATCCAACTATAGCCAAATTTGAATGACAAAACAAGATTTCTTCTCCAGAAACGTATAATATTGATATACATATATATGTATGTACAAATTCTGGGCAAGGTAAAGTCAGAATAGGTATTATTTCCAGTTAAGACAATAAGATGATTTCAAGATTTGAAATGTAAAGTACACTTTTGGAGCAACAGACTTTATTGGGTACAGAAGTCGTACCATATTTGAAGGTGATTTGATTGTGTTTATTTTTATTTCGATTTCGATCAAGAAAAAAAAACATTTTAACTTGACAAACAAAATTAAAGGCACCCACTATAAGAATGCTTGTTATTATGATACTATGTTATTTGGTGATGGTGGAGTGCTCCATAGACATGGCCGTCTTTAGCCAAGCTGGGGCACTAGCCACTTTAGGATATGGGGGCCCCCTAACAGAAATTATTTTCTAAAATACTTTGGGTTATCAACAGGACTAATAACGTAAAGTATGTTAAGACCAATCGCGCACTGGAGACTTTTTGTCACGAAACTATTTTGTCACCACCGTCAATTCCATTAGGCTCTAATGTTAATGCGCGCATGAAGTAACGTGACAGTAATGTGACTTTTTGGTTCCTCCGTCTAGCAACTTTTCGGTGACGAAACTATCACCGGGCCTTCACGTTAATATGAATATGCATGCACTAGTAATATTTTTGTCGCTGCTTGAATGCCTTTGTTTTGGGAGACGTTGTAGAGCTAGGAAAAAACTTACGCATTTTTTTTTGTAATGTCTGCTGCAACGATAGTGTGAAAAGGGAAGATATAAATAATGAAACATTAATACAAAAAGTACAAATCAGACCGTCCCCTATACAACAAAAACAAAACTTTAAAGGAATACTCTGATAGCAATTTGAAGATAAAATGTGGGGAAAAATATCCATGAAAGTGTTTATAGGCCTTAGAGTTATAGCTAGTCTCACTTCGAGTTCAATTGACGATCACAGCATAATGGTATTTTATATATAAGTTATAGCAGATCTCAAGATCAGTAGTAAATCATCAAAGCTTTCAACACTCATACGGAAATATCCAAAGAATTTTTCAGAAGAGGATCGCAGTTCATCAAACATTAAGTGAAATTTTTCTTTAAGCACCCCTTCACTCCAAATTGGAAGAGCCCAATATCGTTAATATTTTCTATATCCTTATGACAAATACACATATCATAGCTACCTTCTCGAGATTTATCTTGATGAATGATGATATAAAACATGAGTGTTTTTGGTGACAGTTATTCACTCTATGCCTACTAAACTAGGCCACGGCAATAGGACAGCGACAGTGACCAAGAGGTTGTATGACAAAAAGTCTGAAGTGCGCGTTAGGCCTAACATCAACCAACAGTATAAAAATGCTCGCTAATTACAAAATAAATTGAGTTTGGCTACTGACAGTATACCATGAAAAAATGCCGGAAATTTAAAAAATACTGGGGCTGCAAACACGATCATACACGTTACTTTGTATGAAAATTGATTGCTATTTATAGAAGTTCAAATAAATCTAACGTTCTACTTTCAGTAGCTAAGCTTGATTGGAATAGGGTGTCCCACTGGTTGCAGAATTGGTCATTGGTTAGTGTACTATCACAGTAGCTAGGGGTCCCATGAATCACGGGACCATGGACCCATGCGTAAAGATGGCACTGTCCATAGAGAGCAACTCTGCTGAAAATTTTTATCCAAATACAGAGAAATGCCTATTAGGGTAGTACAGGAGCTCTTCGAGTAACGCCCAAGAAACAGAGATTATAATCCGTCTTCTGCTCATTGACATTCATAGAAAGTGTATAGCTCTAAACAGTGTAGGTACTGAGCAGTGCTGTCCTTTGGGAAATTTTAAAAGTATAGTATCATTTGCTGCAACTTTCGGAAAAACGGAGTACGTGACTAACCAAATTAAAACCGAGCATATTGAATTAAAATTTTATAATTTTTGTTAATGTAAATAATTTTTAAATTAAAATTTTATTCAAAGTTATTCGATTTATTATACATATTATACTCGGTGACGTGGAAAGCTCTGAGTGTGCCCTGTATAAAAATTTCTTAGAGCCCTTATTCGGAAAATAAAGAAAACCACTCGCATAAGCAAAATTTACTTAAAAATTACAAAAATAACAGTAACATATTAAAAAACTAAATCCTAACAAAATATTCTCGTGGTGAAATATGCGCTTTTCTTGCCTTTATTCGGCGACGTATTTTACTTTATCAACCATAGTTGAAGAATATTTTAGTTTCTCAAGTTCTTCTTTTTCTATGACATCTTCAAGAAGGCAGAAAAAGTTATTACGATTTACAACAAATCTCCTTTTTAACCGACTTAAAAAAGAGGAGGTTATCAATTCGACTGATTTTTTTTGAAATTTTTTTTTTCGGATGTTAACTGATATCTGCGATATTCTAAACCAATTCAGATAATTCTTTTTTATTTACCTTCAGGTCCGATTTGGTCCAGAGCTGTAAAATTTAAGTACCATTACCATTATCATTACCAATACCAAGTATTTAAGAATTGATAATTCCCAGTATTAATACTCCTCCATTGGATTTAAAATTTTACAGTCCCATTCCCGGAATTGCAAATAATACTTTAAAATACTGGAAAGTAATTGAGTTTGCGGTTCCATTACAAAAATACTTAGAAATATCCAAAAAGTATTGAAAAAGTATTTGGGCATTACTATATAATTCCTTTCAATACTTTTCAAATACTTTCAATTACTTTTAATCTCTTCAGTAATAAACATGATATTTTACTATTTGGTGTACCATTTCTACTAAAATAAGATGCACTTAACTAAGTTTAACTATTGTTTTTTATGGAATTCCAAATTGAAATATGAAAACATAGCAAATAATAAATATTTGCCTAGAGTGTGACTCTGTATTTTTAACCTGTTGGCCTACGATTTTTTTTTAAAGCAAAAGTACTTGTCTACACTACTTAATTTTATTGCACCTCGAAAACAGGAAAATGTTTTTTTACAATAAAATTAAAAAGGCAATTAATTGATCTAGTTCATTTCATAATTAAGAACAATATCATGTTTAGTACTGAAGTTTTTGAAGTAATTAAAAGTAATTGAAAGGAATTATAATGCCCAAATACTTTTTAAATACTTTTGAATATTTCTAAGTATTTTTGTAATGGAGCCGCGAATTCAATTACTTTCCGCAATTTTAAAGTATTATTTGCAATTCCGGGAATGGGACTGTAAAAGTTTAATTCCAATTTAGAAGTATTAGTACTGGGAATTATCAATTTTTAAATACTTGGTAATGGTAATTAACAGGTATTAGATCCATTTCACAGCTCTGATTTGGGCCAGATCTGATGAAGACCTTCAGACATGGAGAATACAACTTGACAACGAAGAACAGCCAATAAATCGCGAGTGAAGCGTTATAGATATAATATTGTGTTATAAACAGCACAATGAACATGCGAATACATTAACCATTTAACCACACTTTTCTGCAAGTAAATGACAAATTTTGCACAATAAAATAATCTTAGTTGGCAATACTATTATTGTACTCTGCCCGCTACTTATTTTTCCCATTATTACGACCATCCTGTAATCAATGTTTATTTGGCAATAAAAAAGAATTACTGTGGCACGTTTTTGTACCTAAATCAAGTCGTATAGAGTATTCTATGTTGGTCGTATGAAAAAAATGCTGATAGAACGCAACTGATTGAACACTTACGCATCATATTAAAAATTATTTGGATTTTCGCAGTTCCGTCTGTCCGTTCGTCAGTCTGTCTGTCACCAAACGAGTGAACCGTATGTGACCATGGATCTTATAATAGATGTAGACAACCATAAAGGAATTTTTGATTTAAGACCCCAAGTTCTGCGAAAAAGCCTACGGCATCTCCATGTTGCCACAGTGGCTTTCTCTGGTACTCTTTTAAAGTGTGCTTTCCAGATTAGTGTGCTATCTAGGGTAATGCCTAGATACTTGATCTTCTTCGAAAATTCCACTACTTCTCTCTCAAGAGATGGTGCTTGTAAGTAAAGCTTCGTTTTGCTCGTAAATGGAATGATTACTGTTTTGTCAGGGTTGGCACAAAGTACCATTGTTTGGTACCAGTCTGTCTGGAACTATGTTTAGGGCATTCTGCATTAGATCAAAGATTACCCGATCATATTTTGCCCTAATTGTTATGAACAGGTCATCTGCATAATGCTGATTATCACAGCCGGAGTTGCTTAGCTGCTGTAGGAGATCTTCGACTACCAGTGACCATAGTAAAGGGGACAAAACCCAACCTTGGGAACATCCTTTGGCGGCCACTATTGTAATCGAGTCTTCTTCCTAGTTGGCTGTGTTTACCAAAGAGGTTTCGATTCCCGATTCTCAATAGCTTCAAATGAGGTGTTGCCAAATGCTCCTTCGATCTCCAAAAATGCGCATAGGGCTGCCCCTTTATCCTTCACCGGCTTTTCTAGTGCTAAAACAAGACTATGTATGGTAGACTTCCCTGCTTGGTGAGTATTTCCGTGCGGGTGCAGCGGTGTAAATGCTCGAGTACGCCGCTCCTATTGCAGTTGTCTAACACTTTCTTCATTATTTAAGCAAAAATGAAGTTAGGCTAATACGACGGTAGGATTTGGGTTGTGCAGATGACTACCACCATCCCTTTGGTATAAATTCTACCTTAAAATTTCTTCACATCCTTGGTATATACCCTAGAGTATAGCTTGCCCTGAAGGTCTTGTTAAGGTTTGGCAGTAATTCTTCTAATCCTTAGTGAAGTAGGCCTGGAAAGATGTCATCAGCTCCAGGCGATTTGAATGGCTTGAAGGAGCTGACGACTCATTTAATTTTCCTTCGTTTCGTTACGAACGAGTCTGTTTTTTTTTAAATTTTTTAAAAAAAAATTTTAATAAAAAAAAAATCTATTTTTCTCAATCTATTTCATTTTTTCATTTCTTTTCTTCATTCTATTTTTCATTTGTTTTTCAAGTCACTCAATTTCGCTATTTGGGGCCTGTTGCTGAGTCGAACCAAGACTTGAAACTTGCCACCAAAAATATAATGGGTTGTGTGATAGAATAACAAATTAAAATTTTTTTTAGCTTTTGCTATATACCGGAGAATCTAAAAAAAATCCTTCTTGAACAAATATCTCTGTCCAAGGTATATCATGTCCGTTTAGATTCAAGTTGTTTGCAGGAAGATTTGTGCTTTTACGTTTCCTGGTAAAGATCATCGCTTGCGTTTTAATAGGGTTTATTTTTATTTTCCATTTGTAAAAATAGCGACAAATAGTATCTAAAACAATCTGAAGATTGCTGGTTATTACTGTTGGTATAGCAGATGATGAATATATCCTCGTATCATCATTTAAGGCTGGAACCGTAAAAATTGTGTATAGGAATGGACCAAGCACGGATCCTTGTGGTAATCCAGCGGGCACTAGTTTGGCGACATAGGAAGAACTTTGTACACCAACTGTAAATGTTCTATCTCTCACAAAGCTATTTACAAGTGCTATTAAATTGGAAGGAAAACCGAATGTAATCAATTTGTAAATATGAGTGCGTCATGCCACGCCGTAACAAATGCAGCTTGAATGTCTAGCAGATTCCTGGTGGCTAAATTTATTTTTAATATGTCTCGTAATTCTAACAAGCGGATGTGTGATGCTATGATTATTCCTGAAACCGAATTGCTCCTTTGGTAGAATATCATTTTCATCCAGGTAGTTTGCTAATTGGATCTTAATCAGCTTTTCAAATATTTTACCGAATATTAGTAGAAGGCTGATTGGGCGATAAGATTTAATATCATCCGCTTGTTTTTTTAGGTTTTGGGACTACAATTACCTTAGCTTTTTTTCCATTGAGAAGGAAAATATTTTACTTTGAAACAAAAATTTAAAGATCAATGTAAGAAAGACTAATGCAACCTTCGGTAGGGCCTTGATACAATTTATTTTAATGTTATCAACCCCGCTTGCTTTTCTGGGTCGAAGCTTTTTGATTAGTTCCTTTACCATACTAAGTTCTACGTGGATTTTGATCCGAAGATGTTGCATTCATATCAAATTCGATAATCGTTTGCTGGACTAATATTTTTGTATTACTATCACTTAAGTCAAGTGCTATACGGTGGTTATTTGAAAAACAATTTGCTAACACTTCAGCCTTTTCCAAATTAGTAATAATTTTGTTGCCTTGATTTATAAGGGTAGGCATGCCTCTGTTTTTGGTTTTAATAAATTTTATTATATTACAGAAAGACCTATCAGTTTAGGTTAAACTTGCCAATTTGTTATACCAACTTGTATTTCTAAAATTTGATATTTCGCGTTTTATAGTATTTTTAATTCCTTAACCTCGTTAGCGTAGGCATTTGTTCGGTATCTCTTCAATTTTTGCCTAGCTGTATTTCTTAGGCGGATTAGACTTAGTACATAAGTTGGATATCAATTCATGGATCTGAAAATAATAAAAAATCCTTGCATCACAGGTAAACACACGGCGTTATTACTTTCTGACTTCTTTAAAGGGTTTGACATTTTACTGGGGATAACACTTAGAATATAGAGACAACAGGAAGTGTTGATACCTGTAAAATTCGTGTGCAAAAGTTTGGCTTTTTTCAAGGTATGATGAAGTTGGTAGGAAGAAAGAGACAAATGTATTTTCAGCTGTCAAACTGTCTAATTTGAAATAATTTGAACCTTATTTGAAAATTGTGATAAAAGTGAAAGATATTTTATTTCTTCAAGTTTATGACAGCTGAGAAACTTCCTGGGTATCTTGGCGTAGTGCCAGCGAATAAGAACATTTTCGGTTGGAGCAAACGCAATATTTTCAACCATATACCTTGGTGCCCGCTCTCTATATTGATTCTACTACACGACTGTACTGAGCTTTCACTACAGCGGCAACAGATACTTACCCAACCAGAATTTGACTACGCTAAATTTGGCTTTTCACACTTCCTGTATTCTCTATATTCTAAGGGATTACACGAGTCAGTACAACTGACACTGACACAGCCTGATGTAAACTACACTGACATATAAAATGGACTGCTGATACTACTGAAATTGCTTACAGTATTTGACATTATTATGGGATCACTTTTTTCTATAGTTGTCTCTTTTTGGTTTAACTACTTTATTCCGCTGAACTTCAAATAATTAGTTCTATACAAAATCCACCATAGTCCAGTTTCAGTTCAGTGGACTTTCCAAATGAATACCTATATGTAGAGAATAGAAATAGATGACAATATAATATTTGTAATACTTTTTCTGTCCCCCATACCTACTTTCAGGCATTACTAATTTTCTCTCTTTTGAGTGGGAAATGAACAGAGTTTAATATACATTTAGTTCAGTCAGTAGGGGTTTTCGCCCTACAAATGGTGGGGTAGTTTTGAATTTTATATATGTTAGTTAGTTGCGGGCCGCGATGAAACATCCAAGTTTTCACCCTTGGGGAGGCGCTCGCGCGGTCTGCTATCTTGGATTAAAGGTACCAAAAATTGTTTTTTTTTCAAAATAATTCCTCAACGGTTGATCCTACGACAAAAATGTAGAAATATAAATTTGAAGAAGAGTAGATTCCTCCTGCTCGAGCAGCCCTGTACTGGAGTTTGATCTATAATCTAAGAATTTCGGATTTTCTTACCTTTTTATTGACTTTGACTTCTTTTTTTTTACAAAGAGGTGCTTAAAGTAGTTCCTTTTTACAGAAATTGTAAAGTGTCCACTCTTCTCTTTAATTTGACTTATTATAGTATGTGCTCACTGTAACAGTTAAACAGTTACTAGCTCATAACCAATTGAGGTCAAACCGAAATCAGACTATATTTTTTTTAAATGAATTGTTTTCAGTCACTAAGAGAATAAATTATCTTTTGTTTAGATCATCATAATTCGTGTGGAAAGAGGAGTACGGGGTATAACATGCCAATTTTGACATGCTGAGATAATATAATTATAATGTATGTAATATAAAATTCAAAATCAAATTTACATTTATAAATGAAATGATTGCCTTATCGACTTTAACAATCAACAATTAAAATGATGGCGGAAGATTTCCGTTCCAATTCTTTCACAGCTGCCAAGGAGTTATGGGACACTGAGGTTTTCCGATTGGAGACACGTTATTAAAAGGAAAGTCATGTGCGATAGAGTGAAAATATTTCAGAAAAATTAAAGAGCCAAGTTTGGTTTAAGTTATGTAATGCACAAATTTATATAGTGACAAATGTAATTTAAAAGTGTTAAAAAAAATTTAAAAAACAAACCCTACGGGTAAGAAAACTTTTGTAATTGCTCTAAATTGCTCTAATTATAAAAAAAACTAGGGCTAAAAAGTGGAGGCCTAAACATACATTGATCATCGCACAAAAAAAAGGGTATTTCGAAAGTGGAATTTAACAAGCATGTGGACGATCCCGTCCATGGACATATTAAGTTGCCTACATTATTCAAGAAGAATAGGAAATCCAATGGGCCAAAGCTAAGTCTTACATAATGCACATTTAAAGATAAGAAATATGTGATTTCGCTAGATACATATTTTCATGTCATATATGTATTTTCATGTCATATATAGTCACCTAGTTAAAATATATATTAATTTGTTAAAAAATGCATGCATATGTAGGACTCCGGAGGTATTTAAAGCAGTTTTTTAGAATATTTTTTTAAGCACATCATAACAATAGCAAATTATATGGGCTCAAAAAAAACATTGTAGTGCGTTTGTTAAATCCCAAAACCCGGCGGTGCCGGCGGTCAGTCAAAAAATTATTTAATAATGGAAAAAGCTGTAGGCTAAGCTATTATATGGTGCATGAACCGAATACAAAAAAAATATCTGAATAAAAAACGTATACATTTCACATATATTTATATAAACTCGACGGCCAAACGGCCATCGAGAGAGCTTAGTGAATCCAATAATTGATTTTAGACAAGCAGTGCTACTACAAGATAAATAAAAAAAACATTGTTACAGGGGCTAGTCGAGCAGTCGTTGGAAAGGCTACGAAGTTCTGCATACAATGAGCTCTGTAAGTGTACGAGTGTACGATCACTGTGCTTTTTAAAATACAGGGTATTTTGTGAAAGACTAGATTTCTTAATCACCCTGTAATTCCGAAATGATTGAGATGCCACTTACTTCCCTTGCCACACAATGACTACATGACTACTATCAGCTCCTGTCCTATGTGCCACCATGGACGAAATGCCCTGCATAAGGGGTACTATACAAATACATTTTTTTGGAAGAATGTTCACGTTTCCACCGCTGTAACTCGTTACCCATCAGACCTACAAAGAAATGTAGGGATTTTTTATATTTCTATATTTTTGTCGTAGGATCAACCGTTGAGGAATTATTTTGAAAAAACTCAATTTTTGGTAGGTACCTTTAATTCAAAATGGCGGACAGCTGCGCCCCCGCCCAAACTTGGAAATAATAAAAATCACAGATACCTCACCTTTTTGTAGGGCAAAAGACTTATTTAGTCCCTATTGACTGGACTAATTGTAATCTTTATTTTTTTAGAGATAAATGATGGAATAATAACTGACTAGTCAGGTGATCGAACGCAAAGCGTTTTTGGTCAGTAAAATTGACTCATAAAATCAGTACTGTCCGTCACCTCTACGCTCCTGTATTCGCCGAGTGAGAACATTAATTTGTTCGGTAACAATTTACCTTGATTCCATTCGCTGACTAGACTGACTAGAAATAATTTATATTTCAAAATAATTTCATCTGGATTTTATATACATATTGTATTTATGTAGTAAAAACTTGAAAGCCATTTCAAAAATTAAAGTTCCTTTGAAAAGGCGAAGGGTTCTCCTTTTCATGCCAATGATAAGCTTATGCACCCAATGGTTTTTAAAATACAAAATAATTTGTAAACTTTCTTTTTAGTGTAATGAATATAGTTATCTGGCGAGATCAAGTTAAGAACTACGACGATACAATTACGGACCTCATATGTGTGTGTTTTGTTCGTTCCATGTTATTCTGTGAATCTGTACAAATCTTTCCAACTCTATCGACATTTTGACTAGGATTTGACGTTTGTGTAATACATAGTAATACCAATTTATTGCAAGAGTTATGCAATTGCACACTTCCATTTTTAATAAGTCCCTACTTTATTAAAAGTACCTAAAAGTATTCAAAATGGTATGGTAGTATAAATTACACATTTAAATCATAATATACTGCATAGACACATAAGTATAGGATCTCCAGATAAACGACATAAGACAACTATCTAAAAATTATCATGTTGTATCAAAAGTGGACGACCTAGTGAAGAAATCAAGAAATTGAGGATGGTGATCTCACAAGACGAAAATTACCTTTTTTTTCACCAACTTCGTCCACTTTATTGTCTTGAAACGCACCATAGATTTGATGATAAAGTAAAAAAACGTAAACCAGACTAAATGGGGTTAATGTTGTGAGTTGAAATTTCAGAAAATCCTTATTTGGTCAGTGCGGTTCCTCCAAAGAAGAAAAGTCGCTATATCTCAGAGGATTTATTATCAACAACTTTTTCGGTGTGATTCCCTTTAATACAAGACTTGTTCTGCATGGACATCCAGTGAGAGTTATATCAATAAGTCAAATTCAGTTAATTCAAGAATAATTATTATATATGTACGTGTGGCAGTGTGGGCCTCCTTGATCCAGAAATGGGTACATCTTCAGCTTTTCACAGCTAGCCTACATTCATCTTTGTGCACATATTACCAAGTGCAGCAAAACTGCATGTTCACCTCGGCAGCCTTAGCATATATGAGGGTATATGCTCCCGCTCCACAATTGTCGTTTTCCATGTATGACATAACAAGGAGCCCAAAAGTTTATTCTAATTTCGTGAAATTCTCCTCAGCTCAGCAACAATCGCTCGGCTGTTGTTCAATTCAGTTGATACGAAAAAGAGAATCGACTTGTTGCTTGGAAGTTTCCAAATTAGCTCGACTAGTTGCCATTTATGAACCAAATTCAAGATTTTTTTTTTTTTTTTGTCCAGACACGGGATGTGGATTCGCATCTTTAATAATTACTAAATCTAGAAATGGATATCAAAGCAATTGCAATTTGCTATTTTATGTGAAAATTCCAATTAAAACGCATATAAGCATTACCACAATAAATTAAATGGGGATTCTGAGTACATCATTAATTAATGATGAGTATTTTTCCGACATTTATGGCCAAATTTCTATACAATATTGGAAATAGAATTATATAAGATATAAAATTGCTTTTCAATGAAAAATAAATCAAGAAACTGCGAAGAAATAGAAACTGATCTTTATTATAGTCATTTACAATAACGAGCTGGCCAGATAGACCAGACATTATACAAGGTGCTCTTCACACTGAAATGAATTCTAAATTCGAATTTGTACAGCGATTTTAACCCGTAAAAATTGTGTTGTAATAACTGCAGAGTAGCATATTCGTTTATGAATATGGCCCAGCCGGGAAATGTTACCATCAATTTCTATCGCAGCTCTGCAGTACAAATCCTATCCATTACATTCTCATCACCAGGGCCGCACGGGGGGACGGGTGATCAGACGATAGCCCGATGAGCCGGTGGTCTCCGGGTTAATCACAACCACAATACGTATTTACCATATGTTACTTTGGACTTCGCTGCGGCTGCTATGAACTGCGGTGAGCTATGAGTTAAAATGACTCAGAAATGTACCAAATAACAAGGCGCAAAGCCAACGTAGCTTGTAGGTGTTGCCAACCTAGCATTATATATTGCAAATCTCGTGGCTTCAAAAGTATTCAATTCTTTTTAATGCATTCGGGATTATTTTTGACATGATATGTGCAAGAATCATTTTGATACCCTAGATGAAATCTATAGGGTATACTAAGTTTGTCATTCCGTTTGTAATACCTCGAAATAATGATAGTAGAGCAAAATCTATTGGACACCCACGCATAATATTAAAAGTTATTTTGATTTTTGCATGTCATACGTCTGTGCGCACGATAACTCGAGAACGCGTATACTTAGAGAGCTGAAATTTTATACGCGGAATTTAAAAAAAAAAGTTTGAAAATGAGACAGATCGGGCAACTCCTTCGTGGGGTTGCCATAACAAAAATTTTGTTTTCCACCTTATATTTGGACATTGCCCGAGAACGCTTCTCTCTACTTCTTATTTAGAAAAATGCATATTTAGGGTCCGTACAACAAAAGAAAAAACGGATCGCAACGAGGTTTTTTTCGAAAACAGCGCGACGTAGAAATCTGAAATTTGGCAGAATGTTAGATCTTCATTACGTGGACATATATCGACAGGCAAAAATTATAAAAAACTTTTTTAAATTTTTAATAGTGGTGGGTTGGGCCACCTAAAAATATTTCGTTTTGTATCTTTAGTATCTTCAAGCGATACCCCAGTTTGAAAAGGATTCGAAAAGGAATTTCAAAATTTTTGGTGAATTAATTACTTACATATATAAGTATATAACCCAAAATATGTCGGAAAAATACCGCCCGCTGATCTTTTGGGTTGATAAAGCTAAGATTTTAATATTATTAGGGTTAGTAGGCATTGAGTTGTGCAGGGTATGTGGTCTGCGACCCGAGGGCTAGACGAAAATAGCTTAAAAAGCGCATTCCCAAAAGATAATTGCCTACATTCTGGTATATATTGAACTGTTTTGCTGGATATGTATGCTTTAGAAAAGGTGCAAACCCCAGCCCCCCCCCCATATAATATTTTTAGCTTTCGCTTGTGTAGGTATGACCTATCCATAGTCTTCGGGTCTTACAATTAGCAAAAATTCTTTTTTGAAGACCCAAGGGGTTGGTTAGAGGCCATTTAACCTGGGCCAGTTCGAAGACACAGTCCGGACCTGCTCATCACCACCACTGCTATTAAAAGGTAACATAGCCGATTTCAGATCTATTATATGGAAAATATTGGAAAATTTATCAAACCAATAGAGAATTTATCTGAGCCGAAGTACCTCAAAACAAATTACATATATTATACTAGGGGCAACCCGTCGGCGTTGCCCGGCGATAATATAGATACCTGGGTCGGGTGGGATGGGGTGGTTAGATATAAACAATATTTAAGCTCTTATCTGACTAGATCGCGCAATTCCGTACTTGAGTTTCACTCTGTATGTGTGTGTGTGTGTGTGTGTGTGTGTGTGTGTGTGTGTGTGTGTGTGTGTGTGTGTGTGTGTGTGTGTGTGTGTGTGTGTGTGTGTGTGTGTATGTGTGTGTGTGTGTGTGTGTGTGTGTGTGTGTGTGTGTGTGTGTGTGTGTGTGTGTGTGTGTGAGTGTGTGTGTGTGTGTGTGTGCGTGTGTGTGTGTGTGTGTGTATGTCTGTGTGTGTGTGTGTGTGTTTGTGTGTGTGTGTTTGTGTGTGTGTGTGTGTGTGTGTGTGTGTGTGTGTGTGTGTGTGTGTGTGTGTGTGTGTGTGTGTGTGTGTGTGTGTGTGTGTGTGTGTGTGTGTGTGTGTGTGTGTGTGTGTGTGTGTGTGTGTGTGTGTGTGTGTGTGTGTGTGTGTGTGCATACATTCATATGCGTGGCAGAGTGTAGCTTCTACGTCGACGCGTTCTTATGCAGTGACCAAATATATAGTAAAACACAAAATTTTGGTATGACAAACCTACGAAGGAGTTGCCCATTTGATCCCATTTTTGAACTGTATTTGCAATTTTGATGCAAACGCCCTGTACAAATTATGAGCTCTCCACCTCAAAGGCTTCTCAGGCAGCTACCAAGTATATAGTGAAAATCTTTGGTCCATTTTTGAACTTGTATTTGCAATTTTCATGAAAACGCCGTGTACAAAATTTGAGCTCTCCACGTGTACGTGTTCTCGGACAGTTTCCAAATATATAGTGAAAAAACAAAGTTTTGTATGGCAACATCAAGAAGAGCTTGCCCGATTCAGACTATTAATGTAATTTTATTTACTATTGCTATGAAAACACCAAGTACCAAAATGCAGTCCCAAAATATATAGTTAAAAGCGAAGTTTTTGTATGACAACCCTACGAAGGAGTTCCCCGATTTGTCTCATTTTTAAACTTCAATTAAAATTTTTTTTAAAAACGACATGTACAAAATTTTAGCTCTCCATGTATACGCGTTCTCAGGCAGTTTCCAAATATATAGTGAAAAACAAGAATTTTGTATGGCAACACCAAGAAGAGGTTATTCGATTTAGCCCATTTTTAAATTTTATTTACTACTGCTATGAAAACATCACGTACAAAATTTCAGCTCTCTACGTGTACTCGTTGTCAGGCAGTGATCAAATACATATACACTAAAAAACGAAATATTTGTATGGCAACCCTACCAAGGAGTTGCCCGATTTAAACAATTTTTGAACTTATAGTTGCAATTTTTATGAAAAGGCTGTGTATAAAATTTGAGCTTACCAGACCGAAGCATTCTCAGACAGTTTTCTAAACCTCGACAACAGTGCCATCTATCGTATGCAAAACTGGAATCAACCAAATACATTCACAAAATTTCATTGAAATCGGTTGGGCAATTTTGGAGATCAGCGTGTACGAACACAGTGACACGAGATTTTTATATATTAAGATATACAAATTTGCTATATTCAGTGTGTGCTTACATCAATACCTTGAGTGAGTCAAACGATTGACTCACGTTACTCTAATGATATCAAAACAGCATATTTCAATTAAATTGTATGAGACATAATGTCGTAACTGTTACTAATTACTAATTAAGATATCGACATACATACATACATACTAGAAGAATTACTTCCATTAGCTTTAACTACATTGATCAGGATTCTCTATCATTTACATAATTCTCCTAACATCCCACAAGACAAGACAAAAAACTGTAACTCGCATCATGTGTTGCTATCAAAATTGTTCTTCATAGAGCAGCGCACTGACAGTGATTTCATATTGAAATAAAACAGGTGGAATTTTGATCTTACTGAGATTTTACTCAAGTTCTATATCCGCTCCTTTACTATGCTGGACTACTTGTTCTGGTGAGATTTTTATTTACGGTTTTCTTGTCATGGTGTCGGTCACCAATATAATCCAAATTGTTCTAAGGATTCATCAATCCTTATTTTATCTCGCACAAGTTTTTTCAAGTGCATTCATAATGACATTTTTTTTTCATCGTCAAGTGGGGTCTATGTCCTCGAATGATCCTTTAGATATACAAAAGTCTCATATAACCCATCTATACCTTATTGTGTGGGAATCTATGGATCTATCAATAATCGCAAGATATTGAGCTAGATATCTCGAATGTTTCTATATGGCATATTATTTAGATCACCATTCGTTAAGATTATCCTCATAAGCCAGTAAAAATTCACATGAAGGAGAAGACACTACAGCTCTTCTAGGATTGATTTTGGATATTTAACCCTTTACACAGACAAATTCAAATCCGAAGATAACCGTGAAGCGAGTGTCTTCTATAAAAATCTTGGTGTGGAGATGAACACACGTGTTGTAAACCACGTTACGGTCTTAAGACATTTGCACATCAAAATACGAAAACTTTTTTCCGAATAAATAGCATTGACAGTTAATTTTCATAAAACTTGTATGATGTGGGCTCATACGAAAAAGCGTGTTTTAATGTTATCCCTTAAGTGATGGTCCCTATCATATTATTATAAAACAAAAACCTTTAGAAAAATAGTTATTCGGTTTTGTTTTTGAAGTGCAAGTCCGTTTGCACCTGTAAATTTGTAAGGAAGAATGTAAAATAACCTCGAACTACGTCTCCCCATTCATTGAAGTATTTGTTTTTAGGTGCCAGGGGTCGGTTCTGTAACAAAGATAATTGGGGAGTTTGGGAGATCAAAACTTTCGTTTTGCCCTATTAAAACTCCCTATTTCTCCAATCGCAATTCTCTAACATACTTGGGGAGTTAGGGAAAACGTGACAAGTGTGAAAATGCAAATCACCAGGGACGATAAAGGGTATCAGTTTTTGTTCTATAAGGTTGATCTTATTACATATTATTATATAATTACAAATAAATAATAATATATAAATGATTTATATATATACATATATATATATTATATTTATTTATATAGAAATATATATATATATAATAAATAACCCTAGGGGAAATCCGTATATCCTTCTGTTTATAACACATAGAAATATTGCTGCTAGAGCAATATTATTAAATAATATAAAAAGTGATTTTGATATTTGTATGTCCGTTTGTCCGTCTGCACGATAACTCGAGGGTCCGTGTACTTTGAGAGCTGACATTTTGCACACGGGCTTTTAAAAATAAAGTAAATTTAAGGTCAAAAGTGAGAAAAATCTTGAATTCCGTCATCTGGCGGGTTGCCATTTAAAAATTTCGTTTTTCACTATATATTTGGACACTGCCTGAGACTGCGTCAATGTAGAGAGAAGAAATTTGGTACATGGTGTTTTTATAGCAATAATAAATAAAATTTCCAAAATGGACTAAATCAGGTAACATCTTTTGGTGTTGCCATATAAAAATTTATGTTTTTTACGTATACTTTTTGCTATAACCGGAGAATCCCAAAAAATTCTTTCTTGAACAAAAGTTTAACCCGGTAAAAAGTCCAAAAGAGTACTCTTTTTATTTACTGTAAAAACGATCAGTCTTAGATGTTTTTATTGTACTGAAAAGTTCTTCACAATACAAAATCCTATAATATTGGTTATAATCATTCTTTCTGTCCGACGAACTGCTCCAGAAGCGAAAAAGCAAATCACAAATCAATCTTGCAGGATGGGTGACATTCATCTAGTCTACGGTATAATAAAAATTGTCTTAGACCAATTTTAGCTCTTTTACTTGTTTTTATATTCGAGTTGTATGTGTCTATTATCACTTAACGTCAAGATAAAATGAATTTTGTTTTTTTATAAGGGTAGTTTTTGAGGGATGTAGGAGGGTAACTTTTTCGAATATTTGCGGTATAACGGAAGAATGGAGAGAAACAGAGGAATGTACATATGTGGTATAAAAAAAATGTGAGCTCGAAGCGAATATGACAGGAGAAAATACAGAGCAGGGAGGTTACGGGGATAAATATGGGAACAGATTAACGGAAATTTAAAATAAAATTAAAAAAAAATGGGGAGCTGCAATAAGTCGCGGGTATCTGGACACACCAAAACCCATGTTTCTCTGTAAGTATTGCATGGATTTCCATAATTTGTTTTTTTTATGTAGCCAGGATATGCCGTGAGTCCATAATTTAATAGAAATGGTAATTCTCAATATAAATTCCCCTTTGTTACAGAATTCAAAGTGAAGAGTTAAGTGTCAAAAGGACTCTCATCTCACCAACTTCACCACTCTCTGTGCAGAGTTGTTTGATTTTAAGTACTGGCATACTAAAAAAAAATATTTAGTCTAAGGTCAAATTTTTTACTTTTACTCGAAAATTCACCAGTACCAGGAAAAATATTGGTACTTCAAAGTACTTCCCAACACGTCCCAGTATTTACCAATACTTACCAGTACATAGCTGATACCAGTACCTACCAGTAAATTTTCACTCTTTGAGTATTTTCTAGTTTACTATAATTATTAAGAAGCATAAATGGTGTACACACAAAAATTTTTATAAGATAATGAATTTAATTTCACATATATAACCTACTTAGCAGTCTTTCAAATCTATCTCATATATCATATTCTTTATTTTCTTATATATACTCTAATAATAAACACTCCAACTTTGTTGAAAAAAAACTATGTTGAAAAAAATCGTCATAATAAGCATCAAGTTTTAATCTCCTACAATTACTGTTCACTGTGTTAGCTTAATAATTTTGCCAGATTTGTAGCAATAGTATTATATATCGTTAGACACTTTTGAGCGATAATAATATAATTTTCAAAAAGTTATGAGCTCCATTTCAAAGAACTTATTATCGTTTTCAAACTTAGAGATTTCCACATTCCACTCTAAGCGCTGCCATTTTTGCAGAAAATAGCGTTTTATTTTTCAAATCTAAAACCTTATATAGCAACAGGTGCTGTACCTACTCATTTTTAAAACTTGTTCACAATGAGGAATGTAGAAAACAAAACAAATTTTTACAGTTCTGCTTATATTGCACATTGCAGAGCCCTTTTTGTTAAAATAACTGCAGCTAAATAAAATATATATGTATGATTTATTGATAAGTACGCGCTTTAAATGGAGTATTGTACTAGCGAATACTGGTGAATACTGGCGAGTACTGGCGCGTACTGGAAGGTACTGCGAAGTACTGGTAAGTAATGTCAACTACTGTTACACCCCAGTGTACCAGTTTTCGTACTGGTACTGAAAACATTTTAAGTACCAGTAAAAAATACTCTCTTTTACTGGTAAATTTATTTCCAGTATAAGTACTGGGACATATAATAAGTTACACTTTACTTGAATATCATACAACTCTGTCTCCGTGTTGTGAATCCGGCCCCAGGTCACAGAAATATTCTTACTTCCAATAACCCCAGGCTGCTGGGCCTGATAATATTCCGCCAATGCTATTCAAATGCTGGACCTCTTCTTTAGCTAAACCTCTACGCAAACTATTTCAGCTATCCTATTCGACAGGATCGTTCTTACGGCATGGAAACTTGCACATGTTCAGTCAATACACAAAAAAGGAGAAGCAAGCGATCCCTCAAATTATAGATGGATTTTCCTTACTTCGATTCTTTCGAAAGTTTTCGAAGCACTCATCAACACCCAAATGATGAGCTATCTAGAAACTAATCACCTTATTATCGATCGCCAATACGGCTTTCGTGCTGGCCGCTCTATTGGACATTTACTAACATTCCTTACTTACCAAGCGTTAAAATCAATGTCTCCATAATTTAAATATCCAACAATCTTAGTTGATCTGATTACATTTTTGGTATTGCTAAAAACGCGATGAAATGCCTGGGTTTCTTGCACAGATGCAAGAGATATTTTACTCTATCAGACTTGGCCCAAACCTACATGTCTCATATCAGGCCAAGATTAGAATATAACTCCCACATTTGGGCAGGGGCTTGACGCAGTGCATTATCCGCGATAGACCAAGTCCAAAAGAAAGCCATCCGGCTTATTAGGGCTGCAGCATTTCAATAGCGACTATGATTCCCTAGAACACCGATTTTATCGCTACTTCTATGGTCATTGTTCTGACAATATTTCTAGCCTGATCCCTTGTAGAATTCCTCCTATGCGCACTACAGGAGCTGTAACCTGAGCTCATCCTCACACCCTTGAAGTTAAATTCGACCGTACTGTGAAATTCTGTGAATCCTTCATAAGCAGAACAGTACGAATGCGGAACAGTTTGCCATCCTCTGTTCCCCCCCCCCCCAACCTACTTGTCTGAACCCAATAATCCTCAATTCCCTACCCCTTATTCCTTTTCCTACCAAGGCTGTGCTACGGCATCATAGGATATCTCCTGAGCTTTGACAACATCAATGAACTGCATGAAGCAGGCTGTGAAAGCTGAGACCCCATTAACAACTTCATAAAAGCGTCAAACTATGGGAGTTATGAGCTAACCACTTCTAATTTTTAAGATTAAATAGTGGTCTAAGTACGGAATTCTTAGAGTAGAGGTGATGAAGTACTTCTGTTACTTTAATAACATAATAATTATCAGTTCCGGTGATTTATAAGGCATCATTTCCCATATAAACAAATCAAAAAGTTCCTTTTTCCAGATATCTCAGATATCTATGGAAATTCAATTCAATCAAGCAGGTGGACAAAGCTGATAAACAGATGGTATAAATGCAGCACCTTTTACGGTTGAATTGCTTACTTTTTTTATTATTACGAATTTAGTAATCGATATAGTTCCGATGTGCGTCAACCTTAAGTCTGATTCACAAATAAAAGCAAATACTTTTTCCAAATACGATATTTTACTTTCGCATAGAAAACTCATTGCATACAAAATTTAAAAAAAAATCATAGCTTACTACTCATCCAGTTTCTAGAAAATTCCTAGAAATAGAATTTGAAATATTCAGAAAACCAATGCCAGAACAATTTAATTGACTATGCTAAGTTGATTGCGCATGTTTCGTGCATGTGCTATATTTTATGTATACATATGCTCGATCCCATATAGCACGCAGTCAGACATAACAGCTAAACTGATGACGATATTGGCGCAGCCCTAGTTACCCATTTTTGGATGGTAAGGCTTAAGCGCCTTATTTAGAAGCCCGTTTGCCTGTAAAACGACATGAACATGAATTCATCTGGACAGCTTTCAAAGTAAGTTAACATTTATTGAAAGTAGCTAGTCAAGTGATTTTTATTTACAAAAAGAGTTGAATGAGTAATAAGAAAACTGTCCACATCCACACACTGCGTATATTGTTTGCATTGAAGAGAGTCCAAGTCCATTGAGTCGTGCAAGTAATGGACGTAATGGAATAAAAGATTTTTCTTTTTCATTTTGCTTGATTAATGTTTTTCGGTGACATAACCGTTGGACATGGATGCAATGTCAGCTGGTGATTTATTTATAGGTTAAACAGGCTAAGCAAATCATAATATTTTATGCAATTCTCATTTTATTTAAACTTAAAATTAAAAACGTGTTCAAATTATAAAAGCATTTAATGGTGGTGTTTTATAACCTTTCCAAAATTGTTTTAATCCGAGTATTGCATTGGGCTCATAATTCATGTATGGCTATAACATAGTATAATATAGATATGTGTTACTAAAGTACAGAGAGCGGCCTGTTAGGCATTACTGGTGCTCTTCGAACAACAGCAATAGAGATTATGCACCGGCTTTTGCGTCTTGCCCCTCGACATTCATTGGAAATTTATAGTAGCAAAGAGTGCACTATGACATAATGAGTCGGACTGCTGTATAACAGCAGACCTTGGTCATAGCAGAATACTTAAGATCTGTCCTGAAGTGTGTATATGGGATGCTACGGATTACATTGCTCCAAAACTAGACTTTGAGAAAGCATTCTCAGCTAGTATTAATAGCAGAAAGGAGTGGGATCTTAATCGCATGGCAAATGACTCTGTGTACTCAGCAAACACTCAAATACAGAAATCGTACCGCCTACTGGACCAATTCATTGTGTTCCAGCCGGAGGTTCTGCCCATTTTCAAAGCAGCTAGGTTGCTACGTACAAACTTATTAAGTACCCAGCGTTCGAGCAAAACCCTCGAGAATACTTCACAAGCCATGAAACAGACTCCTCACTACCACATGAGAGCCCCAACTGAGTCCTAACATTCTAAAATATTTGCAGTGTTCTTATGTAAAACTGGCAAAAGTTTGATTTAAAGAGCTCTTACACCCTAAACGACTATTCATAAAGAAAAATGGTGTTCTGATAATCCTAAACCTTTCTTACTTATCTACCGAACGGAAATAAAATTTAGAATCAATGAAGAGCATTCTGCATTTACAGGCCTGTAAGATATTAATACAACGACCTCTGTAGAAGTTGTACGGACGAGGAAGGGGTTGAGAGCGTTTAGCACCTGGTGTGGAATGCTTTAACCTTTCTAAGCGTAGATGGAATACGACTGGTTACTACTTTTCTGCGAACTGGGGGACAGACAAAGTGTTGGAGGACCTGGTTAGGTGCATTACCTTTTGTACCATACATACTCTAAGTGGGGCTTGTCGTACACGCTTTTACGATGTCCACCCCTCTTACCTAATCTATCTATGTCTAAAATATATAGGTATGTACATGTGCTCATAGCTATATCTAATAAATTATGCTTTTGCAAAAAGTCTGTCTATAAAACCCTCGTTTCTTAGAATAGCTGTATTAATTTCAGACAACAATCACAATTAGATTAAGTTCAATCGTTCTTTACCTAATTCAATTACTTGTTCTCGTTAAAGGTCACGACTCAGTAGCTTAATGGGGACTTTGTTCTTATATCTGCATTATTCTACTACTGACTTTCAAATACCTTTTTAACAAGCCATACAATACTTCAACGTAATAAAAGGAGGTTGCCCCAAATGTGGACAGCAAGCGGATTTTCGCATACCGATTAAGCCCTTGATAGTTTAGATCTGCTTGATATTGTTTGACCAGCATGCTTTATCAAGCTGTAGGTCATTTAAAGCGCTGCTTGGCTAGACTCAAACTTTAACCCGGAATGACCGAAAGATTTTCAAGCTTATTGCAACCGCTCAGTTCATTCTGCTGCCGGTCCAGCGTTACCCTCCTGTTCTATCTTAGATCTGCCTGTAATTCGGGATGAAATTCTGAGTAGTTAGTTAATTGTTATATTTTCATACATTTCTGTCCCTCTGACAAGAATTATTCTAATTTGGGTCACCAAACAGTTATCTGACCATCACTAAATGTCCAAATTCGTACTAAGGTGTGAAATGGAGGAGATAGTATATCAACCGCTTTTATGGTGTACAGCCGCAATTACTTCCACCTGCACGATCAGTAGAATGGGCGAAGAATTTAGTGGAGAATATATCACCAAAGTGGGAGTAGAATTGATTACCGTAACAACCCCAAGTCTTTTGAATTTTTTTAAGTTAGTCCTAACGCAGACCCTTGATTCAAGTCGGCTATAAAACTAGCCTTACCTTGAGAATTTTTTTCGGTTCTTTTTAATTATTGAATATAAAATGAATATTAGATGATAGACACATTAAATGGAGTCATGGTATACGTTATTTCAATGCGATTTATTTGTGAGTGGTGCCTGTTACTTACATACGTAAGTAGAAGATTTGCATGGAAATGTCAAAATTAAATTACTTATGTAAAAGCCACTGTCGCCGTGTAACTGAAGGTAGCTGTATTCTATGATTTCAAGAAACTATGCTCAATTTTTAAACCCATCCCCAGGTCAAAATTTAGACAAACTTAACTGCTGCATTTTGATGAAGTTAAGAGCTAGATATAGTATATAGCACGAAATACCTTCACAACATGGATGAGGATGTTTTGCCTTACTATATCTGGTACATAATCAGATTGACCAAAGGAGAGCATGACTAAAAATCTGTTTATGGACTTAATTAACCACAGTACACTGGTGCAACTGGCACTAGAATAAATTATATAAACTTCTGGATAAATGAGTTAGTGGTAATCTACCACGCGATACAGCTGGTATCAAAATATAGAATTAGATATATGCATATACATACTATACTGGCAACCAGGCGGTCATTAAGACGTTAGATGTTATGGTGGTAAAATTAAAGCTGGTACAGTTATGCAAAGATTGCTCGAATAGCTCCATACTGCATAAAGTGACCCTATGCTGGTTATTTGACTATAGAAATATCGAGCGAAATGAGATAGCAGAGGAGCTAGAAGAAGGCGTTCTGAAATGGACGATTTCTGTCGAAGTTGTAAAGTTCCAGAAGAAATCGAATCAGTTCGGCATGTGCTCTGAGAAAGTTCTCCGCTGCTGATCAAAAGAGAATGGATACTTGGTAGCCACTTCAGCTGCAAGATTTAGAGCTTGATTGATTGATTGAAAGTTGAGGTTGAGAACCCTAACAGGGGCTCTAGAAAGTAGACGCTTTTACGAATTTAAGTATTGGCTCGCAGTTTTCCTTGCCGTCTTCATGTGGCTCATCCAGGAGGTGTGAGCCAAAGAATCTGTAACGCTTTCCTGAGAGACAGTTACAAAGGAAGTGAGTCACTGCCTCGGGTTCCTCTCCGCATCCCCTACATACAGGGTCAACAACAAGCCCTATCTTGTGTAAGTGTCTGAGACGAGAGTGGCCAATGAGAACTTAAATCAGGGCTCTCAGGGTTGGCTTGTTTAACTCCAGTACTTTTTTGTATCTTTTGGGTTAGATATGCCCCATAGCTCGTTTGTAGCCCAATCTGAGAGATCATCTTACCAAAGGTGACTGTGTTGACGGTCAGCCTAGGCTGAGATATTAGAAATAAGGTGATTTGGTGCGATTCCAATTTTAGACGATCATGCCTCCGAGCTTGCACTAAGACGAGCAAGTTCGTTCGCCTTTTCGCTATGACCTGGCACCCAAAGTACCAGTACCCTATTGTTCCGAGAAAGGAAGTTCAAAGTGGACTACATTCCAATACAAGTTTGGAGTTTGTAAAGGGTTTTGACAAAGCTTTGACAGCTGGCTGACTGTCCGAACAGATTGCAATCTCCTTATCCTCAGTGTCTGAGTTAAGGAGATGCCTTCCTGCTTCAAGGATGGCCTTGACTTCCATCTGGAAAACCGTGATATGGCTTTCAAAGTGTATGGAAATTTCCACATGAGGCTTCTCGCAGAAAACGCCTGCTCCGGTGTTTTCTTCCCAATTGGATCCGTCTGTGTATATGATAGGGTCTGTTAATGGCTGAAGCACGGAAGTGATTCCCATGCTGCCCTATCTGGAATTTTTGTTTTAAAATTGCTTTTCAGCATAGTCTCGACCAGCTAATCGCTGTTCCTGTCAATTTCAGGTACGATGAACTGCACTGATTTAGGTTAAGAGCTTAGAAGTATCCTCAGATTTGTTGGGAAAGCAGATTGGATCTAGGGGTTGATATCAGAAGGATAGATTCCCATGAGTATATAGGGCACATTGGACCCAGCAGTAGCCTAAGTGATCCCAGTTAGCACTTTTCTTAGAAGTGATGGATCCAGGCGGAGGGGTGGGGGGGGGGGTTATGACCCCCTAAATTTAAGTATAAAATATTTAATTAATTGAGTTATTTGAAAAAATATATTGTTACGTGCAATAGAAAGAGACAACTGGTGACATCTACTGACAATGGAGAGTAAACGACTACAGGTTCGGAGAATCGATTATTATTACAGGAGAGTTCAGGAATAGAACAAATAGAATAGTCAAGAAGCTTTTGGAATAGAACACTCCAGAATAATCAGGAGCGTTTCTAGGGTATAAATATAACAGTTGTCATCGCCAGAAAAAGAGTCTTGTCTTAGACGTTGCAGTGTTAAGAAGCGAAAGTGTGTAATTAGTTTGCGATAATTGAAAGTAAAGTGTTAGCGATAATTAGAGTTGAGTTGATTAAATGAATGTTTGAGAGCTTTATTTGATTTAAGTGGAATAAAGAACTTATATATTAATTATTTAATATTGTGTTTTAAATAACGAACCAAACACCACGCTCGCAACAACTAGTGTCAGAAGTGAAATCAATTCGCGAAATAAAGTGGTGGCAATTGACTTAAAAATTCAAAGTGTGATTAATTTTGAGAAATTGTGTTAAATTTTGAAAGTTCTGAAAAATAATTAATATTCAACTGTGAGTGAATTATTAAAGTAATGGGGCGCAAACTGGAGGAGCTTCGGATACAGGATTTGAAAGTGGAGTTAGGGAACCGGTCGTTACAAACGACAGGTCCAAAAAATGTTCTCGTCGAGCGACTGAGACAAGCTCTGATAGAGGAAGGAAAGAATCCTGAAACATTTGTTTTCGAAGAGAACTTAGAAAAAACCGAAGCTGAAGAAGAGCCTGCGTTGAAAATGGAACAGCTTTAGAGTAGTTTAATGAGCAAAATGGAAGCCCGTTTTGATGAACAAAAGAATTCCAATGAGGAACAAAATAAATCTATGGAAGCCCGTTTCGATGAACAAAAGAATGCTTTCGAGGAACAAAAGAATTCTCTGGAATCCCGTTGGGATGAACAAAAGAATTCTTTGCAGAATTGTCTAGAAACTTGTTTGGAGGAACAGAAGAAATTTCTGAAAGTTTCATTAAACGAACAAAATGTGAAAATTGAAGGAATATAGCAGGAAGTGTTGGAAGTTCGACAACAAGTGTCGGGAGTACAACAAAATGTCACGGAACAGCTTGATAACTTTAAAGCAGATCTGGAAAGAATAAAGCATCGTCAGCCTCTAAACGTAGCAGCTGAAATATCCAGAGCAGGTAGAATGAAAGGTCCAATATTTGATGGACAAAATTCGTGGCATATCTTCAAGAGACAATTCGAGGCAGCTTCAGAGGTAAATGTATGGAATGATGAAGACAAGGCTATAGCTGTGGTGTTAGCACTTCGAGGTCCTGCGTCAGAACTCTTACAAACTGTACCGATTGAAAATCAACGTAATTACGCTTCATTAGTACAGGCGATAGAATTTCGTTACGGAGATGAACACATGAAGCAAGTATATCGCCTACAGTTGCGCAACAGGATTCAAAAGCATAGCGAATCACTAAAACAACTGCAGGCAGATGTAGAAAGATTAGCGCATCTTTCATACTTCAGCGTGAATGCGGATTTTCTCAATGAAGTGGCGACGGAGGCATTTGTTAACGCTATTGCAGATCAAAATTTACAACAAGCGTTAAGGCTAGCAGGAAAGAAATCAACAGCAGAAGCACTAGCCTATGCATTAGTGTATGAATCCGCCAGACAAGCTTCGCGGAGTGCAGTGCGAATGAGAGATATTTCGGTGGGGTGGACGAATGTACTTGTAATAGAATGCAGTCATCCCAGTGCTCACCTCTGCGTGGTATCCTTCGATGCTCGAATTGTAATAGACCAGGACACCTACAAAGAGACTGCAGAAAACGCCGACGAGTGGAATCTCTAGATGAAGAGAGGAAAGTGGAATTGCAAAGATATCGAGCTGAGCAGCAGACTTGCAATAGATTGCAGTTATCACTGAGCACCCCTTCATGTAGTGTTCTTCGATGTTGGGATTGTAATAAATTGGGACACCTTCAAAGCGACTGCAGGAAACGCCGTCGAAAGGAACCAACAGAAAAGAAAGGGACAGAAGAATGAACAAGTTGGCGAGCTAGAGAGCAAACTATTCTTATGGAGACTAGAATCCAACCTTATGACTTTGAGAGCCAACACAGAAAAGGACGTATCCATGGAAATTCAAACGCCTTTGTACAACGTCCATGCGAACCTAAATGTAAACATTACGGCTATGAGAAAACAGCTACTATACAGTTGGTATCCGTGGAACCATCTACAGGTTGGGACAACGAGGACCTGCGAACAGCATAACGAGAAGATCCGGACATTTCGCCTATTCTTGCTTGGAAAGCAGACATAGAAAAACCAGAATGGAAGGATATTTCGAGGATGAGTGAAAAGCTGAAAAGCTACTGGGCTCAATGGAATTCTCTTCATATTGAATGTGGCATATTAAAACGCAAGTGGGAAGCACCTAACGGTAAATCGTTCCGAATGCAAATAGTCGTGCCGGCATCAAAGGTCAACGATGTTCTAGGCAAAATGCATCGTGGAGCATCTGGAGAACATTTGCGAGTGAATAAAACAATTTCTAAAATACGAGAAAAGTTTTATTGGCTACATATGCGGGAGGATGTAGAGAAGTGGTGTCGCAGATGTATTGTGTGTGCTTCTTACAAAGGGCCGCCATGTAGCAGCAGAAAGCAAATGTATAAGTGTAATGTCAGAGCCGCATTGAAACGGACAGCTGATGTACAAGGGGCTACGGGGGCGAAATTAGCAGTAAGTACCCATCGGATGAGGACCCGCTATGACTTACGTTCGAATTCAGCAAGATTCAATGAAGGTGATCTTGTTTGGCTATACAACCCGAACCGACGTAAGGGATGCTCTCCAAAATCACAACAACAGTGGGAGGGACCGTATTCAGTAGTAACTAGAATAAATGACGTAATATACAGGATTCAACGTGGTACAGGAGGCAAACGAAAAATCGTCCATCTGGATCGCTTGTGTCAATACTACAAGCATCAAGACCGTGGACCACCTGTTGTTCGGGACGAACAAATTTAAGAAGGGCGCAGTGTTACATGCAATAGAAAGAGACAACTGGTGACATCTACTGGCAATGGAGAGTAAACGACTTCAGGTTCGGAGAATCGATTATTATTACAGGAAAGTTCAGGAATAGAACAAATAGAATAGTCAAGAAGCTTTTGGAATAGAACACCCCAGAATAATCCGGAGTGTTTCTAGGGTATAAATATAACAGTTGTTATCGCCAGAAAAAGAGTGTTGTCTTAGACGTTGCAGTGTTAAGAAGCGAAAGTAATAAAGAAGCGATAGTGTGTAATTAGATTGCGATAATTAAAAGTACAGTGTTAGCGATAATTAGAGTTGAGTTGATTAAATGAATGTTTGAGAACTTTATTTGATTTAAGTGAAATAAAGTACTTATATATTAATTATTTAATATTGTGTTTTAAATAACGTACCAATATCTTTTATTTTATATTTTTCTATTTACATAATTCAACTACAAAACAAATTTTAAATCCAAAACTATTTCAATGAATATTATTTCATGCATCTGATGTATGTGTATAAGTTTTTCTCAGAATCTGAGATTGGGACCACAACTTTGGGTGATGCAAAACCCTCGAGAAGCACTTCTCAAGCCACGAAACAAACTGCCACACTACCACATCAGAGCACTAACTTAGTTCTAATTCCTAACATTCTAAAATATTTGCAGCATTCTTATGTAAAACCACTGACATGTATTATATGGACTGACTACGTCTATAGAAATACACTGCAGAAAGTGGACTCAATTCTATATAGCGTTCTCTTTCGGTCTAAGCGCCAAGTACCAACTGAGAGCGACATATAACTGTAAGTTACAAATAAATAAGTGGGTTCGTCGAAATAAATGTTTTTAAATTAATTATGTGTGTTAATTTGTGATAAAAAGTGTTTTACCAAAGGCAATATATTCATAGATACTCAACAAAAATTCGATAGGTTTTATTAAAATTACTTTTCAACTTGCCGCCAATGGTTTTTTCAACGTTGGCACCGACGTAAAAACTACTTTTGACATAAAAAATTGTACTCGCATGAAATAGCATATAGAGCTGTCGATATTATATATACCTGTGTGTAAAACTGCGACAAGTTGGGTTTGAATGACTCCTGCAGTTTGCACCCTAAACTACTTCTGTTAAAAAACTACTTTTTGTAAAAATGCGGAAACCTTACTAGTACTTCACTACAGTTGCGGTAGCTTAACTAAACGACTTATGGCACTGGATGTTTTTTTTGCTCAATTTAATTTGTAAGATGACCCGCCCCTCCTAATTTCAATGCTAGATCCGCCACTGTTTCTTAGTGGCACCCCTGTAATCTGACCTAACTTAACATAACTTTGACAAGTACAAAACTGGATTATCTGATTGTTGGTAGCAAAGATAGTACACATTTATAACCTCTCATAGGGACCAAAAACTTTAATAGTTATTTTATCAATATCCTGAATGAAAACTGACAAAATCATGTTTAAACATAATTTTAAATAAGGTGTGGAAAAAGTGAAGAGAATTCTCAGGGTATCTCATCCTTTTATATTATCCTAACTTTTTTGAGTACCCTAGGCATAACAACATAACAAAATCTAGCTCCATTCTAAGAACTTTATCGGGCCAAACCTCAAGTAGGTACTTTTCAATAACATAAAACTCTCAAATTATTCTTACAAGTTCTGAAAACTATTACAAAGTAGATCTGCCAAACTTACTAAAGTTTAATGAACTGAAAATTGTAATAAATAAATTTTTTAGACAGACTTCATCATTTTAGGAATATAACACGTCGCACAAACTAAAAACTAACTAATTTCCATAGACTTTTGGAAGAACATATTTTCCAGACGCCTCCATGATGGTTACTTTTTACTTTTAAACTTTTTGCATATAATTAAAGCGGACAAAGCAATAAATTATTATTTAGGTACAAATTTTGTTAAATAATGTTTAAGAAAATCTTGTTGAGGCCTTCTCGACCAGAACCCGAGCTGTAAATAAATGAATTTTAGTGCACAGATAGATAATAATCGTCGCCCCCAATAAGTCGATTTTATTCAAATATGTTTTGGGGAGTATCTGGGATATTTATATATGTTCAGTTCAGTTACATCTATAATTGGAAAGATATCTTCCTATATTTCGATTTGTAGACTTCCTCTTCGTCTACTTATTTTGACACAACTATAGTTACTTTTTTCTAAATATTACTTTATATTTCCTGTAGGTACCAAAAAGCTGTTTGATGGTGTTCTGTTTGCACTTAAATTGCCTTTTACATACAAAATGTATGGTCTTGTGGGTGTTTAGCTTCAATGCGATGGTGTGACCTTCTTTCATGGACAAATTAAAATACTTAAGTAGGTGGTGTAGGTATACTTATTCAAAATATTATTTTTGTTGTCTCTATTTGGTATTATACAAAGTTCTCATATAAATTTTACGGAAGTTTAAATAAATCATTTTTTTGTGGGTTCGATTGGAATTATTTTAGTCACAAACCGATAATAAATCTTCTCCGAGAAGGTTATAGACCTCAAGTATTTTTTTTTCAGTCCCCAATCAAGATTTTAATTGCATGTATAAAAATAATATCACCTTAGAGTTCGTAAACAATAAATTTTTTGCAAATTCTTGGCTTGATTTTTGGTGGAAGGATTTCTTGATAATGAAAGAAATGGAAAGTTAATATTTCACAAATATTTGAAGAACCAAACGAATTCAGAGTCATACTAAGTAATAAAAGAACAAACTGCAAAATGGCATATCGAACAGTGAAGCTTACTGGGTTTGCTTATCCCTCGTGAGACACATAGTATGGGAGCAGCATCCACTGACCTCTGGATCAAAAATACATGTAATGCCATGATCTTCCAATGTTGGTTAATAATTATTATTGTGATGACCTAGCCTAGACCTACCCTGCAAACAATTGGGCGAAATTGCGCCGTAGCGAAATGAGTTCGAAATAGAAGAAACGCTCGTAGCTCGAAATCTCTTCGATTTTTTTAACTCAAACGAAGTTTTAGCATCATGTCCTAATTTGCTTGTGGCTCGATATCTCTCCGATTTTTTTTACCATAAACGACGTTTTCAAGCATGCCGAAATTTTCGAGAATTCGAAGTAGATAGCGATGCATATAGCTCGAAATTGCTTCGATTTATTTGTTATTTATGAAAGTTACGAGGAAGTCGTTAAAGCAAATATATTTTCTGTTCATGAAATTGTTCTTCGCACGCATTCTAAGTTGAGGTTTTATTAGGTGAAGTGCATGGTGACGTTTTACTACAGTGAGTATTTATTATTTATTTATTCGATATCGTATTTTCTTAGCAAAACGCCTTGCAAGAGAGGCCGATACCAGATCGTACTGTTAAAAAACATCGAATCCAAAACGAACTACCAACACATACAAGAACTTCAAAAGAAAGTCGAGCTAGGGAGCCACTGTCTTGTCGCCAATACGATTTGATATCGTGTTCCGTTTTTTTCTCCTGCAATTCGCAAACACGTCGCAAGCGAATTCGATTTCCAAGCTTAACTTCACCTAGTCGAATTGATTTACTTTGAATTCGCTTCGATTTTGAACTGCAATGCTTGCAGGGTCCCTGCTCGTACTGAGATTATCTGAAAAGCTAAAAAAAAACATACAGCAAACTTCGAGGTGAGCTTCTCGAAGCTTTTTTACGTCTAACTGTGAAGCCTTCTTCATGGGATATAAAACAAATTAGCACCACTGAATTGGTACTGTAATTTTTTCCTATTTTATGCTAATTTTCCATTAATAGCACATCAAATTCAACAAACCTATGCCTAATTTTAAGACAGTAAATAAAACGAGGGAAAAAATCACATTCAAGCAATTCTGTTGACAGTTGTAAGCCTCATAGAGCAAATTTACAACATTGAGCAATGCGAGCTTTCATCTGCCCTAGAAACTAGCTGACTTCATTTGGTGTTATACCAATTAAAAACATATAAGCGAAATATTGAGAACATCCCTTGGGGGTGGGAACCAAAAGTCTTTGACGTGTTTCTTGCTGGATGGTCTAAATAAAATAAATACGCAAGCGGAAGATGAAGCGGAAGATGAAGCCGAAGATGAATAAAAAGGCGAAATGGCGCAATTACGATGCGCGGAGATATATGCAAAAAAACCGATATCTCTGTGAAGGTTTTCCAAAAGTTGTTAAATGAATTATTTTAATTTGGCAAAACAAATTTCAAACCGTACATATGGGAGCATTCACAACTGAGATAAAATTATAATTGGAGACGCAGTTGTTATAAAACTTGACTTCGAACGCGCTTTTGATAAGAGTTCCTCGTAAAAGACTTTTGATAAACTAAAACAGACCATCAGTTCTTTGTGAAGTGAGAATCTTCAGTTTCATGTTATCGCCGGGTTATTAGTGGCATTCCGCAGGGTGCCTGCATTAGTCCTATGCTCTTCCCTGTTTATATTCTGACCTCAATGAAGTAATCAAATCATGTAGCTGTCAACCTAGCTTCCACCTACACTAATCTATAAGTTGTTGTTTTAAGAAATCAGTTATTAGAAATCAGCAACGTTTTATTAATACACTAACTACAAACGAGTTTCCGTCAATTGTTAGTACTATTTTGAATGTTAACGACTGTCAATACATTAGCAATTAGGTGCATTGTTGCCAAACTATTTTGTAAATGTCTATTGTCTAAATTAATTCCCAAAATGCATTAATTTTATTTTTAACAACAGTGAGGGACAAAAATTGTATACATATATTTTCTGTACTGATCTAACAAACATAACTACTTTTCTTCTAACATTAACATTTCTACACTAAATTTGGTTCATATACTTCCTGTTAGTTCTGCATTCTACAGAAGGTTGCAAATAAAATATGAATAAGCAGTAACATCTATCTGTCAACTGAATATTGTCATTGAGGACACGGGGTAACCACCACTTAGATATAAAACATGATGGTTTTCCGGTTGATTAAATCAAAAGTATCAAACATACCTGCGGTAAATAAGGCCCACCTAATTGGAAAATGCAATAAATCAAGTATTTGGTGATATGTGTATGAGCATTTCGAAAAATACTTCAATTTTATAAAACCTCTTCCATGGGTCTTATTAAACTACCACAATATAATAAGGCCCAAAACAAAAGTTAACATTTTCAAAATCTAATGAGCCGTATGATTTCCTTTAAACTTGCTAAAACTAAGAATATCGACAAACTTCTGTTATTTTTAATAATTTCCAATTAAAATAAAAATGGGCCATTTTAACCCCCAGGGGGATAATAAGGCCCCCCAACAACTTTAATTTACAACAGAGTAAATCTAAACGATCTACATTCTTTGGAACAAAAATAATGTCACAATCATAATCCTATATAGCAACATTAGTTTCATTGAGAATTTCGGTTAAGTAGGGTAATAAGACCCACGGTCTACTCCACTGGGCCTTATTAGACCTATGACAAGATTTTACAAAATTACTCATTAATCAAATAAACAGAATGGTGGGTGAAAATAAACACCGAGACCATAAACTACATTACCTAATGTTCAAACTAAACAAGTTACTGCATGTGGAAATAGTAATTAAACAACAAAACTTATGATTTTGTTTAGGCAAAAAGTATAATTCCAGGCAGCCATACTTCTCTCAGTGACGTACCGTTCGCTACTGGCAAGATGGCATCGCGAGGTGGCGGACGCCCTCTCGACCGCTTTCGTGTCAACTTAATGCATGTTCGCACTTTATGCGAGGGTTGCTGCGATTTAATTTAGTAGGAATTTTTAAATTTCGACCTTATTACCCTCCGGGCTTTATTTCCCGCAGGTACTTTATACCATAGATGGCACAAGAACTAAATGTCGCATGGCATAATAGAGCAGAGTATACAGATTGTGAAATGCATTCTGGAATGGACCATAACATGCTTTAGAGCGTGCCGAAAGCAAATGTTTTTATAATAGCAGTTTGGTATGCATTTGAATGACTTCTTCAACACTTCAGATACGAAAAAATATGAATCACTCGGCGTATACTTCATTTCAAATGTTGTGGTCCATTCCGGAATGGAACTGATACTGCATTTGACATCTAGTTCTTGTGCCATCTATGCTTATATATATTAAATTTTTGTTTTTTGTAATAAGATAATCGAAGAATGATTTTTCACAGTCATTTCTAACATTTGACCATCATGACTTACTTAAAGTTCCGTATTTTCTGGATAAAACACAAGCTTTCAGTGCCATTTACCTCTTTCTCCAATGAAATCGATGACTTAATAATAGATCGTGAATACATAATATCTTATAGTATAAATTAATAACGAGAAATTTTATAATCTACTCACGTACATTTCGCATTGGAAAACATAGTAATATTAAGACGATGCTCGACCTTAATCCTCCTCCCAAGGAATTCTAAGCTAATTTGAAAAGTTTGTGGTTCACAGCAATAGAATAGAATAGATTAGAAATAAAAATAAAATTAATATAAAATTATAACTATACACACGGAGCCAGATAATATACCCTCGAATTTATGAAACTGATTTTGCCCCTAATATTCCCTTAAATACCTTAGTAGTACCAGTGAACCCCGAGACAACTTAGATGTGTTATGACACTTGCTTACGTTTTTGTTTATTTTTCTTAAGTTTGAGTTTGCATGAATTTTGCTTTCTTTTATTTCGGGTAATTTATCCAAGAAAATAAGAGTTATCCAAGAAGAAACTGCCGAAATATTTAAAGTGTCTCGGACAACGCTTCTCTGGAAGATACTTGCAGAGAATTCTAGCCCTGCTGGACATCCAATACTGTCTTAAATATGGCGGAGGTTTACCAGACCACCTCTAAATCCGGATAACATTTTTAGTTTATTTTAATAACACTATCCCTGGGCCTTGTCGATTAAGACGTTAAAAGTCCCTGTAACTATGAGTCTTAGAAATGAAAATGGAGTTGTGAGAGCATATTAGTGTTATGATATGTGTTAACGCAAATGGGGATCTGGTTCTTCCAATGGTTCATTTGTTGACGTGAATTTATTTGAATCGTGGCTCTTTCAGAATTTGTTACCACACGTTGAAGCCACGTATAAATTTATTGTCAATTCGTTCACAGGAAGTAAAATTAAAAGACACGATCTCTTACCAAATACATTTGACATGCGTCATCACTCAATGATCTATCCTCTGAACCCTACTACTTAATCTATATATTTACATACACAATTGTATCCTGGTAGGACCATCGGCAGACTTCAGGTACCTTGGAAGAGCCGAATCTAAAAGTGACATATCCCAAGTATGTAGTCCTGACATTGAAAAGTACCGTTATACAATGATTCACTAGAGATCAATAGACACTTCCGATTTTCCATTAGTTATATAACAGTCCTGCCCTTGACCTCATAAAGGAAACGTTAATAATCTCGAGGTGTTATTTTACTCACGCATGACTTGTTGGAACCACGTCAATAAAATTAATTATTGGCAAAGTGTATTGCGTGATTCAGACTCTTAAACGAGTTTATTCTGTTCTGTTATTGTTCGCAAAAGCTTCAAATGACGTTTAATATCTTCATCACAAGATTTATTTACGATATACACAGTTCGCACCGTAATTTTCGGATGTCCGCTTAAATTTTTATTTAATATTCAAAGCAAATATATTATATACCTACATATCTACAAAAATCTATATACATTAATCATTTATCTCAAAAAATGGTTGCATGTAGGTGGTACATTTGTAGGATCAAATGAAAAGTACTAGCTGGAGGTTTTCTAAATGCTATGGGCGTCATGCATTTTGCCGGGAAGGTCGTTAACGATTAAGGAGGAAAGGGGAGCGAAGAACTTCTCTACAAGCTGGCATACAAATAGCGTACAGGATCGAGATATTAAAGCCGCCGAGATTTTCTATATACTTTATTTATGGAAATCTAAACTATAAAAAAAAATTATAATATTGGTCTAAGACAAATTTTAAATGAATTATCTATAATAAATCTAACCAGCATTGTGTTTTGAATGTACCCGATTTGGTTCCAATCTTAGCGATTTAAGAGGAGCTTCTTAAGTTGTGAATGTCATTGGCAGTCATTTAATTAATTAATTTTTGACTTGTCGTTATAATAATCTGCCACGATAAAACAAAACATCGTTTTCAGGAAATTAATTCTCAATAGCAAAAAAAACCTGAAAAACTGATAGTTGTGCAGTGCTGAAATACAGTTCAGAGAACGATGAATGATGAAACTCATTTCAGCTGAAACATTGTTTAAGCTATGAACAAAGGTTAACTTATCTTTAGCTTGAGATCTAAAACAGGCCGCTCACCAAAGACGCATGTAAATGCTCTGCACATGAACTATACATTTACATCATGCATATGCACTTCAACAAACATTACGATACGATATCGAATCGAACACGATTCGTTAAGGTGAATTAAGACTTTGATCTCGAAATCGTTTTCGATTCGATATCTATCCGAAAAAGACAAAAGAGGAAGTCTATATCGAGTCGTAAAAACGATTCGATTCCGGTTCGTTTTAACGAAATTATCTCGAATTTTTTGGATGTATTTTGGTTGCATATAATAGCCTTATATACTCGAGTTTTCTTTGAAAAAATGAATCGATATCGAAACGGGTAAACGAGTTTTTACCCGTTACACCACTTAGACAGAACATCTTCATAATGATTTCATTTATAATTTTCTTGAAGTAAAATTAAAGGAAATTGCTGTTGTCTTTGACGGAGATAGCATGATTTTTGCTGACGAAAATAATGTCATTTAACCTCTGACAAAAAGCACCACTATCGACAAGAGTCAGTCAGAAATGAAAGAATTTTCTAAAATACGCATGAATTTCGCAACGGAATAAATTCTCAGAACTTACAGTTTCTACTTGACTCTTCAAAGTAGGTAAAACTTTGAGTATGTTTGGTTAAAATGAAAAATTATCGAAAAATCCGATCAGCAAATTGTTTTAAGTCAAAATTTCGAGTTCATCTTGGAAAAGCGAAGTATTGTCAAATGATGGATTTTATTTACTTCCGAAACTATTTCTTTCCTACTCTTTACTTCTTCGAGAATTCTGCGCAAAAGGAAAACTTCGAGAAATTGTTTGCTGAGGCATATGCTGTATACACCAAAAGAGCAACTGCACTGCATATACTCCCAAATAAAGTAGTTATGTATATGTGAGTAGTTTTTGTCATGTCGTTGCCCAACAAACATATTACGATTGGAAATCGAATCGGAATCGACCCGCTTAATCGAAGTTTAACTTCGATCTGGAAGTCGTTTTCGATTCGATCTCGAGCCGAAAATGAAGGAAAAGGAACGCTAATTCGAATTGAAATAACGACTCGATATCGATTCGTCTTTTCGAGACTATTTCTAAGATTTTTCATCTATTGGTGCTATATAGGTATAAGTGTCATACGCATTTGAAATTTTTCCGTAAAAACTATTCGATCTCGAATTGGATAAACGAGTAAACTATGCTTTGTGAAAACTACTCGATATCCAATTGAAAATAAACAACCAAACTATGAGAAACATTTACCAAATGCAAATTTTAATTTTTCAGCACTCACTTCACATTTTTCTGCCGAATACTTGAAAAGAATGCTGTTGGCACGTTTGCATTGTCATGGAGAATCTGAAAAATCATGTAGGTACTGATAATTCTTTTGGAAGACTTCGTAATTTTTCGAGGAGATTCGTAAAATCGAAAAATTCTCGGATTATACTGCAAGTTCTCTGAACCTGTCGAGAAAAATTTTGTAAAACCGAAAAATTATCGAATTGTTGCTCTTCAAGAATTTCTCGCAAATGCGAAAACGCGAGAGAATGTTTGCTAGGTGGCCGATGAAGATCTCATCCAAATATCTGTCATTACAAAAATGTTCGATCTGTGGTGAAATGAAAATGCATGCAGCATGTGTACAGCAAGTTCCATTGCACGAAGCAATTCCTGTATTGATAAGCGGTGTGTCCCTTAAAAGTAGATATATTATGTGAAGCTTTTTGAAGAACGTGCTGCAATTCCATAGCGCTAAAGTTCGAAAAGGTGCTAAATTGACTAACACATAAAAATTTCAATTTATGCGTATATTTGGATACAGTTGAAAACGTGGCACCACTCTAACCTTAAATTTCAAAAATGAATGAAATCGGGCAATCAAGTTTCGTATGGTTGTCATACACAAATCACGCCTTTTTATCTATATTGGGATAGATATCCCAGACGTTTTTAATGTATACTCAAAAGTAGGTGTTTTTGAATGCAAAATCTTCCTATAAAACTCAAGCTCAACAAACCGTCCAAAAAAGAATTTCGAAGAAAACATATCAATCTAGTCAGCATAATTGGTTAAAGATCTAAAGACCGGAGATCTACTTGAGGGTTTTCAACTACTGGCAAGAATCATCTTAAGGTAGTAGATTATATAAAAGCTACACACATGGTGTCTCTATATGCCTGTATCTACTCTGTTAGGGGAGTCTACTTGCTTATATTTAATGTATATAGCAAGAAACATTGCTCTTGTAGTAGCCAGATAATTTAGTAATACCAAGGATACTCTAAAATATCATAAAATCTTGCCCACCCAACAAAACAACTCACTCTAAAACTGTAGAATTGTCTACAGATTCATTACTGTTCACTACTGAGAATGATCCAGAAGAATTTATATATATTTATAGAGTTTAAACAGAGAATTTATATGGTGTTAGCTTGGCATTTTTTTCTGGCGTCTACTGATGAGTATTGATTCCTGCTGATACGAAACGCCTTATGTATTTCTATCTGCGTCAGCTGCAGGCTTTGCAGCAAATTAGCTATCATTTTTTTTAATTTGATAACATTTTTGTAAAGGTTTTCATGGGTTTTGCTCTTGTATATGAATAGGTATATCTGTTCTCCAACCTGATTTGCTTCCATGTCCATTGTCTGCAGATGTTACATATCTTGAAAACGTTGAACATCGTATTGGATATACATCACTAAAAACAATCTGTAGCAAAGGAATTACTTAATTTTATTTACTGGCATGAACTGGTTCAGCTTAAACATCTAGTTCTCCTAGTTTTATCACTATGAAAACATCGGAACCCCTTTATAATTAAATGAAATTAGGTATGCCATTTTTCCATAAAATTAAAAAATTAAAAAAAAATTAAAGAAAAAATGAAAAATTCAGTTCTCCTGAGCGAGAACTGGATGAGCGGCAGATTAACATTCCATTATTTTTTTATGTATAAATAGAAGTGAACAATCAGCTTAGTTCGGCGAATAAAAACTAGACTTTTATTCCAGGAAATATTTTTCATAAAATAAATAAGAGATAAACTAAAAAACCAATACTAATTTGAAGCCAAAAACAATTGAAATGTTAAATTGCTGTTGATATTACCTACTTGTGAGTAAATTCTGAAGTAAGTATGCATTGCAATTACAACAGACAAGCGGTTTACATTTAGATACAAATACTCTAAAAATAGAATTGCAGCAGCATTAAAATGGACAAATCTTCTTATTCTTCCTCTTCCCTTTTAATCAGGATTAAGTTAGGATGTTAGAGTGGCGGCTGCAAGAACACAGAAACTGACAGCCACACATACACTTTTGTACGATACATCTTGGTACCCTCTTGTTCGTAAGACCTTGCTTTCTCAAGCAGTAACAAATTGCTAATTATAAACCATGATTGATCTAAGTTGAATATTGTTTAAATATATTATATTATCGCATTACTGTTGATGGATGCAATCACGTAATGCGTTTATCGACTACACCATATTGTTACTTTTAGTACAAACATTTCTTTTAGAATACTTTGAAAATTCCACTGAAGATCTCATACACTTCACGGCGGTATTTATCATCTCTGAATTTTTTATTTCACAAGTTACATAAACACACATCGCTCTAACGCTATACTTCCTAAAAAGTGGAGCACCTTTCCTCATTCCAGCGTTGCTTACGTGCCACAATAGTATTAAATCTACTACTTTTTTTTCTTTGAAAAAACCTAACACCGCATTTTTCTAATTTACTGTCTTTTTAAAGTATGCCGCAATAATGGAAAATTACCCAATCCAAAACTAATCTTAAGCTTGTATTTGTTAAAAGATGACAACAGAAATAAGTTGGAGATAATCACAACCGAGCGTGTTATATGTCCTATAAGGAACTAACGAAATCTCAGCGTTATATATTTTTGTTAATATTACAATAATAAAGCATACAAAACCAAACTCTGAAATAATTTTACTACCAAGAAATAATATCTACTACCTCTTTTCCACTAATTTACTTCCCAAGTATTCAAGGATGGAGGTAAGGCTATACCCTACTTTTCTTCATTCCTGACAAAGGCGTCTAAAGGCGGATCTCCATTACTGCGACATTAAAATTTTGCAAAGATTTAGAGCGAGATAATGATATGTAAAACTATTCCAAGAGTGAAAGAATACAGTTTTATAGCTGAAATCATATCCCCACCAAAATATGGCGATATGTCTCTTTAAAATCTTAAGTTGCCTAAGTGCGAGGCGGTGATAAAGATTTTTGAAAAATAAAAACGTTGTTCTTCGACTTCGATTCGAATTCAGAAGGTAATGAGCCTCCCCGTATAAGAAGGAAAATGTGGACGTAGGGACAGAATGAAAAATTGGCTAAAAGCCTGGCTGGCGTATAAAGCAGAAAGTCATTTTGCCTCCACGTCCTTGGCTGCAGCGGCCCTTTTATTTAGTTGCATTGGAGGATTATTTGAACCATATGTCCCACCTGCAGGTGGTGGGAAAAGCCCTGCAATTGAAACAGGAAAAGGTTAATCTAATCTTGCTCTACCTTAAATTTTTGAATATTAAATGTATTAAATTTGTGCAAAATTATCATTTTAAAAATAAAGAAATAGTTTCAAGTACAACAACACCGGTTCTCTTATTTATTGCCTTTACATTCAGAAGTTCATGTCGGTTAGTCGTTGGACTGATATGTTTCTTCTGACTCGATTAAATAAAAAATATATATATATATAAAAGAACATCGGTACTAGTCATATGTATAATGATAAAATATTAAATTATTAGAATACGAAATCAAACTATATTTCATTATCCTTTCATAGGAGAAGTTCACCATTCAAAATGCTTATTGCTAAGAAGTGATTTTGAGAAGAACAGCTATCAGTACAGTGGATAACAAAAGAAAAACCAAAATTGCGGTGATAAAGTTTTTTTGTTTAAGAAATGACGTAAGTATTTTTGTCGCCAGCTCTCCGTCTATGGCTTAGATCATATAACAAACAGGATAGGCTATACTGTGTAAAATTCATGTACGTGTGATAAGCATTTTTTGTGGACACGGGAGGGAAATGACAAGAAGGCTGGGTGTTTAGTTTCTGTCAGTTCGATATTTCTGACATTTCTCAAATTATTTGAATTTACGAAAACAACTCTGGTGTTGTTTTGGTGATTTTGTGAGTGAAAACGTGATTTATGCTTTTGTAATAATGAGAAACAATAGTGAAATATTGTTTTGTGAAAAAGATTTAATATAATCGAGACTCCGGAGTCTTGAATGATGGTGATTAAGTGTGTTGCGCTATGCTGCAGACACAACCAGAGTTATTTCCGTAGAAAAAGGCTAGTTTAATAGTTTCAATAATAAATTATAATGTTTTAACTAAAATATAAGTGAAATAGTTATAAAAATAAACAGCTGTGGTAAGAAATTTAACATTTTCCAATGCCGGTTTGTTTGCTGATAATTGAATTGTCATCGGGTGTCTATATTATATCAGCCATACAAAGGCAACACCAAGAAATATTATCACAAAATAAATGGGGCACCAGAAAATTCTTAAAAATGTAAAAAGTTATAAAAAATTTATAGAATTATAAGCCGACAGGAAATTATAAAATTTGTTCAATACTTGATAAAGTTTCAACCACTAAAATATTTACCCGCTCAGAAAATATCGTAGTTTACGACTTCCATGACTAAAACAAACACATCGATTCGATTCTACTACATGGAGAAAAATGCTTAAGTTTTTCTTCCTCATAGCCTATCCTTTTTGTTAAATAATCTAAGGTCTATGTTGATGATAAATAAATAAATAGCTCCTAGGTAACTCCGGCACAGCAGGAAAAAATTCTGTGTAACTTTTGATAAAAAAAATTAGAAAAAAAACAAAATATTTAAAAAATAAATAAAACAATCGAGTTTTTTTTCATTACACTTAATAAAGTTTATTTTCAATCAAGTTTTTCATACTAGACTAAGCAATTAATAATACTCGCCTGATGTTTTTAACAATAACCAAGAGAATCAATGGAACTATCAAACAGAACATAAAGTAAAGTTCCACCCTTAAACGTGGTGGCTTTTGGGCAGCCAACAAACAATATGCCCGGCAAAATGAAGCGCTGGCTAGGTAATTACGCAAAACATTTAAATATTGGAGCCCTATTAGCAGTACAGTATGGCACAATATCTGCCAAATATCAAATTAATTCAAATGCTCATCCAGTTTAAGTGCCTGACTTAGAAGATGCTATCTGCAATCGCGTCCACTTCTCTAGAGGAGCTAATTTTTAGTGAATTGGTGCTGGAATCTGAGGATACTATAATAACTCCTTCTCAGAAAACCCAATTCAAATAGATGAAAATAACTCCATACGATGGTCATGATTTTTTATCTTAATAGTATGACTAAAGCAATAAGTAAAATGAAATGAATTTTACCCTTATAAGCAGTATTACTCATTACTTATCCATGCGATGTATAGTTTGTTGTTTAACTAAAAAACTATAAAACTGCTATGAAAGAATAGGTTATGCGTTTTGAGGCAAATTACCGGCTATTGACAGCTTGATATTTTCTTCTTAATTCCTTCATGCATGTGTAGTAAAATACGCGGAGATATACCATAAAGTCGGAGATATGCTATAATGCTGCACTAGATCTGAGAACTTTTTTATGGCATATCTCTGACTTTTTCCCCAAATTTATGGTACATCTCCGACAAAATTTTTTCGACATACTTACCATACTCTTCTCACTCACTAGTTATTTCATACGCTGTTATTAAGAATGTGGTTGCCTCACTCTAGATCCTCTGTAAAATAAAAATGTCGCCTTAATGCATCAAAGTTACTACCAAAGACATTGGCTTTATTATGATATAAAAAGCTTTAAACATATATCTGCTTATAAGCAAACAAAGTTTTTTATGCTAATCGCATCGCAAGTGCTAATTAGTATTAGAACAATAGAATTCAATTTCTACAAAAAATATTTGCCAAATTCAATTCAATGCAAGCAGTAAACTGTTTGTTTGCGCAATGGTCTACAGAAACTTTATTCACGAATCCACACATACCTAAGCAGTCAGTTTCTAGAAATTCATAAATATAAAATCGTCGTAAGAAACCGCAATTAGTCAAAAAAAAATTAGACTAAAACTTTTGTAAATATCTTCAAAGTCAAATCTGCAATTCTTCCATGCCAAAAAAAAAATCTGCACGTAGGATTTTTAGTAGCACGAAATTGTTATTTTTGCGATTGTTTTAGAGGTATCCACTTGTCGTCTTACCTAATATTAAAAATTGGCCTTCAAAAAAAATTTATTTTTTTGATCTCCATCAAAACGCTTGTTTTTTCACACAAATTGCAAAAGAATTATCGCAACTTACATCATAGCTCTAATAAATACCGGAAACAGAAGACTCTAACTGCGTTCTCAAATTAAATAATCTCGTTGCGTTTTTTCTAGATAAGTGCTTTGCAGACAGAAAAAAAAATTATAATTAGGGTAGTTGAAAGTCTACACATATAAAAGCAATTTTTTTTATGTCATAACAATATATTTGAGAATATTAAAATAGGCAAATTGAAAATAGAATTATAAGAGTTGCTATAATTGGTCCAAGAGCAATTATGGCACGATGATGCAAGCAACATAAGCAGGTTCACCTTTTGTTTGATGATGTGCTTGAAAGAGCATTGAACAATATGTTTTCAAATTTTTCTCGACATCGCGCATAGGTTTTTAAAAGTCTAACAATTTCTATTCAGTATTACATTAAAAAGTTTGTCAACATATCGAAATTATGAAATAATGATAAAAGTGCTGTATGTGAGCCACAATACCCAATTCTCATCAATTTATTGCGTGTGATACTTGGTTCTATCGTAAAATGTAGGTACACAAAAGGTTTTATAGGAGTAGATAAAGTGGCCATCACACAGATGTCATTAACATAAGGTTATGCTACATATATAGAGGAACGTGTAGCATTACCTTGATAACCGTGTTTAATTAGCATTATTACTGGCAGAACGGTTGCAAACAATTTATATAATATACCCAAAATATAGACCAGCTACATCCTTACGAAAATAGCCTAACTTTTCCCATTATACCTGTCTTGAAAGTACTTGGGCAGATAAAGGGAGCTTCATCCGTTTCTGGACAAAAGGCATCACAGTAAAAACAAATTTTCAAAAGTAAGTGGCAACAATCTGTGACACAAAGCTTAGGTATTTTTCGATATGATTACGATTACAGAAAGCCCCACCTTGAAAAACCTAGCTTAGGTTTTTATACCCTAGATGAAATCATAGGGTATACTAAGTTTCTCATTCCGTTTGTAACGCACAGAAATAATGCTGGTAACGCAAAATGGGTTGGACATCCACGCATAATATTAAAACTTATTTTGATTTTTGCATGTCCGTCTGTCCGTCCGTCTGTCCTTCCACCTGTTCACACGATAACTCGAGAACGCGTGTACTTAGAGAACTGAAATTTTGCACACAGACTTTTTACAAAAAAAGTAAATTTAAGTTCGAAAATAGGACAAATCGGGTAACTCCTTCAAGGGGTTGCCATATAAAAGCTTCGTTTTTCACTATATATGTATTTGGTCACTGCTGAAAACGCTTCAACGCTGAAATTTGTTACACTGTGTTTTCATAGCAATAGTAAATAAAATTTAAAAACTCGACTAAATCGACCAACCCGTTCTTAGTGTTGCCATGTAAAAATTTCGGATTTTTACGTATACTCTGAAAATGATCACTCCTACACATTTTAATTGTATTAAAAACTTCTTCTGAATATGAAATCCTATAAAATTGGTTATTATAATTTTTTTCTGTCCGATTAACCGTTCTAGAAATATATACGAAAAACCACTTCAAAAATCAAACTTGCACAGATGGGTGACCATACGTAATTTCATACGGCTATTCATTTAGGGCAGGGGTGGTCAACCTTTTAGCTTCCCTGGGCCGCATTGGAAGTAGGAGAGTTATATTGGGCTACACATAAAATATACGAACCCTAAAGATAGCTAATGAACAAAAATGAAGATATACATACATACTTAGTTAACAATTTAAGTAATTTAAGCTTCATTAATTCATAAATTTTTTATTATAAAATTTAAGAAATAGCAACATGAAATAGTGATGGCATGAATTGTGAAGCAAGGGGTAGTTTTCTCTGGGAAGATAATTCTTATAAAAGTCCAGTAAAGAGAAATTATTAAATTCTTCTTAAAGTTGAACATCAGATTTCAGCTCTAGCCATTTCATTTGAAAATTTGCTGGTAAGTTTATGTCGACTAAAAATGGAGTCGCAGTAAAAAAATTGATGATTTTTTTGGAAATCTTGAAATCGTTTCTCAGATTCCTGTATCAAATCGAAAATCAAGTTTGCATATTTTTCGTTACTCTCAGGACAGTGTTTAGCCAACGTTTTAAAATACATAAAATTATTTGCTTGAATTTGTGACTACCATAGTTTCAGTTTCATTTCGAAAGCCGCTATAGTTTGAGGCATAGTTGTTTTTTCACTTTGAAGACGCAAATTTTGCTCATTTAAATAAGCTGTCAAGTCTACTAAAAAAAGCAAAATCTATGAGCCTGTTTTCATCACCAAGTTTTGGCACAGATTTTATTCTTGATTCGATAAATGACTTGATTTCATTTCGCAAAACATAAAATCTTTTCAGCATTTTATCCCGACTTAACTATCTTACTTCCGAAAAATAAATAATGTCCCCAATGTCTTCAGTGTCAATTTGACTAAGTACAATTGCACATTGAAAACTTTCTTTGGCCACATTGCGCAATTGTACATTTATTATGTCAAGAAGTAACTAAACTATTCCCTTGGAAATGTAATATAGATAAAGAAAATGTTTTATAAAATTAATTGAGAAAGTATTTAAGTATATGAGTTTTGTTGGGCCGCATTCAAAGCTGTCCTGGGCAACATGCGGCCCACGGGCCACGGGTGGGTCACGCCTGATCTAGGGTATGATAAGAATTGGTCTTTATCTTTTAGATATTTTAATTACCGATACCGCCGCACCAATTTATATTATAAAACTTTTATGTCTTGATTGATTAAAAGTTCGTGTTGAGGCTCCTTACAGGGGGCTCTAGAAAGTAGGCCATCAAGGGCCCATTGTTCACTTTATAAGACTTAAACTGTTTAGAGTTTAAAATAGTAGGTACTACACCCACAAAACGCAAAATTTTTCAAACTGCGTTTATTTTTCCTTCCACGTAAAATAACATTTTTATCCGAATGCTGTCAGCAAAATCTTAGTTTTTTTTTTCTTGTTAAAGGCAGGCGGACGAGTGATCCCAAGCACGGAGGCCAGAACGGGCCATTGTGCTATCCTGCTCGAAACCCCATAACCAAACTTTCCTTTCCTCTTAATAAAGCGTATCAGTTCTTGGTGAGGTAGGGTTTTCAGTTCCTCTACACAGATAAGAGGGCAGACCAGCGCAGTATTTACGTATAAACTACACAAGCTGTAGCTTAGAACCCCCACTTTCTTGGGGATCCCAAAAAACTTGTCCGAGTAGCAATTGTCATATATACTTAAATATACTGCAGCATTATTTGTCCCAATTTTTTTAGCGTGCGTCTTTGCGAAGAACTTTTACTATAAACACAGGGTTTACAATTTGTTTACCCGCTACACTCAGCATGCGCTGACCTTTTGTAGTTCGAGTGAGCCGACCGACGATACAATATTTCTGACCATATATTTTGTATTTACAGTGTGTTTCTTTGATAATTTGATTGTTGACATTATTTTGGAAAGTGTTTTTTTTTGTATCCTTACTAGAGTTACATTTCAGGTAAGTGCATTTTAAACAAGTACGCACATAACCTAACTAACGTAGGAATATTTTCGACCACATTTATTTTTTTTTACAATATTTTAATAAAAAATGTTGTTTTAAACATGCATTTTTAAGTTTGTTATGCATAACAATGATTTTAAGTTAAAGATTTATTATTTCACTATATCTCTATACTTTTTAATTATATTTGAGTTTAACCCTCTAGGTATCCAAAAATCATATTCGGTTCTGCCATATAATATCTGGACTTATAAAGAGCCCCATATGTCAAATATCTTAGGGCCTGATCAAGTTTAAATCCGGCCCTGGAGCAGACCCGAGCCTGCTCCGAGAGAAAGTGTTCAGTTGTCTCAGGCTCAACTCCCATCTTTGTTAGATGAGTGTGAAGCGAGCTGTGGCCGGTGATAATGCCAACCACAGTTCTACATTATTTCCTTCCGAACCAGAAGAGAAAATCAGAGAAATTCCTATTGGGACCATCAAGAAAAAGTTTTCTGGACCTGCATGTACTCAGGTTCGCCCATCTCTGCTGATGCTTCCTACGAACATCCACTCTGATGAGAGACCCGATACCCAAGGTGACAACGCCTACGACGGGTTCCGGTCCAACGAACGGAGAATCAGAGCGAGCCCTAGCTAGAAGATCAGCCCTTTCATTCCACATGATCTCCATGTGACCATGTGAAGGGATACCCTATTGTAGATACACAGCTTATCCACAGACGACCTGCAGTCCCCCAGTAATTTAGATGTTATCCGGGACCACTCGGAGCCATCAAGGCTGTCTGAGTATCCGAAAAGGATAGCAATCTCCTTTCCCTTGATCTCCATATCAGGGACTATCTTCGCTGCCATTGCGGTGGCAAAGACTTCGGCCTGGAAGGCAGTAGTGAGCCTTCCAAGCGAATATTCCATCCCAATGTCAGGTTCAGGAAAGTAAACACCCGCATTGGCTCCCTCATTAATGAGAGAGAGCTGTCCGTACAAATTTTTAGAGCAGACGGGGGAAGGCTCAATAAGGCACTTCCATCAGTCCACGACTCTCTCTCAGCAAAATTCACACAGAAGCGACGCTCGAAACGCAGCTCTGGTACCATCGCATCAAGTGGCATGCTGGCCTGAGTTCGGTTACTATTAATACGTTTACATCAATACTGAGTACTGCAGTTGCGTTTACATGAATTTTTTCAAGTAAATCGAACAAAAATTTTGTGATTTACTTGACTTAAGTATACTTGAAGTCAATGCGCGGTTACATGGTATTTTGATTACTTGATCTCTACTTGAAGTATACTTCAAGTATTCATTTAAACGTACTGTATGAAATGAAAAAAGATAACTGAAATTTCTTTTTGTGTCTTTCTTGCTAAATAATTACGCTTCACTGTGAAAATAACCGATGATGCACATGTGGCTTTTATTATAGTATATTACCACAAATACCCAGTGTTTTGTGCACTCATCGAACAAGTTATTTGAATTTAGGTTAAACCTAGTGTAATGACATTTCTCTGACAGTTCTCCAGAGTATAATTAATTATGAAAAGTTATTTATAAAATAGATTAAGGCAAATAAAATATTCTCCTGTTATTTTTCTATTTATTTACTTTTAATTTTTGATTATTTTTGCTTAAGAAGTAATTTATATGCACCAATCAACAACAAATTTCAAGTGACAATTCTCAATTGGCAAATGTCAAACCCTTTCCCCAAGAAATTTTTAGTGTAAGTTCGGGGTAGCCCTAGATTTTTCAATAAACAAGATTATGTAACCCTGGAGTGCCCTGGGTTTACCCCATGGTATAAAGAGTAACAAAGTAGGTTCCTCTCAGTAAGAGAGAAACACTTTTATAATTTTGACAGCTGTGAAGAAATCGTAAGCAAATCAATCGAGTTTCAGTTTTTAAGTGCACATTTAATAGAAGTTAAGCAAAGGAAACTTTTAAAAAGGTTAATTGTGCATAAAAGTTGCAAAAAATTAAAAATTCCCATACATTTCTTTAAAATGTTTCAAGTAGGGTCGTTTTGCCTCAGATGAAACCTACTTATTACTCCTTATACTATGTGTTTACCCTCTGTTTTCATCCACGTATAGTTTTGTTAGAGATTTAGAAATTTATGAGCTTTAATTTTTTATGCATCAGAGCTTCATTTTAGGCAGTGCCACAGGCCACACTATGCCACAGATATGGTGATGTATTGATGTGCTGATGTGCTGATTATCAGCAGCACTAATATCTTAATGAGGCAAGCCACATTGTAAGAGGTAGTGATGCACTGATGTGATACTGATCTGCTGATAATCAGCAAGTGACCTGCATGTTACTGACTTTTACTTATATCAGTCGATATTTTATTTTCAAACTAATTAATTCGGGTTAGTTGCAAAACTAACGGAATGGAATTTAAACCATCCGAGGCTCTACCGATTCTTATACCAATTATTTGTGTGCGCACGTTAGTAAGTTTTTCCGTTCGATTTTCACAGTGCCTTGTCTTTTGTTAGTCGTGTCGGTTGTTCGTGGAAAATGCCGAGAAAATTAGCAGAGCAGATAGAAAGAGGAATGGTTCACGATTAAGCGAATCAAAAAAAAATGTACCTCCCTCCGCACAAACGCAAGAAACGCACTGTTGATACAAGTACTTTGTCGAAGAAAATATGTGGAAATAATTATGTAGAAGAAGATCTTCAAAAGCGTTTTCAACAGGGCCGGATTAACCCATAAGCAAACTAGGCAGCTGCTTAGGGCCCCCGTAAAATTGGGGCCCCGAAAATCAGGCGTTTAATTTTTTCCAAGTATCAATAAGAAATTTTAAGTCAAAACAATATTTCAATTTCCATAAAATGAGTCTTTCTTAGCCAGATAAAAGAAGTTGGGAAAATGCCTTTTTTTGAAGAAACTCTCAAACACGCGGTGGGAAGCACACGCAGTTGCCACAGATGCAATTTTAAAATCGTATCCTGAAATTCTCGACGCGTTAGATTCTATTTCGGAAGATAAGGATCAAAAAGGGGAAACGAGACAAGAAGCAATGAATATTGCAAAAAAAATGCAAGAGTTTGAGTTTGTTTTCATGGTTACGATGTGGAATGATATTTTGCATCAATTTCATAGGACATCACAAGCCCTTCAAAATGCAGAACTTAATTTGCAAGTTTGCAGTGATTTGTATAAAACGTTAACTTTTTATTTACTAAATCTCAGAGAAAGATTTGATGAATTCGAAAACAAGTCCAAAGAAATTTTGCCCGACGGTGATTATCGGGGAAATGGTAACCGAAGACGTACTCGGAGAGTACAAGTCAATGATGGTCCAGCTGAAGATGCTGTTTTATCTGCAAGGGACAAATTTCGCGTTTCGACTTTTTATTTCATTGTCGACATTCTTCAAGTCGAGATGAAAACGAGAGGCGAGGTTTACGAAAAGCTGGCAGACAAGTTTTCGTTTTTATTAAAAATGGATTTAAGCAACGATGAGTTGTTTGCCAAGGTTGAATCGCTTGTCGCATCGTATCCTGAGGATTTAAATTCAAACCTTGCTGATGAATTACAACAATTTCACCAGTATGTTCGTTTAAAAATGGAAAAGGATCAAAGTATTAGTGCGAATTTCACTGATTTTTACAAGATCATTGTGAATGATCAACTTCAAACAGTCTTCCCTAACTTGGAAATCTGCTTCAGAATATTTTTATCATTAATGATAACAAATTGTTCTGGAGAGCGTTCTTTTTCGCAGTTGAAAAGAATAAAAAATCCTTTAAGGACAACGATGCGACAAGATCGATTATGTTCGTTAGCTCTTCTGTGTATCGAATCGGATGTAATGCGTCGCATGAATTTTGACAAATTGATAGAAGATTTTGCTCGTCAAAAGTGCAGAAAAAAGAAGGTTTAACTTGTAAGCGATCGTTTTTAAGTATTTTTGTAAATAAATTTAAAAATGAATTTAGTTTGAATATTGCTCTTTCAATAAATATACAACATAAAAATAATTGTGTCTCACTTTTGCATTCATAAACAAAAAAAAATTATTAACAATTAAATTAAATAACAAAAAAAAATGAGGGGCCCCAAATCATTCACTGCTTAGAGCCCCACTGACTGTTAATCCGGCCCTGGTTTTCAAAGTCGGTGATGGCTGTAATTCATGAGGTAACGTTGTCAAGTTTTTTAAAAATTTGTTTGCGGTATTAAACACTTAATTTAAAATACATTGCCCGTAACTCGTAAAAATATGTTTGAAAAAGTGTTTTTTTCACCGAATATCAGCTGCTGATTTTTTTAAAGTATCACCTAAACAAAGAATTATTTCTTTTTCCTGAAAATTACGTAATAATGCGTTCGCCGAATTTTAAATTGTGGGCATCATAAGATAAACATTTTATCAATACTTCTAACTGTTGAGTCGTTTACTTACTTAGCATCAAAGATAAACTTTTCATCAAAAACACGTAATATCAGTTACAAGTTATCAAGTCTTGTGTTGGAAAATAAGCATTCAGTGAGGCGCTATAGTACCGAAAGCGATGTGTAATGAAACCGTCATAAAAAGGTATTATAGATTTCCTTTTTTTTTATTTATAAAATTTAGTTTTTGAACTCATTAAAAACAATGCGACATCGTGAAACTTATTTATTATACTTATTGAAACCTGATGTTTTGCGCTATTTATTCAATTCTTTCAAAAGGTAAAGAAACCTACTCTTTGCGATTTATAAACCCATTAATTCAATGAAACAAAAAAATGAGTCAAAATTTCAAAACAACCATACATTGTTCTTTCTTGTTTCACTTCCCAGCTGATCATGATGCTATACAGTCGACGGTCGACATACTTTGTCACAGCTGTCAATAATAAATTTGTTTCATGAATTTATTCATTTACGTTGATATGGGACAACTTCAATGCATCACTGCAGGTCACGACACCGTAAAGAAAGCCACTTAAACTTTATATCATAATAATAAGGTAGGTATCAATCCACCTATACGAAACTATAGACAAGAGTTGGTCGAAGACAAACGAGAACTCATTAATGACCAGCCTACTGATTAAGCAAACCGGGTGCTCTGTAACAAAGACTTGAAGCATGCCTCTTCGTCAGAAAATGCCCTTTTGATAGTACTAGACAACACGTGACTGCCATTAACTATTACAGCCTACAGGTATCGTGACCATCATGGGCTATTATATTATATTTACTGGAACTTTTTACTTATGTTCACCAAACTGTGTAGGTATGTCTGCATATGTAGATATGTAGTATCCTACTGAGGGTTTCTGACTTTTTTATTTTTTTATTTCAGGAATGCATAGAATCTAGATAACCCACCCTCTACATGATGTTAGCATTCGACTAATGATTATTGAACGTGGCTTATTGGGTGAGCTCACCGATTAGCCCTGAACATTATTGTCTAGGTCCGTGGGAATTTCGTTTTCCTTTTACTGTTTGCACTCCCACATTCTTTAAATGCATAGAAATCTTCAATTTGTTTAAAAAAAAAACTATATATACATATGTATAATTTTTGACGCAATAATGACCCTAGTCTGAGTCTTCCAAAAATGGATGATCTTTTCAAGAAATAATGAAGATATAAATTATCAGAAATCAATTTTAATCTTAAAGGTCTTTTGTTTTATTACAATGTAGGCGCGACGTGATTACCGTCAATACCTTATATAGAGATAGTTTTACGCAAGACCCTGAAGCTGCTGTCTGAACATAATTTGAACGTAATTGCTACTAAAAATATTTCAGCGTTTGTAAAATTTCCCTGATCTTAAAAATTTCAAAACTTGCATACAAGATTTTCACACGTACCTACAATATGTACAGAAAAAAATTAAACAATAAATGAAAAACTGTGACAATATTCTTTGTTGGACTTGCATATATATTTTAATTAGTTTCTTTGAAACGTTTTTATGTAAAAACTGAAGTGAACCAAAATAAAACTTTCCTATAACAAAAGTTGAAAGATCAAATATACACTTAGAGCTATTTCACACGAGCGACAGCAGTCGGCCGAATTTAGCATTTGAATAATACATTTCACATGGAGCCGCGAGGCAATGATCGGACTTCTGGAAAACATTTTGTACTAAAATTTATCTGTAAATTGTACTAAAATCAGTATGTTTTGTGCTAAAATATTATTTTAATTTTTATACATTTTTATTACATATACACTAATTTAATAAAAATCTTCAGCCTACAAAAAAATTTTCGTTAGGAACACAGCGAATAGTACCAAGAAGCATATCGTCGCTGTTTTTATGAATAAAGAGCAAAACGACGGTTGAGTTGATACCAAAACCTCAAAATAGCTTAATATGTCACATAGGAGGTTTCATAAAAACAACGAATTATATTAAATAGAGAAATTATTCAGAAGAAAAAATTTTCTTCAATACATAGGGTCCAACAGGGATATTCTACTTATACCCAGCAAACAATTTGGCGAACGTCCGCAACAGCGAAACTTATCCGACATACCCTGCACAATCCGAAACATAAGAGTAAATTCCACAGAGCAAAAACTTATTTATGTTATCGAAGTGATAAAAAAACGAAACGAACGCGAATATAAATTCTCCTTCATTTATCTTTCATAAGCACGTGCATGTGCTCTATTTTGTGCCCGATCTTCTGAGAATTTTACAGTTTCAAGATTTTCGGTTGAGTTTCCTTTTCATCCTGAACAAAAATTTGTTGTCTTTGTATTTCTATCAGTGAACTATAAAAGATGAATAATTAAAATTACATTTAATTAACATTAAGGGTAAATTGAGAGGCTACATTTATAGGAGACTAGATTAAATAGGTACCTACAAGCATAAGTTAATAAATTATATTCATACGTAGATGGGACACGCTGATATCGCTAATGATTGAGAAATAATTTCATTTGCGAGTCGCTTAAGGGTTACACCACCATGACATTTTTAAAAAATCGTTTTTTTGTTTTTTGGATAAATAAATTTTTTATACTTTTAAGAATATTTTAAACGTTGCAACATTATTCAAATTATGACGAAGTTATAGCAATTAGAAGAGAGTGCGTCAGGTAGCCGACCCGTAACTCAGGTAGCGTTCAGACCGTTACGTTCCGTAAGGTAAATACTAAATTCATTGTTATGAATTCTGACTCCCTTTATATATTATATTTCTATACTATACTATAGACATCCCAAAAGCAGCAGAAGACCTTATGTACGATCCAGGAATTGGAGATTGAAGGTACTTAATTAAAAAAAGGCGTTAACGTCAAACTTTTCTTTCTTTAACGTTATTCTCGAAATTACTTTTTTCAAACTGGTGTAGGTAACACTATATCTCAAAATCTACTGAACCGTCAAAAGAGGGTCTCACTGAACGACTCATGTCTCCGCCAATTTAATTATTTTTTTTTTTTTTCAAAATTAGATATTGTTTATAAATCTATTATATGTATACGTAAAATAAAATATTTTTAATGACCGACACTTTTAAAATAAATAACTCGTAAATAAATTGCACTAAAAAGAAAAAAATAATTTTTTTTCTTCATCACAAGAAAAGTTTCGTTTCAAAATAAAAAAATCTACAACTCAGATTATAACTACGTATGATCACAATTGTCTAACTGCAAATGCCCAAACTTTTAAGATTTAATCTGAGTTGTAGCATTTTTAATTTGCAGTGAAACTTCATTCATACGTAGATACAACGAAACTTTTCTTGTGTATATCACTGAGAAAGAAAAAAAATATTTTTGACTTTTTTAGTGCAATTTATTTACGATAGTTATTTATTTTAAAAGTTTTTTGAATGCATTTTATTTTCTAGTTTTCACTCTCGAATCACGAATTAACTTAACTTTAACTTGTTTTTAATTTTTTTAAGTTTTTTTAACTTTATTTAATTTTTTTAATTTTTTCAACTTTTTTTACTTATTTTTAATTTTTTTTTACTTCTTTTACTTTTCTTTTTTCACTTTTTTAACCTTTGTAACTTTTTTTAACTTTTTTGTAACTTTTTTAACTCTTTTAATTTTTTTAACTTTTTTCTAACTTTAGTCAGGGGTTTGTGAGTTGATAAAAGTTATTTATTTAATGTATTTTATTTAAGACTAAATGATATACCAAAACAACTTCCTATAATTTCATTATAATGTACAAATACACAAAAAGTTGCACGTCTATTACTTTTAACGTACTTATAACTGAAATATTTGTTATAGTAGCGGTCATGTGAAACATTTTTTTTTTCAGTCGCAAAAATTTGCAACACTAGTCGCGCGACTGAAAGGTCGCTCGTATGAAACGGCTCCGACCGATTTTCGAAGACCTTGTATAATGGTCGTCACGCTACGAGAATTGCATGTGGAGGCAACAATGCAAAGATTTTTTTCTAATTATTCTTGGATGATGGTACTAATGATGCATACCTACTGAAAACAAAATTGGTATCCTGTTAAGAAAATACACCAAAATTAGCAGCTCAATGTTGGTAAGCAAATTAGCGGATTAACGACGAGAAGGTCTCTCAAAATATTTGGAATTGTCATTCCTGTGAAGTAGATAAGCAGTCCTTTTACCAAAAAAATATTAAAACTCTACTTAGTTTTGCCAAAGCTTATAAAAACTGGACTTTGGATTATTGAAAATAAGTTGAAAGGTCTGACAAAACAAAACTCTACCGCATTTGCTATGATGATTGGTTAGTTATTTGGTATAAACTTGGTGAAAGTCTTTAGCGCTATCATGTATTGTATTGTAAGTATTCATTGTATAATGGCTAAAAAAGTATACATTAACATGTTAAAGTGTAATTTACCAGATTTCACTAAAAGATCAGATTATGATGAAACCCAAAAATTATTTTAATAAGATGGGAATCCCAAGCAAAGAGCGAAAATATCGAAAGAATAACTAGCTGTAGAGTCACAGGCTTTAAACTATGTATCAACCGACCTCCATGAAGTGTAGACCTTACTTAACCCAAATAGAAAATTGTCGGCAATTGTTTAAGCAGAGATAGAATATATGAAGTCTAATTTAAAAATAATAAAATTTCAATAATCAATTCATGATTAGGAAATTAAAAATTTGATTGAAATTTTTCAGAGATCAGAGGTTGTTTTACTTTTTTGATAATAATCTAAATATTTTGATTCTATATTTTGCGTCTGAATTTGTTGTAAATAAATCATAAATAATTTTGTAAATATATCAACAATAGACAGTCAGATTTTTTGCATTATTTCAATTTATTCCAATGTATTCTTAATAAAAAATGCTACAAAATTAAGATAGATGTAAGAAATTAAAGTACAAGTACTTGAATTTGTACCACAAATAAAACCTATTAACAAGAATTTCAAAACAGAAATAAAGACGGTTAAAATTTACAAAATATAAAGTGCTAATATTATTAGATAACTAAAATTGAATACTAAACTTAACGCTAAAGAGCAAGAAATAGAACATATGGAACTAATAACGGGAAGGGAATTACAGTCTAATATAGCCTGGAGAATTGCTACTCAGTTGTGTGATATAATTTATTCGAGGAATACTCAAGGTACAAGTTCTGTATGATATGACGAACCCGAGTCTGTCTTATAAGTATTGAGACAACGGTCATAACTTTGTGAAGAGGTGTGATCAAAAAATACGTGAAATTTTTGAATTTTGCGGTCTGTATAAGTCCGATTGCAGCAATTTTTTTTTGTCCTAGGACACATGTTCCAGAGATATCTTATCTTGATATTGGTATCCATATTGGATGCTTACTTTTGCTTAATTTCTGCTCAGGACCGTAGCTAGAGGTCAGGGTCAAAACCCCGGATTGAAGGATGTCATATGAATAATAAAATGCGTCCAGGATGAAATTCTTAACCTGAAGTCAGAAAAGATGTATGAAACAGTTTTGGAAGAAGCTGAGAATATTGTAGAAAAGAATCTAAAAATATTTCCCAGAATAGAAGAGACAATTAAAGGCAAGACATCTGGAGGATTAAGTGCTGTATGGTTCCATCACCTTCTCGTCAAAACAATCCAGGCATCATTTAAGCTCGGCCATTTAAAACGGAATATTATGAAACTGTAGACATAATAATGGGATGAGATGAAAAGATTTGAGATTTAAGATCTACTAGATTCAATTTTCTGTCTTGATGAGTTGGGCAAAGTTTAGGTCTGTTCAACATTTAAATATATAATCACTAATTGCTTACAATAAGCCTCAAAGAATGTTAATGGCTCACGAGATAATGGCAGGTCGGTGTTTCTTGCATTTGTACGAAAAAAAAACAGGCAAAATACATATTGACGAAGTGCTACGAAATTCCACAATCTGGTAAATCAAAGACTGCAATTATATTGAATAATTTTATTGTATTTATTTTTATTGTAGTAAGTAGCTGCCTAGCCTATTTTAGTTCGCATATAAAAAAATGTAATATAATGAGAGTTCTAGAAGCTTATTTTTTCAAAAAAATGCATCTAAAATTTACGCCCTACTTCAAATTTCTGATGCCCTACCTTTAATTTGGTTCTAGCTACTGGCATGTGTCTGCTGCAAAGGTTACACGTGTATTTGTGTGCTTAGCATTTTTTTACCTGCGGAAAAAATGAAATAAAGAGTTTGCATTCAATTTTGAATGGAATTTTTAAATGAAATAATTTAGCATCGAATTGGAAATATTAAATGTTGCTTTTGGCCAGTCTTCAATGAATAAACTAGCATTTACCAGTGGTACTAACGTTACCAAGAGGAAGGTGAAGACGTTGAAATTTACGAGCGCCCTCGATGCCACAACACATCAACAACAATCTTAATGAGAGGTAAAGTTTACTGTTATCAGACATTGCATATGATATTTAAAGCTACAGATAACCTACAAAAGATCATCAATAAATATGGAAAAAAGAAAACTCCTAGAATGGACACCTGCAGTACACCACAGTTAGTCAGAAAAAAATAAGATATGGAACCGTTAGTAGAAACCATTTGATGACGATAAGTGAGAATATAATGAAGTTAGTTTGTGCTCAAAAAGTAGAATGAATTATGCTTCGCTTGTTAGATCCATTGACTGCTGATCTACTACTTTTTGCATATTTATATTTATATAAATTTCTCTAACGCTAAACGAGCGCACCTCAAATGAAAGATATTTCTAACACAAATATTGAAAGGAATGTCTTACACCTAGATGTCTCTCTGGACCACAAAAGAAACGTTATTTTAGTGGGTAGATAATAATCGAAAACGAACTCCTATTTATTTATTTACATATGTAGTAAATAAATTAGAGAATATAAAGACAGAAATCCACTAAGGAACTTTAACGTGGCCACGGCTTCAATCTTACGTGAGCAAGATAAATGTAATCGACTCTAAATTTCACCTGCCCTGAATGACTCTTTTCTCATTTCTCTCACAATTCAAAATAAATGCTACCTAAGGGCAAAGGGTCCCTCCTTCACTCTATGGAGTTAGAACGATTGTTTTGACATAACCTCCAGAAAGGCAAGACACCAGACTATGTAGCTAAATCAGTGGGGCTTTTTATACCCTAGATGAAATCTATAGGGTATACTAAGTTTGCCATTCCGTTTGTAACGCACAGAAATAATGATGGTAGAGCAAAATGGACTGGTCACCCCCACATAAAATTAAAAGTTATTTTGATTTTTGCATGTCCGTCTGTCCGTCCGTCCGTCCGTGCGCACGATAACTCGAGAACGCGTTCACTTAGAAACCTGAAATTTTGTACACGGACACTAAAAAAAAAAGTAAAATTAAGTTCGAAAATGAGATAAATCGGGCAACTCCTTCGTGGGGTTGCCATACACAAATTTTGTTTGCACGATATATTTGGACACTACCTGAGAACACGTCGACATAGAAAGCTGAAATTCGGTACATTAAGTTTTCATACTAATAGCAAATAAAATTTCAAAAATGAACTAAATCGGGCAACCCCTTCTTGGTGTTGCCATATAAAAGTTTTGGTTTTTTACATATACTTTGAAAACGATCAGTCCTAGATATTTTTATTGTACTAAAAACTTCTTCAGAATAAGAAATCCTATAAAATTGGTTATAATCATTTTTTCTATCCGACGAGCCGTTCTAGAAATATATGCTAGAAACCAATGCAAAAAATCAAAATTGCTGAAATGGATGACCATACGAAATTTCATACGGGCATTCATCTAGGGTATCATAAGAATTGATCTTAGACCAATTCTAGCTTTTTCACTTGTTTATTTTAGAGACAGCACTTTAAACTTTCTATAATTTCCATAATTCACGTAATATTTCACGGTTCGTCCGTATGATAATTAGTTCCTATTGATACATACCATCTAACTTGGGACGCGATAGTGGGCATTGATTGCTTGAAAATTCACCGACCTTTAATGTTAAGAAAGCTGGAATAGCTCTTCGTGTCCTCCTTGGTACGATACTGACCTTAAACGCTTGCACAACATAAGAAATAAGGTTTGGCGAAAGTTTCACCGCTCGCAATCTTATAATGACTTAACACAATTTTTGTTTTTGAGGAGAGAATTTCGTAATGCACTTTTGATACGTACATGTTTAAGATGATAAATGTAATCAGATTGGATCCTAAAAAATGTTGGCTTTTTGTAAATACCAAAAAGAAATCCAATAATTTTCTCCTGTGTTAGTATTTAAGGATAATACCTACTAGTCATGATCCGTCTCTCTAATTTCTTTCGTGATTACTTTAATGAATCATTCTTAACTAATAACACTCAAATAGATTTAGCTTAATTTAATTACTTAACGACACTTGCTAAAGTTGATATCCCTTGCTTCACTATTGATCAGAAATCTGTTGAGGACTCCATGTCCAACCTAAACCTGGCTATTCTGCTGGGCCTGATGGGTTAGACCCTATTGTCGTAAAGAACTGCAGTGATACACTTTCTTACCCGTTAACATTTTTTTTAATCTATCACTTTAGCTCGGTAAATTTCCGGAGTTATTGAAATAGTCGTTTATTGTCCCAATTTTTAAGTCTGGTAAAAGGGAGCTTGTTACCAACTATCTTCCTATTGTGAAAATATCTTGTATTCCCAAACTGTTTGAAGCTTCTTTATATGAATTCTTCTATTTTCATTGTAGTGGAGCTCTTAATTTTCATCAACATGGTTTTATGAAGAGAAGATCAGCAACAACTAATCTGCTCCAGTTTACATTTACTTGTATCGAATCGTTTGAGCGCGGTTGCGAAACTCACTGTATTTATACAGACTTCTTTTGTTATTTAAACTGAGATCCTTAGGTTTTCCAATTTGGTTGTTGAATTGGTTATCATCCTATCTTAAGGATCGCAAAGTTAGGATACAGCTCCCTTCTGCTCTGCCTAAAGAAATAACGGCTTACTCCGGTGTTCCACAGGGTAGCCACGTTGGGCCTTTTCTATTCATATTATGCATAAATGATGTTTCCTATATAGTTACCAAATCTGATTTATTAATTTACGCAGACGATTTAGAACTGTATGAATCTGTTGATTCGCATTGTGATTGTCTTAAATTGCAGAACGACCTGGACAGACTTGTTGAGTGGTGTACAAAGACTTGTTTCTTTTTAAACATTATTGATAAATGTAACGTAACCATTTTCTCTCGTAAGCGAGTCCCTTCGAATAATATTTATGTTATGAATGGATTGTTACTTTGGAAAGTTGATAAAATCTGTGACTGGGGGGTATTGTTTGACTCTAGACTCGTTTTTAACTTCCATATTGATCACATTGTTAATAGGGCGAACTCAACGTTACGTTTTCTAAAGCGCTGGGCAAAAGAACTAGATGATGTCAACACTACTAAAGCTCTTTTTACCACCTTGTCAAACCCATTTTGGAATATGCCAGTCCTGTCTGCTCTCCCTCATACAAAAATCACTCCGATCGTATTGAGAGCGTGCAAAGGAGATTTTTACTTTTTGCCCTAAGAGGTCTCGGATGGAGGGATAGACTTCATTTTCCTCCTTATAACGAAAGATAGTACCTTCCTACTCTAAAAACTCGTAGGAAAGTATATGATATAAGCTTTGTTTTTCAACTTGTGAAGGGTGACATCAACATACCTTTGATGCTTCAGAAAATTAATTTCGATTCACGAACTCGACACTTGCAATCTAAAGATTTTATTTATTTGTGCTCCCATCGCACCAACTATGGACGCTTTGAGCCCATGCCTAGAATGTAGTTTTAATATGTATTTTCATTCGATTGACTGACTTTCATATCAATAAGTCCCAATTAAGTAAAACCTTGAAAAATTGTTGGGTACTATAGCTTTTATTACGGAATTGCATTTAAGGATCATTATAGCTAGCATTTTAGCTAAATAAATAAATGTGTGATCCTTTCTGAACGATAACTCAAACACTTTATGTTGGCGCAGAAACAATTCAACAAGTATTCGTAATTAAGTTGCAGAAATTGATATCATTTATCCTAAATTTCAGCTGAATAATGTTTTCAAATTGCCGACCATTGGCATAAACATAAAGTGCAACAATTATTTTTGAGTTTTCTACTGGATTAAGATCAGGATTCCAGGTAAGCTATCTTGGATTAGTGACATTTTTGTTTTTGTTAATCCTATCTGTAACAATGTTCGCTACATAGATAGATGGTAGTATTATCCTGTTGAAAAATTAAATTATGCCCTCATAAATCTTCAACCTTTTTGAAAGTTCCTTCAAAAATGTCATACATGTACCTACTTTTGTGAGTTCATTTCCATTAATTCAACTAATATAAATTTTTCCATTGGCCGAAAATCTAGTTCACACCATGCTCTTCCATTGCCGAAGTAAACGGATCATCCTAATTTCCTTTACACTAAACATCAGTGTTCGGCCCAATCTATATGTTTCTGTGCAAATGACACACCCGTTATTTTATTCTCGTTATAAGCGATGTTTTTTATTGATTCTTTTGTTGAAACCTATGTTGAAATCAGTATACAATAAAATACACACCTCGGCCTGTTACGGGCAAATCTAACTTTTTAACAATTTACTCGTAAAGCAATTTAATTTCTTAGTATCGGTCGTGGAAAATTAAACGGAAATGTTTCACAATAAAGAGAAATCTTAAACATTACCTCCTTCCTTCCTTAATTACCTTTCTTCAGTTATTTCCAAAAAGACTTAATATATACAGACTCACTCCAGTGTTCACTTTCAAATCAATTACAGAGGTATAGCACATTTGGTCGAATGCCTAAAGCCACTTAACAAAAAAGAAGTTTTTGCAAAAACTTAATAAACAAAAAAAGCATTTTGTAAAAAACCTTTTCGCACAAAGGAAATTTGGCAAACAAATACTTAACAAAAATAGGTACATTTAGCAAAATTATAATTAGCATTTAGATTTATGAAATTTAATAATATAATAATAAATCTAAATGCCAATTATTGTTTTGCTAATATTGACCCGTACACAGGCCGCATTTATACTTTTGGAGGCCCCAGGTGCAAGATCATTACGATGCCCAAAAAAAAGGTCTATTTCAGTTAATAAAATATATATAGGCAGGTACATATGCATTTCTTTTTAGTTTATTGGAAACAAAAGCCGACATTTACATAATAATACATTAAAATAACACAACATTGGTATTTAAAAAAAAAGTATAAAAACAAATCAGTTCAATTCTAAATAAAAAATAAATTAACTAAAAATTTGTTTCTGCCTTTTGTTTTAGCAAATAAATCTATAATGTCATCATAATTAATCGAGTCCATTACATCGGATTTAATGCATAACTTGTTTTATTTTTATGTAAGTTACTTCGTAAATAATGTTTTATTCAATTCAACACCGAAAATGAGCGTTGAGCACTTGCATTAGAGATAGGCATCGTCAAACATATTTTTAAAATTGTTTCTACGTTCGGAAAAGTAGAACTTAACCCATCGTTTATAAATTCATACATATTTCTCATTAAAAAAGTCTTCCTTAATCATTATTAAAAATTGCTTAGTTTCATAAACACGTTTATCCGAGTCAATATCAGTAGGTACCATAAGTTTGTAAAATTTTCTTAATACTTATTTAAAACGTATCTAATGTGTTTTTTCGCGAGGTAAAAAGACGCAAAAGGTATCTGGCCCAGTGTAAGTTTTCTTGACATTTCAACACGCTGCCACTCACATATCCGTCGTCATAGTTTCCAATGATTCTTTTTCTGGATTTTTGTTTTGTTTTTATACTGCATCTTATTTTCTTCTGTATTTTCTGTCCTTCGTTATGAACTGCCCCTTCGAGATATTATTAGCGGCTGTGGGCTTCACTCATGTACACGAATTTTGTACGATACCCGCATTTCTGTTTATTATAATATGCTCTAAGGAAAGAGCAATATACATATGTATATGTACAGGGTGTTTCCGCCTAGGTGGTCCATAGAGCAGGAGGTGATCGTACTACCTAGTCGAACAAAACATTTTATGGGGTGGGGGTGGGGGGGTCCGCATCAACCGTTTGGGAGATACAGGGTGATTAAGAAATGATGCCAGTATACGATCGCAAGCTACAAGGCCTTTCCAAAGACTGTTCAACCATCCCCGCACTCTTCTCCTCTCAGGAGTTCTGGAATTTTAATATCCTTTTTTTTATAGAAACTGTAAACTGTACACTCTCCTCTTTAATTTAATCTATTACACCCTATATGCTATTTGTAGTCGTTAAAGAGTTATTAGCTCATAATCAATTCTCAAAGCTAGTCTTAAACCTACTTTCAAAGATAATTTGTTCCCTTAGTGACTGAATATCGTAATTTAAAAAAACATCATCTAATTTTAGTATGGCCTGAATAGGTTACGAGCTAATAACTCTTTAACGGCTACATATAGCAAAGAAGAGAGTCCACAGTTTACAGTTTTTATAAAAAAAAAGTTATTTTAACCAACTTTTTGTGAAGAAATGGTATGAAATCCGAAATTCTTAATTTAGACCACCAGAACTCCTGAGAGGAGAAGAGTACGGCGCTGGTTGAACAGGCGTTGGAAAGGCCATGGACACACACAACTCTCTCTTGACTGGGACCGTATGCCCTGTACTTTTTAAGATACAGGGTATTTTGTGAAACACTAGCATATTTTCTCAATCACCCTGTATCTCCCAAACGGTTGATAAGGAGCCCCCCTTGCCGTAGACCCCATAGAGAGTGAGGCCCCACCTTGCGCCTAATGGTAAATGCGGCCCTCAGAAAAGCAAAAAATTGTTTGCTATTTTATCACACAATCTCTGGTTTAAGGCGGCACTTGATTCAGTAGATTGATTCCTGGATTGGAGATCATATTGACCCTAATTCAATATTATGAGATAATCTTATGTAAAACAAGTAAAAAAGCTAGAGCTGGTCTAAGACCAATTCTTTTGATATGGTCACCCATCTGTGAAAGTTTGATTTTTGAAGTGGTTTTTCGCATACATTTCTAGAACGGTTCGTCGGACAGAAAAAATAATTATAACTAATTTTATAGGATTTTATATTCTGAAGAGCTTTTCAGTACATTAAAATCGTATAAGACTTTCCACGTTTCCACAGTATAAGTAAAAATCTTACATTTTTATATGGCAACACCTAGAAGGGGTTACCCGATTTAGTCCAATTTTGAAATTATATTTACTATTTTTATAAAAATACTATGTACCAACTGACAGCTCTCTATGTCGACGCGTGAAAAACGAAATTTTTGTATCGGAGCCCTACGAAAGAGTTACCCGATTTATCCCATTTTCGAACTTAAACTTACTTTAATATTAGAAATTGCGTGTCCAAAATTTCAGCTCCTTAAGTGAACGCGTTCTTGAGTTATCGTGAGGACGGACGGACAGACAGACGGACAGACAGACGGACAGGCGGACATGCTGAAATCAAAATAACTTTTAATATTATGCTTGGGTGTCCAATCCATTTTGCTCTACCATCATTATTTCTAGGTGTTACTAATGGAATAGCAAACTTAGTATACCCTTTAGATTTCATCTAGGGTATAAAAAAAAGCTAAAAAAAATGTCTGAGATAATAAATAGAATTATCGTAATCCAGCAGTACATATATGAAGTCCTTGATAAGTTCTTTCAAGGTACATTCTTGTACATGTAACACAATTTTCTGACACAACACGATAAAATTGTGTCATGCGAAAAAATTGTCCCGGCCGAGCGGTTGCAAAGTATCTGAATCTTTTAATGCCTTTCATCTGGGATCTAATTTAATGGATTGCCGATCAGGATGAGGCGCTTTTTTACATTGCTTGTGAATAGTTTCTCGCAATTGTCCGATTGTCATCTGGGGCTTCACGTTGCATTTTCCAAAGGATTTGGAGTTCTTTGCACTTACAATTTCAAAATCGCCATTTTCTTGCTGGGTAATCAGTGCAATTCAAATCACAAATTTAAATAATTACACAAGTTGAGCACTAATTCAACACTGTAACAACGTCACAACCAGACAACATTTTCGTTTTTGATGACCAGTGACGGCTCAGTGGATGGAAGAGGATTTTTTAAAAGTTTTAAGCGATCCTCGGGGAACTTAGCGTAAAACGAGACCATGAAGGACTAGAAGGGAACCGTTTTGACAGAAGGCGCATCAACTGAAAAGTCCTTGAGCGAACTGAATACTATCACACAAAACAATGTAGTGAAAAGAGCACCTATTTCTACTCTTAGTATTTTACAAAGGATTAGAAGAGTTAGATGATAGCAATGCACTTCACTGTCCATTTCAAAACTGTCTGTAAATGAATGCAATTTTCAACTATACGAGTCAAAATTAAAAAGTTTACCATTTTATAATCAATACACAACACACCACTTCGTCATGATAACACATGCAGTGAAATTTCATTGAAATGCAAATGAATTTTCAGTATGAGGACGCTTATGGAATGCTCATCGAAAGGCTCATTGAAGAGGTCATCGAAAGGATCATCGAAACTTATCAAAAAACTTTACCCTCTCCAAATTCTCATCTAAATAATAATTGCATATGCAAATTTGCCATAGTCCGATGAATTCAAATGAAGCTGCCTGAAGATTTGGACTACACGGCTGCACATACACACACATTAAACTATTGAGAGTTATTGCGGGTAAAATGGTAAGGTTACAAAACTATTTTTTTATTTTATTAAGTAACCCTTGTGAAGGTAACGAGCCAAACTTAAAATTACTAGAAGACTCTTTTCCTGTAAAATCAATGTCTAGTCACTTTAGCATAAGTATCAATGTAGAACATTTTAGAGAATCGGACCAGCATGCACTACTTGAGAAGAATTTTTTAAGGGTTTTGCGTTTAGAAAATCGCAAAATAATTGCTGAACACATAAGAAAGTTCTTTCAGGAGCTATGTAATCGAATATGGATAAAAATTTCTTAATACGTAACTCGAAAGCCAAGCAATATCTACTGATAATCCACCCGATTGTCGGATTCACGACTATTTCTAAAGGAAACAAAACTAAAAAAGCTTGAGACCATCAACAATTAAATGTGTTCACGATAGTAACCACCCAGCAAACATTAAGAAGCCAATACGAATCGCAAAAATATCACAAAGTGGAATATAAATTTGGCTAGTGCATTCAAATGAGATATGAAAGCGAAACCTCAAGCAGGAGCAAATGTTGACAGAACGAACATTGTATCACATTGGTGGTATCACTTTGGATTCACTTTGCCTTTCTCTTTCGACAAAATGTGATAAATTTAAATGTATCCAAAGTGAATATAAATCTACTGTGGTAACGATAACTTAAGCGACTCGCAAATGAAATTATTCTTCATTCATTGGCGATATCAGTGTGTCCCATCTATGTATGAATATAATTTATTAACCTACGCTTGTAGGTACCTGCACCTATCTAATCTATTCTCCTTAAATGTAGCCTCTCATTTTACCCTTAATGTTAATTAAATGTAATTTTAATTGCCCACCTTTTACAATCCACTGATAGAAATACAAGGGCAACAAATTTTTGTTCACGATGAAATGCAAGCTCAGCCGAAAATCTTAACACTGTAAAATTCTCAGAAGTTCGGGCACAAAACAGCGCTTTTATATCACTTCGATAACATAAATAATTTTTAGCTATGTGTATTTAATCATGTTTCGTATTGTGCAGCTCTATTGTCGCTTAAGTTTCGCTATTGAAGACGATCACTAAATTGTTTGCTGAGCAAAGGGCACAATCATTTATTCGCATGATTGACTTAACAGATTATAAAGTGCTGAGTGGCGAACTTTGGGTTCAACTGCACCTTTTATTTTAATCTTTTTTCTTTCAGGTAGCTGAATTTTTATTTTAAGTCCTTTTCTTCAAGTTATCAATATTGAGAAACTCAAGATTTAGTCCTTCACGAAAACATAGTTCTTAAGAACACACATTGTATACAACCATTTATATGACAGAAGCTTTTAGGATATAAGTGACTTAGATAACGATCCTTATGACAAAACAGCAGACTTTGATGAAGCCGAATCATATTTCCTACCGAACAAGAGGAATGTAAAAGTGATGCTTCTGAATCTGAAAACTGTATAGAAGAATTTTCAGGAGAAGATTCTGGTTGATTCTGATGCACGTTTCTATGGCGTGGATTGTGGATTACTGCTTGAAATACAGTTGGAAAAATACTAGGACCTTGTGTAACTACCTACCATGCCTTCTTTTTAAATCCGTCTGCGTACCAGACGAGTGATCCGCGTGGAAAGATCCGCGTGGAAATTGCGGTAGCAAGTTCTTTCAACTTTGGCGGTCTTCTATGACATAACTTCAATGCGGTGGCCAAATCTTAGGAGTCTTGGGCATTGTGTCTGTGAACTTAGATATACTTTTGAGTCATTTAGAAGCTCTTGCAGAATTTTATAATGACAAACCAAAGTCTCCAAAGTTTTCGGGAACTGGCAGTCAGCATCTTAGCACTAAGAGGAGGTAAGCCCAACCTCTGTTCTAAGGCTGATGTGGTAAAGGTCCTCATAGCACCTATTACACCAAGGCAGTTTTTTTAACTTTACTTGGACTATTTTCTCCTCTTCATTGGTTCATTATTCAAGGCACTTCAGATAATGATAGGCCTAACGATAGTAGTATAAGACCACTAACAAAAAACTATAACCTTCAATAAATGCTCAGACAGTTATTTGTTAAAAACAATTTGTTCGAACATTTTATTATAAACCATTTGAAAATATAAAGAAAACACTTGCGTTGTTCCAAAACCTATATTTATTCGCGTTTTACTATTAAAACGACGCGTTTCGCTGATCTGAGATTTCAATTATTTTGTGTGTTTTACTTTTTCTGATGTTTTTATCAATGTGGGGTACTTTTTTCTATTTCCTTCACATTATCATGTGGATAGATCATGTGTTGTACGTTTTTTCTGCTTTTCTGCATAGAGCGTAGTGAGGTATATGAAATCGGTTGTGACGATTGTTTAGGATTAGGTATATGAAAACCAAAATGAAAAATAAAAACTAGATACTTAGAGCATAATTTTGGGGCTAATATTGACAGAGCACTATTAGGTTTATCAAAACATATAACAAATACTAACCATAGGAACATGGAATAACATAAAATTACTAGAACAACAGAATGTAGGAATCATTCTAGATAAGTATGACCAATTGAAATAAAATAGCAATATCATTAAATAAATTTTTTTTTCAACGACCAATTACATGAGAATTCAAATAGTCCATTACTAGATCCACTACCATACCAAAATAAATGAAAATTCAAAGCAGCTAAGTAGTTAGTAGCCTGATGATGCCTCAGTAGGGCAAACACGGCGTTTTAATTGTAAAACGCGAATAAATATAGTTTTTGGAACAACGAAAGCGTCTTTTTATATTTTCAAAAGGATTCTGATAGAAGATAATCCCTAGAAACTTTTCCTTTTTAGTGAGCTGTATGCACAGAAGATGACTTTACATTAAGTTTCCTTCTCCTTGTGAATGGGCTGATAGTGTTTTTGCTAGGATTGATGCTTCCACTCTTGATGATATGATGATTCCAATTCTAGTGAAGATTATGCAAAGGTAATTAATTATACAATTAATAATGTAATAATAACAATCATACCAAAGGAGGTGTAACTAGACCTAAACTGATAAAAGTATACTCTTGCTGTAGACATTATTCTGGGTGAAAAGTTCTGATTTTTATGAATGTTTTGTGGACTTCACTGCTTTGCATTTATTATTTGAAGAAAAATCCAAAGTGGAAATGCCACCTTTGGGTAAATAAAATATTATCTTCCACATGTATATACTCCATATGTATATGTATCTTGATCAAGAATTAGCTAGATATAATATGGATGCTAAAGAACAGAAATGCTAGGTGCATCCAGCATTCCAAATTTGAACCGGACATTTAATACAGTGTAGAATATTGAAAAATCCAATAGTGAATAGGGAAGTTATATATGTATGTGACCCGATTCGGAAGTTGAAAATAAACGTGGAGGATGTACCTAGATATAATGTATCCAAGAGCTTCAGATAAAAAATAAATAGTTATATGTGCTGAATGCACAAATTCCATTCATAATGAACATAAGTACCTAGGTATGGAAAGGAAATGAAGATTGTCTGCAAAAGTGCATAAAAGAAATAAATTGAAAATAACCAAAGAATATACGGCTATTAACAAACTATCTACAGCTCGTGTAGATTATTTATTTAGTTGTTTTTTTATTATTAGTTATATTTAATTTACAAAGCCACTTTTTGTCATCATATATCATAACCTTTTAGATCAAATTATTGGATAATTTAAATATACAATCCCTTAGGGTTTCATGTACCAATACAAAAAAAACCTATATGTAAAAAATTTAATTATTTTAAATTGATTTTAAATGTGTAAGTCGTTTGGTACTTTTTACCCCTCCTGCGAAGTAAAAAGTTCCACCTGTGCAACAAGATTAGATAGAATAAAAAAGCCGAATCTATAACGTTGTTATCGAAATTTATTCATATCTTCAAAAATAATCCTAAATATTCAACACAAACGAACATTCTAATTTAATATGATAGTCTAGCGTTATTTTAGATGTATCACTTTGATTACTTTTTTGAAAAATCTTTGCAGCCGCATTGCAATTCAAATTGCTATTAATATTTAAATAGGTAGCTATAACCTTCAGTCGTTGTTTTCTGCCTTATACCTAAAATTTGCCACCGCGGCACTTTTTACGCCGAATAGCACAAGAACATGTACCTACTTAGATAGAAAGCAATGACAACAAAACATTTATAGTTTTAAGTAGTATCAGAGTGCTCACAAAAAAATATAGCAATATAAAGGTCCTTACTTCACTTAACTACACTTAAACATTCAGTAAGAAACTAAAATGTCAGACAATATTTTTTTTTACTTTTTCCCAAATGAATAGCACTATGACACGTGCGCTCTTACCTAAACAGGAGTGACAGTACGCCCTGTAATTTTTAAGATACAGGGTGTTTTGTGAAAAACTAGCTTTTTTTCTTAATCACCCTGTAACTCCTAAATGGTTGATATGGCCCCCTGTCCTTCCTTCTGTCCGTCCGTCCGTGCGCACGATAACTCGAGAGAGCGAGAACTGAAATTTTGTACGCGAACTTTAAAAAAAATTTAAATTATGTTCGAAAATGAGACAAATCGGGCAACTCCTTCGTGGGGTTGAAATACAAAAATTTCGTTTACCACTATATATTTGGACATTGTCTGAGAACGCATTGATATAGAGAACTGAAATTTGGTACATGGTGTTTTCATAGCAATAGCTAATAAAATTTTAAAAAATGGAATAAATCGTTCAACCCTTTCTTGGTGTTGCCATATAAAAATTTACGTTTTTTACGGATATAGTGAAAATAATCAGTCCTAGAAATTTTTATTGTACTAAATACATCTCCAGAATATGAATTCCTATAAAATTGGTTAAAATTATTTTTTCTGTCCGACGAACCGTTCTAAAAATATGCGAAAAATCATTGCAAAAATCAAAATTGTTCAATGTCGAACTTAAATTTACTTCTTCTTTTTTTTTTTTTAAAGCCCATATGCAAAAGTTCAGCACTCTAAGTGAACGCGTTATGCCATCATCGTGCGGACGGATAAACATGCAAAAGTCAAAATAACTTTAAATGTTATGTGTGGGAATCCAAACCATTTTTCTCTACAAGCATTATTTCTATGAATTACAATGACAAACTTAGTACTTATACCCTATGATTTCATCTAGGGTATAAAAATATTAATTTTAGTTATGACTAGAATATTAACTACGATTATGTTAATACCCGGCCCATATTTATGGTCAGTTCATATACATGTATAACTAGAAATTTCATTTGAAAATATCCATAAGTATTATCATTTACGAAACTAGACCTACATAAAGTTGAAAGTAACTATAAAACTAATTGAAAATGACTACCTACAATAATAATTATGCATGTTGACTAGAAGTTATGGGGCAGATTCAGTATAAATTGAGCTGTCACAACCATTTGAATGGGGTTCAACCATTCCTTATTTACCGAATTCATAAAAACCATCCAAGAATAGTCCCCATGGTCATGACATGTATCTACAAAATTTTGTTAAAAATAACTTAATTGTAGTCATTGCAAAATAACTATATCTGATAGGTACGGTAGTCAGAGAATGACAATAAGTAACTATTTTTTTTTTGTTATCCCAATTTGAATCAGAAAAATAGTTAAAAAAAAAGTCATATTTCGCTAGAAATTTCTCTGAGTGTATGAGGCTTTTATGACGAGCCCTTCATTTCATGGAAAAATTAAATTGTACACAATTCTTATCATTAGTCATCTTTTTTATTTATTCTTGGTGCAAAAACTGTCTATAGATATATTATAGAAACATATGTATTCAATAAACTCGTGTGTCTATTTAGTTATTTATAGGCATTTTAAATTAGCGGAATGCTTAGATTTCCACGTACCTATGTAAATATGTATATATCTATGTACATAACAAGTATTCACTTATACTTCATACAAAGAATAAGACAACAAAAATAAGAAAATATCAAAACCCTAATAAAGAACAGAAAATTTACATTTATCATTTCTCAGATATGCGCGACTTTTGTTTACCTGTAACACCTGTGATACCTGTGTGAAATCTTGGAAAGCAAACAAACGCCTTTAAATGATGTGCATCAGTTGATTTACTAGACCGATAAAACAGAACTGAGAAAATTATAGAAAAAATAAATATCTGAGCAATGGAATGCTACGATATAATTCAATAAAAACCTATAAAACAGGGGAAAATGAATACCCACAGTGTACCCAGAAATATCCCGCAAATCTTATAGTAACCACAAAATTAACCGCAACCTCACTAATACAATAGTTTACTTGCCTTCTTTGAATATATTTACTCCGCACTTTGCAAGCGCCGCCGCGCCACCGTAGTAGGTATTTGTTTTTTGTTTTATGAATTTACGTTTATTTTCACAAAAATTTCACCAAGAATTTTTTCTATCACAGTTCTTTTTTCTGAATTTCTAGATAGGGATCACCACAATCACTACAGAGCACACTCGATATCACAACGACGGGAAAATCGCAATATGATAACTCTTGATCATAGATTTCTTGTAACCCTATAGAACACAGATCACGCACTTATAGTGGCAAATTTGAGGTATGTGGAATGGATCGTGTGATGAGCCAAGAATTTATTTTTTTATTTTTATCAGCCAGGTAAACTGAACAGAAATGTAGGTATATGACAACCATCCGAGTGCAGTAGATAACGGCAACTGAGCAGTAAAAACGATTTGTGAATCATATAGACCAGGGCTGGTAGTAAGTAGCTCTCGACTAGGCATAAGTACAAAACTAAATAATCAACGCGGTGAGCAAAAAAATTGCCCATTAGTAGAAGCGCCAATCTACGAGTTTGGTGGTAACTTCAACACAAATCAGAAACACACAAGAGTCTAATCTACTATGAAATTGCAGCATGCACACATATCCGCCGCTGATGATCGATGATCTGATCAGCTCTATTAACCAGATAATTCGTTAGCTGTACACTACCAGATCGAATGTCACACGTGATATAACGAGACTGATCTATGCCACCAATATACAGTCCATGATGAGGTGCTGTGCTATTTGATTTTAATGGAGAGGATTGCTCAAGGATTCTCATGAAATTTCATTTAACTAGACTAGACGGAATGTAAAATTTGGAGATGTTGGCAAGTAGTATTCGAAAAAGCATATATATAAGTTCTTAGAAGAATCCCAATACTCTTTCATAGCTATATAGACACTTTCAGATTCAGCGACATTCATTTTCAGTGTGTAGATAACTTTGCTAATCAGATCGCATCGCATGCCTATTTCTGATTTGATGTAATTCTAGATAAATAACTAGAGAAAAATTTATTATAAATTGGTGTAAGGCCAATATCATGCATGCACAAAATACTTAATCACATTCAAAGGCTGGTCATATAGAAAAAAGCCTCGCTTGAATATAAAACCGACGATGCCTTGACGATACCTCGACTATACCTCAACTGTCGTAGCTCGTAACCAAAGGGTTCCCTCCATCAAGTCGAGATCGAGACATCGTTAATTTTATATACCAGATTGCTCTGGCGTACGCTTTGGTTACGTCATCTAGTCGGGGGGGTTGGGGATCGGGGCATCGTCGACCTTATATTCGAACGAGGCGTTACTGGTTTTTGTTCTCCATGTATGCCATTGTATGTTATTGGTTTGTCTATGCCGATATCCTATTGGTTTAAAATTGTTGATACTTCTTGTTCATCATTTATTTTTTTAGAAAGGGTTCGTCGAATGAACTTAAGTAATTTCATAAATTTTATAAAGTTGAAATAAAAAAATTAAGTAATTGACTGTTTTCCAGCAGCATTTTCGGTCTAATACTCACCTGTGCAATACAAGCGTCTTTGTTAGGATCGGAAACTCTTGATACGGAAAATTATTATTCAGTCCGATGTTCCTCAAGCGACTTCTGACTTTTCAGTGCAACGGTTGACCATCCACTGCTTTAGGAATAAGTAGAACCATATCAAACTTATAGTTGCAGAAGTCATTAAGTGTGATTTGTTGCAGGCTATCTTCGATCACTAAATTTTTTGCCTCCTTACTCTCCTATGTTAAGCCTTATCGAAAAATCGTTTTCTAAAATGAAGGCACATGCACGTTCAGATTTAGGTGACATGAGTAGAGAACATAATCTTCTCTCAGTGACGGAAGATAGCCTGCAAGAAATCACACCTAATGACTGTTCCAACTAATAATGGATTTAGTTTTACTTATTCCTAAAGCAGTGAATGGTCAACCGTTGCACTGAAAAGTCAGAAGTATTGCAGATTATATATGCGCCCAAAATTTGAAGAAAAAAAATGTATGACATGATTACTTAACTTGAAATAAAATATTTTAAATATAAATTTGTTAGAGTTTAAATATATTTGCTAAAGGTTTAAGTCTTTTTGTTAACAGTTCAAACTGATTCGTTAAGGGTTAAAATCATTTGTTCCAGGTTTAAATTTATTTGCTAAGGGTTTAAAATCATTTGTTCAAGGTTTAAATTTATTTGCTTAAAGTTTAAACTCATTTGATAATGGTTTAAATAAGTCTGGGAATGCAATATAATATTATGCATCGGTGCCCAACCCATTTTCTCTACCAACATTATTTCTGTGCTTTAAAGCCAAAACACAGTGAGAGCGACACAACAATGTTGGCAACAATATCGCATTTAAAACACAGTGTACGCGACTCGACAAATGTTTTTGACAGCAGTCACTGTTTTATTTATTATAAAAGAAATAGCAACAAGGAAAGAACTAAGAAAAGTCTTAAGTATAGCTTCTGCGGCTTTCTTAAAATTGTAAAACTTTATGCTAAAACTAAAAAAAAAAGAAGATGAGATTGCCATACAAGGGATGACGTTTATCACACAGCATAACTTTTTCCCCCATTTTCTCTATAAATTTTCTCTTCAAAACTCATAATTTCTCAAATTAAAGAAATTAATTTTATTAAAGTTTTAATAACTAGTTTATTTACTACTATCTTTTAATTTGCTATTCTTTATAAAATATTCAAATCCACATAACATGAATGTCAATTATTCACTGTCCACACAGAAATGTCAATTATGTTGGCGACTAATTTAGAGATTTTCCCAAACTTTTTGTTGGCTACTTGTCGAGTCGCTCTCATTGTGTTCAGCATATGGGACTTCCATATATTCGAATCTTTGACAGCAACCAATTTACGGCGACTTTGTTGAGTCGTTCTCACTGTGTTTTGGCCTTTACAAACGGAATAAAAAACTTAGTATACCCTATGATTTCATCCAAGGTATAAAAACAAAGTAGAAAAGAATACCTAAACTTTAAATAAATTCACAAGTGTATTTGAGTTCAAATCACTACTTTCTTCTTTAGCAAAAAACTAAATTTACAACAATAGAAGACGGCGCTGTATCAGCATTAGTTGTTTGGCTACGCGTGTGATGGGCAGATGAACAACAACTGACTCATTCTAGATTTTATAAGAGAAAAAATTATGCAGACTAGTTGGATGGAATCTAAACCGTTACTACTTACTATGCATGCATACACATATATATATATATATATATATTTTTTTTTTACGACTATATAAAGCCACAATGAAGTAATGGTTATCTCATCTCAATTAGCAATATTGGGATGCACTCCTCATTGGATTTAAGGATACAAGAACATAAAGACTAAACGAATTGGTTGACGAACTCGAGAGTCAGGATTCGACTCTCCGTATAATTGAGAGTTGTGAAGAGAAATGTCTTCCAGAATTTCCTGCTCAATGCAAGTTCCAAGATGAATAATCTAACAACCTCTTCCGAATATGGTATAGATAGAAGGTATGGCGAAACAAACGCACTCCTATGCAGAGTCCATTTTTATACCCAAATTCTTTGAAATCAGTACGTGTCATTACATTATCAGGTAGAAGCAAACAGATAGGCTGCCGCAACTGCAATGAAGTGGAGATGGAGTTACCTATTCAGCTCCTATTTAAGTGCCCAGCGCTAGCTAGTACCAATTGCAATCCTTGGAGAGTCTTCTTCAATAATCATAAATAAATTTCTGAAAATTCATAAAGGAAATAATCCTTTCATTTCTATAAAGTCAAAACTACATACAGGTGACACGAATATACGGATCAAAACGGCGATTCTAATAGTGCTAACTGGAGTAAGTATTATAGAATATTAGAGATTCAATTCCAATTCCAAACGCCGCGCCATTACAAAAGTTTTGAATTTATCCATAGAAATTCAGAAAAGAATATGGTATTGAACTGTTCACACGTTGCGATGAAATAACAATGTTTCATTGAAATATGTGCAATAAATTTAATTTCCTTATGACGGAAATTTGCCACACATATAATATTTATGATAATTTCAAATTTCCCGCGAGATCGTGCACTTGCAATGCAGGCGCAATCTGTTCTGAATCCACACTAAAATATCTAAAAGTTGAGAGCGTACATACAAGATTCATATTGAATTCCTGTGAATTCATCCATTTTCAGGGTATTCAAATTTAAAACTGAGAGCTCAGGCACATCTTAAATTTGAGAGCGTAGTTATCATATGGCCGGATTACATTAACAACGCCGACGTCGGTGTGGTCGTCGTTTTATGTCAAACATATTTAGTGACAGTGCTGCATGTATGAAATGCATTACATTACCCACGCCGGCGTCGTCGTCGTCGTCGGCGTGGTCGTCGACCCATCTCTAATCCTAAATTTAACGCTCCATTGCTGCCAATATGCCAGATCTAAATCTATTATGAAAAAACATGACAAAATGAAACGTTATTTAAATTTCTGAAAATAAACGTAACCCCCGGAATATACAAGATGAACAAAGTCGAAAAAAGGAGCAGCGGGCCGGTCAGCAGGCGACATCCACAGTCTTCTTGCCTTGTCTTACTGCATTAGTTTTTCATATAAAAGTTGCATGTATTTTGTTCAAACGCTATAATTTCCATAAATTTGTTCTACATGCTATTTATTTTTTAAACTATTAGAAAGAAGATATATTTTTCTGCAATTTGCTTTAACTTCATTTTTCTGTGGGAGCGACAGTTTTGGGCTTTAGGCCTTTTCAAAATGAAATTTTACTTTTTCCTCCATCACGAGTATACAAAAAGCAGTGGGAGTGAGCACTTACTGCATGCTGTACCCGGTACGTTCAGGCCTTTTAATGTGTCGGTGCCTTCGGCGACTTCATGGCTTGTATTATATTCCGGGGATTACGAAATAAATGATTTTATATTAAAAAAATGTGGACTTGAAGGAAAAGAAAATATATTTTTATTATTATTTAAAATTTTATTGCAAACCGGCAGAGATTACAAGCAAATAACTCAACTGTAAAATGTAAGGGAAATTAAGATATGGCACTGCCGCCCAGTGTTAATGTAACTTAGCCCGGCGTTTTGTTCGGCGTTTGACGACGACGACGACGACCACGCCGGCGTCGGCGTTATAATGTAATCCAGCCAATACAGCTCCGCATTCGTCACAGTAAAGTACACTGACATTAATGCTTGTTGTAACCCAGGTGGCTATTTGCAAAGCAGTAAGACTGCTGCGTATAACTTACGATAGCGTTATTAGGATTTTAATTGACATTCGAGTTGCTGCAATCGAAGCTATTGGACTCGAGCAAAATTAGATCGCGCCTAGTGCAACGGTGTCGCTGTGAGCTCGGCAAACTGGGCACTAACCACAAAGTTATTCTCTGCTGGATGCCTAGTCACAAGGGAACGGATGCCCTGACCAGAAAGGATTTAACTATGAATGTATTTCTAGCAGTGGAACCCGTAAGTTGGCCCCTGGAATCAGTGAAGTGGATTGCGGATTCTATACGTACAGGCCTATAAGCTGGCAAATGGTAGATGGGTGGGTGGGGGGGGGGGGGGGGGATTGACCATATGTGCGATTTTAACGGCAGCTGTGGCTCGAGATTTATCCTAGAAGAACTGAATCTCTGCTAAGGAGGAACCGTAATGATGTGCGTAACCTTATCGCCGTTATTATGGGGCACTGCCTCTTCGGTAAACATGCACAGGACATGCAAACTCCATACAATGACTTCTGCAGAAGCTGTATGGATGAGGAATAGGTTCAGAGCGTTTAGCACCTCCTGTGTGAATACCCTAATCTTGCCAAGTGTGGGAGGAATGCGCTCAGCGAATTGGGGGAGCAAGCAGACAAGTAATTGGAGGACCTGGTAAGGTTCATTAACTCGTGTGGCTCATTTCAGCGCACCCCTTAAATATGAGGTATCTTAGGTAGGGTGGTATCACAATGGACCACAATTGGTCTAAGTGAGGCTGATCTCAGGAATTCGCGCGATGTCCACCAGTTTAACCTAATCTAAACTAACTCAGGTGCCCAATGCCTCGAATCACAGCTATAAGGTCAATACAATATATTAAAACGCATCATATCTTGACCCTGAACACCTGAAGGTATTTAAATTATTTTATCTCAATCTAAATTTCATTCAAATTCATTCTTCTATATTATAATAAAATGAAATTAAGCATGAATTGCATTCCATTCTTACGATATGCACACTTCCATACATACAATGTCTTCTTCTTCTTTTCTCTTTCGTATGTACACTTTACATACGTATATTTCTTAATTCCCCAATTCTAGTTGCATGTACATATATAGGTACATAAAATTATTCTGCATTGCATCAAAAGTTTTTTACATTTTCTCACGTACGTTTCTTCAACGTCGCGTCGTCGTGAGAAAGCAATAAATAAAACAATAAAAAATCTTTGATGTGTACCTGGGGCAAATATTGTGCGTCGCGAGATAAGCCTCGATCCTTTTACTCTTCAGATTACAGTTAAACTTTTCATTGTGTTAATGATGTTTGAAAAAAAGACAGTTAAGAGCCACTTTAAAATTAGGAGTTTTACTGAGTTAATTAATTAATTTATTACGATTAAAAACACTCTCCATAAGATAATACAACATTTTGGTGGTACCGCGGTAACCCGAAATTAATACAAAATAATAAATAGATAAAGAAATCAATCAAATAAATATTAAAAAATTAAAGAAAAACAAGTGAAAAAGCAAGATTTGGCTAAGTCCAATTCTTATGATACCCTAGAATCTAGATGAATGCCCGTATGAAATTTCGTATGGTCTCTCATTTGAGCAATTTTGATTTTTTGCATTGGTTTCTCGCATATATTTCTAGAACGGCTAGTAGGACAGAAAAATGATTATAATCAATTTTATAGAATTTTTTATTCTGAAGAAGTTTTTAGTACAATAAAAATGTCTAGGACTGATCGTTTTCAAAGTATATGTAAAAAACCAACATTTTTATATGGCAACACCAAGAAGAGGTTGCTTATTTTTGAAGTTTTATTTGCTATTACTATTAAATCACAAAATACCAAATTTCAGCTTTCTATGTCGACGTGTTCTCAGGTAGTGTCCAAATATATAGTGGAAAACGAAATTTTTGTATGGCAACCCCACGAAGGAGTTGCCCGATTTGTCTCATTTTCGAACTTAATTTTACTTTTTTATGTCCGTGTACAAAATTTCAGCTTTCTGAGTGAACGCGCTCTCGAGTTATCGTGCGCACGGACGGACGGACGGACGGACGGACTCTATTCGACAGTTTCCAGAGATATCAATAATATCTCGGAGAACCGTCAGTGTATGCGTGTCAGCCCCAAAACCCCGAGCATTACTGAACACTGAATCTATTAATTCAGGATTAAACCTGATTAGAATCGACGCGAATTACGTGTACCGTAGAGCATTCCACTTAAGGTGAAATGCTGGCCTGATTCTGCCCCAGGTCTGAATCGTTGAGAATAGATCCTGTGGCCAGTCACGAGGATAAGGTGGTCGAACAGAGAGTAGGTAGTAATACTAACCTATGCCGATCCCTCCCAGTACATTCACCCACAGTTGAGAAATCAAGCTGTCTCTCTGGTAAAATACTCTTTGGAATGCACGCACTTGGAGACACCTTGATTTCACAACCAAGTTAGTGAGACCTAATCCACCTATCTTGACTGGCAGACAGAGCGTGCTTTCAGCAACCCATCGTCTTCCGCAACAAAAGCCGTCTATCGTTTTTGCTTGAAGAAGACCTACGAAGCCTTCATCAAACGTCTCAGACTTTAGCAGATGAACGATGGACGAGGTAATCAAATAGTTTATCACGACTGACCTACCCATTAAGGATAATGGAAACAGTCGACTACGCCATGAGTTTACAGCTCTAGACAGTTTCTCAAGAGCAATGCGGCTATTATTTGATTTACTCTCGCGTCCGATATACACACCTAAATACTTCAGGCAAGTATTAGTCCATTGGATGTTCAGTGGAGTATCTGTACGATCTCTCCACCTTCCACACCACAAGCCTTGACTCTTACTAAGGTTGATTTTAGCGCCCGCTATACGTTCGAACTGTTCGAAAACAGCACGAGCGACCGGAAAAGCTTCATCTCCTGTCACGAAAACAGACAGATCATCCGCATACGCCAACATAAGAGGCCTCACATTGGTATATGGTAGACGAGCCGCATACTGTCCGAGCATTCGACGAAGATTCACCAGTAGCGGCTCCAACGAAAGATCATAAAGCATACCTGACAATGGACAGCCCTGTCTGACACATCGATGAATCGAGATAGGAGCCGGAGATTGTCCTAGATGCTTAATCAAAATTACTGAATCTCTGTACAGTTTCCCGACGATATCGAGCCACCTGGGCGGAAACCCAAATGCCTCGAGAGCAGTCAAGAGATACTCATGAGAGACGCTATCGAAAACCTTTTGTTGGTCTAATGAAATCATGGCCATTTGTGCACCTGTCTGTTCATGGTAGGCAAACAAATGCTTGGCTACCGCGATTTTGTCGTAGATACTACGACCAGGTACACAATAGGACTGGGTGTATTACCGAAGCAATCACTGAGCGGAGTATCGCCCCTAATGCTTTGCAGACGATTTTGTAGTCTACATTGCATAGGGTTACTGGCCTCCAGTTCCCCATCCTCTGCAAATCTCCCTTCTTTGGAATCAAGCGCATAACAGATCTCCTCCAACTAGAAGGAAAGTCTGAATGTGTCCCAACCGCCGAATTGAAGACTTCCAAAAGATCAGGAATTAATAAAACCCTGAAACGTATGAAGAAGACTGGAGTCAAGCCGTCATAACCAGGTGAAGTGTGTCGCCTTAGATACTTCGTCGCAGCAATCATATCCTCCAATGTGATTACTGTATCCAGGAGCTCCTTACTGTCTTCAGAAAAAGTGGGAATATTAAGAAATTCATGACTGGTCGAGGATGTTGTCGACGTCGATTCAGAGTAAAGACTACTGTAGTAGTCTCGAATATATTCTCATAGCTGTTGTCCGTTGAGGACTTGTCCAGATTCATCAATTATCGATTCGACCTCACAAGAAGCAGTACGACGTCTAGTCGCCTGAAAGAAGTACTCGGTTGGAGAATCGTCTTCTCTCAGCCAGCGCGATTGGCCGCGCAGCACAAACTCCAAGCTGTGCTTGTAAGTCTGTGTCGCCAAGCGTTCCTTTATTCCATTGAAATAAACAATCAACCCCGGCTGAGTTGGGAGAAGAGCTGCCACCCGAGAGATCTCGGCCGACAAGCTAGAAGATTGATAGCCACTTCGATTGAAACTCGTCTCGATAAAAAACCGAATCTAGAGCTTTCCAACATCCCACCATTGACTAAGAAAAGGAAAGTCAACTTTCCTCTCTTGCCAATCGTGCCAGAAATCAATGAACTCATTGATGAACTGCTCGGAGTTCAACAAATAGTTGTTGAATATCCAGTATGCAGTTCTTCTTTCAACTAGAGTGCTGGTCGCCACTACAAGAAGATGATCACTAATCGAACACACTTCATGAGTGACACCAACGAAATGTTCTAGTATTCTATGTGAGACGTAAAGTCTATCAATTCTGGAGCCTGCGAGAGGATGCATCCAACGATAGATATCCACGAGTCTGAAAACACCGACAAAATTCCTCAATCGAGTAGCATTGACAGAGTTGAGCTCAACTCCAGAGTGCCGATCCATTGAGGGATTCAGAGTGCAGTTGAAATCACCTCCGAGGACCATTTCACCACTAGAATTCACCAGACAGGACTGAACACTATCAAGAACTTGTCTTGTAATGTCCTGGTCATGAGGAAGGTACACGTTTACTACCTTGATATTTTTGTCTTGAATGACAAAGTCCAAGGAAGAAGCGAAGCCTGGGAAGATATCTGTATAGACAGTAGACGATAGTGTAAATTTGTTGGATACAATGATTGCCACCCCTGAGCCTCGGCGAGGCGCAGGTGTGGCAAACATTGCATAGCCAGTGTGTAAATAAGCATAGCGCTCAAGTTGTGTATATGTGTCTTGTGTAAAGTTCGTCTCCTGTAGAAGCGCGATGTCTATATCGAACATTTTGACATGTTCGATAGTGCTGTGTAACCTTGTATGTGCACTTAAACCCCCGGTGTTGATAGAAGCTATCTTGCACATTCAAAGAGATGCAAAGCTCAAACGATGATGGTACGACGTCTACTGACGAGGAGAGTCGACCAAGCGATGCTCCTGTATCAACTCCTCCACCTTCCTATGAAGTCGTTCTAACCGAGCTACATGGTTGTACTTCCTCCTCTTCTTGGACTCCTGTAAGGATTCGAAGCTGAGGAGGTAAGAACTCTGGCCTCTCCAGCTCCTTTCCAAGAATGCTCCAGATTTTATCTGAGTTCTTCTTGTACTGGAGCTGGCCAAGAATTTCAGAGATCTTCTCCCTAGGAAGGTTTTCCATCCCCTTCGAGACCTCAAATTGGTTACCAGTCGAAATGACGCTCTCACACGACTCGTAGCCACCGAAGCTCGAAAGACCAGTCTCATCCAAGCCGGTCGCAGTCCGAACGCTGCTCGATAGATGCTTCCACCTCCCTTACAACAACCTTCGGAATGCCAGCTCCACTATCGTCCTCCTCCGAGTGGGGTCGCTTTGATGCGACTGGCTTTGCTGGCTCTGGAGGAGGCAGCATCACACGGTCAACTTTCTTCCTCCTCGTCCTCTTTTTTTTCACTAGGTGGCTAGTCGACTCCTCGACGGAAGTAGCCGTGTTTTCACGTGCCGACGTGGCGCCGTTTACAGCCATAATTATTTTTGCCTCTAGGACAACTTCAGGCACCTTAACCACTGGCTGCTCCGAAACAGCAGGTTGAGTGCCGGCCGAAGGCTCCTTCTCCAGATCCACTACTGTAGTAGTGGCTTCCTTTGAGGGAACCTTCGGTTCAGCCCTCTTCCCCTTCTTCTGGGGCAGTCAGCAATAAAATCCCCTACCAAATGGCAAGCATGGCATTTCGCTTCGGTGCCCACGTCTATCCAGTATCTCGAGCCGGATATGCTCAGGTAAAAGCCTGACGGAAGCGTGGACCCCTTATTTAAAGTGATGGACGCTTCCCGGCTAGTACCGAAGATACTCCGTCCGAGACGCTCGTCCCCAAATTTAATGGGAATGGCGCGAACCTTTCCATGAACCTTCCCGAATCTCCCAAGGAAATTCGAGAGGTCTTCATGTTGGGCTCGCATAGGGACCCGTGAAAACACGACCTTCGTGGGCTTCTCTTTTAGTGGGATGCCCTCAAGCATAAGCTTGGTAGCGTTTTCGAGGGTCGTGGTGTACACCTCGACCATTCCTCCAGCTATAATCCCCATGGAAAACAGCTGCTCGCAGGAGATGACGCGGAAGATTGCCTTCAGGTATGCAGACTGAGAACATCCTCTGATCTGCTCAAGCTGCATCCCGTAGCTCTCGTCCTGCCACCTCCTGTCAAAGAAGCCCTGGAGGCCCGCACTGGTCTTGGGTCGAGGCTTACCCGCGTCCAATGGGGCCGGACGAGGAGTGATGCCCTTTCCTATAATTTCTATTGCTGACTGACTCTTGGAATTGCCACTTACCTGTGCATAAGATATCCCTGGAACTAACGCCGGGGATCGTGGTGCAGCTGCTGGTCCTGCTGGTGCTGCTGGCTTCTTGCTCTGCCCAGTTAGCTTCGCTGGACCAGTGGTGGCCTCATTATGACTCCATTGGGCTTTGGCGCAGAGGCCGAAGCCTTTGCGACTACTTCCGATAATTTCAGATGTTGTCCTATTGTTACAGGTGCTACTACGATAGCAGCCATTGTAGTAGCTGACGTTCCAGGTACTTCTGGGACAGCAACAGCTGACTTGGCTGCAGCCCTCTCCACGGAAGTTGGTTGACCCTCCTGTTTTGTGGCCTCTTGATTAGGGCCCTTAATGGCCTTTTCTTTGGGCCCTTGGTTTTTTTTTAAGAAGAAGAAGACTTGTTACTCTTCTTCTTCCTTCCATTTTGCTTGAGGGGATCATCAGTCCCCCCAGAATCGCTGCTGCTCTCACTCATTGTGAGTGAGGCAGAGCAGGTTTATTACTTTTAATTCTGTTTCAAAGTAATTAATGCTTTATAATAAATTTAATTTTTATTAATTTTAATTTTTAACGTTTAGATTTATTATTTTACAAACGTCTTACTTTTTCACACAATTTCCGAACTAAAAAATTTTTTACCCTTGAAATGTTGCTATAGCAACCACCGAAATTAAATTAAAATGCACAAATGTCATCCAAATTTTCGTCTTTACACAATTTCTTACAATCTTTTTACACTTTTTTGGATAAAATAAATTCACAAAAAACGATACTTCCTCAGAAGTGGTATCGCCGATAACACTTCACTTAACTTTTTGGGGCTTTATTTTCACTTATTCACGTTACTTTTGTTAAATTCTGCGGAGCTCGATTTGACACATCTACTCTTAGTGAAAATAATAATAATAATAATTCTTAATTTGGCTAGGTACAAAGATACATATGCTATCTTAGATTGTACAAACTGCAGTGGTTAGATAAAATTCTTCGTTCCTACAAAACAACTACGAACTAAGCAATGCAAAATAGAGAAAAAAAAACAAAAACAAAAATCAAATGATATAATAATGTAATGGAAGTAGTAAAATAAATAAAGAAAAAATAAAGAAAAGAATAGTAAAGACTATAGACTAAAACTAAAAATAGCGTACAAGAGAGAGAGAGAGAAAATAAAACAACAAAGACCTCAAATGTGCGTCACTATTACTAAACAGAAAGGCTTGCTAGTTTAATGAGCCTACAAAAGTTACTGTTGGAAGGCGTGCGCTGAATGCTGCTTGGCAGCTGATTCCACCTACGAGCGCACTGAACGAAGAAAGAGTGCTCACCATATTGACTCTTGCATCGAGGAATCAAAAGGTTTTCATGTCTGGTCGATTGAGGGACTGTAGCTTCTCAAATAAGTACACTGGATTCTTAAAGTAAATATTTGCAGAAATTTCAGGCTGCGAAAAGTGAAATAAGTCTCTAAATTGCAACCCAGAAGAGAGCTTGCATACAATGAGATGTGGCTATTTCTAGGCAATTTGTAAATATATCTAATCACATCATTGAGTGCTACGAGTATTTTTCTCCGGCAGCTGAGTCAAGAACTTGGAAGATTATGCTGGCAAAAGTAAAATGTAATGTTTTGACTAACCGCTGACGCAAAAAAGCTGTCTCAAACAGCCATATATTTTCCCTAATGTCCTTTTAATGTGGTGGCAACAAGAGAACTTCGAATTAAGTTCAACACCCAAATTCATGACAGAGTCCTTATAAGGAAGTATTACCCTGTTTAATAGAATGGGAGGAAACATACTTGAGTCAATGCCATTTCTGTAGATAGCTAGGCAGTTTGATTTACTTGGATTAAGTGCTAAACTATTTTGTAATGACCACTCATGAATGCGTTGGAGATCATCATTAAGTCGACATACACAGTCCTCCATTAATCCTATTGGTCTGCTGAGATAAATTTGCACGTAGTCCGCATAGAGATGTACAGAGGCATCTAGCACTACGTCAGGAAGATTATTGATATATATACAGTACAGTAGAGGCCCCAGTATGGATCCCTGGGGAACGCCGCAGCTAAGGAACTCGGGCTTGGAATCAATATTCTTGGTTCGAACAATTTAACTACGTCCTTGCAAAAAGTTATTTATCAGCTTAATAGCACACGAAGAGAATAAGAAATGACTTGCTAATTTTGTTATTAAATGTGAGTGATTTATGGAGTCAAAAACTTTGCTAAAGTCAAGCAATACAAGTACTGTGAGGCAGTCCACATCTAGGGACTCGTGTATATCAGAGTTACCTTCAATAATGCAGTCTCGCAACTATGAAAAGACCTTTTCAAAGATTTTACTTAGAAAGCAAAGCAGGCTGATTGGACGAAAATCTTCTATATGTAAAGCTTTGGACTTCTTTGGAATAGGAACAACAAGAGCCTGCTTCCAGCGCGCAGGAAACTGTGAAGTTGTAAGACGTAATTAAATATATGCGTAAGAACTCGCATTATTTCCGGAGCAATTAATTTAATCTAGGTGGTAACTCGTCCGATCCTACAGCATTTGACTTAATTGCATGTAATGCTGATATCACTTCAACTTCATCAACTCAGCAAAAGGCAAAAGCATCAACAGAGAAGTCATCTATCATGGGACTGACGCTGGGTGCCTGAGATGAAGAAGCAGCGGTTGATGCAAAAAATTATTAAGCTCATCCGGATCAATATTTATCTCAGATGATTCCTGACCGAATACGCCCAAGTTGCGAATATTCCTCCATAAGGTTTTAGGAGGAAGATTGATGTTTAATTTAACTCTAAAATAGGCACTCTTTGCGGATCGAATTAAAGTTCTAACTCTGTTGCGGACCTTTTTGTACCTGGAAAGCATCACAGGACTACGTGTCTGTCTGTATCGACCAAAAACAAAATCTCTCTCAGCCATAATATGACGAATCTCACTATAGTTAACCATTGACATTTGGAGGACTTAAGACGAAAATTGCGAATTGGAATATAATTGTTGTAAAGACAAGTCAGTGTTTGTAAGAGAGAGTCGACTTTCAGATCAATAGAGTTAGATGTGTAAATAGCATCCCAAGTCTATCCTCGGTACTCAGCACAAAGGCCAACATAATCAACATGCTTAAAATCACGATAAGTAATGACCGGTTCATTTGACAAGGGTTTCGATCTAAGGTTATAGTTTAAGAAAAGAAAGTCATGGTCGAATTCACTGGGAGGGCTAATTTGACTATGAAATTGAACTTTGTCGTAGTCAACTGTAAGCATATAATCGAGTTGCGACGGGTTTGATGTATTAAAGTAGGTTGGTTGATTATTGATTTTACCAAGGTTTAAAGTCTGCAATAGATATTGTAAGTTATCTGATAATGCGTTGACGCAGAGATAGTTCACATTCAAATCGCCACAGAGAACGACATTACGATTTCGTAAAATGGATGGTGATATAGGTTCTTTAAACTATGTAGCTGCATCAATGCTCAAGCAATTAGGAGGACAGTAAGTACTTACAAGAGCACATTTGTCAAAACCCGTATCTATCTCGACGCAAACGAACTCAAGTATGTCACCGGGAGAAGAGGAGTTAATCACAGATGCTTTTAAGGAATTATGCACGTAGACAGCAACTCCTCCTCCATTACGACCAACACGATCATTCCGAAAGATACTGTAATTTGGTAAAGACAAGTGTTGTGAAGAAATACTTTCATTCAGTCAAGTTTCACAGACAAGTATAGCATGAACTTGTAACCCAGAGAAAAAGTCCTGCAATAGACCGACCTTTCTACGCAGACTTCTAGCGTTGAGATAGGTTAGATTTAATCCATTATATCGAGAAGAAAAATCATTGACAAGCGCCCTCACGACGTCCAGCGATAAAACGTCATCCACGCACAGAAACCAACAGATCTGCAAGAAACGAAAGCTGCACTCAAGATAACGCACATTAGAGGTAACAAGATCAACAGCAAAATATAAAGAATTATAAAATTAAAGCTAAGAAGTCTACCCATTACGTAATATAAGATATATGTATAAAACAAAACAGAATTAAGGAAATTAGATTTAAGATAATTTACGATAAAGGAATTAAATAACTAAATAAATTCGGAAAAATTACTAAATTCGAAAATAATCACAAAAAAAAACAGAAAGGTTAAAGAAACAGCCACATATTATTCCTCTGAATTAATTGCTTCGCCGATCATATCAAATAAAACGTCAAGTACTGGAACTACAACGGCTGGATCATCTGATTTGACGCAAATATAAACATTTCCACGTCGGCTAAAAGTAGCGTATATGCGATTTTCCCTTCTAAGCTTCAAAGCACATCGCAAAATTTGACTATTTTGCTACGATAAACTTGCAAAGACATTAATCCCGCTATCAGATAAAAAATTAGAACTAAGCTCGTTTAACTTAAATTGACCATGCCTCTTAAATTTCTGGATAAACATTCTTTGTTCGCAAATAGAAGAAAACTTCACAATTAACGGCTTGTTCTTTACATTACGTTTCCCTTGATGACGTGACTGTATTCGAAATGCGGTTGCGTACGGAGATAAACATGATTAATTCTGGTACAAATATCTGAAAGTAGCCGCTGAGGACTTTCATCGGGGCATTGAGGTATACCGGTGATCACTGCATCAGAAAGGTGACCATGGGTCTAACAACAGTGGTGTACATCCACTACATCATTTTTGGCTTCAGACCCCATGTTCTGCCAATGAAGCGACGACCGCTCTATCCGTCACTCTGGACATTTGCGAATATTAATTCCGTGTTGTCAAGAAGAGGAGCCGTTAGTGAAAGCTTCGATCTTCTTGTAAACGGAACGATAACCGTCTTATTGGGGTTTATACTAAGGCCTTTGTTTAAACACCTTGTGTGGACTTTGGAGAGGGCATTTTGCATGAAGTATTGTGACTACTAAGGCTTTATCCTCGGCAGCTGATTTAATTGCATCAAAGGAGGTATTATCGAAGGCTCCTTCTATGTCCGCAAATGCACATAAGGCTACCTCTTTTGCTTCACGAGGTTTTTCGAGGTCTTTGACTAATATGTGAATCGCAGTCTCGGTAGACTTGCCAGCTTGATAAGCGTACTGCTTAGAATGAAGTGGTGATTTAATCAAAATTTCACTTCGAATGTGTAAGTCTAGGATTTTTTCCATGGACATAAGTAAGAATAAGTAGAGACAGATGGGTCGGAACGATTTCGCTAAATAACTAGCCCTTTTTCTTGCTTTGGATATAAATACCACCCTGACGTCTCTCAACATTGGGGAACGTACCCTAGAGCATAGTTGGCTCGAAAAATGTTTTGTAGTGGAAGGAGTATTTCTTCAACACCTTGCTGTAGCAGGGCGGGGAAGATGCCGTCCCATCCAGCAGATTTAAAGGGCATAAATGTGCCAATGGCCCATCTAACCTTGTTAGGAGTGAAAATTCTGCCCGCAAGGCTCTTGCTCCTGTAAGAAACTCTGTACTTGTCCACCTCAATTGGGTCTGTAGCAACTATTCCTTGACCGGGAGTTAGAGAATCGCGAAATTGGGTTTCTAATAACAACCTGACTGTTTCCTCGCAACTCTCGGTGTAGTTCCCATCTTCCTTTTGAAGTGAGCCTAAACCATTTGTATGATCCTTCGAAAATACCTTATGGAGCCTGGTAGCTGCGGACAATTGATTTATGCCATCGCAGAAGGTCCGCCAGGTTTTTCTTTTGGATCTCCTTAATTCTGTATTGTATTCCGTGAGAGCCTTTTTATATTCCCCCAGATGCCAGAGAGTTTAGCTCTGTTGAATAGTTTCCTGACCTCTTTTCTTTTCAAGATCGGTTCCCTATTCCACCAAGGGAATTGCCGATTGAGGTCTTTTGCTTTAGAGGGCAACTGTGTTCGAATGAAATCAATACAGCCGTTTGGAGCTCCGCATTGGCTGAGTCAAGCTTTTCCGTTGTGCTAATGCTACTGCCGGGAGATTCAACTACAGCCGTAGCCTTCAGGTGTTGTCGATAGAGTTCCCAGTTAGTTAATTTAGTGATTCGGTACTCCTGACATGTGTTGAGTGTGGCATCTATATCGAACCTGATGTGTCTGTGATCTGACATGGAAATCTCGTTCGATACATGCCACCTGCTTATTTTTGTACTTATGAACATACTGGCAAGTGTTAGGTCCAACACCTCTTGTCTAATGATGTTCATAAAGGTTGGCTTGTTACCTCGATTTAGTATCTCTAACTTACTAGACAACATAAAATCATAAAGGTACTCACCCCTGGCGTTAGTATCCGTGCTGCCCCAGAGCGTGTGATGTGCGTTTGCATCGCATCCAACGATGAATTGTTTTCCTCTTCATTTGCAGTAGCTAATAAGCCGTTTTAGCTCTAGGGGAGGTAATGTATCCACTTCTCCGGGAAAGTAGGCTGAGGTAACTACAACCTCGTGGCTACCTCCCAGAGTTGGTACCTCGACAACTGCTGCAACTACGTCCCTCGAAATGTTAACTTTATTGCTGATGTAGCCTTTTTGCTCTCTTGAGAGCGCAGTTTCACGTAAGAAGACTAGATATTAAAAACGTAGTGACGCGATTTCAGCGTTTTGTAAATAGAGAATTATTTCATGAAGTTTTTGTCTACAGAATTACTTTAGCGGACATTATTTTTAGAATTTAGACTATGTTTCTTGTGGGTTCTGCGACTTATAGACTCTCAAAAACTGTGCATGGTTTTTTCAATCTATGCAATTCCATTGCCTCTAGATAATTTATCAACATACTATCTTGTAAGTGTTCAGTGCAATGCATAAAAATGTCACTCAATAGCTGGGAATACCGACTTTTCAAGCAAAATTTTTGTTAAAGCCTACGTGCGGAAGTTGCTAGTTGCGCCAATGCACCTTTCAAGTTCGATGCAATTTGTGATGAAGCATTTTGCGAATTGCAAAATAAATAAATTTCAGCACCAATCTTATCTTATCTTATCTCGATTTCGACAAGGAATACGCCATCGGAGCAGTTTTTTCCTAAGTTGATGACCAAGGAGATGATCCAATCCTCTATGTGAGTCAAGTTCTTAATGGTGCAGAAATTCGTTACTCAACAATAGAAAAAGGGCTTTTTGCAATCGTTTTCGCAATTGAGAAATTCATACCATACGTTTATGGCAGACAGTTTACTATCATAACTGACCATAAACAATTAGTATGGCTCATAGATCTAAAAGACCACTCCTCAAGACTGATGAGATGGAGAATAAGTCTTGGGGCATATGACTATAAAATAGTCCACAAATCAGGTAAGCTCAATACAAATGCAGACGCTCTCAGTAGATCTATCCCAAAGAATTCTGAACATTTTTCAAAACCTACCATCTGCATAAATGTGGTAACTATGAATCAAACCAGAGCTGAGGCGAATTTGAATACTCCCAACACAAGTATTGTTACTCCAAATCCAGCTCCATCACCAGTGAACAATTCTTCAGTAATAATAACTGAGACTAATTTCCCTCTTCTACTAACAAAAAATGCGAGTCCTAAATTTTTCATATTGCCAATGCAAGATACAGAGCTTGAAAGAGTGTTGGATTGCAAACTAAAGTTTTCAGATAAATCTACACTTTAAGATTTCTCGCTACCCCCGGGAAGATGTTGCTCGAATTAGTCCATTTATGAAATTGTATTTACTATTGCTATGAAAACACCATGTACCAAATTGCAGCTCTCTACGTCGACGCGTTCTCAGACTGTGCCCAAATATATAATGAAAAATTAAATTTTTGTATGGCAACCCGGTCTCCCCTTGTTAAGTACCTTCGAGTCTACCTAGGTGGTGGATGCATGCAAAAGAAAAACTAAATGAAGGAGAACCTTTGACTGTACATGGAACATGAAACCGATTGTTGTGCACTGGCACCGAGTGCATTGTGTATGCAGGACGAGAACACAAGTCGGGACTGCAATCTGGAAGCTGGCGGACCTGCAAAGACTTGCTTGTGTAAGAGTTACAATCTCCATGCGATCCACGGCTACTGCCGCCTCTGAGGTCTTACTTAACTAGCCACCCCTAGATCTTGTCATTCACGCAGATGCCAAAATGGCTATGGGTGATGGGGATATCGGAAGGACGACGGAGTGGTTCTTCGTATTGCTCATTGGAATGTGGATGTGGACTGGAACTTTTGCGCCGCATTCAATTTGACGCGATGGTACTGGAACCTCGTTTCGGCCGTTGGTTCTGTGTGGGTTTTCCTGAAAAGGAGTCGTGCCCTGAGGGAAGAGTCTTAGATATCGAGCTTTCCTCGGTCCGCTCTAGAAATTTTCACCGACAGCTCTCTCAATAATTAGGCACCCGGTGTTTCCTGTCTTGAACTCAACATTGAGTAGGACGATTTTCTTGTAAGGCACACCACTGTCTTCTAAGCTGAGGTCTTCGCCAATCAAGGAAAAGGACATTACTATCCTCTCGAACAGTCGAGTAGCCTTGATGGCTTTCAGTGGATCTGGGATAATATATAAGTTACTGAGGGACTGTATAACGTATTTGGATAAGCTGTGTATATACAACAAAGTGTCTCTACAGTGGGTATACATAGGGAATGAGAGAAGTGTGCTGCTAGCCAGCTAGAACTTAAGTTCTCCATTCCGCGCACCAGAATCCGCTGTAGGCGTTGCATTCTCGATCATCATGTCTCTCATCAAAACGGATGTTCACATGAAGCATCAGCAGCAATAGGTGAACCTAAACTCTTGCAGGTGTACAAAACTTTTTCTTGATTGACCTTATAGAAATTTCACTGGCTTTCTCTTGGGGCTCGGAAGAAAACAATACAGAATTGTGATTGGCATTATCACCGAGCACAGCTCACATCACGCTCATCTACATAATAAAGATGGGAGCTATTTTCAGCCCAGCCTGGAAGGAGATCCGGAGGCAACCGCAGTAGGATGGATAGTCTTGGGTCTTCCCTCTTATCTGTGGATGTGTTTCATTAAGGTAGATATTTGTGAGAGGTCTTTTATTATTTCCAGCAAGTTATCAGAATGGTGCGCATTCGCTTCCATGCTTGGAATCTTTCGTCCCCCTGCCTTTTTTCATTGTGCCATGTGCAAAATGTTAGCTCTCTATTTCCACGCGTTCTCAGGCAGTGTCCAAATACATTTATAGTGAAAAGCGAAATTTTTATATGGCAACCCTACGAAGGAATTAACTAGGTTGTCCCATTTTCGAGCTTAAATCTAAAAACTTGTTAAAAAGCCTGTGTGCAAAATTCACTCCTCTAAGAAAAGGCGTTCTCGAGTTATTGTGAGGACGGACATACGGACATGCATAGATTAAAACAACTTTTAATATTATGCGTGGGTGTCCAATCAATTTTGCTCTACCAGCATTGTTTCTATGCGGTACAAACAGAATGACAAACTTAATATACCTTATGAGATTTCATCTAGGGTATGAAAAGACAATAGAAGTTCAATTTAACGTTGGAATTAAATGTACTGTGGTAAAGTTCGAACTGCTCAGAAATTTAAATGAACATTTATGTCTGTAAGCTTTGCACTGATTTGTCCTGCAGACTCTGAGTTTCGTTAATTCTAAATTAAGACAACGGGTACAAATACATACATTAAATAACTAAATATTAAAAAGAACATTGTGCTGTTCTCGTCAAAGACATAGGAAATTTCAGGGTCTGATTACAGAGCATTCATTTAAATATTCCAAGATCCCCGAGGATTCACTCATTACTTTTAGCTTTACTGAGACTATGCCGTAAAAATACAGAAACAAAAAACAAAATTATTTAGCGAAAAACTGATAAATTAAATACGTTGATTTGGGTGACAGGACATGATGGTATCAGGAGCAACAAGATTTCGGGCCGCTTTTCAAAAGAAGGAGCCAGTCTTTGTTTATCGGCCTGAACCTATTTTGGCCACCCAAAGAGTCACCTTTCGGAGGAGAGAATTGCATTAGTACACTTGGAAAATACCCTAGGGCTGAGACAAGAGAAGAAATTCATTATGTATATTCGCAACAGATGACTAGAATATTCTTCAAGCTCAGCGGAAAAGTATTACGGCTCATAACAAGCCTTTTTACTGGACTCATATATCATCTCAAGAAGATGGGTAAGGCCGATAACGAGATCTGTAACTTCTGTATGAAAAATGTCGAAACTGGTGAGCGCGTCCTCTGCGATTGTGAAACTATTGGCCCCATAGGGCTAAAACATCTAGAAATATAATCCCCATTGCTAGAAAATGTTCCAAATATGGCTCTCACGCAATATTACAAAAGTTCTCACAGGTCGCAATGAGATGATATACTAGACAGAATCACTTTAAAATTAAAACAGTTGCAGACAAAGCATATTATGTAGACTGTTGGTACAGGCAGATCGAAAAATTGCATTCGCACTACGTGGTAGAATCGTGTTTCTATATTCGTTATGCTTATGGAGTAGTATATCTGAAATACTTGGGGTGTTAGTCATAATTGTTTAAAATAAATCAAAATTGTGAGCTACCACTGACACATTAAACAACAACGAATAGTTGGAAACACAAAAACGTAAACAAAGAAATATTATGAACGCGCTTATCTTGATATTTGTTTTCCTTTCATTTTTTTTTGGACGTATTTGCGGAAAAGAAATTTCAGCATTTCTACTTGCCTGAAAGACGTCTTTCCGGGATTATTTCGGCAATTATTTATATAGAACCGCACAGCACAGTTCATTGTTGAAATATTCAGAAGTTTATGAACTTAAGTCCAAGATGTAATCACTAAATTGTCACTTCAAATGTTTTTATTTAAAATTAACACAATTTGCGGAACAATTTAAAGTTTTTTTTAATTAAAAAAGCACAAAAAACAAAACATAGCACAGAAAACACGAATCTAACATTTAATTCGAAATGGTACAATTGTCATTAGGAAATTACTTGGTTAAGGCTTGGTCAAAGCTTGGTTAAACTTGGTTAAGTTCTTCTTAACCTTCCACCCCTTCGCCTTAGAACCGAGATTCCCTCACACCGATAGGGTTTGTATTGTATGTTCTAATAGGCAGTCACGCTAGCACTCCTCGGCTAATGGCGGAGAGTGTGAGGTGGGTTAAGAAGAAATAACCTACGCACCTTTTAAAAACATCGTTCCTTGGAAGGATAGCCAAAAACAACCAAAATACACACACGCACTGAAGGGACTTTACATATCTTGGCCTCGGTGATGATCAGATAGAATTGAAATTGATCCTCCAGTGCCATTCCCCGTATTACGTCGGATCATCACCAAAACTGAAAACAATAAAACTAATCTATTCATAATAATTACCTAACTTACCCAAATACGTCCAGTTAGAATCATGAATACAGAACATGCGATGACAAAACACAAAAGAATACATGCCGACAAATTCCAGCGCTGATAACAGATCGATGCGATAGTGATTAACACTTCCCGCTACATAGTCATCGAGAGCAGATTAAATTTGTTAAGCAGAAACGAAAACTTTATACTTACCTACAGCTTACCTACTTTTAGTAACTTTTATTGTTTGATTTGAATTAAATAAATTCCTGTATAATATCTCGCGCTTTTACCCTAAATAACTAAAATCCCACATTGTACCATATTATTTATTATTAAATTATTTTGCTGACTTATATTCACCCCCCCCCCCCCGAGATTGTTGACAGGATTGGATTGCTGGCACTAGTCTGCGTCTTCAAATAAAGGAAACCTTGGAAACCTCCCTAAAGCATGATGGCTAGTTCGATGCTTAACACAAAAAAAAATCAAAATCGCGGAGGCAACCCGAAGGAGTGACGGCGAGGCGAAAGGGTTTTAGTATGAGGGTACTTTCAGGGTCATCTGGTGACGGTGCTGGCTCGGGAAGGTCTTCTAGAGCATCCACTACCGGTTATATTGAACTCGAACGAAACTTGGGAGAAAAATCAAGATTTTTTTTTTGCTCATTCCTTGGGGTGTTGGACTCTAACATGAATGGCTTTCATAGTACGAAAGTTAGATCTATTAAAAATATCGATATCAAATATTCGCACACAAAAATTTTCCAGAAAGAACCAGTGACCTGCGTACGTGGAGTACGTTAATCAGAAATCTTAATTAAAATTTCAGGTTATTACATTACAAAAATATAGCAAAACGTAAAGTATTTCAAAAAAAGGTCCGCAATTTTAGAGCTTAATCAAATTTGCAGATTATTATATTATAAAAAGATTTCAAATCGCTATTATTTCAAAAGGTACGCACACAAATATATGGCGGGAATGTAAGTCCTATGTACGCGGAGCACGTTTATCAAGGAAATTTTGCTAGAGAACAGAAGAATTTTTAAGAACTTTTATTTTCAACGATTCTAAATCAAATAAATAATAATAAATACAAGAAGAAAAAACAACCGTCTCGTCCGGGGTTTGAAACCGGGACCTTCCGCTTTCCGGGCGACTGCTCTTATCAATGAGCTAACGAGACATATGATTTTCCTTCTTGCATTTATTAATTTGTAACAAGCCTACTAACCCACGTTTGCTTTCGGCTGGCATTAACCAGTAACGATGAAAGCGTACAAATAAATTGTAAATTCAATTTTATTTACCCGGAAGGGAATCGAACCTACACTTGTTAGAATCGGTCAATGATGGAGAACAGAAGAATTTTTAAGAAGTTTAATTTTTAACGATTCTAAATCAAATCATAAAAACAAGAAAAAAACAACCGCCTCGTCCGGGAACTTGCGCTTGCCGGGCTACTGCTCTTACCACTGAGCTAACGAGACATATGGTCTTCCCTCTTGCATTTATTAATTTGTATCCAGTTATGCAACACATTTTTTCATGCCAAAACGCAAATGACAAACAACTGAATTTGAAGCAATCATTGAAGATTTGACGAGAATTACAGGCCAGAAAAACATGTTTCAATGACAAAATATAACTGTACTATTCTCCACTTTGCAAGGAATTGAAGCCTGAAAACAGGTATACTTATTATTGTAATGATCGCAGCCGATACGCTGAACCCGATGATATACACACGACATAGATATAAGCAGGGCATCATCTGCCGAAAACCGACTTTAAAAGTAAAATCAAAGCAATTCCGAATCAGTTTGTTAACATGGAAGAAAAATTATTACAACTTCATAATTTATTTATATAAACTTTACTTGATTTCTTTGTAAAAAGCATCTTAATATAAAAATATATAGAAATTCTATAGAAATATAAATTTTTTAAAAACTCTATAGCTACTGATATCTTCTAGCTAATCACAAGTTCATCTATTCGAATATAATGCGTTTATATGCGTTCGCTTAACATAAGCACTTATTTACAGTTTCTGAATACTTCGCATATAAACATAAAAATGTCGTCAATAAAATATTGAATCACCTCCTTTGCTCTATGACTAAAAATACCTTGGATTGTACTAGAATTCTATGAAATGTAAACAAGTGAAATCATGCTTAGTGGTTAAATAAAATGAGATAATAGTTATAATTATAAAAATACATACAACAATATAAGTCTTTTATGTCTTCACATTTTGTGTGGCCACTAGGATTCCTACAATATTTTCATCTCATTTATGACTATAATACATAAAAATAATTTTGAAAAGAAGACAATATAAATATATACAAATGTACAAAACAAAATATTTACAAAATTCTATAGTAGAATAGAAACATTCTCGTAGATTGATTTTCATCCTAGGGATTCGAGCTACTGACACTTTTAAAGCTTTTCCTTAACAACTAAATGTTTTTTTGTACAGTAAAAAGTTTGGAAGAACATTTTTTTATTGTATTGCCTTAGTTTAATCTGTTCATAATAATACATAATATATTCTCATGATTTGCACTATTTGCACTTCAAACATTTTAAATGCCCTAGTGAGTTGCATAAAAAAATTATTTTATGCAATAATTACGTCATAATTGCACCTTTTTTCTGTTAAATACCTACTAAAAAATACTTTTGAAGAGATCAATCCATTACTCCGAGATGAATCAATTGTTGCATGCACCTTTGAAGGTATGTTGGATCTGGGAAATTATTAAATTGCGTTTTATGATCAACGCTGTTCCAGATAATGACATCTTCTCTACCAGTTGTTGCGGATCGTCCTATCGAAAATAATAACCGCCGATCGAAAGCAATTTTTAAAAATCGAAGAACTTTTCGACCAAGCGGACAATCAGGGAGATAACATATTCTCGGAAATCCTACTGCAAAAAATGCTCGGCCGGGATGAGGATGTTCTTCCCCTTGGATACCCGACGCAATGCTATTTTTTTAGAAAAATTATTTAGAATAATTAATTGTTTTGTCAAAATGGGAACAACACTAAAACTAAAAGAATCGCAAAATACTAAAATATTAACGGTTAGGTAAAGCTTCTTCTATCCCGGCGAAAAAAGCTTTTCTAAAATTTTTATATGCAGAAAGAAGTAAGTTTCACTTTCTTAGAATATATATAGCAAACAGAACAACAAGGTTGATAGCTTAGAATTATAAAATACCAAGAAGCGACAAGAGGACCATTTGAATTAAATAAGAGCTGTTTGTAAAGTCGAAACCTTGAAGCTTGAAACGAAGCTCTTTTATTCTGGCGTGGGAAATGTGGAAATACTTACACAAATTCTTAAGTGACTATATTTCCCACATCCAATAGAAACGTATACCCATTGCCATTGTGCAATAACTAGGTGAAATTGGTGAAATTGAATAAGATACCCAGATAGTGGCTCCGCTTTCATTCCAAGTTTATTTTTACTTAGACAGGCAGTTGTTTCCCGATACCTTATTCTTAAGTTAGATTGTTTATGCCAATGGCTCGCGGAACACCGGTGCTCCGTGAAACCACTTCAAGTGTTCCGCGAAAAAATCAAGTCAATATAATGTAAAAAAAATGACAATTAAGCTCGTGCTTTTGTCTTATAGTTACATAATGTGATATGGTAAACTTAACACAGACCTAATTATCATGAAAAATGACGTTATCAAGCCTGTGAAGTTCACATTTGAAATTGAATTCTGGGCAGTCAATAATTTCTCTGATTTCCAGAATTGTGTCTATTCGATTTTCTGAATTAAATAAATTTATGTAAGACATGCATCATATTATCAATTAATTTCATATTTTTCATAAATATTTTTATTAAAGGTAATGAATAATTTTATAATCTTGTCGTGATATAAATTATGACAATGGACAATACTACTGCCAGAATTAGTAGAATTGAAGGCGATGCAGAAGATATAAAAATGTCAATTGCTTGTACGGCGAAGAACACTTAAAGTTTGGATTTACCTGGACCGGAAATACAGATTGTCTTGCGACATTGAAATAAACGACGAAGGCCCAATGTACCTGTTGCGTCTGGCGCGTTTTCCGGTTGCGGCAGACGCGTGTAAGATATAAGCAAGGCCAAATGAACGCATCCCGTACGTACTCTTGAAATTTATTTATACTAAGAAATAGTGATAGCAAAGCTTGAGTTATTAATTAAAATGTTACAGTTCTCGCATTTGCAACTTGCGAAGTATATAAACAGTTTAAAATCACACCAAAAAAACTGTCATAGCGTATGCCGCGCGTTAAAAGTAGAACATTGCTCTACTTTCGCGTCGAATCCCTCAAGCGCGGCAGCCATTTGGCCAGCACGAACTTAAACGCGTATGAACTGTCAAAGCGACGCGAACCCTGCCGCGTTCATTGGGTTTTTACCATAACAGTTGTAGGTGACCTTGTTAACATGCCCTTGGCATTATAAGTAGAGGAATCAAGACGAGAAGCATGTATCACGGGGCTTACACGAGATAGTACAGCTTGCATGCAACTTGCACTGCCATATTTCTTGCACGTGTAATGCAGGCAATGCATGCAGGCAGCTCAGCTGAAGAAAAATCATGGCAACTGAGGTGATAGTAATTTGACATTATACAGTTTTCAAGATAGAGGAAAAGAAATGCTAGAGAGAAATTAATAAATTTATACCGGGAAAATGAGATTTTTCGAGATCATTTGCATTACATCATTTACCAACACCTTTCTCTTTCTTTTTTCTTGTTTTTCCGATTATGCTTCTTCCTTTATTGCTAATATTTCCGACATAAGTAATCGTCGTACAGAGCTGATTTCGTACAGAGATGATTTCGTACATGGCGTTTTTATAAAAATAGTACATACAATTCCAAAAATGGACTAAGTTGCGCAGCCCCTTCTTTGTGTTGCCATACAAAACCTTGGTTTTTCACTTTATTTCACTTTTATTTTGAAATGGCTATACAGTGTCTTGCCCCCGAAGGCTATGGTTAGGTCATGCTTAGACAAGCGAAAACTTTGAGTATATGAGCGAAGCGCACAACTCAAAAATAATCTAGTCGAAAAAACTTTGTGAAGCGCACGACTATTGTTAAGGGATTACGCGTTGTTCTAGTTTAGATATTTCTATAACAAGCATTACGATACGTCTGTTGCCATCCTCTTGACACTATTTGAAATATATTGACGGCACAGCGGCACGCACAGATTCTGATTGTTGATTATGATTATCACTTATTCGGATTAATACATTCCCATCAACGTCCATCAAAAATGTAGCTTTGCTCATTTTATTCGTTCATCTCCATTCTCCACTCTGTTCTGTCAAACAAAATTTAAAGCCTACACTATTTTCAGCTGCTTACCATTTCGGCTAAACATAGAATACATATTAACAGAAATGTTCAGAATTTAGAACACCGAATAAAAACACTGAAGAAACTTGAAGAATATTTTCTTTAATTGACATGCATCAAACTAGGTGGACAAGCTGATAATGATGAAAACTTCAATCCAGTCATTTAAATCTATACGCATAGGTATATTACAGAGATCAGGTAAAGACACGTGCTAGAACAATACGTTGTCCTTAGCCATAGCCGCGCATTTCCAAAACAATGCGTAATCCCTTAATAATAGGCGTGCGCTTCACAAACCTGTGCTTGTGCGCTAATTGCAATTCTTTTTAACATAGTATAACAAAATTACCACCAGAACTAGAAGAAGCTCTCAGGTAAACACAAAAAAGATAGCTAAGGAAGTCTGTATTCATTCATTCAGTTTATAGGAAGATTTAACGCCGTAAATTATATAATAGAAATATACTTACTTATAAACTATCTGAATAGTGCTTTGACCCTCATGACCCGGAAGACTTTTTGGAATGATAACCCAGGACATTGTTCCATATGGTTGGTTTCCTATCTTCTCTCCGTAAACAATACCGCAAACCGGACACTCGATATAAAGACTCTGACAGAGCTAAAACGAAAGAATACTTATTTTTTAACAAAACACAAAAATATGCATAAACAAAAACCTTTTGAGTTTCCTTCTTCTGCTCTATAATCATTTTATTAAGACACTGCAAATGCATTAAATGCTGACATCGACTTAGAGATATGGCAGGATTCTGTGAACTAGGAATCAATTCTTCCATACACATGGGACATGGTTGAGCATTTGGCCATTTTGGTGGATCTACAACTTTGACGAATCGACTTATCATATCGCTTGCTGGATCTACTCCCACGATGGAACCTGCAATACGCTGTTGTTGAGGAAGAGGCGGTGGCGGTGGAGGAGGCGTTGATGCATGTGGATGACTAAAAACATCATCACTTCCAATTGATACATCTAACAGATCATTTACAGAAGCTGCAAAATTTCTACTTCTCAGACTTTCCTTACTCTCATGACTTAAATAAGTGGAAATAGTATCTACACTAGGCCTACGATTCGATTTTATGCTATTACTATCGGTATCAGAGGCTCTTGTTCGGGAGCGTGATCTGTATGAACCCATACGGCTACGATTTGATCCTTCCGAACTTCTGCTATGATGACTGTTCATTGACGCTGAAAACACATTTGAATGAGAAAAGTGATGAGTTGGGGGTGTCGAGGATTGTTTCGTGCTGAATATGTTTAGATTGTTAAATATTCTGGCAAGATTCGTTGTTGCTGTTGATGTTGACACTTCGGCATTCTGCTGCTTGTTTTTTACTTTTAACTGCCTCTTTTGATTGTTTGAATGGGAAGCTACGCTGATCGGTGGTACTTGACTAGTTTGCAAATTTTTCACTTTCAGATTAGGCTTAGGTGGAATTTTAGGCGCGGTGGTTGGATGTTTTCTGTCCATACATCCTCCTGAAAATAAAATAAAAATGATTTAATTAAAAATGTCAGAATTCAATAATTTTACAAGCCAAAAAATTGTTTTTTTTTCCCAAGAAACCATTAATATTAGCTGTGTTCCATTGGGCTGTGTAAAGTACTCCCAAGTACTTCTACCTACTCACAACTACTAATGCTCTTGTCCGCGAGTAGATGTGCTCACTAGTTACGCAAGAATTTTCCGCTAGGTGGATTTGGATGCTAAGTGGTTATTGAAATGTCAGATAGATGAAATTTGAGAGAAATTGTTTGTAAAGAAACAATTAACTCATCGATAACAGGAGACTTATTCAAATTTATATATAATCGTTATGAAAATTAATACGGTAATAACTTTTAATATAATAAATATCGAACAGAGACGAATTTTTATCCTTAAATTTTCTAGATAGTAGGTACTGCTCGAGGAAAGTAGCTCCAATATAGGTCCAGTTTTTCATAATTTTATTTTCAGTTGCCTTTAATGAAATTAATTTGAGTAATATAGTTAATTATCCTAACTATTTTCATAAGAAACTTGATATAACAGAAACATAACAGAAATGTTTGAAATTGGAGGTTATGTTTTACTCTTGACAACACAAACTTGCGTTCCATTCGGAAAGTGCTCGCGAGTACTTTACACAGCCCAATGGAACACAGCTATTGTTACGTGCAACAGAAAGAAATAACTGGTGACATCTATTAGAAATGGAGAGAAAGCAACTTCAGGTTCGGAGAATCGATGATGGAATCTTCGGGAAGGTTCAGGAATAGAATAGTCAAGACGATTCTAGAATAGAACACTCAAGAAGAAACTGGAGAGTTTCTAGGATATAAACAGTTGTTACCACCAAGAAAAGTGTCTTGTCTTAAGCCTAGTACTAAGGTTCGCGCTAAACTAAATTTTAGCGGGTCTCCAAAATCGGGCCGTTCTTTAGCAGCTAAAATATGACAGCGGAGACTCAGAGAAAAGATATGTTGAAAACAAGTAGAAGAAGAATTTTGCAATTTTTTTTACGGAGGTCATAATATTTCTAAAAACAGATAGTTAAAATTATTTAGAAATATTAAAAATATAAAAATAATATGCATAATGTATATACAATAAGAAAAAAAAATTAACAATGATATTGAAAATACGGCCACGAGAAGAAATCCAATTCATCCGTACTTACAGCAAAGACGTACAAAACTACGTAAACTATAAAAATCCGATAAATAAATTTATCAAATCTCAGAATTCTGACAATAAATATTTTTAGCGTGCTAAAGAACGGCCCGGGCGGATAAATTCAAGCTAAATTTTTTGGAGACTTACTGGTGATGCCATCTCTAATCAAAACCCAAAGGCAAATTTAGCGCGTTGACCTTAGTACCGCTCTCGATAAAATTCAGGATAAATTTTCGCCAATATCTTTTAGCTTGCTAAATTTTCATACAAAATTTAGCTTTGCGCAGACCTTAGTACTAGGCATTAGACGTTGCAGTGGTAACAAGCGAAAGTAATAAACAGGCGAAAGTGTTGTAATTGGATTGCGATAATTAAAGTTGAGTTGATTAATTGAAGGTTTATGAAATTTATATGATTAGAAATGAAAGAACTTGTATATTAAATAATTAATATTGTGTTTTAAATAACGAACCAAAGGCCACGCTCGTAACAATATAATATTCACCTCATTCAATAAATTTCATCATTTAATTCAACTATCCCCTGACAGACACACGAAAAAGTATCTACAAATTGTAAAATTAAGCGGAATGCAGTGAACTTTTCGGGTATCACATGATATTGAGATATTTCTGTCATGCCTGCTGTAATGTTTCTCTCTCTCTTTTAGCGTAGAAATTGGGTGAAGGTGAATTGGGCGAGGTAGAGCGGCGGATACAACGATATTTCTAAATGTCTCAGTGAAAGTCCCGCCGAATGGCAGCATTTGGTTCAAACGACAAACTGTATTTCTGTAAGTTTTGGAACATCGTTTTTACACAAAATTTTCTTCAATTACTTCATTGATTGTTTGATGTCACTATGTGATTATTACAAAAATTTGTGATATATTTGTAATATACAAATTTTTTTTTTATATTATTAAGCCAAGGTCAGATATCCTATGATGCAAAGGGCAGCTTGGCAGCCGAAAGTAGTTTTAACAGTAGAAGGATATGCGAGGTTTGCAGCGTGCAGGAATTATTCTACAAGAGATCATCAGACTAGATATTTTATCGGAACATTGACCATGCATGTAGCGATAAAGGAGCGAAAGGCAACCAACATTGCGGTGGTGCTTGAGCGAGTCGATATGACAAGTTATTGCCACATAGCCAATGAGCTTAAAGGCTCTCTTCTGGACAATATCCAATGAAGATAATGCTGTGCGACCAGCCCAGATATGGGAATTATACTCCATTCTAGATCTGATATATGACTTGTTGAGGAACGCTATATCCGATGGACTGAAATTGATATTTTGAATGTTACTCAATTGGAAGTCTTAACTGGTCGTGCTGGTCTTGCCCTTCGGTAACTTATGCTCTTATATTCTATTCTAATCTATTCTAATCTATTTAATTTAATTCATTCTATTCTAATTTAATCTAATCTAATGTTTTATGCTCCTCGTACTATGTCTCTTTTTCCCGCATTGATTTACACACTTTCACACTCTTCGGCTTGACAATAGGTAGTGCACCTGCACCATCAGTTCTCATTTCTGTACAAGATCTTTCTTCGTAATATCTTTCTGGACAGCATGGGATGGATATCGATCGAGTGCGTTTTGTCGGCATATTTAGAATTTCATATTAGTTAATCTTAGTATTTTTTCCCTTGTTTTTTTTATTACTCTGCCACTTAATTTGTTTGCCAAAGTAACATGTTTTTATACAATGGGCCCAAAGGCCTACTTGCCTATCATAAATGTATTTATTAATAAATAAATAAAAAATATTTCTTACACCTTTTCAGAAATGCAAGATATTTCGATGCTTCTTTGGCAACAGAAAAGTTAGTTCTCCATCAAATGAAACGGAAGTGGAGAAATTATAATCATGTTTTAAAGAGATGAGACAGCTTTGGGTTTTAAGATGCATTGAATTCGAAGCGATTCGCTTTGCCCCAGCAAAGATATTGGCAAGATCGTTATTCAATGTTCTAATCCATCATGCAATCTCGTTTGACAGATGGGGCATTTACTCTGAAGTCCGAAAGAGTGTCAAGGGAGTTAGCGAAATCAAGCGTACTGTCGTCAGCGAAGCTATGGATGGGATTGAAGGTAAGAGAACACAGATCAAAAATTAAAATTAAGAAGAGATTCGTACAGATAACGGAGCTCTGTGGCACATCGGCATTTATAGGACGCGATTTAGATGTAATGCCATCTAATACGACCCGTATTAGGCGACTGGATAAGAAACGTTCAATCCATACTAGGAGCAGAGATGAGAGACCAAGTGCTTTAAGTTTGACGAAAAGAGCGGGATGCCAGACTCCGTCAAAGGCTTTTGCAATATCCAGAGCAACGACTTTAGAATCACCAAAATTGTGGAGACTACGGCTCCACCGTTCCGTAAGAAAGTCATCAAGTCTCCAGATGAGCGACCAGTTTGGAAATCGTACTGGCGGTCTTTGATGAGGTGATTGGTTTCTAGATACTTCATTAATTTGGAATTAATGATAGATTCAAGACCCTTTGAAAGAATCGAAGTAATTGCAATTGATGAGATCATGACATGGTTGTTATGTTTTAGAGTGATCGTGTGGTGATCACTAACGAGTAGTGATCTCGTCTCGTCCTTTTTATAATAATGTGGACATTTAACATTCCAATAACCCCATAAGGTGACCATGGGATGTAACCTCGCTTAGAAATCAGTTTTTCCGGAAACATTTTATTAATCGGCAGGGAAACAGCAAAAATATTTAATTATTAAAAAGAAAAAAATGTGAAATAGAGAATTAAAATCACTTAAAAAGATTTGCAAACTATGAAACTATATGTATATGCAGCTGCTAGTAGCTGCTCCGAATCATTTCGGGATGGGGCGGGGTGGTATATGAAATATAAGAGAGAATGTCAAAAAGCTTTAGCATTTAGCATTTTGCTATTTGAGAAAAAAATCTCTGTGAGCTATGGTCTATCGACTATGAGGCAAATAGTGCCTGACTTTTTTCCTTTTATCTTGGAAATCTGTATACTTATCTGTGGTTAATACTCAGTACCTGAATTTTTAGCTTTATTACTGCCTAGTTACATGTTTAATTGTATTAGCTTATAAGCCTATCTTACTGTGTTAAATCTTTATGTGACTGGTATTAGGTTATAATCCTATCCTATCTTAAGGTATTACACCTTTATCCAGCTCCAACTTATACCGGAGGCAGACTTCCAGTTTCAATATAGCAGTTTGCACTAAACCGCAAGTATGTCTCTATATACTCAGAAACAACTCTATATACACGCGGTGTACACTCAGTATGTAGAACAATGGAACTTAATATTGAAATTGCGAAAAATTTCGCGGTATAGTTTATTGCAATCTGAATTTACGAGTAGTTATAAGCCATAATCATTTAATACACGAACCTTTTAGAACCGAATTTTATACTGCAATGTTGGCTGTAACTTTTTCTGACATTTAATATTTGACACTTGTCAAGTTGAAGTATCTATTTTATTTTTATTTTCCATATAGACAAGTAATTTCACAATATTTGCTCGCACTTTGTACGTGCGCGGAATTTTCTTAAGTCAAATGACAGATCAAATGTTAGTACTCTAATTAATTCGCAAGTGTGTCTCTGAAAATATATTATTGCAATATCAATATCTCAATATCTGTCCCCGATATTAGTAAGCCTAGTTTATGTAGGCTATGTATACATACTGAATATTATAAATATATTAGCTGTGTACTTTTGTGTCCGCAGAACAAGGCAGAACAAAGGATACACAAAAAAAAAAATTGTTCTCTCCAGTATATGGGAGTTCTAGAACAAAGTACACAAAAGAACTATATATTTATAATTACTAATTACTGAATCGAAAATCCTATTTCGCATCGGGGTAGATAGTCCACGGTACAGAGAATACAAGTTATTCTCATTAAATTTTGACACATGTGATACGACGTAATTATACCCGCTAAAGACCTAAGCACAATTGCGACAGTGACAGCAGGCTATTGCAGTAATAGGAACAATTTCCTCCAGGAACGTTTTATGGAGCGTGTATTACATAGGAATCTGCAGTTGCCGTCTCCCGTCGAACTCTCTCGCCAATTAGTTCAATTACGACGGCAAGGGAGGCCAACAGGCAACTGCAGATTCCTATGTCCCGTGACACACGATGATACACACTCTAGACTAGACACGACGTAAAACCGGTTTTTGTATCGAATATGTATCAACCCATGGTACACGTAGTTTATACACGGTTGATACACGTTCTTGAGGCAGCAAAGAAAATTCATCAGTTCTAAGGTTCTTTACGCACACAAACCGAGTACACGCATGCATATGTAATAAAACACTCGTGTATCATCCGAGTCTAACCCTCTGCTCTAAATTGAGGTATACACGAAAATGTTCTAAAATTGTGCTAAGAAAACCAGTTTTTAGTACGGTGTATCGCGTGTGTATCATCGTGTGTCACCGGACTATGTAATACACGCTACATAAAACCTTCCTACAGAAAATTGTTCTTATTACTGCAATAGTTTGCTGTTTGCCGTCGCCGTCGCAATAGTGCTTAGCCCTTAATCTATATACATTTATTTATGGTGAATTCCTTTCAACAAAACCGAACAGGCACTGAACTGAACTAGAATCTGTCAGATCTACACTGAACTTAGCCCTGTCCCGAACGGGGACAAACTGAAAAGAATGCAAGAAAGTAGAATATCCGGAAATGTTCGTCCTTTATTATTGTAATAAAAATAAACCACTTCAATAAAATAATTGTATTTTCACAAAATATTCACACATCCACAGTTTAATGACAAATACTTTCGATTTGACGTTTAGCTCCGAACCGTAACCACAAATTTTCGTGGAACAAGAAAGTTTAAAACCGATGCAGAAACCGAACATTGAAACGCAGTGAAAAGAACATACGTGCGGAGCCAGTTTTGTTTCAGTGTGGTGAAGAAAACACTTTAGGTTTAAGAACCGGACGAGTTACGGTTCAGTTCAGGTGAAAAGAATTCACCATTAGAAGACAGAGAGTGGAGAGAGAATATTGTGTTCTCTGTACCGTGCTTTCCTATATGTATATTACACATAACTTTGTCCCCTAATGGTGGAACGTGGTTCGTAATGGCAATACCTTGTATTTTCTGTACCGTGATGATGTCGTAATACCGGAGAAAGACCTCCGGTTTCAATATTACAGTTTGTACGAATCCGCAGGTGTGTCTCAATAGAATGAAAAACAGTTCGGTATACACTCAGTATGTAGAACATTGGAACTCAATATTAAAACTGCGAAAAATTTCGTTATATACCGAGTTTTTTTTGTGATCTGTGATTTATTTAGATATTTAAAAGAGAAAATTTATATAGAGAAGCATTACATTTGTGCAGTTTTCTCAAAGATTTGGTGGATTAAGTTGTGCTAAATATAAATAACTATCGTTAACTTCATGAAACTATTAATATTAACCCAGGCTCAGCTGGGACTTTGTTCAAAGAATTATTAGTGGAACCATGGCGATGCAAGAGTGTGGGAAGTGCAGCACAAATATACGGCTTAATAAAGACAATATCATTAGATGTGGAGGTGGCTGCGGGCATATATTTCATTCGAAATGCTACGAGTTAACGGAATATGATGTGAATATAGTGTTAAGTAAGCGAAATGTTGTCTTTATATGTGACACATGCAAAGACTACAATACGGCCATGAAAGAGAAAATGCAGAAATTATTGGAGGAGATTATAAAAAATAACGGCTGCGTGAAAAAAACAAAGTGAACAAATAGACGACATAGTGAAAAGTATTCATATTTTGAAAAGCATGATAAGGGAAATAAAAAAAAATTGTGAAAATAGTTCAAAAGAGGCCAGAACAACTGGTACAGGTGAATCCTATGCAGACCAGTTGAAGATGTTATTAAGCCGAAAGGAATCCAAGAAAGCGCCACAACTAAAAGTGAGATAATGAGTAAAGTAAAGTAAACGGTACAGGTCAGGCGGCTCAATTGCAATAAGTTGTGACGAAGAGTCTAAACAAAAAATTGAGAAAGCGGTAAATGAAAAACTTAAAGAAAAATATAATGTAACAGTACCAGAAATGAGAAATCCGTGCATTATTGTGTATGGAATAAATGAAGAGTGGGAAAAAGAAAAATTCTGCAAAGCAATCAAGAAGCAAAATGAAATTGAAGGTGAAATAAAGTGCGTAAAATTTCATAGTGACAGAAAGAATCGGAACAAATATTTTGCGATCATACAAATGAACTGTGAGGATTATAGGAAAATAAGTGCTACAAATAAGTTGAATATTGGTTGGGACAGATGCAGTGTTTATAATTATATTGAAGTTGAAAGATGCTATTGTTGTTGGGGATATAATCATAAAGCAAAAAACTGCAGGAACGGGATAATATGTGCGAAGTATGGAGATAAGCATGAAACGAGATCGTGTAATAGCAGTGAGCTTAAATGCAATAATTGTGTTGTGATGAATAAAAAATTAGGGCTAGAATTAGATTCAAAGCACGATTGCCGAGATAAGAATTGTGCAGTGTTTCAAAAGCATATAAAAGTGATCCGAAATAATACAAACTACTAGCAATTTAAGACGTTACATTTTGTACCCTTAAAACGTACAAGGTCTAACATCTAATTTTGGTGAAATAGAAAAAATAATTGAAGATAATGAATTCGATTTGATTATGTTGAATGAAACACACCTAACCGGCAGTATTAATGATGGTGAAATTTCAGTGAATAATTACACATTATTGAGAGTTGATAGTGATTCCAGGCACACTGGAGGAGTAGTGTTATATGTTAAAAACGAGTGGAATTATGAGATATTGCACTCATTTGTATTGAATAAGAGTATATGGTGGATAGTCGTAAAAGTTTCTTTTATTACTGCATCAATGATTGTGTGTGTGATTTATAGATCACCGGCGCATCCGCCAGGATTTTTTGTGATAAATTTAATGAGCTTATGGATATGTTGTGATTTGAATAAAGAATTTATAATTGCTGGCGACTTCAACATAAACTGGATGGATACTGGTGATTCTTATTGTAATGAGTTAAGAAGGATTCTGTCAGAAAATAATGCAAAGCAGTTAATAAGTGAACCAACAAGAATAACAGGTAGATCAACGACATTAATAGATTGGGTTATTACGAATAGCACAAGGCTATCAGTTAAAATGGACGACCGGTTAAACGTAAGTGATCAAGAGACAATTACATTAGATTTATACTTTAAGGAAAAAATAACGTATGCATGTAAGGAAATAGAAATATTTAAATATTCAGAGAATGACTTCTGTGAGGAAATATCTAAAAGTGCAATTGTTGAATGTAGTCTAAATTTTCAAGATCTTAATCAATCAGCCCGCGTATTTAAAAGTGAATTGTGTTTGATTGCAAAAAAATTTAAAAAAAAAATATATATATTAGAAATCAACATAATCCGTGGTTTAATAGAAACTTAAGGGGATTGATTAATTGATTGAATTACGGCAAAGGAAGATAACTATGAATCAAAAAGCTAAATATACTAATAGGGAATGTGATTGGAATTATTACCGTGTAGCGAGAAATATTTGTAAGGCAGAAATAAACAAGGTTAAAAGTGATTATATTAGAGAATCTATAAGTGATTGCGTTGAACAAAAACACATGTGGAGGGTAATTAAAGCTTTGGTACTTAAGGAGCCAAAAAAAGATATGAAAGCCATTAAGTTTAACGGCATAATAGTTCAAGATAGCCTAGAAATTGCGAATAAATTTAATGTGTACTTTAATAATAGTCTACAAGAAATAAAAGACACAATACCAAATTTGCCATATAGGAATATTATAATGGGCACTAATCATCAGTTTAAGTTCCAAGCAATTACATTAAAAGGAATAAAGCAAAAAAAGGATTTTAACAACATAACACCAAAGATACTGCTAGCTTGTTTTGAGTACATAGGACCAGAGATGCTTAACATAATTAACAATTCATTAATGACAGGTGTATTTCCAAGTACTTGGAAAGAGGCAGTGGTGTCACCAATTGTGAAATTGTAATATTTTGTACCTCATATATTAATCTTTTCATTCCTTTTTCTTAATACGGTAGGTACAGTCACTTTTTGCACGCTATTTTGCTGTCTGTGAACGCGACCTTCACTACCTGCTGTAGGAAACGTTTATTTACGTTTCAGCTGTTGCGAGGTTTTGTAATAAATAAATTTTGATTTTGTCACATTGATTCCTAAGAAAAACAATATTTTACTTAAAATTATCCCGAGCCACCCAAATTATCCAATGTCTCAATTACGTTTCTTAAAACTGAGTATATTGTCGATTTATGTAGCCACCGTTCGTGGCCTTGACCAGTCTTTTAATAATTTTATTATTGTTTTATATTATTTTTCAACAGTATATGTTAAAACTCAGTCGCGGACCTTACAGCACATTTCCGACGAAATAATCTTCGTATTACGTATTCCGATTACAAAGCGTCGAATAAATAAAAAATTAACATTCACTTACCATTGATTTGCAGAGCTAACTGGAGGGATAATTTTACTAAAGGATAAGGAGCCTGTTGAGTTCTACGAATACTGCGCACAGGTCCATTTGGCTGCCTGACTTGTGTTAAATTGCAAAAATTTATCGTATACGGTAACCCAATATTGGTCTTATTCAAGTCCAAAGTTTGCTCGCCCTAGATAAAAAAAAGTAAACGATTGAAATTGAGATATTTTTTTATCGCCAGTAATAAAGCACATATTTACCTTAGCCCACGCATCTTCAATGATGCATTGTACTTGCATATTGTATGGGTGCCAATCACTGCCTGTTGATCCTACCCACTCCCATTTAGTGCCCTTCCCAGCAGGGGAGCTAGGTTTATAAAACATACGTCTTACATTGATCATAGGAAACTCGATATCTCCGGAGCTTTGTGTCATCGTCCTCACATTCACATAAAACTGCTCCAAATTTGGATCAGCATCACTCAAAAGAACTCGCGTCAGCTTTTTTGCATGTGCCCTTTCCAAATGTTGTGATACCGCTGGACTGTAAGGCAACCACTTGCCGCCCATCGATTCAAATTCCCAAACTACCACTGCATGGCTTGTTGCCGTCATTTTATGCACTTGAATTGAAAGAACCACCAATGCGAGAACTAATTTTTTTTCACACTATGCCTTCGATAATTCCCACAATTTAATTCAATCAAAACCAATCAGAACTTTAGGCGCAGCTCCCCCTTAGAGCCACATAAAAGAACGAACGATATAACACAAAACATAAAAACAAAACAAATAAAACTTGGCGACTGGCGAGGCACTGAAATTATACTCATCTCATCAGAAAACCACTTGCTGATTTAGCACTGGAAAAGTGCTTCGTTTCTGATTTACTTACTATACGCATTACTAATTTATATTGCTATAGATCTATATGGCGAATATTTTATTGCAATCTTGCCAATTTTGTACTTATCATATCGAAAATAGCAAAGAATCACAGAACAAATTGTACTCGGTGAAGATGTACAAGTGTATCAATTGACATAACAAATAAAATATCCAAAATGGCGAATATATCATTGCCAGATTTGTTAAAAATGCCTAATTTACACCTAGCAATGTTTATGTGAAAGCCAGATGTGGAATTCTCTCACAGAATTCCAGTGAAAAGAAGTGACAGGCTTCTCAAACGCACAGCTGTTTTTACACGCTTACAGAACGCTATTTTCAGCATTACAGATGGGTTTGACGTCGACGAAAAATTATCAATGGCTTATATTAGCTGTGTTCTTTTGGTTCCGTGTAGTGTTCTGCAAAATAATGGCGGTTGTGATTTTTATATCTTAGGGTGCATAACAGAAGAAAAAGTTGTGAAAGTATAGAGAAAATAAATAATCAAGGTGCCATGACAAAAGGCTAAACCTGTCAAACTTTGTTCTGAATTTATCAAGCTTTATTTTAACATTTTGCAAGGATTCAAGTCATATATTTTCTGTATACTTCCGAAACATTTTCTGCTGCTATACATCCCAAATTATATTCCGGGGGTTACGATACAAGCCATGAAGTCGCCGAAGGCACCGACACATTAAAAGGCCTTAACGTGCCGGGTACTGCATGCAGGTAGAGCTCACTTTCGCTGCTTTTTGTATACTCGGTATAGAGAAAAATCTAAAATTTCATTTTAAACAGGTCCTAGAGCCCAAAACTGTAGCTCCCACAGCAAAATGAAGTTACTACAAATTGCCGCCAAATATGTTTTCTTTCTAATAGTTTAAAAAATATAGCATGTAGAACAAATTTATGGAAATTATTGCGTTTGAACAAAATACAAGCAACTTTTATATGAAAAACTCCTGCAGTAAGACAAGGCAAGAAGACTGTGGATTTCGCCTGCTGACCGGCCCGCTGCTCTCTTTTTTCAACTTTCTTCATGGCTTGTATATTCCGGTTACGGCTGTATCGCATTTTTCTGCGTGCCATTGACATGACGCGAAGCAACATTATTGTTATGGCACGTCTAAGCCAAGGAAAGGAAATTACTTCCTTCCTTTAAAAAATTCTCGTCTAGGTGGGACGTAAGAGCTGCGTGCACACCGGTCCTTGTACTCCAGCGGGCGCCTTAATTTCCGTATTCTGGCAGCAAGCAGCATCGACCGATTCTTCATTTAAAGAAGAAGAAAAAGTTTACTGATGGAAAATGGGCAAATAGTGCAGCATTTGCTTTGCTTGTTGTGTTGTTTTCTTGATATTTAGAATTATCGAATCTACTAGAACGAATAATTAAATATGAGCCAACAAATTTCCAAAATAATTAGTTCAAAAACTGATAATAATGAAAGTGGTGGGAAAATAATTACAGTAAGCGAAAAATCCAAAAAACCTGGGAAGAAAAAACCCACGTTTGTTTGTGTTATGTGCCAGGAAAAATTTCAATCACATACCGGATTAAAAGACCATTTCAGGTAATAACTAAAATGTAAGTGAAGTAAAAAATTGTTCACTTTTTGCATATCATAAAATATGCTGGAAATATTGATATTTATTCGCTCCAGGGAATGCATTACCAGCCATGGAACAGACTTTGATTTGATTTGACTTTAAATACATGACATCCCCAATTCCAACGTAGTCCTTATCTGGCAAAAAGAAAGTGTTTTTTTTGTTAAAGTGACTTGTGATTAAATTTAAATTGTAGTTATGTTTAAACCTTAGATCATATAACGATGATCTAAGGTTTAAACTATCATTTATACTAAAGAATGGTGGTCAGTAATTTTCACCTCCAATGTGGTCATGTTTGTATACCTTGACAAAATTTTAGTTCGTTAAGATATATAAATGAAGCTAAGGAAGAAGGCTAGTAAAAAAATAAACCAATCATTCTATTTTTCATAAGCTCAGAAGGCAGGCAGATAACATGAAAGTACCAAGATCACAAGGAAAAACATTCCTAATGGTATTAGGGAAGGTGATTCTGTTGAATGGAAAAATGTGAACGTTATGGGTTTGGGATCTAAAGCGAGGCCACTAATAAATTTCAAATTTATAGTACATCATCGGTTGTAAATCTCTGCGCTCACAACTACGTTCAATGGCGACTTGGACGACATATAACGGTGGTGTTGGCATAATCAGCTGGGATCAATCTGGCTAAGTCACAAGCCATGATTTATTCTTCGTGTTCCAGGACTCTTTCTCCTCCCAGCCTGATTCGTTCTCTGATGCTGCAGGGCTCGGTGGTTCCTTTTTCCGTGAATCATATTAAAAATTTAATCAGATTAGTATCAATCCGGCTAAGTCACATGACATGATCTATTGTTCGTGTTCCAGGACTCTTGCTCCTCTCAGTCTAATTCGTCCTCTGATTTTGCAGGGCTCAATGGTTCCTTTTTCCGTGCATCATGTAAAAATTTAGGACTTCTGATGGATCCTCTTCTCAATTGGGGGCCACAGATCAAACTAATCTTTGCCAGAGTCTGGTGGACTTCGTTCACTGTATGTGGTGTCTCATAAACTTCCTGCCAACATCCGGCTGATGCTGGTCAAAACACAGGTGATCTGGAGCTGAAGTAAATATACCCGGTTTTTTCATTTTGCATATCTCGTAAACTTAGTCCTGGAGGAAACTTATATGGTCTGCCTCTACTTATAATCCATACATGCAGCCGTTGCTTGCATGGGTCGACCCACATGTGGGCTTGGCGTGATTGTTGAGATTTAGCTCTAAGACTTGGTTCTACACATTCAGTTCTAAGTTCTATATAGACAGTCCTTAATATTACTCTTCTTATAGTCATATATTATATGCTCTCTTCTAATATTGTAGTTATTACGGTAGAAAAAGAAATCGTAAAATTGTGTGATATTATTTTCTTATGAATATTTGTTGATTTTGGAAAATAATTAAGTTTAGTTTTTGTATATATTTTTTAAATCAAATACCATTTTAACATTTGAATTTGTCAATTGAAGAGTATATTTGGCATAACTATTTGGTACGTTTTTGGTACATTTTAATATGAAATACCCTGGTACATTTTTGGTACCTAAAATGAAGACTTTTCGGTATATTCAATGCTAATCAAGTGGCAACCCTGGCTGGCTCGTGATTGCGCGGCGCAGCTCGTGAAACCACGCGCCGTGGAAAGCCAGCTTAAGGAACAAATTTCCAGTAATTTGCTAAGAAATAATTTAGGCCTTCCTACATCCTGCTATGCAGGTTACGTATGATTATGTGAAATTGAATTCATGAGTTAATAGAAATTTTTTGTGTAGACCATTTATGTGACTAGAAAATTTTTAAAGGGTGAAAATTTACTGGTACTTGTAATTACTGGTTTCTATAAATGGGTACTAACAAGTAATGGGGAAGTACTGGCACTGGACATTACCATTATTTTTTCTGGTACTGGTAAATTTTCGAGTAAAAGTAAAAAAAGTTGACTTTAGACAAAATATTTTTATTTGTACGAGCACTGGTTACTTGACTGGTACTGGTGCTTAAAATCAAACAACTCTGGTACTACTGTAAAACTAAAATGGAGCTAATAGAGAAGTATTATTATTATTATTAAGTCTACATGGAGACTAAGCTTAATGATAGACAACGAAACTATTGGATTTGTCAAGAAGATTAAGTATGTGGGAATTGTAATTGACCAGGCATTAAACTTCAAAGCTCATGTTGAGACGTTGTGGGTACCCCATTTAAATTTTAACTTTATTTTATTTTCATTATTTGTTGTTATAGCGAATAGATACACAAACTTTGTTAAAATTTCAACAGTCTACCTATTACATTCTTATGAGATACAGGCCGCTGACAAACAGACGAACGGACAGCGGAGGCTTAGTAATAAGGTCTCGTTGGCACACTTTGTGTATGGAACCCTAAAAAGATTGGATTCGTACGTAAAACGAGTCAGGTGACATTAATATTGCAATAATGCTGATTCTGCCGCCTTTTGATTACTGTTTAACCATACTTTTCTGTGCGAATCAAAGTGGTATTATCAGGACTACAGACTTTTTAAAGCAAAGGAATGCTTATGATATTAAAAAGTGGAGTTCGAAAATCAAATAAATGTTGCAAAAGGCTAAATTGGATGACAGTTGAGTAGCGAATAAAACTGAATGCGCTGGTAATGGTCTTAAAAGTAAAGATGGACTTTCTCCCAAAATATTTAAAGTGATATATGCAATATGTGTGTGAAGGAGTGCGGTATTATTGTTTAGAAAGTGCTAATAACTTTAGATTACAAAGATTTAATTTAAGGAGAACTCAAAATGCTGTGACGTACAAAGGTCTGAGCCTATTTAGTGAACTTCGAAATACCTTAAATCAGTAATTAAATTAAATTTCTTGAAGAAAAAAAACCTGTAGATTTGAAAAAGAAAAAAAATTAGCGATTTAAGGGGTTACACCACCTTGAGGTCTTCAAAAAATCTATTTTTTTTCTTTTCTATATAAATTGTTTATATTTTTGAGAATATTTAAGCGTTCAACCATTTCAAAATATGAATTACTTCCGAAGTTATAGTAATTATAAGTGAGCGCGGCAGGGAAGGGAGTAGTTGCTTTTTCTCGAAACTACGTTTTTTCTAACTAGTGAGCAAATTATCTCAAGATCTACTCAACCGACTTTGATAAATTGAAATTTATTGGATAAAATCCTTGTATACGTTACAATAAATATTTAATATTTATTTTTCACTATGTCTATGATTCTTCTCTTCAATCTAATCATATTTGTTTCGTTCTTGCATATATTATTATTATTTATTATGATAAGCAACTAGGCCTTTAGGCTCATTGTATAAAAACATGTTACTACAGCAAACAAAACGAGTGGCAGAACAATAAAAATAAACAAGAAAAAAAATACTAAGATTATCTAAAATGAAATTTTTTAAATATGCCTACAAAACGCACTCGATCGATCGATATCCATCCGCGCTGCCTAGAGAGATATTACGTAGAAAGTACTAGTCACTGACATGTATATAAATGGACAGCTTGTTGAACCAAAAATGCATGAAAGCAAATGGCACTACTTTCATATTCCTCTCTCTTTCCGTGAGAGCATACTTTCCCACTGAACTGTAACGATTGGGAACGAGAAATTACTTGTAAAAATCCTTGTAAAAACACTTCCTTCGACTCATAATTAAAATTTAACGATACAAATAGTCCCAAATACTTTTGTGGTAAATTCGGTAAATCTCACTGATATGCATATACGTAAATTCCCAAATAATTTAAATATAACGCCAGTTTACGACAGTTGGTAGCATTGACAGTAAGAGCATACTTTCTGAAATCAAAATTGGTGCCACATGAAACAGGAGATCAAGCAGTCCATTTATATACATGTCAGTGGTACTAGTACAGAAGAGAGAACTGAGGGTGCAGGTGCACTACCTATTGTCAACCCGAGAGTGTGAAAGTTAGTAAATCAATGCGCGAAATAAGGACGTAGTACGAAGGGCAGGAAAAAATTGGATTAGATTAAATTAGAATAGAATGAATTAGATTAAGTTAGATTAGAATAGAATATAATGGACTAAAATAGAAGAACATAGGTTAACGAAGAGCAAGACCAGCACGACCAGTTAAAACTTCCAATTGAGTAGCATTCAAAAAATCTAGAAGCTGCGATCTAAATGCCATCAAAGTAAGCGAGGAGTAAGCGAAATTCAATAAGTTCGAAATGGGAATAACCATTGAATAAATAACTAATCTAGGCTATCAAAGGCTTTGCTAAAGTCGAATAATACGAGTATGCTAGCCAGCTTGCATTCCATGTTGAGCCTTACCGTCTCGGTAATGTCCAGGATGGCAGTCGAGGTACTATGACCTTTGCGGAAGCCAGATTGCTTGGGGTATATAAGATAGGGGACAGCAGATGCCGAAGTTATTTGGTTCCTGATTAAAATTTCCCAAACCTTAGAGAGTGCGGGTAAAATGGTTACAGGCCTAAAATCAGAGGGCTGTGAAGGATTGGAGCACTTGGGAACAGGAATTACCTTGCCTGACAGTAGGGAAGGTTGAACTGGTGATAATGGTCAGAGTACCGAGATTTGAGAATTTATTGAATAGATTTTTGTACTTAACGTAGTTTTGTACGTCTTTGCTATAAGTACGGATGATTTGGATTTCTTCTCGTCGCCGTATTTTCAATATCATTGTTATTTTTTTTATTGTATACTATTTTAATATTTCCAAATAATTTTAACTACCGTTTTTAGAAATATTATGACCGCTTCTTCTTCTTTTTACTATATCTTTTCTCTGAGTCTCCGCTGTCATAGTTTAGCTGCTAAAGAACGGCCCGATATTGGAGACTCGCTAAAATTTAGTTTAGCGGCGACCTTAGTACTAGGCTGTAACAGTTAATACTAATTTTGATCGTTCGAGCTACGCGTAGTGCTGTATATGCATACCTTTAAATTGTCGTTTAGTACTAGTGAAAGATGTTTGCACTACGAATGCAGGAATTTATTATCACTCATTGATAGTGAAAAGTATTTGCACTACCACTAATCGTTTAGTGAGCAATAGAATCTGCACTACTCGTTTAGTGATAGTAACAAAAAATTTGCACTACCACTAATCATTTAGTGATAGTGAAAACTGGTGTTTAACTATCATTAAAATTTTAGTGCTGTTGCCAGTTTAGTGGTAATGCAAAAACGCCCATCTCTGGGACATGAAAAAATCAAAATGTTTCATGTTTCTATGCATGTGCATCTTTTTTGTTTTACCATTATTTCTATTTTTTGAAAATGTATAATCAAACTTGGTATGCTCTATGATCTAGGGTATAAAAAAAATGTATGGGAAGGTTTAATGATTAATGGTCAATGGGATCATAAATGGCGTGATGTGCATTTAAAATTTTAGATTTGTGGGAGTGGGTTAATTATTTGTGTTTATGCGAGAGCGGATATTTTACTCGCTAGAGCACATAGTTTCTGGCGGTAGTCTAAATGAAAATTTTCGTTACTTCTACGACTTCTATTTTTTCTTGTAAGCAAATTTCATTTCCTTTGAGCACCTGTAACCATTTAGAAAATGTTTTAAATAATGTAATTCACTTAAAAGAAATATGAAAAGCAATCAAATAAAAATAATGTAAACATCATTTCTTTCCAGAGAACATGCTTCCAAAAATAAATCATCTTCATTGAAAAACCCAGTGTCAAATACTGAAGTTAAATGTGAGTTCTGTTCTACGGTCTTTCCCAGCATATCTAAAGCTTTACAGCATAAATTCAAAGATCACAGCACGATTGGAAACTCATTTTGCGAGTTCTGTGGCAAATTATTTCCGTTTAAATTTCTTTTAAATCAGCACAAAGACAAAGCCCACAGCGAAGAATTATTGAAGCAGAGAAAAAGTGATGAAAAATCAGATAAAACTTCTAAAGAAAAACTTAAAGATATAGAGCAAAAAAGTTTAAGTTGCTCCCTGTGCCCAGCCAAATTTTTAACATCGGAAGCATTAAATGTTCACTTTCATGGGGCACACGAGGTAAGCCTTGAGTTACTTATGCCAGTTTATTTGCCGCCACCGTCTACCAAAATAAAACTGAACAACGCTTCAGAGGTCTATTCGGTTTACTATTGTCATATCTGCGGATCGGAATATATAATGAAACATAATCTCAGAGTAATTACAGGCAATTTTGCCTAGAGTTTGTAAATTCCTTATTTATTATATTATTTTCTTTTTGTAGAAGCACATTAGAGACGAACACGCTACCGAAGAATGGAATGAACTCACAGAAGGAATAATACGTTGTAAAACGTGTGAGGCGTTATTTTTTAATCAAAAGGCATATTTAGCGCATCTTACATATCACCGTCCAGGAGATTTACATGTGTCTAGTGAAGAACAAAGAGAACGGATTCTATCAAGAGTTGACCAAGATTTTGATGCTAGAAGAGTGCCTAATATAAGCGAAGAGCTTGCACGTAATGCAGTGGTAAAAGAAATGAGAAAAAGAACTCGAATTCGAAACAAAGCTTCTACTTCAAAGCAATTAATTAAGGTTTGTTATTTGTTTTTTCTTAATTTGATTTGAAATTATAAAGCTCAAATGATTGTTTTGTACATATTGATATTACAGGCACGTGAGTCTTCTGATGAGGAAGAAATATCCCCACCGTCAACACCATCTGATTCTGATGATGAACAAGCTTCAAATATCAATATTAAAAAGAAATCCAAAATTCCATATGAGCCTCAAGTAAGCGTATCCCAAAATAAAATTGAAAAACTAGTAATAAAACCAACATGCGAGGCATCGACGGTTTGTTTAAATTCCAATTTCAACTTAGAAAAAAATTAATTTTATATATTATTACAGGGCAATCCGGACTTAAGCTCAGATAACAGGAATAGCACAGTACCTTCTAAAAAATGTAGACTCGATTTTGACCGTTTGCATTCTTTAGTGCAATAGTGAAAGGAACAATTTGAAAGTACAAAAGGTTTTCTTCACGTATTTTGAACTTTAAGACAAATGTTGTCTCAAAACTGACTTTTATTAGATAAACTGAATTAAAAACAAACGGCAAAAATAAATTTGTCTTCTACTTCCTATCCTAATTAAATCCCCTATTACGTTCATCACTCTTGTGAAACCGGTTCTTACTCGCTCAAATTAAGTATTCGAACACACTCGCTGTGTCCAACTTTACATTGGAATTATGTAAGTTGAACAATCTGAAAAGGGAATCTCTCAATTTGTTAATATATCAGGTAAGAACTGGTAGTCAGTATCGGCAATTTAGCTACTGAGAAATTCTTAACAACCTATACGTTTGCCGATAACTGTACAAAATGTGCTGCTCTTGTTAAGAATTTCCTTTTACTTTGCCGGATTAAATTTTAAGACAACAGGAATACTTTCTGTTGCAAGATATTAAACTATTGTGTTGATGTCCTGATTTCAATGGGCCAGCAAGCAGACATAATTAGCCGACTCCATATTTTTAAGATGGTCTAACAGTCCCTATTCTATGCCGTTGGAGTTGTCGAAAACGTGATTAGAGGGTTTATTGCAGAAACAAATAGCAACGACGAAATAATCTTGTCGTACTCCAATATTCACATTAAACAGTTATGTAGATCTCTGCATCTAGGGTTGATATAAAAACCCTGTATTAATTCAATATCTTTTGGGTAATACCATATTCTTCGTAGAGCTTTCCAAATATACCTTCTGCTGCCAATCGAGTCGAAAGTCATCTGAATCATTCGAATTGTAATTATTTGTCTTGGAAAGAGTACGCGTATTTATTTATTTGTAAATTTGCATATTTTTTGTAATTGTTTTCTTCCCGATGTTCTAAAAAGGTTCCATCATTCGAACTGCTTTCTGGAGAGCTTGTCTAGTGATTTGGTATAGCGCTCTGTAATGTAAAGCGAGAAACACGATAAGACGGCCATCAGCGCTCATCAGCTCAGATTTCATTCTGTTCTATTATCAGATATAGGAATAAATTGATGACCGTCGCACTGTTTTCCGCTTCTGATGTTAGGTCTGATATTTGCTTTCTTTTGTGACAGTGGGAAGCGGTTAAATCTCCAAGCAGCTGGTAATACCCGTTTCAGCATTTTCGCTGCCAATGTTGATCACCGACAGAGTGCGTTGCTCTGTAAACTTCTGCGTTCGATTTTTTGTCCGTCGACCTGCCTCCACTCGTATTTAAACATAACTATATAAAAGTTACCTCCGTTGCATCGTCTGAAATTTTATATTTATATCAGGTTTTGGTACTATCCCGAAGGTACTCTAAATTAAGCCTGTAAAAATCAATTTGTAAACCTCTATCTTGATAAAATTGGTTTTTATTTATTTTAATTCTCAAAAGCTTTCCGAGATGGCGTCAAGCTCCAGTACAAAATTTCAAACATATTATCTTATGTGTGTAATATTTTTCGTTTATGGTTTAGTTAAAACGAGACGAAAGATATTTATTTGGAATATAAGCTCTGGGAAAATTATTTGCAATTTTTTTTTTTCTTTTCACTTGCTTATTGCATATTTGTTTTGGTATATGTGCATAATTTTGAATAGTAGGTACTTTATGAATATTATTGAATGGTATTGCTGATCTGATTAGCATGGGAACATCTCTTGTTTTTAGGAAAAACACTGCATTGCAGCACAGGAAAATTACAAATAGATTTGTTTTAAAATTGTTTTGAGGAGGAAAGGGTTTTTTAAATCAACGTGGATTAGCCTATTGGGCATACCACAATAAAAAAAAAACGCGGCAGTTACTCTACTTCTTTGGTGGCGTTGTAGCGGTACAAACAAGGTACTCATATTAAATCTAATCCAACTCAATTTTTTAACGAGAATTAACTAATAATTTTTTATTGCACATAATTGTTAAATATACTATTTTGCTTTGTATTTCAACGAAATATTGCAATTTCTCGTCGGTGAAATATCGGGAGAAAAAACAAGTACTATTAGAGTCAATTAAAAAAAGCGAAACTAAAAATGAAAAAACTCGACGTTATTTGCTAGATCTAGGCTTTATCTTTCTAAAATAGACACAATCCAAAGAAATGAGAATACCTACTAACAGGAATTTGATTTGAAAAACTTCAATTTTTACCATTTTCTACAAGCCTCCGAGCTAATATCTCCGTTTTAATGCATTTTTTCCGACGTTATTTACTAGCCCATTTCGTTATCTTTAATTTAAGATATAATTCATTATTCTGCTACAAATAGTTTGTCAGAAATTTGCATTTAAAAATGCATGAAACTTGCAAAACTTGGTACTGAACTGACTCCTCTTAAGCAAATTGAGTACTTGAAATATAACAAAGAAAGTTATATGCAGGAATTAGAGTTGAGTCGGATCAAAAGTATAAGTAAGGTTGAATGTGTAAACAACAAAGTTGAAATTTCTTCCAAGGAAATAAAGAGTAACGGAAACTTTCGTGGTAAAGACAGCTTTGTGAAAGAAAGGATTGGTTCATCAACTTCGTAAAATGAAGCATTACAAAATAAAAACATAACTCTGTTGCAAGAAGAGTTATTGGGAGCAGTATGAGGAAATTCGTAATATATACAATCTTAAACTGAAAAAAGCTAAGCAAATAGCATCTAACAGAAAATCGCGAATACCCATGACCCAAAACCAATGCGGAAAGTAATAAATTCACTAGTATTGAAGCAAGGTATAACAGAAATAAAGGAAGTTAGATTCAGGATTGAGATAAAAGGAAAATAGTGGAGGAGTTCAATGACTTTTTTATCAGCAGCATTGAGGATAAACATAATTAATTCTATAGCGCCAATGCAATACGAAAATGCAAGTTGTAGCATTGAAAGCGAATTTGTGTTTGACTTAGTGAGTTATCAAGATGTGTACAACATACTGGGGAAAATAAATCAGATATGAGATTATAATCATATTAGTGCTAAAATAATTAAAGATGGAGGAGAAACTACTATAAATGCACAAGTGGATATTATAATAAATACATAATTTAAAAATAGAGTTTTTCCAGAAGCGTGGAAGGAATTATAATCGTACCATTACCAAAGTTGGGGAAAACTAAAAATTGCGAGCAATTTAGGCCTGTGAATTTGCTACCTACCGAGGAGAAAGTTTGAGAGAAAGCCACACAAATACAGTTTGCATGATACCTAGAATCAATTAAGATTTTATCAGAATATCAGTCGGGATTTAGATCATGCGAATCTACTTACTGGGTTGATCGTAAAATGGAAAGAAGAAATTGATAAGGGAGACATGGTTAAAGCTGTGTTTCTTGACTTAAAAAGAGCATTCGACCACATCGATAAGACATATTTTAAAGAATAACCTCGAAGCAACTAGGATCCGCGGAAAAAAGTTAAAGGGGTAGTGGTACTATAAAACTTTGCACTAAATAAACTTCAAAGATAAATAGTTTTGAAAAGAATTGATTACGTACTTTTGTTAAATTTCACAAAAGATTTTAAATTGACTAAATCTGCTCACAAAACAAAAGCACATTTGACAAATTACGCTCATGTACACGAATTATACACGATTCAACCATTCCTATTTGCTATATATTCTAAGGAAATAATGTTTGTGAAAGTTTGATATTTCTACCAAGCCGAATGGCATGGGAAGTGGAAAAAATTGCTTTTAGCTGTTTTTTTCTTGTAGAAATAGTTTTGATTGTCATTTTGTCTCTCTTCCTCTAGTACAAGTTTGTGCATGCTGTAAGTTCTGTTTCTTCCTCTTTAGATTTACATAGGAACCTTTGCATTAGAAATTGACTATTGTGTTAGTTAAAACTGCTGAAAGAGAAAGTATAGTCTCTTTATAGAAGCATCCTACTCGCTTGAAAATTTTGACAGAGCTGGGCTACTGTATGATATATACTGTGGTACTACTATATAGTTAAATTTTGGAAGCTAGGAATAAAGAGCTTTATTCTCTACCATTCAGCCTTATTAAATTGTGATCAATCACATTTTGTGAGTGCTCAGAATATAACATTTTAATAGTTATACTATGAATGAATTTCAAAAATTATAAACTATCATGACAAAGTGGTTTATAAATTTGGAGATTTTGAATCACTCTTGTCCGCTGTACATTAGTAGGTGGGAAGAGTCTTATTTTCGTGAGTAAAATCTACGAATGCAGGAGATGCAACATTTTCCCCACAAATAATCCAGATTCTTATTAATTAAAAAGTTTACGAAGAAAAATTAGTTCGCATCGTGTTAGACGTCTTAAAGAGGGCCTAGCAATCATTATGCTTGAGGTATACATGGACATTGCGTGGGCCTATAAAATAAATATAGCTATTACGACATTGAGAATACACATCAGGCACCTAGAATGCCACCACAGCTAAAAGTTATATGGTTTTCACTTAACTTCATATAAAGAACCAAAGAAAGCATTTCCAGTGTTGCTGTATTACCTTAGCCTATTACATAAATAACGTAGTTGGAACACTTGAAATTGGTGTTTCAGTAGAATTCTAGATGCATTCAAATCGCTTACAAGTATAAAGCGCAGTTTCACCCCTGATATCGTTTACAGCTGATTGCTTCTTGCCTACTGAATCGTTTCCAAAATATGAAAGATTGCGGAAATTGTTTTAAAAATTTTATTTGACTTCACGTCCACACTTAAAAAATACGGAAAAGACCTTATCCTTGCTTTTGCGCCAATTCCCTTGCCCTGACCCTTTCCAGTTTAGATATGCGAGCTAAACTCTTTGAACCCAATAGTCCACCTCCCCAATGTCTACGGATTTCATCCTGTCGGTCATTGTAGTTGGTTTTAACAGATTCAACAATCTTTGTGAGAGTGCCTCTATCATTAGCATCAACAGCTGTAAGAGCAAGAGCTGTGCATGTCTTACGGCGAACCAATAGGCCTAGACGAGCTTTGCCCTTAACAATGCAGTATGGAACACCCATTTTACGGCAAAGAGCTGGAAGGAAGAGAACCAGCTGTAAATAAAAAGAAAACAAGTAAATTATATCACTGGATGTAGGTTGTAATATTAGGAAAATAATTCAGAAAATATTGTGCTCAGAGTCAAAGTTCTACATTGCCGGTGTGGTTACCAACCCCCAACTAGCCAGAAGCCTTGAAAAGTGGCAATCCGCACCTTCAGGTGAAGAAATTCTTGCATCATAGCACAAGTTTGCAAATATACTAACAAAAACATCAATTTACCTCAATTGGATCAACATCATGGGCGATTACAACAAGTTGGGCCTTTTTCTGCTCGACAAGCTTGGTGACAGTGTTCGTTCCCGACTTCACAAAAGTTGGTTTTTTCTTAGGCTGAACATCTTTTCCCTTAGCCTTAGCTTCAGCAATCTTCTTTAGTCGCTGTTTCTTGGCTAGAGCAGATTCTGGACGATATTTTTCCAACAATTTGAAAAGTTTCACAGCTGTCGTTTTGTCCAGAGTTTGAGTAAACTGGTTGATTGGTGGTGGTACTTTCAAGCGCTTCTGCAAAACAACCTTTTGCCTTTGAATACGAATGTACTTGGGCCATTTGACAAAACGAGATAAGTCACGTTTTGGCTGGACATTCTGACCTGTAATTACAAAAATTGTACTCTCAAAAATAATGCGAATTGCTAGAAACACCCACCTATCCCAAAGTTCTTAGGTCTCTTTTCGAAGAGAGGATCAACCAATTTCTTTAACACTGGTTTCTTCACAGCTAAAGGAGCTGGTGCTATCTTCTTAGTAACTGGCTTCTTCTTCGGTCTAGGCTAAATTAGATAAAATAACGATTATTAAAACCAATATGATTACACCAAACAATTTACACATCTACAATAACCATTAAACCCAATCATTCCAAACTATTTAGTAAACACAAAGATCCCTCACATTACAATCAACAAAATTATGAAAATCATATTCACTAAAACATTTACCTTCTTAACAACCATTTTAAATTGGTTTATATCTTACGATGACAACAAAATTAGCAGATATTTTTGCTCTGCGAAATTAGAGCTAGTCTTCTTTCTGCTGTCAAAAAGGTAAAGGGGAGTTCTGCGCGGAAGTGGCGCTGTGGTCAATGGAAAGAAATACTTGGCGAACATATGCCATCTCTTGGGAAATATATATATCAGTTACCATGCTTACATGTACCATGTTTACATGCAAAGTTGAAAGATTGAGTTGAGTTTCGCCCAGGGTTGAGAGATTGATTTGAGAACGGGTCAAAATATGGTTGAAGTGACAGTTCAACATAACATCTTATTTATCGTGTTTTTTGTGATGAAGTTATAAAAGTTATAATTTTTGTTTAAATAAACAAAAAAAACTCACAATATATATAAAACCTAACAAAACTTTAGAGTAAAGAGCAAACAAATAAATCCCAACTGTTAGCTGCCAACTCGAATACTCAATCCAGGTTTATAAGACAGCATTTCGACTCAACTACGCCAGACTAGCGTGGTCGAGTCGAGTCAATGCAAATTCAACTCGAGTCGACTCGATCACCCTTTTTTCCTACCCCCGAATACTTCTCTCCAGTAAAAAGTGCCAATATCCTCCCTTCTGTGAGCTATGGCTTTGACTACCAAGTTTTGTGTACGTGTCAAACAAGTTAACAATTTTATATAAATAATAAACTGTATCACAAATTCACAGCACGTAATGATAATTAAATTATTATATTATCACCTCAAATTGCAGGTAAAAAACTACAAAGTCGCTTTTTTATAAATTTCATAATTTCAAAATGGCCGAAATTATTTGCTTACAGGAGCATTGGAATCAAAGTATAAATAAGCATAAGTAGGAACAGAATCGAACAAAATAGGAAATTTTTCGTGTTTTTTAGATGAAACAAGTAATTTCATATAATTTCGTCTTTTGCATGAATGGGGGAAAAGAACTTGGCTATACACTATTGTAGTGCAACCGACCGTAACCCCCGGAATATAATACAAGCCATGAAGTCGCCGAAGCTACCGACACATTAAAAGGCCTTAACGTGCCGGGGACAGCATGTAGTAAGAACTCACTCTCACTACTTTTTGTATACTCGTCATGGAGGAAAAACTAATATTTCATCTTAAACAAGTCCTAAAGCCCAAAACGTTCGCTCGCACAGCAAAATGAAGTTAAAACAAATTGCAGCCAAATATGTTTTCTTTCTAATAGTTCAAAAAAAATATAGCATGTAGAACAAATTTATGGAAATTATAGCGTTTGAACAAAATACAAGCTACTTTTATATGAAAAATTCCTACAGTAGAACAAGGCAAGAAGACTGTGGATGTCGCCTGCTGACCGGCCCGCTGCTCTCTTTTTTCGGCTTTGTTCATGGCTTGTATCTTGCGGGAGTTACGAACCGACACAACGAGCTAAAAACAAAAATCAAGAGAACGTAGGATTACCCGAACGACAAAATCTTATTGAATCCCTCAAAATCCTATCAAACTATTCATAATAATGTACATCAGGTCACACTACCTTTCATTTTAAAGAAAAAGATAAATTTCGCTTTGGTCCACATCCTGAAAGGAGATGTAAAGTTCCTCTCAAATAAAATTCTCATTTTTCCCGAAAATATCAGAGAATCCAGCATGAGTTCTCCCACTTATTCTCTTCATAGCAAAACGAATCTAAACAGAAAAACGTGCTGTTCAAATATCATGGGATTACACCAACAAACATTAGAATTCCTGCGAAAAACATTGGGACAACTCCGCCCATTCTCTCTTGTTTACGAAAAACATTGGGACACAGCACCCATTCTCTGTTATTTACGAAAATAAATCATTTGCTATGCCATTCCATTTCGTTGCATGTAATCTTCGCTTTCACATTTTTTGTCTTATTCGTAAAATGTTCAAAGAGGATTTGATTTTTTTTTTATTTTTTTCTCTTCCTTCCTTCCTTTTCTCGCCGTGTACATTTAAATGGAAAGCAATCGGAACACTCTTCTGTGTCCTTTTATTTAGTTATTCTTTGATTGGAATGATGCCCGTGCTGCTCCCGTTCGAAACTGAGCATTTCGGAATTTTTACTCCCCGAATTGCTCTCACCTGTAAAAATTGAAGTGTGTGTTCCCTAGAATGGAGAATCTTACTTCAATTCTCTACGTTGAGTAAATAACTAAAAAAGTAGCGACATATCATGTGAAATCCATTGAATAAATAACTAATAAGGAAATGTCATACCGGGTGAAAACCTAACGCGACAATTGCGCGAGTCATTAGAGCTGACGGACAGGCTGTTAAGTTTACTGGCAAAAAATGATTTGCGTTCGATCAATTGACTAGTCAGTTCACATTAAAATGTCGTCAAGCGGTGCAGACATTACTCTTCTATATGCATATCTAACGATTTCTTCTAAATGCGTCATTTTTCTCTATAAACTGAAGATTAAATAATAAATACAGCTCTTTTCAGTCATTTCCACTCAAACGAGAGAATATTAGAAATATAAACACAAATTTCTACTAGCACCTACCTTTTATTTTCAATTCCGCCATCTTAATTTTACATTTGACAGTTTATTGACTAGTCTGTACTGACTGGTCAGAAATCTAGTCAGTAGGGATTACACGAGCCTGTGTAAGTGTCAAACGCTCTCAGTGTCAGTTCTACTGAATCGTGTAATTCCCGAGTAAGCCACTCGGCGAAATTGATTAGTGTGCTGCACTGACATATGGACTGCCTGATTTTGTATTTCATATTGGTCATTTTTTGTTGGCAGGGGTGTGACAATTATCTTAAATTCATGTTTTACTTTCGCTTTACTATTCATATTAAAATTTCAACAAATTACAGATACATTCGAAATTATTTCTACTCTTGGAATCTTATCTCTTACAACATCAATTAATCATTGGAACAAAAATCTTGTTTTAAAGTGGAATAAATTGAGTTTCTCGGTTTGCATTTTTCTGTTCTTGTTTTTGATGTGAAAGTGCCTTAACACAACCAGAATTTGACTACGCTAAATTTGGCTTATCACACTTCCTGTATTCTCTATATTCGGCTTACTTCTTGCATAAGATTTAATACAACAAGGATTTACAACACTAACAAAATGTCCAGTTTTGTGATGCAATTAAATTATTTACTAAGGAGCAAACTTATCCTTTAATATCTAATTATATTTCTTATTATTTTCAGTAACCAGTAATGAAATCCTGACATTTTGATGGGGGACATTTTTTATAATCCGTAAAATAAACAAATTTTTAGCGCCCCCTTATTTTCAGATAAAATTTCTTGGCGTTGCCTTTGTATGACTAACATAATTTAGGCAGCAATTACAATTCAATTGTAAACAAACAAACCGGCATTGGAAAATGTAAATTTTTTTGCCATGGCTGTTTATTTTTATAAATATTTCACTTTTATTTTGCTTAAAACACTATAATTAATTAGTAAAGCTATTAAACTTACTTGAAGAATGCTTTCCCACGACAATAACGCCGTCTGTTCCTGAAGCACAGCACAGCGCACTTCATTACAATATTTCTCAATTATTTCCACTGACATATAATAAGAATAGACTGAGCCATCCTATCTAATTCCTATAGTCGAAAATGGCACAAATTTTGGCTAAAATCTTTTTGTCTCTTTCAAGCTCAAAGTGTTCGCAGAACTGTAACCAATTTTGGGAACAGTACGGTTGTATTAATTGGAATTGACATAAAAATTGAGACATATATATATTGCTTATATACATCTATCTCTTACAAGCTCAAGAAAGTTTGACATCAAATCTGCAGTAACATTAAAAATTAATATTTATGTTAATTAAATCAAATTTAACTTCCTAAATAATTTTTATGTAATGTAATACTATTTTTCAACATTTTTAGTGTTTCTAATCGACAAATAATAAAACTTATGAAGCGGTGTACAATTGTACGCAATTTAAGGTTTTCACAGCTTGTTCAATATTAGTGCCATTTTTAAAGCAAGAACGCTCAGTCCATTCTTATGTCAGTGATTATGACTGACTACGCTCGTAGAAATGCACTACATAAAGTGGGCTCACTTCTATATTGCTGAATCTTTCGGTCAAGCACCAAGTACCAACTGAGAGAAGTTTAACTGCAAATAAATAAGTGGGTCCGCCGAAATAAATGTTTTTAAATTAATTATTTAGGGTTATTACTGATAAAAATGTTTACCAAAGGCAATTTATTCATTAGATTATCATTCATTATCATTCGTTAAATTCAAAAGGTTTTATTATAACCGCATTTCGAGCTGCGCGGTAATTTTTTCAGCTTGATTTTTTCAATGTTGAGACCGGCGTAAGAACTCTTTTTGACATAAGCAATTGAGCCCATCTGAAATAGAAAGTTATGCTGTTCATATTACATATATATGTCAGTGTGTCATACTACTATTAAGTAAAAATCACGTTTAATAATTTTTTTTATCACACTAATTCAAATCCGAACTTCTTTTCATAAAAGATGAAATGTTAGAAATGTTGAACTGACGCCCTCTTGTCATACTTAGTCCACAATCGGCAAATGTTCATATAAGCTAATCATGATTAAAACATGATTAGCTTATCTTCTAAATAGACGAAGAAATGGCGTCAGTAACTCTCATTACGAACCACGTTCTGCCATTTCTGTGCGAATGTATAGGAAAGTACGGTACATAGGTAGAACAAAATATTCTCTCTCCTCCACTGTCTTTTCAATAGAATATGTATATGTGAATATATGTATATGTATACGTTATTATATGATGAAACACGTCACAGCTCTAGTATAAAAATTTTAATGAGAATAACTTGAATTCTATATACCTTGTGAATCAGTTAATTTAAATTCATTTCAGTGGAGACATAGGAGTGGAATAGGCAACTCCTATAGATCACCATCACAGTGAGAGTGAGAGAGAGTTGAGTGCGTGGAGTCAACTAGATCAGACGTTGCCTCGTGCGTGTTGCTATCTTAAAATTAGTTTAGTCCAGTGCAGTGCAGTGATAATTTTTTAAATTTATAACCACAACCTTATAATTATTAAAATTCGCCGTACCATTTGTAAACAAATAATTCAATATTAAAAGTACATCGATACCAGCCAAATTAAGGGATTTTCTATGCACTATCGGCATTTCACAAGCTAGCAGCTAGGATTGCTGTACTCGATTCGACTCGACTCGGACTCGTCGAGTATTTGGGTAGTTACTCGGATTCGGGACTCGACTGTAATATTAGACGAGTCCAAGTTTTTAAATTAACCAAAAACCAGTAAATTCAAAAGCTAACCTACGTATGTAGGAATGTTTTGAGCAATTTCTGGATTTATTTTTGAATTATACACATTGCTGCGGACATTAATAAAAACTCTGCCATTGTTACTAAAAAATGAAAATGTGAACAGCTAATCAAATTGGTGTAAATTTGTTCAATTATCTGATCGTAATCAACTTATTAAATTCAACATCTTATAAAAGAAAAGAAAACACTCCTTTTTATTTGACATATATTGTAACCGTTAACGCGTTTCGTTTTATCAGGACATCGTCAGGGCTGTTGTTGTAGACCTGATGATGTTCTGATAAAACGAAACGCGTTGGCGGTTCCATCGTATGTAAAATAAGAATATATATTGTTGCGAGCGTGGCCTTTGGTTCGTTATTTAAAATACAATATTAAATAATTATTATACAGGGTGTTCCGTAAATGTCTTTAATCCTTTAAGGGGATGAAAGTAGAGGTCATTTGGGTCAAAAAAGTCTAGATACTTTAATCTCGAACTCCGCTTGGTTTTTGAGTAAATCGATAATATCGATTTTCGAGATTTTGCATATCTCTTCAGAGTAATTTCGTTATAAGTTCTATTGTAATTAATGGATGTGACGTTCAAACCTTTATTTAAAAGAACACATATTGGCCTTTCTAAGAATGCATAATTAGTTATAATTGTGCCTTCAATTATTTAAAAAAAAAAACAGTTTTCTCTAGAATTTTTTATTTCACCAAAATTTTTGTCGCGCTTTAGTGTACATTTATTAGAAATATCTTCATTGCATGAACTTGGCAAAACTATGAAAAAATTTGCGCACTATGTCCGCTTTCCAAAATGACCTCCCGAAGTGCTATCAACAATAACAATCAACAGTTATAAGCAAACATTTGGAAGATGTGCCCATCGAGGTAATCTTCAGTTTTTTCGTAGGATTCTATCTCCTCCTGCAGTTTTTAACCTACGACAACCATTTATATGTCATTCATTGTACGGGAATCTGAACTGGCTATTAGATAGGGTACTTTTCGATTTCGAATTTCGAAAATGGAGCGGGTAATTTCGAAAAAAAACACTTTTTTACCAAACTTGATATTTAAGTACGTTATTCCGCATCTTCAATTTTGCGGGAGGGGCAAGCTCTGGGAGAGGCGCTAGTTGAAAGTCTCAACTTTAAGCGGCTATATTTTCTCAACCAAGCATTGTTCTAGCAAATAAGTCCTAAATTCATAAATGGAAAAGACATTTTTGGTGGTTTTTATTCAAATATAGCCGCTTAAAGTTGAAACTTTGAACTCCCGCCCCTCCCAGAGCTTGCCCCTCCCGCAGAAATGAAAATGCGGAATAACGAAATCTACGTAAATATTAAGTTTGGTAAAAGTGTTTTTTCGAAATTACCCCCTCCATTTTCGAAATTCGAAATCGAAAAGTACCCCATCTAATAGCCAGCTCAGATTCCCGTACAATGACATATAAATAGTTGTCATAGGTTAAAAACTGTAGGAGGAGATAGAATCTTACGAAAAAACTGAAGATTACCTCGATGGGCACATCTTCCAAATGTTTGCTTATAACTTCTGATTGTTATTGTTGATAGCACTTAGGGAGGTCATTTTGGAAAGGGGACATAATTCTCAAATTTTTTCACAGTTTTTCCAAGTTCATGCAATAATGATATTTCGAATAAATGTACACTGAAGCGCGACAAAAATTTTGGTGAAATAAAAAATTCTAGAGAAAACTGTTTTTTTTTTAAATAATTGAAGGCACAATTATAACTAATTATGCATTCTTAGAAAGGCCAATATGTGTTCTTTTAAATAAAGGTTTGAACGTCACAATCCATTAATTACAATAGAACTTATAACGAAATTACTCTGAAAAGGTATGCAAAATCTCGAAAATCGATATTATCGATTTACTCGAAAACCAAGTGGAGTTCGATATAAAAGTATCTAGACTTTTTTGACCCAAATGACCTCTACTTACATCCCCTTAAAGGATTAAGGACATTTACGGAACTCCCTGTATAAGTTCTTTATTACACTTAAATCATATAAAGTTCACAAACATTCATTTAATCAACTCAACTCTAATTATCGCTAACACTGTACTTTCAATTATCGCAATCTAATTACATACACTTTCGCTTCTTTATTACTTTCACTTGTTAACACTGCAACGTCTAATACAAGACTCTTTTTCTGGCGATGACAACTGTTATATTTATACCCTAGAAACTCTCCGGATTATTCTGGAGTGTTCTATTCCAAAAGCTTCTTGACTGTTCTATTCATTCTTATTCCTGAACCTTCCTGTCGATTCCATAATCGATTCTCCGAACCTGAAGTCGTTTACTCTTCATTGCCAGTAGATGTCACCAGTTGTCTCTTTCTATTGCACGTAACACTGCCCCCTTCTTAAATTTGTTCGTCCCGAACAACAGGTGCTCCCCGGTCTTGATGCTCGTAGTATTGACACAAGCGGTCCAATGAACAATTTTATGCTTGCCTCTTGCGCCACGCTGAATCCTGTATACCACGTCATTAATTCTAGTTACTACTGAATACGGTCCTTCCCAGTGTTGTTGCAATTTTGGGGAACGTCCCTTACGTCGTTTTGGGTTGTACAGCCAAACAAGACCACCTTCGTTAAATCCTGCGGAATTAGCACGTAAGTCATAGCGGGTCGTCATACGATCAGTATTTGTTGCTAATTTCGTCCTCGTGGCCTCGTGTACATCAGCTAATTGTTGTTTGAGCTCCGATACGTAGTCTTCTGGTAACTTTTGTTCACCTCTGGGAGTACCGAATTTGAGGTCGCTAGCTAAACGCATCTCTCTTCCGAATATGACTTTAGCTGGGGTTTGTCCGGTAGTACTATGAACGGCTGATCTATAAGCCATTAGGAATATAGGAATATGTCGATCCCAATCGCGTTGATGATAGTCAACTACTTTCTTTACTAGATGCTCGGTCAATGTTCTGTTGAAGCGCTCTACCATGCCATCAGATTGTGGGTGTAGAGGAGTTGTTCTAGTTTTTCTTATTCCCAACATTGTACACATCTCCTGGAAAGTCCGCGATTCGAAGTTCCGTCCTTGGTCCGAATGAAGTTCGTGAGGCACACCAAACCTACTGACCCAATTCGTTATTATTTGTTCCGCAACTGTGGTTGCCTCTTGATTAGGGATTGCATAAGCTTCAGGCCATTTACTGAAATAGTCAATGGCAACTAATATATATCGGTTACCGCCATCCGTTTCTGGAAAAAGTCCAGCGATGTCTATAGCTATCCTTTCAAAGGGGGCTCCGACATTATACTTATGCATTTCTCCTCTGCTTCTGTGCTGCGGCCCTTTGCAAGCAGCACACACAGTGCATCTGCGGCACCACTCCTCCACATCTTCTCGCATATGTAACCAATAAAACCTTTCTCGTATTTTGGAAATGGTTTTGTTCACTCCCAAATGTCCTCCAGAGATTCCACCGTGCATTTCTTCTAGAACATCTTTGACGTTTTTTGCCGGCCCGACTATCTGCATTCGGAAAGTTTCGCCATTAGGTGCTTCCCACTTGCGTTTTAATATACCACATTCAACATGAAGGGAGTTCCATTGAGCCCAGTAACTTTTCAGCTTCTCACTCCGTGAATATTCTCTCACTCGTACTGCGTCAGAACTCTTACAAACTGTACCAATTGAAAATCAACGTAATTACTCTTCATTAGTACAGGCGATAGAATTACGTTACGGAGATGAGCACATGCAGCAAGTATATCACCTACAGTTGCGCAACAGGATTCAAAAACATGGCGAATCACTACAACAACTGCAGGCAGATGTAGAAAGATTAGCGCATCTTTCATACTCCAGCGTGAATGCGGATTTTCTCAATGAAGTGGCGACGGAGGCATTTGTGAACGCTATTACAGATCAAAATTTACAACAATCATTGAGGCTAGCAGGAAAGAAATCAACAGCAGAAGCACTAGCCTATGCCTTAGCATACGAATCCGCCAGACAAGCTTCACGGAGTGCAGTACGAGTGAGAGAAATTTCAGTGGAAGAATGTACTTGTAATAGAGTGCAATCATCACAGAGCCCGCCTTCACGTGGTGTCCCTCGATGCTGGAATTGTAATAGACCAGGGCACCTTCAAAGAGACTGCAGAAAACGTCGACGAGTGGAATCACCAGAAGAAGAGGGGAAAGAAGAATGCCAAAGATGTCTAGCCAGGGAACAAGCAATTCGTGGAGAGACTAGATATCAAACAGCGACTAGTCGCATCGTCTCTCCTCTTGAGCAGTCGGAAAACTAGTAAAAACCAACTTCGTGGGGCAGAAGTTGGTTGGTGGAATCGACAGCCCCGAAGTCACCATCCAAGTAAGTCAGTTACAGAGAAATAATAGCAGTCTTGTTATATATGGAAGTGTAGGAAAAAATGACTGCGCAGTTACTATCGATACTGGAGCTTCAAGATCAATTATTAGAGCAGATCTTGTTAAGAACAAATGGCTTCACAACACCACCAAATATCTACTAAGAACAGCAACTGGAGCGGCAGCACAGGTGTTTGGAGAAATAACTTTAGATGTTCAACTAGGCGAACTACAATTTCCTCACACTTTCCTGGTTTCAGACATAATGGATGACTGCATTCTTGGAATAGATTTCATGACCACATACAAAATAAATCTGGATGTCGGAGAGCGGATTCTCAAATATGGCAACATAGAAATTCCTATGAAACTAGGAGAAGAAGCAGATCATCCTGCGAAAGTAAGGACGATGGTTTGCGAAAATATTACTCTTTCGCCATGCTCCGAGACACTAATATGGACAAAGCTTACTGATGACATCGGGACCTGCCGATTCTATCTGGTGGAGCCTAACCCCACAAAAGTTACATCGAACATCATCGTTGGCAAGATTTTAGTGAAGACAGAAGGTGCAAATTAATTCCAGTCAGAGTGCTTAACACATCCGAAAACGAGGTACAACTAAAAGAAGGTGCTATAATTGGAAATTGTGAACCCGTTTACCAAATCGTCAATTTAGATAATGGTAGTAATGTCAAGGAGACAAAAACTGTACCAGCTACTACCCAACAGGTTCAGAAACTTCTTTCGTCCAGTGCCTTAAGTGAACAACAACACAACGATGCCAAAGAGGTGATCGATGAATTTTCGGAATTATTTGCAATGAATGATGAGACTATGTTAAAACAAATCTTGTCCAGCATCGGATCAATACAGGAGATTCCAGGCCTATTCGACAGACACCACGAAGATTGCCATTAGCCAAACAACCAGAAGTTGCAGACATGATGAACTCCATGAAGAAACAAGGCATCATAGAGGAATCTAACAGCCCTTGGACATCGCCGGTTGTTCTGGTTAGGAAAAAGGATGGCAGCACCCGATTCTGTGTAGACTACCGCCAACTAAATAACGTGACGAGAAAGATAGCTATCCATTACCACGGATTGATGACACATTGGATACCCTTTCCGGAGCGCAATGGTTTTCCACGCTGGATTTGAAGAGTGGTTACTGGCAAGTGGAAATACATCCCGAGGACCGAGAGAAAATGGCTTTCTCAGTTGGCAGTGGCTTATGGCAATTCAAAGTAATGCCATTTGGGTTATGTAATGCTCCAGCCACATTCGAACGACTAATGGAATGTGTTCTACGTGGTTTAACCTGGAAAACATGTCTGGTCTATTTGGATGACATAATAGTAATCGGAAGGACATTCATGGAACATAAAAACAACTTACGGGACGCACTTCAAAGACTCAAAGATGCAAAATTAAAGCTCAGTGCGAGTAAATGTGCTCTATTTAAAAAAGAAGTTAAATATTTAGGGCACATAGTTTCATCACAAGGAGTGAGAACCGATCCAGAGAAGATAGAAGCCGTCAAAAATTGGCCAGTTCCAAAGGATAAACATCAATTACGGAGTTTTCTTGGTTTAGCTACCTACTACAGGCGATTCGTGAAAGGTTTTGCAGATATAGCAAGAAGCCTACATCAACTTACCGAAAAGGGAAAGCCGTTCATATGGTCGGATAAATGCAACGAAAGTTTCGAAAATTTGAAGCAACAGCTCTGTGAGGCTCCAGTACTTCACTATCCAAAGCTGGGAAAAACATTTACATTAGACACGGATGCCAGCAATGAAGGTATTGGTGCAGTGCTTTCTCAGGAGGAGAATGGTCAAGAAGTTCCAGTAGCTTACTATAGCAAAGCACTTTCAAAGTCAGAGAAAAATTATTGTGCTACAAGAAAGGAGCTACTTGCCATTGTAAGTTCAACAAAGCATTTTCATAAATATCTCTACGGACAGAAATTCATCCTACGCACCGACCATGCAGCGCTTAAATGGCTTCTGCAGTTTAAGAATCCTGAGGGACAAGTGGCGAGATGGATAGAGCGACTCCAGGCTTATGATTTTGAAATACAACACCGAAGAGGTCGTATCCATGGAAATGCAGACGCCCTTTCACGACGTCCATGCAAACTTGAATGCAGACATTGCGCCCGGATGGAAGAAAAAGAAACAACAGCAACTATACAGTTGGTAACCGTGGAGCCATCTACAGGTTGGGACAACGAGGACCTACGAACAGCACAACGAGAAGATCCGGACATTTCACCTATTCTTGCCTGGAAAGAAGACATGGAAAGACCAGACTGGAAGGATATTTCGGAACGGAGTGAGAAGCTGAAAAGTTACTGGGCTCAATGGAACTCTCTTCATGTTGAATGTGGTATATTAAAACGCAAGTGGGAAGTACCTAATGGCGAATCTTTCCGAATGCAGATAGTCGTGCCGGCATCAAACGTCAAAGATGTTCTAGAAGAAATGCACGGTGGAACCTCTGGAGGACATTTGGGAGTGAACAAAACCATTTCCAAAATTCGAGAAAAGTTTTATTGGTTACATATGCGAGAAGTTGTGGAGGAGTGGTGCCGCAGATGCACTGTGTGTGCTGCTTGCAAAGGGCCGCAACACAGAAGCAGAGGAGAAATGCATAAGTATAATGTCGGAGCCCCCTTTGAAAGGATAGCTATAGACATCGCTGGACCTTTTCCAGAAACGGATGGCGGTAACCGTTATATATTAGTTGCCATTGACTATTTCAGTAAATGGCCTGAAGCTTTTGCAATCCCTAATCAAGAGGCAACCACAGTTGCGGAACAAATAATAACGAATTGGGTCAGTAGGTTTGGTGTGCCTCACGAACTTCATTCGGACCAAGGACGGAACTTCGAATCGCGGACTTTCCAGGAGATGTGTACAATGTTGGGAATAAGAAAAACTAGAACAACTCCTCTACACCCACAATCTGATGGCATGGTAGAGCGCTTCAACAGAACATTGATCGAGCATCTAAAGAAAGTAGTTGACTATCATCAACGCGATTGGGATCGACATATTCCTGTATTCCTAATGGCTTATAGATCAGCCGTTCATAGTACTACCGGACAAACCCCAGCTAAAGTCATATTCGGAAGAGAGATGCGTTTACCTAGCGACCTCAAATTCGGTACCCCCAGAGGAGAACAAAAATTACCAGAAGACTACGTATCGGAGCTCGAACAACAATTAGCCGATGTACACGAGGCCACGAGGACGAAATTAGCAACAAATACTGATCGGATGAAGACCCGCTATGACTTACGCGCTAATTCCGCAGGATTTAACGAAGGTGATCTTGTTTGGCTGTACAACCCGAAACGACGTAAGGGACGTTCTCCAAAATTGCAACAACACTGGGAAGGATCATATTCAGTAGTAACTAGAATTAATGACGTGGTATACAGGATTCAGCGTGGCACAAGAGGCAAGCACAAAATTGTTCATTTGGACCGCTTGTGTCAATACTACGAGCATCAAGACCGTGGACCGCCTGTTGTTCGGGACGAACAAGTTTAAGAAGGGGGCAGTGTTACGTGCAATAGAAAGAGACAACTGGTGACATCTACTGGCAATAAACAACTTCAGGTTCAAAGAGTAAATGACTTCAGGTTCGGAGAATCGGTTATGAAATCTACAGGAAAGTTCAGGAATAGAACAAATAGAATAGTCAAGAAGCTTTTGGAATAGAACAGTCCAGAATAATCCGGAGAGTTTTCTAGAGTATAAATATAACAGTTGTCATCGCCAGAAAAAGAGTCTTGTCTTAGACGTTGCAGTGTTAAGAAGCGAAAGCAATAAAGAAGCGAAAGTGTGTAATTAGATTGCGATAATTGAAAGTATAGTGTTAGCGATAATTAGAGTTGAGTTGATTAAATTAATGTTTGTGAACTTTATATGATTTAAGTGTAATAAAGAACTTATATATTAATTATTTAATATTGTGTTTTAAATAACGAACCAAAGGCCACGCTCGCAACAGTATGCTCCTGGTGGATATAATAATATATAATTATATAATAAAATACAAACCTTGTATGTACATGATTTCTGATCTCTAACATTTCTATGCGAACTTAATCTAAAATACATAGTATTCCTTAAATTATATGGTTGAACTTCATTTACGTACACTAAACTTTTTGTTAGACAATTTGGTAAAAATCCATATTTCATTTTAAAAATAAATAAAAAAGTGTTAAATATTATCCGTTGGGTAATGTTCATCCATTTAAAAGCTTCCAACATCCATTGAACATGTGTGTTGTGTATCTCTTGACACATAAGATGATTCTCATCGCCTTGTTCTGTAGCCTTTGAATAATTGTTTGATTCTCCATAAATAATATACATAGTTGAGAAGTATTCGAAATTCGGTATTATCATTACATTGCATATGTTAATTGCTGTCAATGCTGAAATGAAAATGAAATGTATAATAAATGAAATAAGGTCAATATTCTTTCTAATTCTAATGGAAAAACCTATTTGACAATTCTTCTACATGTTTTGTCTATATGCTGACTAAATTTTAGTTCACCATCAATTACTATACCTAGGTATTTCATTTCATAGACTTTATCGATTTTTTCCCTTCTAATCTTATTCAGCATCATACACTCCGTTCAATAACATATATTTGGTTTTATTTGTATTCAATTTAAGGTTGTTCACTTTTAACCATTTACACAGCTTGTTTAACTCATCATCCACCGTATTTATTGTAGATCTTACGTGATATGTTAGAGTTTCTCTGTGTAGAAATTTTCTCAATGGTCACACATGTATGTTGGTTGCCGTTTATTGCCCACTCAGTTGCTAAGTTTCAAAACATCATATCTGGTATATCAATTCACTGCAGGAATGTTAGTGTTGGTGGTGATTTCAATGTTGATGTCCAGCGAGATTGGAGCTCCTACCGTTGTTTGAAATACGCATTGTATACCTTGGAACTTAGCTCCAACATATTTTAATACAACAAATCCATCACAATTGGACCTATTCTTAACAACTGACACAGACTCATCTTTACTTGTTAATCAAGTTAGTCCTCCAGATAACTTCGACCACGATTTCATCTTCTTGACTTATAGTTTTCAAGTTGATACTATTTCGCGGTTTAGTACGTACTCGTATCGTGACTATTATAACACAAATTATGATAACCGATCACGTATCGACTTAAGACGTTTAAAATCGTACGTAATAAAGTCAACACACGAAACATGCAGCCAAAAGAAGATATTTTAATTCGAAGCTTGACCTTATGGATCCTCCTAAAAATCTTTGGGATAACCATCGCAAATTGGGAGTGTGTGGTAATGATTCACAAGAATGTAATTTCGACCCCAACAGCTTAAACTCATTCTTCAAATCTACTCAATCCTCCGTGCGTGGTTGTCCGGAATTAATATCTTACTTTGACAGAGAGTCTGAGTCGTATATTAGCGATGGATTCTCATTTAAGTGTGTCGATGTGTCTGAGGTATCTAAGGCTATAAATAAAATTAAATCGTCTGCTACATATCCCACCAAAATTGGTCAAAATTATTCTGCCGTTTATTCTACAAGCCTTGACACATGTCTTTAATGCATGTTTAACTACATCGCAATCGTCAGTGCACTGGAAAAGGGCTGTTATCCTACAAATTCACAAGTCTCTGAATTCAAAGATTTTCGTCCGATCAATCTACTTTGTTTTTTCAGCAAGGCTCTCGAAAAATTAATGAACGATCAAATTACCACATATGTTAACCAAAGAAATTTGGTAGCCTGTGGCAGTCCGGCTTCCGACCACGGCATAGCTGTGAGTCTGCGTTATTCAAAGTAGTATCTGATATTTATGAGGCACTAGATAAAGATCATATGGTCATATTGGCTCTCCTTGACTTTAGTAAGGCATTTGATTTCAACAATCATGGTCTGCTCTTCTTCAAACTGTGCCAACACTTCTGTTTGGTCATCAAACAAACTATTTTCATCGCCGCCGCCACTGTCCAACTAACATATTTTTTGTCACCACCGCCACTGGACGAAACTAGATATTGAATAGTTATCAACAGATGGCGCTCATGACACTGTTTCGGATATTCGGATAAACGGATATCCACCGCTATGCTTTCGTGAGCTTTAGAGCTTTAGGACTATAAAAACGCGATCACCAAACTGAAAGTCAGTCGCCTTCTGAACCAGATCGTTTACTGCGAAAAATACCGCGCTTCTGGAATCTTCCAGTGCAAGCGTTGCCAGGCTTTTGGCCACGTCGCGAAGAACTGCGCGGTCGTGTACAGGTGCGTGAAGTGTAAAAATGTACACTTACCAGGACAATGCGAGCGGAATAACGAGAAGGAAGGCACCCCATTCTGCGTAAATTGTAAAACTGAAGGACATCCAGCCAGCTATAGAGGTTGCCTCAAGTACAAGGAGGTAGTACAACAACGTGCCAAGAAGACTGAGGAGCGTCGCCAACGTGAAGACTTTGTGAAGGAAGCCAAAAGGAACTACGTGCAGCCAGCTCCAAAGCCACAAGCAGCACCTAGGTCTGCCCCCAAGTCAGCTCCTAGAAAACCCAGAGTGTCAGAAATTGAACGCTTCTGCACCAAAGAAGCCAAGTCTCTATTTGGCTGCGGCCTTTTCGCCCTTATTGGCAAAATCAATAATTTCCGTCCTAAATACAGGAAGCTCTCTTCCATTTCCGAAAAATAAGCAGCTTACCTTCAATTTGAATTTGGACTATGTCTAGGCAATTAAGTAAGCTGAAAATCATGTCACTTAACTGCATTTCGCTGGTAAAGCACAGCAAAAGTGCTGCACTAAATCTCTTCCTCATTGAGCACAAACCCACGTTTATGTTCCTCTCTGAAACTCTCCTCTCTGAGAGACATAAGTTAGCTTTTGAGAACTATAACTTCGTCCGCCAGGATAAATCTGAGACCACCCTAGGCACTGCCCTTCTCATTAAGGAAAACCTTAAATTCGAAGAGGTGAAAATAAGTAACCTTTCCAAATGGAATACACTGCTGTTAAGTTAGAACTTCGTGACAACGAGTCTCTTCTCTTAATCGCCCTAAATAATAGATGCCACGCCTCGGGAGCTGATATCCAGAATAATATGAACAGCATTGCTCAAATCTCGGACAATTTCACTTACACGGTGCTTGGTGGTGATTTGAACGCCAGGCATCCTTTGTGGAATGACTCTGTCGTAAGTCCGTCAGGCAAGACAGTACATGACTGGCGATCCATGATTTCGTCGTCGTCTCGCAGGATACTCCGACTTTCCCGCGATCTGGGTCCATTCTTGACTTCTATATCGTAACCTCTAATCTAATTAATCTACTACCCCAATTCTCAAATTACGTCTGCACAGCGCATATGGCTGAATCTGATCACTTGGCAGTTGAACTCTCAATCACCCCGAGCGCACCCTTAAATATTTTGACTTTCACTCAAAGAAGTTGACTGGCAACAATTTCAAGACAGGCTCCTTCAATTCCGAACTTGGAAATTGACTTCCACATTGACTTCCTCAGCAACGCCATTGAAGGAAATGTCGCCTTCTTTTCCAGTGTAGTGCCGAGCAGACACTACAAATACAAAAATTTCCCGCCTCAACTGCAAACATTATACAAATTTAGGCAGACACTTCGAAAAATTCTTAACCGTAATTTTCACCGAACCCTTAATAGTCACAACCCAGCCTACAGAACCGTGTTATCGCAAATTAATTGCTTGTCAACAATTATTGAGGAAAAAACGAAATGTTTCTCGATCAAGGGTTTAGGAAGAAACTGGCCTCCATTCAACCCGGTCCACACTGCTTTCAGGACATAAACAGGATTTGCAACAGGAAAGCAAAACTTCCCAAAACCATCTTAACCGGCTCGAACGCTTACAATCTTCATTACAACTCATCTCTAAGCGATGCTATATTTAGGAACACCGTAGACTCGACTGTTAATGATTTCACTACCCAGTCAGTGGGATCCTCCATCACAATCTTTAATTCCACAAACACGTCCTTAAATCCGGATGATTTAAGCATCTTTTCAAATCCTGCTCACATTTTCACACTAATCAGGACTATCAGAGGTAAAAAGTCCGCCGGCCCAGATAACATTTCCAACAAAGTTATCAAAAATTTCCCACCTGTTGCCATAGAATTTCTGACAATTATGTTCAATAATTGCCTCAATAATTCATACTTTCCTGATGTCTGGAAAACCGCGCACATAGTTCTAATTCCCAAAAAAGGAAACTCGAAAAACCTTAACGAATTGCGGTCTATTTCTCTTCTGTCCAACCTGGGCAAACTTTTCGAAAAAAATGTCCGCCAACACATAGAAAATACCGGCCTCGATCTGAATGTCAGGCAGGACACCCAATTCGGCTTCAAGCCACAGCACTCCACTTTTCACGCTTTGCTCAAATTCCTCTCTGATTCTACAAACGCCCTCAACAAAAGGGAGCAGACAGTGGGCTGCTTCCTCGATGTAGAGAAAGCGTTTGACTCAGTCTGGACAAAGGGCCTAATATTCAAAATCATAAACCTCGCGGCGGATAAGGCGGTCTCACCCGGGTTATATATAGCTTTCTGTCATCCCGGAATTTCTACATAGAAATTGAGAATGTCAAATCTCAGGCAACATCAGTCAGTGCTGGTGTCCTCCAAGGTTCGGTCCTCAGACCAACTCTCTTCAATCTTTTCTCAAACTATTCAATCAACCCTATCTCTACTCTTCATTCGACAAGTCATGTGTCTTCTTCATCTCAACAAACTCAGCTTTCATCATTAAGCACATATGCTAATAAAACCAGCTGTTATGGAGATGATCCAATTGGCTGTTTATCCTCTATTGCACTCTTGCCTGCTGCAATTTGTCACGTTAAGGATGCTAATGGAAATTTTCAACCTTGCCGTGTTCTGCTAGATTCTGGGTCACAAATCTCTCTGATTTCTCAGTCATTTGCCCTACGTCTTGGATTGAAGATGGAAGATGCACGACTTTCCATCAGTGGCCTTTCCTCCACCGGGGTTGGAACGACGAAGGGAAGGTTTTATATTTAAATCTTTTCACGTTGGAACCATCACACCGGAATAATAGTTACAGCGTTTATTATTGATGGTTTATCATCCTACATTCCTTCCACATCAATAGATGCGATGCAAACCAATTTTGTTCAAAACGAAAGGTTAGCAGATCCACATTTCAACAAGGCCTTAGGAAGCGATGTTGTAATAGGGGCAGACAGATTTTTTGAGGTCCAAGGGCAGGGAAAACTATATGACAACCGTTGAACAAGAAACCATGTTTGGTTGGGTGATGGTAAGCGGCACTAATATGGAGCAACCGTCGGCACTCAATATGAACTTAACAGTGCTCACAGATCTGGAGAAAACGCTGCAGTGCTTTTGGAAGGCGGAAGATATAAGCTCTGCCACCTTCATTCTCAGCAAGGAAGAAAGTCAAGCCGAAAGGCATTTCACATCTACGTTTTTCAAAAATGAAGAGGTTCGTTATGTAGTCGCATTGCCCTTTAAAAATGATAATAAACCTCTTGGCAATTCTATGCACAGCGCAATGGTGCGATTACGCTCAGTAGAACGTTGCTTTTTAAGAGATGAAAATTACAAAAAGGCATACATATCCTTTATAAGAGAATATGAACAACTGGGGCGTATGAAGCAGGTATCTGAAAAGGATGTACCAATAGAAGACGCCAACTGTTTCTATCTGCCTCATCACGCCGTATTTAAAAACCAGCCCAATCCAAAGATACGTGTGGTTTTTGATGGCTTCTGTAAGAGTAGCGGTATTTCGTTAAACGAAAATCTCTTAATAGGACCAACAATCCAAAGAGATCTAACATCGATTCTATTAAGCTTTCGTAAGCACGAAATAGCGTTATCCGCTGATGTGCAAAAAATGTATAGGGAAGTCCTAGTTACCTTAAAGGACAGAGATTATCAACACATTTTATGGCGGGAAGATCCTTCGGCCAATTTCAATACAGTTACATATGGTACATCATCTGCACCATTTTTAGCAACTAGGGTGCTGCATCAAATTAGCGAAGATCAGAAGTGCAAGTATCGAAAGGCTGCCTTGGTAATTCAGAAAGATTTTTATGTAGATGACCTTCTTACAGGAGCATGTTCATTTGCAGATCAGATGCTATTGCCCTTCAAAGCCAGCTAATTGAAATCTTGACTGCTGGTGGCTTTCCATTAGTCAAGTGGGGCTCAAGCGCAACTGCAATAACACAGATTACCAAACGGCAAATTCTGTCCGAGTCATCACGCATTTTTGACCCTCTGGGATGGCTGCACCAGTGACAATATCTGTTAAGATATTATTTCAAGGGCTATGGCTAATAAAATATGATTGGGATGAAGGCTTACCTGAGACTATAAGGCAAAAATGGGAAAGAATAAAGGCCACACTACCCTTAATCACACAAATCAGTATCCCTCGTAAATTATTCATAAGTAGGGGATCGATTCAGCTACACGGATTCGCCGATGCATTCGAGGTAGCATATGTTGCAGTAGTTTACTGCCGGAGCGAAGATAGCCAAGGGAACATCTCTGTTGAAATCATAGCGGCAAAAACAAGAGTAGAACCCTTGAAGCAAATGACGATACCAAGACTGGAATTATCTGCCGCTCATCTACTTGCCCGCCTCATAAAGAAAACAGTTGAAGCCCTGTCAATACCAAATATTACTACAACGGCCTGGACAGATCCAACAATCGTGTTAGCCTGGCTATCAGATCTTCCTAGGCGTTGGAAGGTTTTTGTAGCAAACCGCACATCGGATATATTAGAAATTATTCCCAGAATCCAACGGAAACACATCGCTTCACAAGAAAATCCAGCAGATTGTGCATCCAGGGGTATTACACCAGCTGAAATAATCAATCATTCCTTGTGGTTGCATGGCCCGGCTTGGTTATCTACGCATGAAAGTAATTGGCCTTCATATTCTCATACACATGAGTCAGCTTCTGTACAAGACGAAGAACGAAAACTGATCATCTTATCACACATCTTATCTTTTGGCTGAACGCACGATAATTCTAGCTTTCTTACTAGTTTTTTATCTATTTGTTAATAAACTTCATGTGCCAAGTAACTTACTTAAAATTTTTTTGAATAGGTTTTCTTTATATCTTTCTCATTTTGTAAAGAAACCCACAATTTTAACACCTACATATATTGTATCAACAAAATGGAATATTGATGTCATTGGGTTAATTCCGTAAATTCCATGTGGATATTATTCTATTTCGGCCTTAATATTAGATTTGTGTACATAATATATAAATTGAATTTACATTTACATCAGTGAACCATGAAAAATTTGTCACTATCTACAGCAATTAATGTCAATTTGTCGTCTACACTTTGACCAGTAAATTATTATGGCGTACAATTATAACTATAAATTCTGGGTATTCACGTCTCAGGATATAAATGATTTAATATTGCGGCAGCATGCTGTTAAAAAAATAAAACCTAAGAATAAATTACAAGCTCATGATGTCCTTGCAGAAATTTATGCCCGGTATGTAATGCTTGTTAATAACTTGGGCTATGTTTTCGACCAAACTTGTCAAGTCCAGAAGAGAGCTTTGATAAAGAGATTACTAATAGCGTCTTCTAAACGTTTGCTAGATCTTAGAAATGAGCTGAAAAAATTGGAACTGAGTGATTTTATCTATTTAGATAAGACTCTTATACAAAGAAAATGTGTACCTAAAGACATTCAACTGATGTGTCCGTTTTATTTTCCGTACATACGAAATGAAGAAATCGATGAAATTATAAATGGTCCAAGAATTGAATCATCTGATGATTCAGAATCAATTTCTGACGATGAATTAAAGAAAAAGAGTAATTCAGCAATTTCCATGAAAACTTCAAAATCCATAAAGACTGCGAAATCCGACCGCACAAAGGCAAGCCAAAGTCGAACATCGATAGCCGAAAAAAAAGAAAAAAAAGAAGATCAAGATGCATTGTCCAATAAAAAACCAAAACGCCGAAAACAAAATCCTCAAACCCAAAAAGAAGCAAAACCAAAAATTGAATATGAAAAATTAGAACTGATAAACGCCGTGACAATTATTAAGATTCATGAGAAAGCGCGTCGGGCAAGAGTTTTCTACAAAAATATTAAATTGCATCCAGAAAAGTACGCTCCAAAGCCACCAGAAATTGAGTCGAGTATAAAGTATGATTTTATGCATAAACCAGACCAGCCTATGTTAATTCTAATAAAACGAACAATATATGAAGGGAATTACTATGTGCATATTGCGCCTGCAGGGTTTTTCAACTATTATGCTAAACCTGGAAGAAAGAGGAAACCAAAGGTGGGTGAACGCGAATCGGTGGACCAGGGCGGTGGTGCTGCTGAGGGATCGACTCAAATTCAAGTACTGAAAGAGCCTGATTTCATAGAACAACTGAGCGTGTTCCAAAAATTTGTGAAAACTGACAAAGACTCATTTCATATCTTGGCAGATGATGAACCTCGATATGCTGAAAGTTACTTTATAAAAGGTTTATTACAAGAGGTTGGAGTTCGTTATCCCGAGGGAGAGGGGTCTAAAACTGGTAAGTGAAACCGGTTTTTGCTTTTAGATTTTTGTTTTTTATATGTTGGAAAAAACCTAACAGGTATGCTACTTTCAAGCATGTTGCTAATAGATCTCAAGCTTTGCATTCATATATCGATCTTTTCTTGATCTTAGGGTTTCCAAACGCCTTGAAAGAGGTGAAAGGAACCAGGGTTCTAGCAGAAATTATTGTACAAATTGTTAGTATTGAAGATTTTAGCAATAAGAACATAGATTTTTATTTGAAATTTTGTATTAAATCAATGCAATAATATACCTAATAATATATTTCTGTAAAACTAAGATGAAAGAATCTGGTACTTTTCATTAATTGCAAAAAAATTTATAAATGCTGTATTTGTCCCACTAGTCTCAGAAATCCGTATTGCGATCTTCACGCCAATTGATTTGATTTTGATTCTTGATTCAGTGAATGGATTTATAAGAATATACTAGAAAAAATAAAAAAAAAAAATAGAAAGCTATAATTGGTCTGACACCAATGCTTTGATACCCTAGATGAATGCCCGTATGTAATTTTCTATGGTCAAGTATTTATGTAAATTTGATTTTTGAAGTTGTTTTACGCATATATTTCTAGAACAGGTACGTCAGAAAGTAAAAATGCTTAAAACCAATTTCATAGGATTTAATTTTTATATTCTGAAGACTTTTCAGTACAATAAAAACATCTAAGACTGATGCTTTTCACAGTATACGTAAACAACCTAAATGTTTATATGTCCAAACCAAATTTTGAAATTATATGCTATTTAATGAAAACGCCGTGTACAAAATTTTAACTCTTTACGTTAACGCGCTATCAGGCAGTGTCCAAATATATGTACATTGGCGTAACTAGGACTTATTTCTGGGGTGGGGCAGGTCCCCAACTTTGGTACATAGGTTTTAACAAACATTTTCTTTGCGAAGTATACCAGCTTATGCGTATCTCCAGCTTTTGACCGATATTTCTTATGCATGCACCTGAGCACTAACCAGATGTTGATATAATGCCCAGAGCCAATGAAATTGCATAGATTTAAAGCCCCATAAAGTTTCTAAAGTTACAGGGAGTCTATTACTGCGTTCCTTTTCTCGTTCTGAATGAAATTGTATGAATCGACAGAACGATGTCATAATTTAATTCTGTGCTCATAGAAAAGGAACGAAACAGAACCATTTCAAGTGTTTGACATTTCTTCCATTTGATAAAAGCAAGTATAAATTCGTAAAAATTGTTGTTTAAGAAAAATAAAGCCATTTTCTAACAACAGCAATTTAACTATTACCACCTCGTACTAATTGTAAACAACCTATTCACGAATACAAATTAAAATCGTTCTGCTTAAATCCGGGAAAAACTCAGGTGCATTCAGAACAATTCGGAGTCTGAAAAAGCGATGACAGATTGAAACTATATCGTTCGGCCCGAGAAAAAGAATGATATGGATTGAAAAGATTCATTCTGAACGAGAAAACGAACGCAGCATATAAGTTATAGAACCCACAAGAAACATATTCTAAATTCTAGAATATATTCTTAGCTAAAATAACTGTGTAGTAATAAATAAAATAAAAAAAATAAAATAATTCTTAATAAAATAATTCTCATTTTGCAAGTCCCAGACATCGCGTCACTACTTTTGTAATATGTAGTCTTTCTACGTGAAACCTTAACCACCTTAACTCCGCTCCCACGAAAGAATAAAGGACTAGATCAGCACTTTTAATCTACTGCAAATTCAGGTACGTGTGCACATTCGGGGCGATTTTAATAAAAAATTCTTTTGAGATGTGGCAAGGTTGTCAAAGCTGTGATGTTAAGATCAGAAGAACAACGAACACAATTGTTTCCCATTCTTTTTTATAATTCTCGTTGAATGTTATTTAGCACCCGGAGAGAGAAAAGCATTATACATCGCTTATCAGTTATTATAAGTCATCGCCATTCAATCTATTTTTGAATAACTAGTCAATCAACATTCGGCGATCGGGCGATATTTATTGCTTATCGAGACCAAAGGCGTCGAGTATTTACGAGTTTTAGTCGAACATTTACATTATTGTGAAAATAGATTAGTATATAATGTAATTGGCGAATTGAATGAAAGTGCATTGTTTTCTTTAATCCCAATGAACCCAAGCGACACTCATCTATCCTCTACTCCCTTCATTCCAAATATCGAACGCGTTTTAAATTTTTCTTTAATCATAGGAAGTAGTGTTTATTTGAAAAATAAAATAAGATTTGCACAATTTAAAGAGAAAAATAAAAGAAAATGGTATCGTTTAATTAACAGAGACCTTTGTTCAGTGGCGTAGCTAAAGCTTTTGCCGCCTGGGACGGTCCAGAATTTGCCGCCCTTTTTAACTTAATCATAATCAAGAGTGGTTATTAACAATTATTGAACAAAAATAAATAAACGAGTAAAACCATTTATTTATTTTGTTTAAACAGATTGTATACACCTAATGATAAAATGTATTTTGATTTATATTTTTATTACAAAAATCTTGAACGACATTGTCAAAATTTATATTATCTGTTAGTTCTCTTTCTATGGACAGTATCGCTAGATTTCGTAATCTTAATTCACTCATTGTGGAATGAAGATGATCTTTAATTAATTTTACTTTGGAAAAGCTCCGTTCACAACTAACGACACTGCTGACTATTGTTAAAAAAATTCTTAATAATATTACTATATTGGGAGCAGAGTTTTTCAAATATTAAAAGTTCAACAGGCCTTCCTCGTTTTTTTAACCTTTGGCTTGCTTTTGTACATCAGGTAGAGACTTAAAATTCTGTATTCTTTTCCTTTCAATATGAAATTGTTCCTCGTCAATGTCAACAAAGTTATTTACTTGACATTCAAAATTTTCATTTACAAGATTAGATGGTATTAGGTACGTATACTTCGCTGCAAGGACATGTAGTTGCTCAAACCGTACTTTTATTTCCTGGATAACTCTATTCAATGACAAAAACATTTTTTTTGTGTCTTCTAAAGATAGTCTCACGTCACGCAAATTTTCATCACTCATAATTTTTTTCCGTCTAACTCGACGCTCAGTGGATATCTCCAACTCTTCATATATTTTTTTGGCTGTTGTAACTGCTCTTTGTACTTTTGTCCATGTCCAATGAAATACATTTGTAAGGAATTCAGCTTTAAATCACGTTGAGAGATATTTAATCCCTTTGTTTGCAGGTATTCTTGCGCGTCATTAATAATCCAAAGGACGGATTCCCATAAATAGAGGTAGCACAGAAAAGAAAAAGATTGCATTGAGTTGAGTAATACTCCACCGTCTGATCTCGTTTTAATATTTTCTACCTCAGATGTCAATTTTACCAAAGCACATAAAATGTTTAATAAATGTTTTTTTCAACAGTCACCGCATCTCCTCTTGTTTTCCAAAGAGTTTCAGAGCAGCTGGTTTTTCACAAAACACCCGGTAGTATCTTAAAAAGGACAGGGCGTATGGTCACAGTTAAGAGCTCATTGCATGCAGACCGTTATGGCCTTTGTGGCCTAAACTTTGTGGTCTAAACTAAAAATTTCGGATTTTTTTATGGAATATTTCTGAGTAAATCATGATGGTTGGCTGCCCATTTCTTTTGGTTGAATGTTCGTGAGGCTAGAGCTTTAATAAGTTCGTGTTGTAGTTGTTGTGCTTCGCTTAAGCTGTATGCTCCTGAAATTAAAACTGTAAACTGTAGACTCTCCTTTTTTATTTGACCTATTATATCTTATGTGCATCTGTAACCGTTAAAGAGGTATTAGCTCTTAACCTATTCTCCAAGCTATTCTCAATCCTATTCTCAAAGATAATTTGTTCCCCTAATGACTGAAAAAATGTCATTTAAAAAAAATCGGCTAATTTCGGTATGACCTAAATAGGTTGTGAGCTAATAACTCTTTAACGCATACAGATAGCACATAGGCTGTAATAGGTTAAATTAAAGAGGAGAATCTACAGTTTCCAGTTCTTATAAAAAAAGGTTATGTTAATGACCTTTTTGCAAAAAAATAGAGGTCAATATAAAAAAAAAGATAAGATCAATTTTTAGTTTAGACCACAATAACTTTTTGAGACGAGAAGTTGCTGGAAAGGCGATGCAGTTTTGCATACAATGAGCTCTTAACTGTGACTATTTAGAGAAGAAATAGACATATACCAGCAAATCAACCATATCATCATAATAAGAGTCAGTTAGTTTAACTTTAGACACAGTCGAATAAGTATCTCGGCTTCTTGACCTGTTATCAGTGCGAGCTCAATTAAATATAATCATTTTGCCAGTCAAAAGCTTGCGTTTTCTTTCAATAAATCCTTTGATTCGAAGTGCTTACTTCGTCTACGTACTAACAGTGACCGTACGCCCTGTACTTTTTAAGATGAAGGGTGTGTTGTGAAAAACTAGCTTTTTCTGTTAATCATCCTGTAACTATTAAACGGTTGATATTGCCTTCCCCCTGCCATACAATTTGGTTGTTGTTTAGGTAAATACTATCACCTCCCGCTCTATTGACCTCAACAACACAGGAAAACACCCTGTATATCAGAAACAAAGGGAGGGGGAGGGGGAGGGAGAAGGTAAATATAACTATAAATAAATCCATTTATATCATGTATACAAAGTCTTCAAATTCTAAGAAATTGTATCGGTATAGACATTTTTTTTCTAAACGAAATTAAAAAGCAGTCTAGTGTTAGGGAGATCTCTTCTTACTTCCTAACTTGTTCTTAAGTTAACTTTGCTTCAGCTACCACGTATTGGCGATGTCCATGATCGATGGGGATCTGTTTACAATAACAACAATGGCACTAAATACAGTATTAAAAGCTGATGTTTGTTTATATACGTTATTAAGCTTAAAAATGTCAACGTCGATAAGGACTGCCGAGGCCAGCACGCATTTTTGTTAAATTAAAATAGACGAAACGATTTTTACTTTATAAAAATGCATTTTTATTTATGTGAACATATGACTAAAATTGTTCAAGATTCAGGGCCCAAGGTACTCGCTCCTTCTTTCGTCTACCTTCCTGACCTGCTGACCTGTCTCCACTGAAAAGGGAAATCTAGGCAAGGTTTGAGTAATTAAAACTCAGTGAGCACCCTACAGGTACATTCACACTTGCATTCACACTTACGCCGTTTATAGAAAACCCGAATACCAAATATCGCTTGCACTGTTGATGGCAGTGAATTGGTAAGGGATTCTCCAGATCGAATTAACGCCGTGTTAAGCACACCGTCGCGATAATCAACCTTTTGACGTAATTATGGGCTTGAGAACGTAAGTATATGATGCGGTGTCTAACACCGCCGCGCATTATCCCTGAATAAATCCTCAAGTATCTCACCGTGTTAAGCGCACCGACGTGAGACTTTTCCCACACACACATCTCGCCAAGTTAAGCGCACCGGCGCGAGAATTCTCTAAGCAAATTTCACATAAAAACACTCAACTAAATCTAAGCCTAGCACTCGCACTCACCAAATATTTACTTCACTACACTTTCTGTTTTTATTTAATTGTTTTATACTCTAGAGTCTACGAGATCAGTACTTAGAATGAGCTTCCGTACTTTTTACTGGGCATGCTTTACTCTATTTATCCCTTTCACCCTTTTAATATTCTACGACTTCCTACTATCCCAGGGTGTTGGGTCTCTTTTTTTTACCTGTGGTTATTTTTACCTTTTCTTTTCAATTTGTTTTTCGGTAACATTAGTATAAATGATTCTGTGGATTACAACATTATTATGTTATTAATTTTTTGTTTTTAAATAATTTGTAACGGGTTTTCCTTGCGAGCCTTTGTTAGGGGTGCTCGGGAGTTACGCCAGGGTCAATAAATAACAAGGCCTATTTACATAAACAAATAATCTAAATATATTCTGGCTTAACATTTACCCTAATATAAAATTTCAATGTAAGTTACTTATTCTAATCATTTCTACAAATATATGTATATATTTATAGGAACAATATACTGGTTCATAAATTTCTCTGTATCTGTCCTTTATTTTATTAGAATGGTAATTTTAATGAATGCATGCAAGACGAAACAATTTCCTGACCAGTACTATATTACTTTCTACGGTTCTACCTTACGGGAAAGAAAGGGACAGAAACGCCCACAGAAAGGACAGGAAGCACTCACAGAAATACATCACGAGAGTGTACGGAACGAAATACACCTACAGAAATACATACGAAGGTGTACGGAGGAGGGAACAGTAAACACTCACAGAAATACATCACGAGAGTGTGCGGAAAGGAAACAAGTCACTCACAGAGAAGTAAATCACGAGAGTGACAGGAAAGGAAACACTCACAGAAATACATCACGAGAGTGTAGTGTACGGAACGGAAAGGACTGGAGCGGGCTACAGCCAATGAGCCGGTGTCCAACAAGAAAGAAGTCCCCAGAAATACATCATCGGCAGCCAGCCACCGACTGAGCTCTCGAATGAATGGTGTGCATGCATTTATACTTTTTCTGACGGCAGTTGCTAGAACATTTGGATAATTTCTACATTCTATTGGAGTAAGGATAGGAATGAGAAGCAAAGTTTGCCTAATAACAAGTTAAGAAGCTGTAGAGCAAAATGGGCAAATTTCTGGTGTTTTTTAAAATGAAACAAGTAATTTTATATACTTTCGTCTTTTGCATGAATGGGGGAAAAGAACTTGGCTATGCATTATTGTAGTGCAACTGAGACAATGAGTTAGAATCAAAAATCGAGAGAACGTAGGATTACCCGAATGATAAAATCTTATTAAATTCCTCAAAATCCTTTCAACCTATACCTATTCATAATAATGTACATCAGGACACACTACCTCCCATTTTTAAGAAAAGATAAATTTCGCTTTGGCCCAGATGCTGAAAGGAGATGTAAAATTCCTCTCAAATGAAATTCTCATTTTTCCCGAAAATATCAGAGAAACCAGAATGAGTTCCCCACTTAATCTGTTCATAATAAAACGAATGTAAACAGAAACACGTGCTGTTCAAATATCATAGGATTACAGCAACAACATGTTTCCTTTTACAGCAACAACATGTGACCAAAACATTGTCAATACTTTAAGAAAACCGGTTTTACAAAAGCGCGGGAACATTTTATGAGAGTAAAACGTGAAAACTCCGCCCCTTCTCATTTATTTACAAAAATGAAACATTTGCCATTCTGTTTCGCTGCATGCAATTTGCGCTTTCACATTTTGTATCTTTATTCATAAAAGTTTTAAATATAGTTTGATTTTTTTTCGATTTTATTTTCTTTCTTTCTTCCTTTTCTTGCCGTGTGCATTTTAAATGTAAAACACTCGGATATCTCACCAGCTTCTTAACTTGTTATTAGGTAAACTTTGATGAGAAGATTACAGTCGGATATGCAATTATGAGTGAATTATTTCAACTACAGTGAGGTCTAAAATTATACATTTGTGTTACTTTGGTGAAGAAAAGAGGTGACTTGGAAATGGTTCGTTACAAATTTAGACAGAAATATAAAAAATGCCTCTCCAAAATATGTGCCGCCCGGGACAGACCCCCCTCCCCCTCCCCTAGATACGCTACTGCCTTTGTTTTCCACATCCCCTATTTTGCTTCTCTCACGTATTAAAAAAAAAATCAGAATCCTTAAGTTCCTTACACGAAACTGATATGATTGCGACGCCCTGCTTAATGCCCAGTATTTATTCCAAGTACCAGTACCAGAACCCATACTTCAAATCATTTAAGTATAAGTACAAGTTCCGCTACTGGTACTTAAAAATTTTCAAGTACAAGTCGAAAACTCAAATCAGAAATTTTGAAAAATCTATAGCCAGTTAAATAACTGGATGAGGTTCCAAATTACGAAATATAATAAAATATCGTAGAAGCTTTTGCTGTTTTAAATTCTTCACAATTTTGGAAGTTGTTCATACAGTATTTGAGTTTGCCTTTAGCAAAACAAATGTCACATCAGATAATGATAGCCTATGTGTAGTATTTACAATACCTGCAAATGAAAATCAACGCTCCACATGTGCGGAGGGAGAGAGCGGATTGTGGCACTTGGCTGTCGACCTTCTCAACAAAGGATATTCATTCAGCATGTCAATTTCTGGCTTACAGTTACTCATATATTGCGCTAATTTTTCTATTTTACCGAAGGCAATAACAATTTTTGAGGCACTGTCGAGATGCAGATAACCTGTATTGTTAGAATTCGTATTTAAATAATTTACAAGAGCTGAAGTACTTCGCGTTATGGCGGTATTTGTAGAAAGTGCAATATCGGGACTTGTACTTGAGGATTTTTGCGTACTAGTACCGGGACTTGTACTTGTACTTAAAGAACATTTAAATTCAGGTCCTGGTACTAATACTTAAGTTCCAATGTACTTAAGTACTTTACAGATCTGAGGTTAGATACACATTTTAGATCAATTATTTACGTTTTTATTAAGCACTAATAAAGAGATAGTTAAAATCTTTATAAGTTTTAGTTTACGGTTTTTCATTTTCAATTATTATAAGTGCCATGTTCGAAAACCTCTTCTGAAGCAGTTACAAGTTTTAACTCGATGGAAATTCTCCGTTCACAGCCGGCCGAGCTGGCAGGAAGACGCAGAGCTGCTTGCAGCTATTTGTAAAAATTTGGGCAGAAGTCTTTATTAATTTCTGTTTTCAGTCTTTCCAACTTTACTACAATGCTCTTGTTTTGGAACATATTATTTATTATTTTTATTTCAGCCTGTAAGATGGAAATGCCTACATTGAAAACATTTTTAAAATTTTCTACAAATGCCTCTCCATGCTCCAGCTACAACTTTATAAATGAGTCAACTGCCAAAGGTAGATTTTAAAACCTATTTTTGAAGTTAGTAATAATGTTGTCCATCACTTGGTTGTAAATATGTATCTTCTAATATTCGGATCTTCTTGGACTTTATCAGAAAGTCTTTTGCTCTTTCCGGTTGCCTTCTCCTTTTCGAGACTCGAGTAGGTTCTACACAAATTTAATGTTTTTGTGAATTTCTTGGTTTCCCGAAGTATTTATTGTCTAGAGTGCTAATATAGTTTTATTCCATAATGTAACGTAATAAGAATATTATTGAATTTTTTAATTCATTTCTTCCTTATAAAGATAATCAGCCTTATTACTGAATCCATTGGGATCAAAATCGAAAAAGCTTAAAAAAATTTTTTTTCGGAAAATTAAACGAAGTTTTACGAAATTTTCAAAATTTCATTGATATCAAAGGTTATCAATTATAATTTCCGCATAAACTGTCAAAATAGTTCTGCATGATTTCTCCTACGGATCGCGCCTTTGTCAAAATTCAGTGCAATCAGAGCATTCTCAGAATAGTTTTCAAAAATTAAAAAAAAAATTTAATAGGCTTCCTTGAAGAAAAGAACTCGTTAAAGCCTTTTCGATTCCAATCCGGACGCATTCAATTTAATTAGGCCAGAGATTGTACGAATTAACGAATGTTTTTTGGGAATTTTCATAACTTCCAGGGGGGGGAGCAGTCCGCATTCTGAAGGCGAGGGGGCCCGCCTTGGCGCCTGCCTAGTTACGCCAATGCACGAAGTTTTTGTACGGGAACTTTTAATATTATGCGTCGGTGTCTAATACATTTTGCTTACTATCATTATTTTTATTCGCTACAAATGGAATGACAAACTTAGTATATCCTATGATTTCATCATCTAGGGTAAAAAACGGTAAATAGAGATTAAAAGCAAAAGAAATAACGGAAAAGCCTATGCTTTGTTGTCGTTTTCCAGACACTGCACACATAAACTTTCCCAATTTTCCTTCCAGTAATTATTCGTTTTTCAGATCTTTGTACAGTCGAATCTAGTTGGTCGGCACGACAATCTATATTGTTGGATTGAGTTTTGTTACGAACGTAGGAAATTATGCATACAAAATCGGTAATATATTTAGTGCTAGATTTCGCCCGTGACGAAAACCACGAGGAATGCATATTCAGTATACACATTCTAGACTATAAAAGCTGCTACGCGACTAAACAGTAATTAGTCACAACTAGTACTACCGCCAATGTCAATAACATAGGCTCTTGTAATATATAGCCATTGTTTATGCCTTAATTGGTGGAATTTTATTGGCTTCGAGGAAGGTATACGCTCTGATAACGTAAGCGGTAAATCAAAAAAATAGTAGAATTTTAGAAAGGCAAAAATAAAATTTTACATTTATTTATTTAGGCTATATTTTCGATATCCATATTAATAATGACACCAAATGTATATTTAGTTTATAAAGACATTAGTGAAAGAGCTCTTTTGCGGTAATGCCTTCCGGTGCAGACTGCAAGCGGAGCTCACTCTGGAACATGCCACATAGAATATAGCTGGTAGTTTGATAGCAAGTTTCCTACTAAGATATTGTGGCGAATTCTTAAGAACTTTGGACTCAATAGATGTCGCCATCCATATATATAGATAATGATATGTTCGTTGGCAAAGTGCCGGATGCATCAACGGATGCTTTTGAAAGTCCTGCCTGTGATGCACCTTATGATGGCTTTTCTTTTGCACAGGTTGATCAAGAGGAAGTTTCTAAAGCTGTTTTCTCGATCACCTTTAATGGTGTTGATGTCGATAATATACATCCCAAATTTATTAAACTGTTATTGCCTGTTATTCTACCTAATCTGACGTATATATTTAATACCATAATATTCGCGTCTGCATAACCTGATTTTTGAAAACTGTTTAAGATCAGCCCCATCCATGAGAATTCTAAACAGAACCCCCAGGAGTACCGACCAATTTCCATTTTATCTTTCTTATCCAAAGTCTTTGAGCGGCTTTAACATTAGCAAATACTTAAGCATATTGATTCAAATAACCTACTGTCCAATTTTCAATCTAGATTTAGACCTGAACACAGTTGTGCCACTCACAGCCCTACTAACAATCTGATGATATTCATTAATCAATCACTACGTATATGAGCTTAAAAGATTGGTTAATCTCTCTAGTGGTGCTTGCATGCTTATTGGTCATATTTGGAAGATTGCTAGCAAAAGGTCTGCTGTGGTGAGCATTCTTCTGAAATTTTCCTGTATGTAGTGGTGTGCCGCAGGGGTCAATCATCGATCGATGATATTTCTTCAGTCATTTTAAATTGTAAGTTTCACTTAAATGCTGATGATTACCAGCTATACATTTCAAGATCGCGTGGATTGGTGGAAGATGCTGCATGCAAACTAAATGACTTTGGAATTTGGATCAATATCCTTGTCGGCACAACAGAAAAAGCTATTTCTAAATCCGTTAAATTAGACGGCAATTCTCTTGTACAGAAATAGTCTGGACATCACAGACTTTCCCGAAGTGATGTTAGATGATACTTCTATTCCATACAGCAGGTCGGTAAAGAATCGTGGCATCATTTTTAACACTAACTACACTTACGTGGGCATCATTTTCAACACTACACTTACGTGGACTGACCATGAAAGTCTTCCGTTACTTCTTTCATTACTCTTCGAAATACAAGGATAATGTTAGTGAAACAACTTATTTCTGCTTTGATAATCTACGGATGCGAGTTGTTTGGGCAGTTGGATTCCTTGTCGCAAAGAAAAATCACTGTCGTGTTCAGTTTGGCTGTTTACTATGTGTATGGTCTGATATGTCATGACAATGTGTCTTCTTATGTAAAATCAGTTTTTGGATGCACCTTAAAAGCGTATCTTGATTCCAGGATAATTTTGTTTTGTAAAACTATGCGGTTGAATGTGCCAAGTTTTGATTGAAGCAGGATCTGGAATACTCTACCTTTGGAGATCAGGAAGAGTTGTAGTGGTGATTTCAGGGGCAAGATACTAGACTAATTTTGTCATTTAGTTATAATAACTTTTCTAAGTTTATTACTCTAGCTCATAGTGCAGCAGATTTTATTTGTTAATTTTACCTACACATAAGTCAGGCGCGTCGCCAGACCTTCAGCCTGGTGGGGTCACACCTAAAATGTTCGAGGGGAGAAAAAAGTCGGAAGTAGTCGCTTTTAATTTTTTTATTATCATATTTAAGTTATATATCACAAAACCCAAATTTCGGTTTGATTTGGAAAACCTGTCGATAATATTATCCACATCAATGTCGATCTCAGAGTGGACAGACATTAAGGACTCATATCCAGATTCTCTTTCTCGTGCAAAGATTGTACAAATAGTTGTGACGCAACCGATTCTGTCACGGGTGAAGTAAATGACTAAGAGTAAGAGCTTGCACCTTGAATCACATTCAAAGGAATAGGAGTAGAAGTTTATGATATGTCACTGAATATATCTTTTGATGGGAACTTAACTGATCTTGGTTTCTTCTGAAAATAGTTATCAATGGTCTTATCAGTCTTCTGCTTTCCAATTTCGCTATTATTTCTATCTCCATCGATAACTATAGTGTAGGAAGCTTATTCTTCTCCTAAGTAAACGTGAAGTTTAATTAAACAGCACTACTTGAATTAAATACGAAAGTATAAGCAAAGCAACGGCAACTACCGCAGAGGAAAACGAATGGTTTTTATTTTTATAGGCTTGCCGTAAAAATTGTAGAATCAATTTTAGTGGCATAAATCCAACTGATCGTTTTCAGCAACCAATAGTGTATAAAAATTCGAAAGAAAAATGTTTAAGTAAATTTCTAAGAACAAAATGTATGCTTGCTAACGCTTATAAATATCTTTAGCGACCCAGATCAGCCAAGGCACCTGAATCAACATAACTCTTTGGAATCATTGTCCGCCCCCAATAGTGCATGAAAAATCTAAAGAAAAATGGTCAGATCTTTCTAAGAAAACTGAATGCTTGTGCCCCTGTCCGAAAGAGTGAGCCAACAGAATCAATGCATCAATTCGTTTAGACCGTCGTCGGTGAATAATTATTCATTCAAATTCTTAAGAACAATTTGCAAGTGTATTTCTAAGAAAAATTTAATGCTACGAACGTTGAAATTTTGAACAACTCTTGAATCAGAGTCGCTATGAAAAATCAACAGTTGGTTAGATGTTGATTGCATGGAACTAGGGTTTTTCAGTGTTCCCAGATCTGAGGGATTTTAAGGGTTTTTTCCTTGAAAGTTCGGTTGAAGGACAAAACTTTCAAATTAAGGTATTTTGACTGAGTAAGCAAATTTAGAGTATTTTCTTTATTAATATCACATGTACAAAATATTTTCTGAGCCGAGTGACTTTCTACTTGATTGTGAGGGACTTGTGTCCTGCCACTATGCTATACTATGTTATATTTATTACGTAAAAATAAGCCTACCCCAATGCCCTACGGTGTACGTGTGCTTAGTTTCCCGTTGGCCTATTTTGCGGAATATCTTGTATTGGAAATAAATTAGTAAAGTAGAAAGATAGTAAATAGTGGAAGAAACATTAGATATTAATATAACATATTTCTTCATTAAAGGAAATGGCGAATTCTAAATTTCAACTCCTCAAAAAATTTTTTTTTAAATAGGACAGCTTAAAAAAGTTGAAAACAAAAAATATGTCAAGAAATTTTCCGATTGCTGGTTGGAAAACGAAAGTAAATATAAAGCCTGGACTCGAAAGCACAATGACCGAAAAAAAGCTAAATACAAGGTTTGCGGTTTTGAAATTTGTTTATCATTCAAATCTTCAAATAATTTATAGGCTTGCAATAAAATTCTTATTTGTGGAACATCTGAACTAGAAAGACATTCTACTGGAAAAATGCATAAAGAAAATTTTAAAATTATAAGTGTCCCAAAAAGTGAAGGCTTTTACTCAAATGAGAAAAATATTTATTTACTTATTCTTGTTACTTTTTTATTTACCATAGATTTATTCAATGTGATAATTTCGTTCTGAAATAAATGATTTTGTTCGAAATTGATTATGTCACTTTACAAACCCATTCTTAAGGTATTTTAAAAGAATTCTTTGAAATATGGTATTAAGGGATTTTAAGGGATTTTTATATGCAAAATGAGGAATTTTCGTTGGCAAGAATCTGTGAAGATGGAAGAACCGTAAAACAAAATTTTTTAAGTCAAGGCTTAAATACAATTGCGACGGGCAACGGCAAACGACGAAAAAATGCCGCTGTTAAAATTCTAAAAGCACAGCGTCTTATGCGAAAGCCCAAATTTCGACAGGTGACGGTCAGTGATGGACAAAGCTGCCGTCGGGATTGATAATTTTGCCGTCGTTCGCCACAAATACAAAGGAATGAAACTGTTGTGGCATTTATTTTTGTCAAGGTTGTAATACGCGCGTCAATTTCAACACAATGAATTTTGACGAAAAATTGATGAAGTGTCAAATCATAAAATAATTTATGATATATACAAATCATCCAGTATAGACGTGTTGACACAAAATACAAGGTTTGGATAAATATTTCGAGGCGTTTAAATACAAATGGTAAAATTGTGATATTTTTGGCATTTAGTTATATTTTAATTTAGTTAATTTCTTTATTTTAAATTTTTCCTTTCTACACTTTGGTCCTTTGCAATTCTTTCAAAATAATATAAAATATTCTCGATAAAAATCTGTTTCAAAACGCTCAAAACATAATAACAAATGAAATCTCAGTATCTTCTTCTTTCACAATCGCAGCTTTTCGACTACCTGTTTGACAGTGAATTTCCCGCTGCCATCCACCGTCGGAAAATCAGATAGGTAAAAAAAATTTATGATCGCTTACCAATTTCTTAGAAACAATAACACTTTTTAAACTGGAAATTGTGTTCATATATACATATATTAGTAATGGGCGCAACAAAAATATAAAAGCATCTTCATAACTGCGCTGCTAAGTATTACGTGCCATTTTCTAAACAACCAAATACTGAAATAAATATTCATTCCAAAATTACTTACTATCCTGTGATAGGTATGATAGATGACTTTTCGACACTATATAAAAACAAAGAAAATTCTAAAAAATTTGTACACGTTTAAAAGAAAAGGAAGAAAAGAACTACGAGCGAATGACTATTATACCCAATCCACTATTACTACTCATATCACCGCGAAAGTTAGGTGGCGCGCTTCGCTGGGGGCGGGGGGGGGGGGGGGGTCATGGCCCTGGGACCCCCCCTCCTGTATACGCGCCTGACATAAGTAGAAAGTCATGAAATAAATGAATTTGAATTTTAATTGTTCGTATGAAAAACGTACATCTTTCATGTCTACATACTACGGCGTCCAGCCACTTTCAACGACTTCCTCTTGGATTTATTAATCGTCATTTCAAAACAATTTTTGAGGGGAACTTCAAACTTGTTCTTCTAGTGCCCTTATATAAGAATTTCACAAGATATTTTACTGCGTCACCAGTTTGTAGTACTGAGTCTAGTCAACACAAATTTACACTTCATCTCCTTCGAACATTTAACTTCGACAATTGATAAAATACCTACTTCTTGATTATAGATTTATTTTCGAAACGTTAAAAGTTAATATTATATTTCCTTTTCCATACAAACTCTGACAGTCTCTCTCACTGTTTTAGGGGTTGAATTTTAAATACCAGGAGATCTGATTTAATTTACCATATTTACTTGTGCAACGTTTCAAGTGAATAGGCGTGCTAATAATTTTTTTCCATACATTTTTGACCACCGTCCTCACCCCTTGTCGGTCGAATTTCAAAAATCGGTAAAAAACAACAGTAGAGCACATATTTCAAACGGTCTATAGCTGTAATAGTAAATGCTAAATAAAGTACTTACATACTGACTTACTTATTTCTATCGGTTACAAACGGAATGACAAATTTATCCTATGATTTTATCTAGGGTATAAAAATAATAATGAAAATATCCTACGGCCGAATGAGCTTTTGAAGATTTCATTAAAGCGAAATGCACTAAAAATGCATTACCAAACCCCGAATGGCAAAGGTGATTTGCGAAAATCTCCCCAAAACAAATACACATCCATACTACGATATTGGCCATCTATGCGTCATCTATTTAGTAATCGACTAGTTTAGATTATTAGCGATTGGTAGATGTCACCCCTATCTATTTGAATACAATAGAAGCATAGAATTAGTGTTGGGCAAAATGTTATCTGATTGATGATTAATGATTACGATTACGATCTGTAATCTATAATCATGATTACATATTAATAGTATTAATCAGGAAAGTAATTATTTTTGAAATATAGTCGTAGTCATGATTACATGAGAGATTTTAAAATTCTAGTTAAAAGAAAGCAAAGTGCCATTGACCCTTTTTATGTAAAAACGTTCAAAATTTAAATTTATTCTACAAAGAAATGAAAAACAAAATAATAAAGCCGCGAGTTCGATTAAATCTAATAAGAAAAGAGAAGGCTACAACTGTTAGCTCTTATTCAATTTGTACAAGAAGCTCTATTTGCATCGAATCACTCAGCACGTTTACTTTGACTTTAATTTTTCTTGAATTTTATTTTCCAACTACTTAGTTGAAATTTACGCATTGAATGAGCGTTATCATGATATTTTGATTACTTCAAGCATACTTCAAGTATACTTCAAGTATTCATGTAAACGTACTGACTGTTATACTGATCAAATTACCAAATCAGATCTACCGTAATTTCAAGAGCAGATCGATGATTTACTAAGGGATTTCGAGATGCAGCTAACGAAAACTTTGGACGAGCGGTTATTTGACATGGAATTCAAAATTTTTGAGACGGTAAATATAGCAGATAATCCGCAAACAATTATACAGTACATTTATATGAACATTGGGCATAATTTTTCATCGTATGTATATATGCTTTTCGTGTGACGTCTTCACATAATAAAACTGCGAAAAACAAAAATGTTTCTTTGGCTCCTATTTTGTTGAAATTTCTAAGCATAAACCAGCGACTCGTTCTATTTTTCCTAATAGATGGAAAATTACAATAGTGTTGGCACAACCGAAAAATTTTCCCCTACTGGCTGAAACCATTCTGTCCTTCCTCTCCAAAATTCTGGAAATTTCAATGTAGGTACTTACAAGTAGATGATTAAATTTCTAAAAGAATGCATTTTTAACCAAATGGCAATCTGAATTCCGTTCTACATACAGCAGTACCACGGTTTTTCTTAAAAGTTACTAACGACTTACGAGCTGCACTCGATGACGGTTTTATCAGTATCTTGGCCCTTCTGTACTATTCTAGGGCGTCAATCACATTAGGCTTCTACAGAAATTATTTACATACCTTTGGCTCTCCTCTATTGCTATTCAGTTAATTCAAAGTTTCTTGTCAGACATACATATATCAACAAGTAAAGGTAAACGATAGTTTCTCAGGCCTCCTTCTACTGACTTGTGGTGTTCCGCAAGGATCAATATTGGAACCTTTGCTCTTCATTACCTTTATAACTGATCTGCCTGAAACTATAGATGATTTCAATATTCACTTGTATGCCGATGACGGAGTAGGCTGGATACGCTTGAGTCTGCCCTCCTATCTGTGGATGAGCTGAAAAATTTACCTCACTGACGATGGTAATTGCGCCTACTATTATGCAATTCCACGCAAAATTAGCAAAATTAATGAAATTATGAATCATAGAAACGTGAATATCTGAGAAACGGTTGCATTTAGGTAGGTACATGTGCATAGTCAAATTAAAGGTAACATCCCGGGGTCTCTAAATCTTGTAATAAAACTGTATAGTTATCATGCATTTTGGCGGGAAAATCGTTAAAATTTGAAAAAATTAGAAATTTTTTCCAATTTTTTGACTTTGACGTCCTACTACTCCCGACGGCAGGTGAGAGGAAGGCTGATTGGGCAGTCATTGGAAAGCTTAGACGGTTTGCTATCATCTGAGATGAATCCCATTTTCATAGGATGTATATCAAGATAGTTACAGGGTGTAAAGTGGCAGAAGTACTAAAAATCTTAAACCCCCCCTACCGCCGAAACGACGCGTCTTATCACCCCCTTCACCTTATATTTTTTTTTTCATTTCTCGAGCTCCCCTATTACCTCCTGCAAGGATGACATCCTTATCTGAAACACCCTGTATAGCCTACAGAGATTTGACCACTTCTCTCCTCTCAGTTTTCGATTGCTTGGGTCTCAATATTCAAATAATCATGCTATTTTCCGTGAGGTGAGCTCTCGTCAGTGATGGGACCTTCCCTGCCAAATTATGCTAGCAAATTTGAGAATATAGGGCAGCAAAATCGCCAAAAAGGTAGCAAACAGACTACAGAGTACGGATAAAAAAAGTGTATACAATTATAGAATGTTATGTTTTATTTCATTATAATTGTGAGAACTTTCTCATATTTCTTTATAAAAACTCCATCGAAAATTTTTTACAGACTGCAGTACTTAATTAGTTCATTTGACAGTGTAAAAATCTTTTCATCTTCTACCAGTTCCTACAAAGAAGTACAGCCGATACTGTTTCAATATTCAACCTATTACGTTTTTTAATTTTTAAGTTATTAAAATCTGAAAATGCTCGTTCAGCAGCAGCCGTATTTTGGGGAAAGACAAATAAATTAATTATGTAGTTGTAAAGATTCTCGAAAATTTGTTGCTCAAAAAGATTTTGCTGTTTTGATAAATTTAGCCAAGTTTTAGCAATATCGTTACAATCAACAAGTTGGTCTAACTTTTCAAAGATTATGAGGAGCCTCCAATTTGAATTAAGTTTTTCAATATCTAAGTATTTCATTATGAAAAGGAAAGGTTTCAACTACAGGAAGTATTAGAGTTTTTCTGCTATTCTAATCTTCCTTTTAACAAATTTTGTGGTACTCAGATTTATTTGTGAGCCTGAATCAAGGATGGCACGGCATTCTATTTCCTTACCACTGTCAGTCAATAAAATTAACTCGTGCAGTACTCAGAAGTACATGATCCAACTTTTCTTTGTTCTTGTAGGCAGTTAAAGCAAGTTGCTAATCGCTTATCCCAATATGAACTGAAGGAGATGGTAAATTCAGCCTGCAACTAGGTGACATTCATAGAAATCTACTGCAGTGAAACAGTTGATGGTTATCACTGCATGATACACATCTTTAATTTGATGTTAGTATTTTGACTCTACTCTGTCTTTTGTTATAATCATCTGGACCCTTGCCCTTATAAGCCAGTGCTTCAAAAGATTGAAAGCGAGTTTCAAGAAATGCCAGAAATTCCTTAATTGATTGAATCTCCTTTGGCTTGGCTAACGATTGTTCGTAAAGTTGGTGTGTGGTCTTAGTGCTTAGTGCTTTTGAGTAAAATGTGGAGCAGGAGTGGATCCCAATTGTTGGTAGGAATGTCAAGATTTTCCAATCCTAATAAGCACTCTGCGTTGTGTCATGCATTGTCTTTATTGATGTAGTTTCTTGATGAGCGCCGCGACTAATAATCTTTTGTTCTCGTATCTGTCCTGTAATAATTTCCAGGCAGTGGAGTAATTTTCATCAGATAGCGTGAAGTGTCTCACCAACTTCTCAGCTTCTCCCACTAGATTCATCTTCAAGTACCAGATCTTTTGACAGTCGCTCATTGTCTGATTGTGGACCATCTGAGAGAACAGATCGAAGAACTGTCACCATTTTGCGTAGTCGCCATCAAACTTTTGTAGGGTTATTTTTGGTAAATTTGCAATAGCTGTATTAGATGCTGGAGCCTGTGTTGATGGCAGTGGAGCATGGTCTTGTTTTTCTATTATTGCAGATAATTCGATTAGATGGCGATGCACAATGTCTTCTAGCTGAATATAACCTTTGGTATCATAACCCACTGTGGCGGGGTCCTCTACTATGTAGCTCCCATATGGTGCTGTTTTGCTCTTCCACTTGGGACCAGTAGTGCTGAATTATCTTGACTTTTAACTCGAAGAAGGACTGTGGATGTTGGTTGGTGTCCAAATTCTGTAGTGTGGTGAATAAGCGATAAAGTGACTGAATTATCACTCATTGTCTTCTCATTATTCTGGTCATCTCTGATAATGGCTTAGCAGATTCAGGTAAATTGCCTGCTACCAAGGGCTTGGGCATGGCTCCTTTGAAATCTCCTTTTGTGGTTGATGTATTCGTCAATTGGTTTTATTGTTCATCGTTGGCCATTGAAATTAGTGGCTCCTCAGATGTTTGACTATTGGCGTCTTTCTTCAATTGCATGATTTGTTCAGTGAAAAGTTCAACATATTGTTCAATTGAGCCATCGTTTCATAGCATCCCGGGGTGAAGTATGGATGACTTATAGGCGGAGAAGGCAGATTTCTGAATTCTTCGTCGATCTTCTCGAAAAGCGACCAGGCTGCTTCTAGACGACGAAGCCTCTCTTCATGCTGTTGTTTTTCTATGGAGTGAATCTTTATCGTAGTTAGTAGTGTTGTTTCACTCCCTTCGCATATTCCTTTTGCTCAGCAGATAGTTGCTCCATATCTCTGGATTGGGGGCCCTTTGACATGTTTCTTCTTGTAGAATTCTTCTAGATTGTAGCAAGCCGAAATCTCAGAAATAATGGTTGATGTACTAACTGTGCGTTACACTTAAATCACGTCGGGGTCACCAAAAATTTGAAATTCTTTTATTTCACGTATATGAAGACGCAGTCAAGGTTTTAAACCACTACACCAGAAAAATAGTCTGAAAAGTAACGAGTTAAGTATATAAAGAAAAATGCCGATATCTGATTGAAAACAAACTGACTTCTTTATTAAAAATGTTTCTCTTTATATTTATAATTAAATTAAATTAATTGTTGCTAATCTAGCATTTCCTCATTGTCGCAAGTCATGCTTGAAAATATGGAATTTGCTGACAGTGAGAAAATGCGCGCGTGAAGTTAGCGAAGAATTCTCATATGGAGCAATGAACTATCTATTTTTTGTAGTAATATTGCAATTGATAATCTGCTTAAAAGTTTTCTATAATTTTAGGAATTATTTCGATGACATCCAGTAGGATGAGATCTCATGAAAATTATGCAGCAACAATAATCCAAAGAACTTGGAGGACGTATAAACTAAGGAAAGCCGCAAGAGATCGTCATATGAAGAAGAAAATATTATATGGAATGTACGATAACCGTAAATGGAAAAAGGACCTAAATAAAGAAATAAAAGTATTTCAAACACGTCAACGTAAACGAAAGGCATTGTTCGATCAACAGTTTATTGAGGCTTGCGAAAATGAAAAAATACGAATTTTAAAAGTAAGAGGACCTTGGATAATGGAGGATATATCTGACCATATCCGGGCATGGTTTAGAGAATTGTAAGAAATTATTGTACCTCGCGTTTAAAGAGCATTTTCCATAGTTTTAGCTATTTACAGTTATGATGGTGCAAAAGATTTTCATCGGTATCCAGAAGAGATTGAAGGTGGAACTATTCTTTTAGTGAAAGGTGAAACAATGACTGTGGCAGAATTTAATGCAAAAAAGATGGAAAAAAAGAAAACAAAGGCGGAATTGAAGAAAGAAGCTGAAAAGCGAAAAGCTGAAATGGCTAAGCTGAAAGCAAAAGAGATGAAGGAAAAAGCCGCTGCTAAGCGGAAAGAATTGCTTGCCAAGAAGAGAGGTGGTTTCTCGGTTAACTTTAATACATTGGTAAAAAACCCAGAAGTGGGTAAGTTCAAATTTAATTTATTTATTTACATAAACGTTATTACATAATTATGCATCCATTCTTATAATTAAGTGTAGGATAACTAACATAAGAAAAACTAAATTATTTTCCAATCACAAAATCGTCCAAGTCACAAAGGTTAATGCCCATTTTAGGCCCGACATCAATAGAGTATGTATTAAACGATGCATTATGATACTCTGAACATATTTTATTAACAATGTTTATTTCAATTAATCGGGGGTTTGATTTAGTACACTTTAGAAAATCTAGTACAGAATTGAATTCCTTAGGTCCTGAGAAGAAGTTTCTGTATATTTTCATATGAAGTGATTAAACTTGAAACCACATAAAATAACAACGATGAATAAGCAGTTAGATTCACTCAATTGAAACTCGTTTTCTAAATAAAAATTATATTAACTCGGTAATGATTTCATTATTTCAGTTCCATCTAAAGGTGTTCATACCATCATAGGCTTCATAGGAAGCTGGAAATACGCTGGCTAGACAGTAGTATGATGATACATGCAACGATAATAAAGTGGAGAATTCTTTTATTTATTCTCTGTATTTAAACGGAGAAAAAAGGTACGCCTGAAACTGAAACACTGTAAATCATTTTCTGGGAAATATTTGGCTGACTTCCCTAAGACTAAAACACAATGTGAACGACACGACAAAAACGCCGTAAAAAACGTCCGTGAAAATACAATCGGAACGACAACAGCTGTCAATCTCCAACTAAATTTATTCTGTTATTTGTGTTCTAAATTAAGAATAACTAAAATTTCAACGATTAAATTAAAAAAGATTATTAAAGTAGCATGTGTGGCCGTTTTGACTAATGAAGATAAAAAACAGAGCTAACATAGAAGAAGAAGGTGTGTCCAAGAGTTATATAAACTTCATAATGCGGTGACATTTTACCACCTCAATAAACTTTTCTTCCATTTTTTATTATTTTTCCACGCCATTGTTATTTGCTGATATTTTTAATCTGTCAAGTCATAAATATAATTACAATGAACGTATAACAATACATATGAACGCAAACCAAAATCATAATTTTGCTAAACGCACCCTAACGTGCGACAAATTTCAATTTTCATTTAAGTTCGACAACAACGTCGAACGATTTCGTCAACATTGTATTTTATACCATACACCGCCATGTTATTAGAACCCAATTGACAGCGTTTTTTACGGCGTTTTTGTTGTGTCACTCACATTGTGTTTTAGCCTTTAGGCTAGGAGTACCACTGACTTATCCTTGCAAAATGCTAAAATAGAGCTTGATAAATTTGGAGCAAAGTTTGACAGATTTAGCGTTTTGTAAGAATTAATGTCATGGCACCTTGATTATTTTCTCTATACTTTCAATACTTTTTCTACTGCTATGCACTCTACAAATCAATTTAATTCGAAATCGCCTGTGCTTTGCAGAACGCTACACGGAATCAAACGAACACAGCTAACATAAGCCATTAACAATTCTTCGTATACCTCCAACACATCTGTAAAGCTGAAAATGGCGATCGCTGTAGCGTGTAAAAACAGCTTTGTGTGTGAGAATGCCGTCACTTTTTGCTATTTCATGTGGCACAAAAAATATTGTGTTTCTGGATATCACCGTTAGAGCACCCTTTAAAACGATTACTACATAAAAAACATGTAAAACTCAACCAATCAGATGAAATTTTACACCCGTAAATCGAGTTTAATTAAAAAATAATATTTTCTTGTGCCCAAGTGATATTTTAATCGCTTATAAGGAATTAAACTCATTCCGACTTTAATTTTCAAAAGTTATTCTTAACTGAATCCTGCTTATGGGCAAGAGAGACGGAGCATGGTAAACACTATCTTTACCTTATTCCTTCTGCGGTGATTGCATCTGTAACCAACATAAAAACATTAAATGGCATAAGCAAATGTTCCAGAACGCAATATTTTGTGTTGGTAGCTCCAACTCTGCCATAGGGCGAAAGAGAGAACTATAAAACTTGTGCCATGCTTTCCTATAGGAAAATGGCAATACGCTCAGTCCATTGTTATAAGTCAGTGAGGAGTACATGCTGCTAGCATGCATCAGATTTCGTAGATGAGAGAAGAGTATTACCCTTCTGTATAGAACTATACAGTTCTATATAGTTACATACACAAGGCTATTACTTTAACTTTAGAATATTAGATAAGTAAGCAATGAACGAAAATTAAGATCATATTTTTCACGTTGAAAAGTGATCAGTAGATTCGGGCTCTTACTTGTAAGTAAGCGGATATTTCCGGGGGAAGCCTTTTACCATTTCGCTTTGGCTTGCTTAAGCGTTTCTCTCAGAAACTCATCGGTTTTCCCTTTAATGTGCTTTCGTGAGCATATGCTGGGGCTGCCAGTGGTTTTTTAACAGGTTTAATGATGAATGTAGGGCACGAAATAAATCCAAACAAATAAGTTGGCAATCCAGATCTTGGCAGCATTGTTCGTAGTACCCACGAAACCCTTTTTATTCTTCTGCTCAACTCTGACTTGGAGTGAGTGGAGTGAAGGCACTGTTGGGAGAATTGTTGGGAATTCTCCCATATTGTGGGAATTTCTGGCCTGAAAAAAATTAAAAAGAGAGAAGGGAATAATTTCTCCTCCCCATACAAAATTATGAGAAACGTCACACATCCGTAGTTAAGTTCAAAAATATTTCCTTATAATTGACGCAAAAACATAAATTTCCCTGCGCAAGTTTGTTAATTTTCGTGGCAGGGGTGGGGGGGGGGTGTCATACATCCTTAGTTATGCCACTGCCTCCGCTCATTTCCAGCTACAATTCACAGAAGAAAATTTTTCTATGCATACTTTATGGTGGGGGTTAGGAACCCATGGCGGGGGTGTTCCAATACGGCATGTTGCATATAAAATTAAAGATCCCACCAAGTACTATCGGGTGGTGTACTTTTCTCCAGATTCAGAAAACTTTTTCAGGACGTTTTTGTTGCCGGAAAACGTATTTTCGTGCGCTTGGGTCACATACACTTTTGTTGTGAACATTTTTCTCAGTAAATTGAATTAATGAATTTCAAATATTTAACTAGGTATTAAGTTGTAATTTTAAGAAAAAAAAATTAATAATAAAACTTTTGGTTCACAAGCTCCGAGCAACCTATCAATTAGTACATTTCGAGGTCGTACTTAAGAATAGCTGAAATACCCGCATAAACAGGAACTAACCTACAAATTTAGTCACTTTCGAAAACCGATTGTGGTTGACTTGTTGTCAATTTATCGTAACGTAGATATTTATTAAATTTGTCAACTTAGGATAATTTGTGTTCCATATTATGGTTGACAAATGAAGGTGACAATATATGTATATGGAGCCCGTAATCCTATGAACAAAATTTAACTCGATCAGTTCTACAAGAAAAAGAAAAGGAAAAACCTGGTTGGATTTTGTTTTCAGTATTAGGATGATGGAAGTTATACTTACCAATTGATTAATACTAGTTCGTTTTGAGTTTTCGATAGACGATTTCAGGTTGTTCTTGTTCCTTTTTCAATACCCTTTGGAGCAAAAGACCTTCATCTACCACATAGCCTTTCCATAGCCTCTCCAACTCACTTTGCTCTCGGTCATTCTCTTGATTTCACTTTCCTAGCGGAGCCTCCTTTCTTGTATACTTGAGAAAAAATGGTAGTAGATATGATTTTTTGGAAGTAAGTAAGTAAGTAATAGTTTGGTTTGGATGTGTTATTAATATTAGCAAAATAAATAAAATACTTCAACAAAAACAAGAACTTATAATACGAATTTTTATGACCTAGATAAAATCATAGGGTATACTAACTTCGTCATTCCGTTTGTAACACCTAGAAATAATGATGGTAGAGCAAAATGGATTGGACACCCACGCATAAAATTAAAAGTTATTTTGATTTTTGCATGTCCGTCCGTCCGTCCGTGTCTACTTTGAGAGCTGAGAGCTGAGCTTTTAGAAAAAAAGTAAATTTAGCTTGAAAATGGGACAAAGCGGGTAACTCCTTCGTAGGGTTGTCATATAAAAATTTCGTTTTCACTACATATTTGGGCACTACCTGAGAACGCGTCAACGTAGAGCGCTGAAATTTTGTACACAGTGTTTTCATAAAAATAGTAAATATAATTTCAAAAATGGTTTAAATCGGGCAACCCCTTCTTAGAGTTGCCATATACAAATTTAGGCTTTTTACGTATCCTGTGAAAACGATCAGTCCTATACTCTCAATCGCCTAATGCTTTCATGGTAAGAAAACAGTGTATCCACCTAAATATTAAGAAGATAAAATTATCATAATCTTAGCAATTTCGCTTGAACATCTTCTAGATATCGGAGTCAATCGAAATTCATAATATGGCGAAATGATGTATAACGGCGCGCATTCTTGTTTATAAAAAAACTCTGCTCGGACCTTTCTATGATCGCCTATAGATTAGAGCAGCTCTACTTTGCATGATGCAATCTTTAAAATGAATTAATACCTAAATGAATACTTATTCTTTTCATTTTTAAATAACATAGAAGCTAAGTAATGCCATTAGGAATACTTTACACCTGGATCTAAAAAAATCTCCTGATAAGACTTTTACTGCTTACTCACAGCTAATTCTAATCTCCTGTACAACTTCCACTACTCATCCAAGGCATCCCCAAATCAACATATCATAGCATTAATATCATGACACCACCTTGTTTCCTCAAAGATTTCAATTTAATCCATCTCAACCGCCCACTCCTGTCATGGTAAGAAAATATTGTACCTATATTGCAATATTATGAAGATAAAATTATCATATTCTTAGCAGCTTCGCATGAACTATTTTTAGATACCGGAGTCAATCGAATTTCATAATAAGATGCAGTGATCCGATAACGGTCTGATTTCTTGTTTATAGAAAACTCTACTTGTATCTTTCGATGAGATCTTATTACGAAGACAAAATTAACTTGCTCTTATCTGCCATCGAGCCAACATTTCTTATCACCTTTATGAATTTCGAGAACAGTTTTACGCTAAATTTAAGACTTGGTTAGGAAGCCGTGAGAATTGTCTTTGCTGTTATTTTATAACCCAAGCTTTTTCGGTTCAATCCCCAGAGTGGTACTTTTCCAATCAACATACCTGCTAATAATCTACTTTTTCTAATCGAATTAAACATTGACTCTAATCTGTCACTTTAAAACAACATTTTCCTTACTTAGATAATTATCAAGTTGTCTTTTTTCACTATACAACACTATTTCGGATGGTACGTTAGAGGAGATAAGAAAGATTTCCAATCAGTCGATCATTTAAATTGAGTTTATCCAACATGATGTGAATGTTTTTCAATTACATATTATAATTTTTAAAGTGTTTAACAAAAGTTAATAACGTATTAGTTTTTATTTAATTCTTCAAAGTGAAATTAATTTGAAAAATTATAATTTTTGCGATAATGGAGGTTACATTTAGTATCTACTTTTGCTCCACAAGTTTATACATATAATTGAATTTAAATTCAGGTAAGGTACATGGGAGACTTATGCTCTGGATCGGTTTCATTTCCAAGATAGGATGGGCAGAGCTTATATATATTGTTACCAACTTTGAATTTAAAACATAGGCAAAAAGTTTATAACTTAAGATTTAAAGATAAATAAATAACACTGCCCACTCTCAACTGCCACCAGGATCTTCACTAAAGCTTCCATATTATGCCAGATTAATATATTTTAATTTGATCCACAACTTACGCTACCCACTCTCAACCACAATCACGGTCTTCAATATGAACTTAGAGAATTATCAATTTTTTCTTCCTTCACGATACAACACTATCTCGGGTGATTCTTTAGAGGAGATGAATATCAAGGGAGATTATCAGAGATCCAATCGATTGATCATTAAAAATTGAGTTAATTCAACATGATGTTACATATTATAATCGTTAAATAACAGTTAATAATGTGAAACTAGTCTTTTTACAAATAATTAATTTGAAAAATTTCTAGATTGGCACGTTACCGTAACCTTCTTAGCACACACGACAGCCTCCCATGTAACTTGCACTACTATCTAAGAGAACATAATATCTGACCAGATCAATATCACTCCTATCATCCATTAAAACAACATACCTACTAGATTAAAATCATACCAACCATCAAAGCTTTTGACTTAATCCACAATCTAAGAGAATATATCCTACTAGATAAACATACCAACCTCCACCAAAGCTTTTAATTTAAAATACAATAAATTTAGCACTCTAAACTGCCATTGTGGTCTTCACTAAGGCTGCATAGTTGATTATGCACACCGGCCGCCCAATACCCATAGAGAGTTCAAACCACCATCCACCATAGCAAGATACACACGGATGAAGCTGCCTTCCACAAATTGTGACACCTTAGCTGTCAGGCAATATCATACATTCTCGTAGATGGCCCTAAGTAAGATACTAGAGATCTCCCTACAGATGGCGGTACTTCGATCTAAGACGCAAACCACACATACGCACGAGTCCCAAAACTCTCGAGAAATACAAAAATACTTGCAGTGTTCTTATGAAAAAACACAGCTCCTGCGCATACACTACTGCAACTATTAGTCAGTTGAGAGTTATTGAGCGTAAAATGGTAAGGTTACTTTTTAATTAAAACTATTTTATTAAGTAAGGTATATAGTAAGTATAGCCGTTGAGAAGGTAACGAGCCAAGCAGAAAATTACCAGAAAACTATTTTTTTTTTGTGAATAGTAGTTTAGGCTTTATGGCATATATAAAATCAATATCAATTTACCTGTTATAACCTCTCTAACTTTTGATAATAAGAAGAGTGAAAATATATAGGAAAAAATAATTAAAAAATATCTATTATCGATTTTCTATTTAGTGGGTGCTCAGCCTATCTCCATATTGTATAGGGAACTCTGGGAAGATTGCACCTATAAAGAGGTGTGCACTTATAATTGCAAGCCATTAAGTTCAAAGTTCTTATGTCGTCAAAACGGAAGTCAGCTAAGAAGTACGTCTCAATTTAATTGTTTCCACACATATGTAAACTCCGAATATGTCTCAAAGAAGCTTGGCTAAAAAGTTGAAAATACCGAAGACGAACATGCAAAATGTTCATAGTAAACTACGGAAATCTTGTAGTATCCAGGAAGGAAATCAGGTTCAGTAAACCAAAAATTGCCCAAGGAAGTGCTTGTCAACTTTAAACTGATAAGGCTGGAACATCTCTGCTACGGTTCATTGAGTTAAAAGAAGAGAAGGCCTACGAAGTGTCCATGTTCAGGAAACACCACCGGACAAAACATCAGAAAAGAACCAAGTTATAAAATCCAGGAGTCGGATTTTCTATGAAAATTACCGAACAAAATTCGATTATTACTTTATTATGGATAATGAAACTTACGTGAAAGCAGACTTCAATCAGCTTTCAGGACTGGAATTTTATGCGGCAAAAAGAGGGGCGACACAGATTCCAAGTTTAAAAATCGTCGGTGCACCAAATTTCCCGTTAAATACGTAATCTGGCAAGCAATATGTTCGTGTGGCCAGAAATTATTACCTTTCGTGACAACAGGCACAATCGTGACAGTTGTTTATGCTAAGGAGTGTCTTCAAGCATGATGCATCAGCTTTCTTTTGGCCGGATTTAGCCACTACGGTTCAAAAGCGAGAGATTTCTACGATGCCCAATGCATACCCGTAGTGCCCAAGAAACCTGTTCAGGTCATACCGAAATTAACCGATATTTTTTTCAAATCACGTGTTTTCAGTACAAATTATTTTTGAGAATGGGTTTGTGTTGAAACACACCTGTAATTAGAAAACGCAAATTAAAATCTGTGTGTATCAAAGCGACATAGAGCTGAGAAAGGCGTCAAGTCACTACGTCCCACGGCGATAGAAAAAGGAAAGAAACAAAAAGGCTCCTTGTAAGCCACCTGAATAAAATAAAAACAAACAAAAACCAAATAAATAGTATAATATTTTATTAAATATCACTTCACACATTAAGTAACTTAGTTTCTACAATTAATCGTGAAAAATTGAGTAAATTGTGGCAATCTAAACAAAAATTCACAATAATGCAACACTAAAATAAGATTTACTTCACGCTCACCTGATATTACACCTGAGGTCACCACGAATTTCGCGACATAAACAAAACCCGCGAAACGAAACACAGCAACCGCGAACTGACACTCCTTCAATTTCTGTCAACATATGACATATGAAATCGGGGTCTTTTTTCACGGAGAACACACAGGTGGTGATAAAAATTACCAAAAACATCCCCCGTGAAAGATATAAAAGAATTAATATTTTTATCATATACTCAATAAGAAGATCAGTAATGATCAAGTTCCATATCACGAAAGAGCCATAAACTCGGGCAGGTCAGTTTGCTCAAGCGATATCTAAAAATGAAATGCTGCGAAATTTTGACAAAAAAAAATGAAATGAAATTGCAAAACGATCTAGAGTGGAATGCTTCACGTTAATTTCAGTGCAAATCTTCAAAGTTCATTCCCCAAGATCATGAATTTCAGCATTTTGTCATAAAAATTTGGTGTGGAACATAAAACCAACATGGCGGATCTGGCTAAAAGAGCGGTGCAAGTAGGCATCACTCTCTTTTTAGTTTTGTGATTTCAACAGTGCGAACCAACAAGTGACTCCGAGTTTTTTCTCTATATTTTCAATATTCTTTTGGGCATCTACATCAAGACTTTGGAAGTAATTTTCTTTACCTGTGGACTTATTGTATTTACGAACACACGTAACAACAATTCTAGTAAGTTTGTGGTGATCAACTTTAAATCGTGCAGAAGTACTCAATCAAGGGTAAATTATCTTTTTCAAATTATTTAAAATTGTTTTTTTGTTCTACTGCTTGGAACAATTGACGTCGAGCCACAATATACCAATAAGGGTATCGGGGCTCAATATGTCATTGCAACCAATTAAAGGATAGAAAGGAAAAAATGGAATTTTTTTGTCTTCAGAAACTATAATCTTATGAAATTACCGCGTAACACGAAACTTCGTTGACAAATATTGGCTTGTATTCCAGAATAGTGAAGTTCTAAGTAGATAGAGTAAATTTGTATATATTGATAGTTTAAGTTGAATTTTTTGGTAATAATTTTTTGAACTTGTAGCAAATAAATTGAATTTTCTTTTGTAAATAATTTGTAGATGCTATCACATAACGCTATTTAGCACATAAATTGAGGGACCCTAGTTTTTAAATCTGTAACAATTGACCTTAACGCAATAAATAAAGGAGTTTTTTTTGTACTGGACCTGCATTCCATTTCAATTCCGCTACACGTAACGTTGTATTCATACCAGCCTTGTGACTTCGAGATAAAACGGGAATAACCCGTTTTATTGTGTGTTATGTATTTAGCGTGGTATTCGCAACGTTTTTTGGTGGTTCCATCCAGGAATGCGGTATACCTTCTCCTTTGCTTGATTGCATGCAAAAGGGTACAAAGTTACAGTGCTAGGCAACATGACGATTTCTTTTGCGTCATTTTAAACAATTCTTATCTTGCATTAAGGACACGGGCACGAGCAAGAAGGCACAGTTTTAATCGAAAACGACGAACATTACGGTACCTGCATTACGGTACTCAGGCATTGTGATTGTGTTCATATTGCGGCAGCGACATTGTGGTACACATATAAGTACATCCATACATTCACGTTGGTAGATCAACTCATCATCATGCCAACAGTAGACGAGTTACTTGCCAGAGAGCAAATTATACGAAATAGGTTGGAAAAAATTATAGAAAATGGCAGAGCCGTTGAGGCGAGTCAAAAAACGCAAGGCTTTTTTGAGACAAAAAGCTACAAAAGCTATGGGAAAGGTATGCTGCAACGGATTTTGCTGTAAGCAGCTATTTACTACAGAAGGATCCATCCCATGAATATTTAAAGGAAGATTATTTCGGCGAGTTGGAATACAAGTACTCAGCGTACCTAAGTGAACGTACGGTAAAGATAGCATCAGATAACAGCACAGCGCAAACAGCGACTGCGAGTTCACAAGACTTAAGCCTACCCAGAATCAGTTTACCAAAGTTCAATGGTGACTACGATTCTTGGCGATCGTTCCCCGATTTATTTGAGGCATTAGTACAGAAAAACACTAATTTATCTCCAGTGCAAAAGCTTCATTATCTAAAATCATGGTTGACTGGCGAAGCGGAGAAATTACTACGCCACACGCCTATCACTGGCAAGGATTATGCACCAGCATGGCTGAAATCGAAAGAAAGATACGAAAACAAACGGATTCTGTTAAATCATCAGCTGAAAGTACTGATTAATCAGCCCAAGCTCAGCACTGAGACAGCTCATGCGCTCAAGACCCTGATGAATACAACCGAAGATTGTCTACATCAGGTGCAAAGTCTAGAGTTAGATACGAAGTCTTGGGATGCAATCTTAATATACCTAGTAGTTCAGAAACTGCCTTTCACAACCCTGAAATTGTGGGAGGAGGAACTTGGAGCATCGCCAGAGCTTCCAACGTACGTGCAATTCAGCACTTTTCTAGACAAAAGACTGATAATATTAGAGTCTATTTCAGATACAATACTAGCCAAACCTGCATTTGCTGAGCCTTCACCCAAAGAAAGAACACAAGTATTCCATTCCGCAAGAAAGGAGGGATGTCCTGCATGTCACAAAAATCATTTCATAATAAGCTGCCCGAAATATCAAGGCATGAATATAGAGGCAAGATTAAAACTCATTAAAGCGGCAGCGCGTTGCATAAATTTTTTGTCAGGAAATCACACCAGTCAAGATTGTTCTAGCCAATACACATGCCGAAAATGCAATCAACGGCACCACACTACGTTACACAAGGAATTGCAGAACAAATACTGCATAGCCATGTCCACGAAAAAAAAGAGCAACAGACTTGAGCAAGTAGCAACACAGTCGATAGCACAAGCTTCAGCCATTCAAGCTAACACAGGTTTACGAAAGCCCAGTCGTGTTGAGGAAAATCAAACACCTCAATTTTTCGTGAATCATCAAGGAACTTCATCAGTTCAGGCCACAGCCCGCAGGGACAAGCGAGCTTTAGAGTCACCTCCCATCAATAAGGCTCATGAATTTAATGCTACTCAGACCTTCCTGAGTAGGGAAACACATTACGCATTACTCTCAACTGCGTTAGTAATTGCACAGTCACAGAATGGGGAACCACACATTTTGCGATGCCTCATCGACACAGGGTCACAATCCTCTTTCATCACAGAGGAAGCCTGTCTAAGGCTATGTGCCACTCGCGCGCCAACATTGGTGAACGTGACAGGAATCAACACAAGCCCTGCAGCGACATCACGACATCAAACCACATTACATCTTCGATCCCGAGGATCAAACACCATAGTCTTAAATTTTGTTCAAGAAAGATTTTTTTGGGATTCTCCGGTATATAGCAAAAGCTGAAAAACGTTCTAATTTGTTATTTCATCACTCAACTCATTAATTTTCGGTGACAAGTTTCAAGTCTTGGTTTGACTCATCAACAGGTCCCCGGGTTATTTGAAAAACAAATGAAAACATGAAAAAAAGAAGAAAGAAATGAAAAGTTTGAGAAAAATAGAAAAAACATTTTTTTTTATTTATTAAAAAAATGTAAATTTTTTTTTTAAAGAAGCAGATTCATTCGAAGCGAATCGAACCTGTATCCGCCACGCAGTGGGCTAAAAAATAAAAAAATAAAAGTCAAAAAGAGTAATCTCTTTATTTTATTCCTAGTCTTAAAGGAAGAATTTCTAATCTTGAAGGCAATCACTGGCCATCTTCCAACAAGGACAGTATCTAAGGTGCAATGCGAACATTTGCAGGATCTCCAACTAGCGGACCCAAACTTCTGGAGACCAGGCAAAATTGACGCATTACTCGGAGCATGAGCGTATGCCCAAATTGTGCAACAAGGCATACGACGAGGGGCAAACATTCCCACTAGCAGATACCAACATCAATTCTATGTCCATATGTGCTGTCACTACAGATGACAGTGATCTCAGTACACAACTCAAAAAACTCTGGGAGATAGAAGAAATTCCGACAAAATCCATGCTCAACAAAGAGGATGAGAGGTGTCAAAAACTTTATGAAGCAACTCAAAAACGTTCAGAAAGCGGTCACTATCAAGTGAAGCTGCCATTTCGAGAGAAAGAAGGTCCCTTACTAGGACAATCTAGGCCACAAGCACTACAACGATTTTACAACTTGCAACGACAATTGGCAAGGAACCTAGAGCTACAGGCAAATTATAAGCTATGTGTCAATGAATACCTAGAGCTAGAATACATAGAAGCTGTGGAGCCACCCACGGCAAGCGAACCTCATTACTATCTACCACACCATGCGGTATTAAAGGATAGTACAACCACAAACACCAGAGTCGTTTTCGATGCATCAGCGAAAACAACTCATGGCACTTCACTCAATGATCACTTATTGAAGGGACGAACCCTTCAACCCAAATTATTTGCAACATTGCTCAAGTGGCGAAAGCATAGATTCGCTATGCATGCAGATATCGAGAAAATGTATAGGATGATCAGCATACATCGAGCACACCGCACTTTACAACGTATTATTTGGCCACATCCACACACAAATGAAATTCAAGACTATCAGTTGAAAACAATCAGGTTTGGAACATCGTCTGAGCCATATCTAGCTGTGAGAACACTTCAACAATTAGCTGAAGATGAAAAGGAGACTTGGCCGTTAGCATTCAAGGCGACATTCACCGACTACTATGACGATGATTTGTTAACGGGAGCGGATAGTCTCAGTGAAGCAAAAGAGCTCCAAAGAGAGTTCATGGCAATGATGAAGGCAGGTGGCTATAATTTGAGAAAGTGGGCCAGCAATGAACCACTATTGTTCAGTCATCTGTCGCCTGATTTGGTAGAGGTACAGAATTCATTGATCTTTACAGAGGATGAAGTCATTAAAACTCTCGGCATCCGATGGCATCCTGGACAAGATTATTTTACCTTTGTCATTACACCCAGACAAAACCCAAGTAAGGTAACAAAGCGAACCATACTATCAGAGGTGGCATCCTTGTACGACCCTCTAGGCTGGAGCACCAGTTATAATCGTGGCAAAGATAATGATGCAGACATTGTGGATCACCGGACTATCATGGGATGATCCAGTGTCCGAAGCCATTCAAAGGGAGTGGACAGAGTTCAAAGTCGATTTAAACACTTTACCTCATCTCAAGATTCCAATATGGATACGATACCAAACAGGAGCATTCATGCAACTCCATGGAAAGCGTATGCAGCCGCGATCTACCTGCGAGTGGACGATGAAAACGCAAACACCTGGTCCACCTTGCTAACAGCAAAGACTAAGGTAACACCCACTAAACCCACAACTATACGACGGCTGGAATTAAACGGAGCAGTGCTTCTGGCAAAGCTACTGCAAACAACTGTCGAGGACATGCAATTGCAAACAGTTCCAATGTTCGCATGGACAGATTCAACGATAACTTTGCAGTGGATTAAAGAGCATCCGTCGCGGTGGAAAACTTATGTAGGTAATCGAGTCGTTGAAATCCAAGACATACTCAAATATGACCGATGGTATCACGTTCCCACTGCAGACAATGCCGCAGATTTAGCGTCTAGAGGTACTACAGCCAGCAACTTAATAAAACAGAAATTATGGTGGCATGGACCAGCGTGGCTAATCAAGAAGGCGGATGAATGGCCGTCAGTCAAATGTAGTGACTGTCACACAGAATTAGAGGCAAAACCCATTCTTACTGCAGTTGTAATAAAGCCAGAGGAGGACATTCTGTTGCGATATTCATCTTACACTCGATTAATTCGCATCATAGCTACAATGCAACGATTTGCTTACAATTGCATGCATAAAACATCGAGACGATTAGGAATCCTCACCAATGCGGAGTGGGAACAAGCAGAAATCTCAATTTTAAAGTTAGTACAGAAAACATCTTTCCTAGAAGAGCATGAGCAAATAACAAAGAAAAAACCATTGGCAAATAATAGTCGACTCAAAAAACTACACCCTTTCATAGATCAGAATGGATTAATATGATTAGGTGGACGATTGGACAACGCATTGCTCTCATACAATCGTAAACATTCAGTCATTCTGCCTCAACATCATCATGTTACACAACTTATCATTGATAAACTATATCGCGAAACCTTGCACGGAAGAACTTCGCTAGTTTTGAGCGAGAGTCGAAACATGTATTGGATTTTGAATGCCCGACGTTGCATTACAAGCAACTTGCACAGATGCGTGGCTTGCGCGCGACATCGCAAGGCAACAACAAGTCAACTGATGGCAAATTTACCGGCAGCACGGGTGAATGTGACCAAATCCTTTACCAAGGTCGGCATTGACTATGCGGGACCATGCACAGTGAAAGTGTCAAAGCATCGCAATGCCAAAGGGCACAAGGCCTATTTTTGCATATTTGTATGTATGGCCACAAGAGCCATACACATTGAATTGGTCTCTGATCTTACATCCGAAGCCTTCTTGGCAGCGCTAAAAAGGTTTGTGGCCAGAAGAGGCTTATGTACCGATATTTTCTCAGATTATGGCACTAATTTCATCGGCGGCAGAACTATTTTGGATAAAGAGTTGGAGCGAGCTGTTAAGAAAGCAACTCCAGTGGCAGCACAGTATTTAGTGTCTAAGGCAATTACTTGGCATTTTAATCCGCCAGCAGCTCCGCATTTTGGAGGAATTTGGGAAGCTGGGGTCAAATCCATAAAGCATCATTTGCGTCGAACACTCGGCAATGCCATCTGCACATTTGAAGAATACGCAACTATCTTAGCACAGATAGAAGCATGTCTCAATTCACGGCCCCTATGCCAAATCTGAAATGATCCGGAGGACTTGCTTATATTAACTCCAGGAAATTTCTTAGTTGGTCATGCGCTACACACAATCCCAGAAGCAGACCCCGCCGGGGGTACAACAAGAGTGTCGCAGAGGTGGAGACATACACAACAAATGTCAAAGCAATTTTGGAACAAGTGGTCCAGAGACTACTTGAATCAACTTCAACATAGGTCACGATGGCCAGCCCCACAACCAAACATAAAGGTCGGAGAGGTGGTAATCCTCAAACATGAGAATATGCCACCCACACGTTGGCTTTTAGGCATCGTTGAACAAGTTTACCCGGGGTCAGATGGGTTAGTAAGAGTGGTCCAAGTTCGGACCCAGAACAGCACATTCAGCAGACCCATCACAAAAATTTGTCGACTGCCTCTTGAGGACAGCTCTTTGTGACAGTTACCGAGAGCGCTGAAAAACGAAATAGCAATCTCAAATCATATGTATGCTTTGTCAGTGTTGTCCCCTGGTGATCGTCCCAGAGGGAATAAGTTCCTTATTATTATCTTTTCAGATGTACCAAGCTCAAGACGAAACAAACGATGTCCTGTACATTATGGAAGACATTCGCTTCTCACCTCCGGCCAGTCCAATGACGGACTTATTCGTGCAGCCTGGATGTGACGTCTTAACGGGGTTACCAAAGACACCCAGTCTAACTGGACAGGACACTACTAAGATGCAGCAGATGTCGACTCACAGTGCAGTGCCCAAGTACGTTAAGACACCGCACACAACCCCAATACTAGATCAAGCAGCCATTATAAACGGTTATCAGGTTAACCAGTTGCAGAAGCTGAGAGCTACGACCACACTCAAAGAACTCAAGATGCGGGTAGAGAATACTCATCAACGCTTTGTAACGCGCGAAGGTGAGGACACCTACCTGTCACAAGAGATTCTAAGTCGCATTGATTATGAGGGGATACGTAGGCGGAAAACAAAAAAAAACGATTAACCTGCCGGACAGGTATCAAGTTAGGCTGAGAGTGAAGAACAATGGAGAACTCATTTTTCATCACTATCATAAGGGCGGCATCCTCAAAGTCAAGGAACGATTGAATGCGAGCATTCAACGGGCGGGAGAATGTTCAACCACACCTATAATTAGAAAACGCCAATTAAAATCTGTGTGTATCAAAGCGAAGCATATGTACATACCGACATAGAGCTGAGAAAGGTGTCAAGTCACTACGTCCCACGCCGATAGAAAAAGGGAAGAAACAAAAAGGCTCCTTGTAAGCCACCTGAATAAAATAAAAACAAACAAAAACCAAATCAATAGTATAATCTTTTATTAAATATCACTTCACACATTAAGTAACTTAGTTTCTGCAATTAATCGTGTTCCCGTGAGTAGCTCAGGTAGAAGTCTTAAGAAAATCACCTCTTGACAGCTGCCGCTGAGAAGATGATTAATTCCAGAAACAAATATATTAAGGCAATACACTTTCTTCAACATTCACAAATCACGTCAAGGGGGTTAGTGGATACTATAAATTACTAATAGTAGCAATTTATTGCGTGAATTTGAAATAATTCACAAAGAACACATACCCACTTAACATAACCCACAATTTTCAATTTCTGAGAAATTGAGTAAATTGTGGCAATCTAAACAAAAATTCACAATAATGCAACACTTAAATAAGATTTACTTCACGCTCACCTGATATTACACCTGAGGTCACCACGAATTTCGCGACATAAACAAAACCCGCGAAACGAAACACAGCAACCGCGAACTGACACTCCTTCAATTTCTGTCAACATATGACATATGAAATTGGGGTCTTTTTTCACGGAGAACACACGGGTGGTGATAAAAATTACCAAAAACATCCCCCGTGAAGGATATAAAAGAATTAATATTTTTATCATATATTCAATAAGAAGGAAAGAGAAAAAGAGTAAGAAAGAGATCAGTAATGATCAAGTTCCATATCACGAAAGAGCGTTAAACTCAGGCAGGTCAGTTTGCTCAAGCGATATCTAAAAATGAAATGCTGCGAAATTTTGACAAAAAAAAATGAAATGAAATTGCAAAACGATCTAGAGTGGAATGCTTCACGTAAATTTCAGTGCAAATCTACAAAGTTCATTCCCCAAGATCATGAATTTCAGCATTTTGTCATAAAAATTTGGTGTGGAACATAAAACCAACATGGCGGATCTGGCTAAAAGAGCGGTGCAAGTAGGCATCACTCTCTTTTTAGTTTTGTGATTTCAACAGTGCGAACCAACAAGTGACTCCGAGTTTTTTCTCTATATTTTCAATATTCTTTTGGCCATCTACATCAAGACTTTGGAAGTAATTTTCTTTACCTGTGGACTTATTGTATTTACGAACACACGTAACAACAATTCTAGTAAGTTTGTGGTGATCAACTTTAAATCGTGCAGAAGTACTCAATCAAGGGTAAATTATCTTTTTCAAATTATTTAAAATTGTTTTTTTGTTCTACTGCTTGGAACAATTGACGTCGAGCCACAATATACCAATAAGGGTATCGGGGCTCAATATGTCATTGCAACCAATTAAAGGATAGAAAGGAAAAAATGGAATTTTTTTGTCTTCAGAAACTATAATCTTATGAAATTACCGCGTAACACGAAACTTCGTTGACAAATATTGGCTTGTATTCCAGAATAGTGAAGTTCTAAGTAGATAGAGTAAATTTGTATATATTGATAGTTTAAGTTGAATTTTTTGGTAATAATTTTTTGAACTTGTAGCAAATAAATTGAATTTTCTTTTGTAAATAATTTGTAGATGCTATCACATAACGCTATTTAGCACATAAATTGAGGGACCCTAGTTTTTAAACCTGTAGCAATTGACCTTAACGCAATAAATAAAGGAGTTTTTTTTGTACTGGATCTGCATTCCATTTCAATTCCGCTACACGTAACGTTGTATTCATACCAGCCTTGTGACTTCGGGATAAAACGGGAATAACCCGTTTTATTGTGTGTTTTGTATTTAGCGTGGCATTCGCAACAGTTTGAGAATAGCTTTGAGAATAGGTTAAGAGCTAATAACTCTTTAACGGCTACAGATAGCGCATAGGGTGTACTATTTAGGTCAAATTAAAGAGGAGAGTCTATAGTTTAGAGTTTTTATAAAAAAAAGGTTATGTTAATGACCTATTTGCAAAAGAAATAGAGGTCAAAGTAAAAAAAAAAGATAAAAATAAGAAAATCCAAATTTTTTAGTTTGAACCGATAACAATAGAATAAATATAGCAATCAAAAAACATATATTAAGAACAGATATTAAGAAACCGATCCAATAAATAAAAAAAGGCCTAATCAAGTTCATTAAGCAGTTCGTTTTTTATTTATTTATTTCTCTAAATGTCATCAATAGCTGACTACTACAAAATCAAAGCAAAATCTGTTCAAAATAGAATGGTTCAATTTAAATACATTTAAAATATATAAAAGAAAAACTCAATTGAGTAAGGAAAAATACATTAAATTATAAGAGTGACATAATACTAAAATACAGCCTAGAAATGAAATTGAAGAGGTAACAAGTGAAAAAGCTAGAATTGGTCTAAGACCAATTCTTATGATACCCTAGATGAATGCCCGTATGAAATTTCGTATGGGTACCCATTTGAGCAATTTTGATTTTTGCAGTGGTTTTTCGCATATATTTCTAGAACGGTTCGTCGGACAGAAAAAATGATTATAACCAATTTTATAGGATTTTATATTCTGAAGAAGTTTTTAGTACAATAAAAATATCTTGGACTGATCGTTCTCACAGTATACATAAAAAACCTAATTTTTTATATGGCAACACCAAGAATGGGTTGCCCGATTTAGTCCATTTTATTTGCTAGTACAATGAAAACACCATGTCCAAATTTCAGCTCTCTACGGCTACTCGTTCTCAGGCAGTATTCAAATATATAACGGAAAACGAAATTTTTGTATGGCAACCCCACGAAGGAGTTGCCCGATTTGTCTCATTTTCGAACTTAATTTTACTTTTTTTTCAAAGTCCGTGTACAAAATTTCAGCTCTCTAAGTGTACGCGTTCTCGAGTTATCGTGCGCACGGACGGACGGACGGGCATGCAAAAATCAAAATAACTTTTAATATTATGCGTGGGTGTCCAATCCATTTTGCTCTACCATCATTATTTCGAGGTGTTACAAACGGAATGACAAACTTAGTATACCCCTTTAGATTTCATCTAGGGTATAAAAAAGCTACATAAAGTAAGCTGACCATTCAAGAGACGCTTTACTTGAGTTTTAGTTAAATGAGATCCAGTACATGCCAATGAGCATTAAACAAACAAGAGACATCGACGTAATAAGCTTATTTAAAGTGTAATTCGTATTAAAAAATGGCAAACAAAAAAAAGTCATTGTTTCTCAAGGAACAACAAAGGAGCAGAAATATTTAGGAGTCCAAGCAGCTCAGGGTAATTAAATGCAAACAATCCAAAATAAAAGGAGCCTAGAAATGTCACGCCTTCTCTCAAGGGCGTCGATGGAGAGCAACTAAGGCTACAGGACCGTTCCAAGGAAAGCCACGAAGAGCAAATTTAATAAATCTGCGTTGAACTGCCTCAATCCGATTAATATGGACAGAATAAAATGGTGCCCAAACAGGACTGGCATACTCCAAGATCGGCCTAACAAAAGCGAAATAGAGGGTCTTTGTTGCAAAAGGATCATTAAACTCCCGGCACCACCTCTTAACGAAGCCCAAAGCACTGTTAGACCTATTAACAATATTTGAAATATGGTTTTCAAACGCGAGCCCGGGATCAAAAATAGCCCCCAGATCCTTGGTGCTGTTAAATCTGAACAATAAACTTATATGTATATATGAATAAACAAAACTTCCCATGCGTCTAGGAAAAGGATTGGTTTCTACGGATTTGACTACGGTATTTGGACGATATTTTTGTAGTGGTTGAGAGACAGAATGTGCTGTCCATTTTACATGAGCTCAATAGTTTGTTTCTATGTTAGATAGCACAAAGTAATAGCCTTCCGTTCTTGGATATCCTAATTAAACGAGCAGCAGCAATTTATAACTTCGGATTCTAACCAGTCTCACCAGCACAAAATGTCTGCTTTTTACTTCTTAATCCATCGTATACTGAATATTGCCTTGACAGATCTAGACTACAAAACGGAGCTGAAATATATTAAAGACACTATTGCCTTGATAAATGGTTATGATACTAAAATAATAGACACACGTATACGCAAACAAAATCAAAACAAGTAATTATTATGATACCCTAGATGAATGCTCGTATGTTATTATTTCTTATGGTCACCCATCTCAACAAGTTTGAAGTGGTTTTTCGTATATATTTCTAAAACGGTTCGTCGGATTATTGGATTATTTGAAGAACTTTTCAGTACATTAAAACTGGACTGATCTTTTTGACAGTATATGTAAAAACCTAAATTTGTGTATGGCAACTCCAAGAAAAGGTTTCCCGAGATTTAGTCCATTTTTGAACTCGTATTTACAATTTTTATGGAAACAGTGTGTACAAAATTTGAGCTTTCCACGTCGAAGTGTACTCAGGCACAGTGAAAAGCGAAAGTTTCGTATAGCAACACCAAGAAGGGGTTGCCCGGTTGTGAGCTAATAACTCCTTACCGGCTGCAGATAGCACATAGGGTGTAATAGGTCAAATTAAAGAGGAGAGTCTACAGTTTATATAGCACATAGGGTGTAATAGGTCAAAATAAAGAGGAGAGTCTACAGTTTATAGTTTTTATAAAAAAAAGGTTATGTTAATAATAACCTTTTTGTAAAAAATAAAAATGAAGATCAAATAAAAGAAATGGTAAGAATATCCGAAATTTTGAGTTTAGACCACAATAATACCTATGGGGAGACGAGTACGGGGCTAGTTGAGCAGTCGCTGGAAATTCCATAAAGTTCTGAATGTAATCAGCTATATACAGTGACCATGCGCCCTGTATTTTTTAAGATACAGGGTGTTTTGTGAAAAACCTAGCATCATTTCTTAATCACACTGTAACTCCGAAACGGTTGATATGCCCCTCCTGCTATACAATTTTATGTTTGGCTAGGTGAGTACTTTCATCTCCCGCTCTATGGACCACCGTGGAGGAAACATCCATTGGTCAGTCATCGAAGACTCTGACAATAGATGATAGATAAATAGAGGGCGTGAGCACAACAGACACACTGCAAATAATGATAATGAGTACAATAAATCAAGCGTTGAACATTATATTTTGAATAATTTGAACGATGTGGTTTACTTAGATGACTTCAAAAGTAGTCAAATCTGAACCAAATAAACTAAAACTAGACGCATGGGAGGCTTTGTTTATTTATGATATAAGGACAGCGAACTTGATAAACGCCTCAACAAGTTCGCTGTCCTTCTATCATAAATATAATATAATATATCATGAATATAATAATAACTTTCTATCAACTTACAGACCCCTGACTCAGAAGCTTTGTGTCTGAGCGCCTGAGCGCGTGAGAGTGCTGTTCGTGAAGAAAGAGTTTTAGGGTAGTAAACGTGGATGGATTTACATGGGGTTTTTGATTTAAAATGTGTGAATGGGGAGCTTTCCGATGGTGTAACATTTTCTTACATATTGGGGTGATAACTACCACCCTTCGAGATTCGAAAGTCGAGTTTCGAGAGTCGAGTTTCGAGAGTCGAGTTTCGAGTCTATTTTTGAGATTCGATTTTCGAGAGTTGATTTTCGAGAGTCGAGCGCTTTTCGAGAATATGACTACAAAGTCGAAAATAAAATTTATTAAAAAAAACTTTTAAAATAAATAACTTTTGTAAATAAAATGCACTAATAAGTAAAAAATATTTTTTTTTCTCAGTGATATACACAAGAAAGTTTAATTGAAAAATAAGGAATGCTACAACTCAGATTAAATCTTAAAAGTTTGGGCATGAGTTGTAGCATTCCTTATTTTGTAATTAAAATTTTTTAGTGTATATCACTGAGAAAGAAAAAATTGTTTCCTTTTTAGTGCATTTTTACAAAAGTTGATGATGGTAGCTTAGCTACCGAAAACGCATTTACGATAATAACAAAAACTATATTGTGAAACAATAAGTTAGGTTTTTCTTTTCTACTATCTCAATGTTTACTAAAGAAATATTAATAAGAAAAAACACGGACTTGTTAAGAGGATGAGGTTGTTTCAGTAAATTTGTAAGGGAATCAAAAGTTTTTTGTTATTTCATTGAAACACTTCGTTTTTCAGAGGATCTTGAAAAGGCTATGAAGGAGTATGAGATAGAGTGGGAACTTATAGACGAAATAAATAATTACAAAGAGGAACCCTACATGGAATGGATATCGTTAGCTAAATTTGATGAAGTGCATAAGGAGCTTAGATTGGTGGTAGATAATCTTATGAGGTAATTGGAAAATTCTCTTCCTTCTTTAATTTTACTGCCAAGCCCTATTGTTGTTTCTTCTCTTAGAATTGAATACGAATTATTACGTAAGGCATTAGCGAAAGACATGAAAAAAAAGTATAAACCGCAAAAAGCCAAGAAGAGAAAGAAAGGTAAGAAGGGAAAGAAAAAGAAGGGCAAGAAAACGCCGAAAGATCTTACTGCTGACCGTAGCGTAGCGTCTTTATATTATGAAATGGAAGACATTGGCTTGATTAAAAAATATGCAAGAAGAAATTTTGATGACTTTGTGGGAGACTACAATTATTGTGCATATGAAATACGAAATTATTTAGACAAGCAAGTTAATTTCTAACTAGCGAAGGAACGTTTTTATTTTTACTTTGCTTTTTCATTCTAGAGATAGCGAGCCATCTTTAGGGGAAATAAAAGACATCCTCAGAGAATGGATAGTAGGTATGGGTCCACTAGATCTACCAAAAGCAAGGTCTATTTGTTTTGCTGGTCCTGTAAGCAGTGGAAAGCGTATCACATTAGAAATTTTGGCAACGGAACTTGGTAAGTGGAAACTTGTTTGATGTCTTTCGGTAAAAATTCGACATGTTCTAACTAATTACTTCAAACTTGTTATGGAAGTACTTTTGAGTGAGAACCTTTGGACGTGAAGTCCAGACTGTCAGCATGAGCTGACAGCTCACTCCCATGATCGGCGATAGCACGGGGCGGCAGACTAGCTTTCAATGCCATTGCCCCAATTCACCCTTTGACATTACGGGCGAGACTTGCAATCTCCCTGTAGAACCTGAAAATGTAGCGGAGGAGCAGACCCTATACAACCCTCGTCATAAGTGCGCTCCGGGAGAATGACGGAGAAAGCAAAAACTTGGCAATCGTCATTACATGACAACAACTTTCTTTATGGAAATTCTTTGGTATCTTAAATTCACTCTTGAGCCGGTGGACTTAATCTAAGACAGCAACATTGTGGTTTTTGTCTTTTTTAAAATTTTTTTTTCTGCCTACTATTATACCCTTTGCACTCCGAACAATTTTTAATATGACCTATCAGCAACTCCGAACCATTTTTACTATGGCTACCAGCTACTCCGGAATATAATCGCCCGTATGTCGTCGAGCTTTTGTATGTGTTGAATCTGAGCTTATAACGCCAGATTTTGATGAAAATTTTACAGTTTGTATAGGATACCAAAATAGCTGAAACGTATTTGGGGGGGGGGGGGTATGTATTCCCGATGGGTTGTCCGAAATGGGGTGTGTGGGGTATCAAATTAAACAGGTAAGGGAATGTAATCGAGTGGAGAGGTTCTTGTTCTTGTACTGTTAAAAAGGATTTTTCGGGACTTGGGTCATATACACCCCCTTCCTTCATTTGGTATATATATATATATATTCTTTCTTGCGAATGCATAAGCGGTCTGTTGTGAACGTTTTTTGTTTGGGTGGCAAATTTCCTCGACGTAACGGTGCTTCGTAAAGACGAGATTAAAATATAGCTATTTTTCACCACAACCCACTTCGTCTTTTCGTAGAAAGCTATCTCCCCCTACGCTTTTTAACCAACAAACTATGATTCTTATGTGATTGGATTTACAACTTAATTTATTGCTCCATATGGTACTTTCGATTTCGGATTTCGAAAATGGAAGGGGTAATTTCGAAAAAGAATTTTTGCTATACTTGGTATTTACATACTTCTTATTTGCGCGCTTCTTTCCCCTTATCCATTTTATCGGGAGGCGCGAGGCGGCAAAGTTTCAATATGATATGAATTTCAAGTCCTCGATGGGAAGGGGGCGGAGTCTACGGTGGTGTCGTAATCACGATTTTTTCCACCATACATATGCAAAAACGGAAAAAGGAAACCGATTTAATTTTACTGAAAACGGTCCTCCTAATTTTACATCGTGCGTCGATTATATACTACGTTTTTCGATCGGGAGGTGGAGGAAATAACGGCCATTTTATTCTGGCCACTTTAACTAAGCCAATTCACCTCGCCGCATAGGCATGTGGGTGCTCAAACTGCAGTAAAAAAATACGTATTTGAACATGACTTAGATTAGTCAAATTAAGTCCCCCCTCCCTTCCCACCCAGGAAACATCTAGAATTTTTTTCAGGCCCTAAAAAACTATTTAAATGTGTATAAGTGTATAAATCCATCTCCATCCCATAATTCCTTTTGATTATTTTTTGAGTGAAAAAATTGCTGGAAATCTTATCTTTATAAATTTTATGCATATTCGAGGCAGACAACAATGCCTCGATCCAATATAAAATCAACAATGCCTCGACCTGATGTAGGGAAGGCTTCAAGTTTTTCCTGGAAAATTTACTGGGCTTTGTATGTACTTAGTTTTTGCGTGCGATAAATAGTTTTTGAGATAATCGAAAAAGAAATAAAATGCGTCCTTTGAAGGAGAAAAATGGCCGTGTTTTGAATGAAAAAGTTGAGTTTTTACCATTCGTGATTGTGAAAAATTGATGCGTCGGGGAAAAACTTCACATGAAAAAAATGCTCACAACAGTGCACTAATGCCATTAAAAGAAAGAACTGATGAAATATATGTGAAATGTAGAAACTGGGGGGAAGGGGACCCAGCTGTATGAAAATGGGTTCTTAGGCGGAAAAACTTCTCGATGAAGTTTTTATAAATGGAAAAAAATAAACCCACTCCACAGTACTGAGTGAGACGTTTCATTTGATATGCGATATACCAAATTGGAAGAACCACCTCGGGGGGTACCTACCCCGCACCCTTAAAGTACCCCCTGTAAAATAAATCGTCAACGAATTATAGCTGGCACGAATTTGAGATGAACAGTGGAATAGATTTTCCAATCAGACTTAACCATACCAAGTTATAGGAGATTTACCGTGCAAAAATCTAGTACCTAATTTAGAAGAAAAAGTAACGTACTAAAAAAAGTGGGTATAGAGATCGAAGGAAAAGTGAAAACAAAGAATTATGGCGGTCTTAGAAAAAGTTTAGAAATTATACTGCGCTCCCCGCAGTTATTCTAGTACGTTTTGGGAAAATCTAGTACAAATTCTAATTAATGTTTTTATATGGATTTTGAATATCCACACAGCTATCGTCCGAGGTGACATGGCTGAGTTATAAGCGTAAAAATAAATACCCCCCCCGAAAAAAATCAAAAACGTAGTACCCTACTTGTCCTTCTAGGCGATTGTCTAAAAACACCTTTTAAATCAAGTAAATCAGATGGGTGGGTTCGGAGATTACCCCTGCAAACTTTTTTGGACATGTATAGGACGAAAAATTGAGATTTAGGCTCCCTCCATTCCGCCCCCTCGCCTACCAGCGACCCCACCCTAATGACCTCTCAGCGACCACTTGTAGCGCCCGATGGTAGCTTTCATTTAAGTCCTTAATGAGCAGCTCTGTGCTCGTTTTCGATAAGGAGCTATAAGCAAAATAAGTTGAAACTTTGCCCTCCTGCCCTCTCCTAAAAACCAACACCATTAAAAGATGTGCGACATCGAGACGAACACACCCACAAAAAATGGTAAAAAGAATATATATATTTAAATAAAAAAACAATGTTTCTTTTAGATGTTGCCGCTACGGCGACAATGGAGTAGTAACTTATCTTACTATGTCACCGTAGCGGCGACAACGGAGCTGTATGTTTACCTTACATTGTGGCCGCAGCAGGTACGATAATATACGAGTGCACCCAATATGTATTACGTATAATACTCTTGTTATCTCATATACTGAATGTTGTGTACCCACCCTGGTTCCATCCCCTTGAAGGCCTTCCGGAGCTGAACGGGGGTTATCTGAAATTCAAAATTAACACGACTAAGGCAATCTAATATTGGGCGATATTTACAGTCGCACCTACCCTAAAATGATTTTTTTTTAAACTATATAACTACATTGTAGCTTATGACTTATGAATTCAAAAATTTGTAATAAAGGAAAATTGAAAAATTCTTATAATCTCATCGGACAGCACTTGATATACAAACAAAACTATTAAGCTATATGCACTGTATCTTACGAATTCAAAAACTTAAGCTCAAGATTAAAAAAATTGTTGCAAATATCGTGTTAAATCTCGATATGTGCAGTAGAGGCAATTAGGTTAAGAGGCCCTTAGCCTCGAACAAAAATGTCACTATATGAAGACTGCTTGATCCATCAGGTCTATCTTAGGTCTGTATGCTACAGTACGGCGAGTGCCCCCTATATTGTGAGTTTGGAAGGATGCAATTTTATGAAAAGCGAGCTTCTGATCTAACAATACGTTATTATACGCGGTAAATCGGGAATAGTATTGACGCCATTACGTTTCATGCGTATAAAAAAACATTAAAACCTAATCGCACCTGGTCTATGCCTCGTTGGTATACTGCATCAACATATCTTGTCTTAATGATACTATGCTATGTGCAGCTCGAGCTGCTGAGCCAACTGCAATTTATGTTGCGACTTCAAAAATTTGTGGTTACTGACGAATATTAGCTTCTTATCGTACAGGTTAAAATGGACCTGTGATGTTCTCCTGTCTTGTTTGACAGAGAATGTGTCCTGTCTACTGTATTGGTAGCCTTTCCTTGGCCGCTCACTGAAGACATGTTCTCTTATTTATTAATAAAAACCTCGATTTTTCCTTTTTCAGAGAGCCAACATTACTCTTGAGCAGCTGGTACCTCCCTTTCTGATTGCTACTACTGTTGCTGCTAACTGAAAGCGTATCGCTATGCGTCGGTGTTTTAACCTCAATTTGAACAATATGTTCCTATGGTCAGAAACGGCACCCCTTTTTCTTTCGGGAGCGCCTGACAAAATGGGCTTGCAAATAAAGCGTGTTCGCCGATCTGGGGCCCCAAGCTGTTGAAGCTATGAGCAATTTTAATTTTGGATGTTTCTTAAAGATCGTTCTTACTACGCTCGTGATTTTTATGTCCCTAATGCGCGCGGTTTTTACAGGATCACTTCGAACTTAAAACAAAAAATCCGTACTTGTGGTTCGCTCAGATTACTTCCAAAAATTGTTTTGGCGTCCGTGCTGTGCATTCTGACAAGGCGGAAAAAGAATCTCCTTCTTCCCTATCAAAAAAACTTTTTGGTGTTATGTCCCAGCCAGGGCTCAGTGTGGTCATGTCACAAGTGGCAGCACATTCGCCGTATAGCACACTTTGAATACTGCTACATCTGTCAGCGGTGTACAAGAAGCATGCTGCAGCTACAGAACCCTACGACCATAACAAACCTAACACTAAAGACGGCATTTTCCAAACGCTAGGCACACGAAAAATGATGGAAATCGCGATTTTAAGTTTGTTATTTATAGTAGCTTTATCTTTTTAATTTTTTCCCTAGAATGCAGCAAAAATCATCATCAAACTCGTCTAATCCCTCAAGTGTCATATAGTGTCACAACATAGTGGCTTTCCATCGCATCCTGTCTTATGTGATTGGTAGTCCAGTCAAATAGCCGAAAAATGCTAAACAAGGCATTTAATTTGTTTCTAGCTGCAATTTTAAAGGTTGATGTAGAGTGGTTCTAGGATATTGTTGCAAAAACGCGACGTCCCAGGTCCGAAGCAAAAGGTTTAAAGAAAAAACAAATACCCCCTTTACAGCACGGTATACAGGGTAACAAGATATGTCTGCTAGTTATTTTGACAATTGAAATGTGACGTCACGGCATAACAATTTATTTTTATATGAAGAATTGAGAAAAACTATTAAAATCAACTTCATCCCATTTTTCGAAATGTTACGGGCGCCTTCTTATAATTTTTTCACGGGTCACACTTTGCGATATTATATTACACATTTCCTCGTCGCTTATATTCTCTGCATCAGACAAATAACTCATTCTTTTCTTAAACTGTTTGGTTTTTTTTTTTAAACGTCAAATGGAATGCTGACACTAGCTGCTGTGTTTAAGCCAATGATGTCACTTAAGCATTGAATGTGAAACCGAAATATTTATTAATCCTTGGCTTTTTTTTCGCAAGTTGTTACTGTTGAGGACCGGTTAGCTACTACCCTGAGGTTCATAGCCTGCGGAGATTCATATATGGGACAATCTACGCTTAAAAGCAACCGCATTTGAAAACTATCTCTCGAAAAAATACCGTATCTTTAATTAAATGTCTTTTTACGTGTATCCACTGGCTTCACTTATCCGCGCACAGTTCCCGTAGAAGTTTTCCGAACCGACGCAAGAGATTTGCGTACGTTTTGTATCCACTGGAATATCGGTGTGTGTGTGTTATCTCCGCAGAATGCGCAGACAAGACATTTCTTATCTCTGTACATTAATTTTGGTGGAGACACTTCAGCAGATAATGTGTGGGGACAGTGCGTAGACAAAACTTTTGATGGATACGCACCTTAAGAATACGAACTTATATTTTTTATATGTGTCTCATTCTTTTTTACGATCACAACACAAAAAATACAGCTGGCTGGCTCTCTTCTGACTATATATATTTTCCAACCAAAAGACCTAACATAATCAATGAAAAGATTTCCAACAACACAAAAAACGCTCCAGAAATTCCAGATACTCAGAAAATCCTGTTTAAGCGCCTAGGATTAAGTTAAAATTAGACAGTTTGAATAACTATACTTTTAACTGCTTTAAGTTTTCTTTATTTTGAAGTTTTTTTGCAACTTTTCCTGTCTTATAAACGACTACTATTATAATTCATAAATCGTGTAATTTTCTATGTCCAGTACATTTTAATGAGATAAGCACATTTAGCGACGTGATTTTCACATTAGAGTTGAAAAATAACAGTTTTTCTTTTCTAGATATCTCTTAGATTCATATCCGGGAGAGTTAAGAGACTATAGTTTGTCTTTTATAAGCGAATTAATTAAGGCTGAATATTACAGGGGCGGTTCCTCATTGGAAGCAAAGGAAGCACTGCTTCCCTTGACAAAATAAAAAAATCCAAACATAAAAGACAAATCATTTTGCCTTAAAATATTCTTAGAATATTTAAAAAAAAATGTACAAATTTCAAACACGTTTACTCCTCTGGCATCACTAGATACAACCTGAAATATTTTATAAGTATCACCCAATTTTCTCCTACAAACTAAGAACGTACCACCCAACCCAATGTCATTATATCGCTACTAACATACTGTATGGTACGCTGTCCAAAATGTAGCGTATGACCCACCCACCATCATTCCACCCCGATTTGTCTTGTCAAGCAAGCTACATAATATTCACGTGGTATGGATGGAACGGCATTAGATTAGAATCAAACACCGCTGCGACTGGCATCGCAGTGACGCTGAAATCCCTTCAGCGTATTTACAACCTGATAGTAACTTTCATTGATAAATTCAGAAGTATATGCTGGTGCGGGTGGGTGTGGGTATCGATGTTGGAAAGTTTGCTGTTTTAAAATCTTTAGTTGAATTCTTGATTTTCCTTTTCTTCACATCGATTTATTTTTAATCTTTGATTTCTATTCCTTCTTGATTTTCTCTCGTATATATGGGAGAAAGAAAAGATTTGTGTTAATTATTTTGTTACGCTTTGAAAAATGATAATAATTATATATATATATACATATATATGTATATAAGAGCGTAGAAAATAATAAGTCTTTTATTAATTTTTTATTTTAAATAATATTTTTATTTATTTTGGTACTATCTTTTTCAAAAACTTTTTAGTATGAAAGTACATCAAATTATTCAGATGTGTATTTGTGATGAAGTTCTGAATACTACTAACTATTTCTATTGACATTTTTGTATCTATACACTTCTATGCATACTGTTTTTTGATGGCTTTGTGTTTTCTATACAAATTTATTTTTTTACAAAGTATATGTACACTTGATTATTTTTGTTTGTATTTGTCTACAGTTATTCTTTATGTCGTTTCTAAATTTTATATTCAAAGCTTTTCCAAAATGTTCTATTATTTTAACTTGATTTTTTTTATTGTTATTTTCACTTACAAACTTATGTATACACACATACATGTAAGTATGTAGTACGCTACAGTGGGTCTTCGTGACGAAAATTATGGAATTTTAGGAATAGTTTTAGAATAGTAAACGTGGATGGATTTACATGGGATTTTGTGTTTTAAAATTAGTCAGTGGGCTTAATTTTTTTACGTTTTTGGAAGTTTTGGAGGGAGGGTCGTAACTACATCCTTGGAGTTGTCCAATTTTGTCCGTGTATAAGACCAAATTGAAGCTTTTGCTGCGATTTATTAAACGGCATATTTTCTTTTGTTCTGTAAGAAACTTTATAACCGACTTTTTTCAGCCGAATATCTTTAAAGTGCGTGATTTTCGAATTTGTGTAAAAAGGGGGTGTAAGTTCTTGCGGGGGGGGGGCTGATTTTTCTTTTAAACTCTTCAGCATAATGTTTTTTCGTGTAAGACGTTTATACATGGAAGTTCTTACATTAAAGTGCGATAATCTTCTAAACTATACTTACCGCAGACGTAAAAAATTACATCACAACATTCGCAAAAGAACGTAGATGCGAGATAATATGCATATATTAGATAGATTATCAGTACGTTTACATGAATACTTGAAGTATACTAGAAGTATCAAAATATCATGAAAACGCTCATTCAATGCGTAAATTTCAACTTAAAATTGAAAAATTAAATTCAAGAAAAATTCAAGTCAAGTAATTGGAATTAATTACATCAACCGCCCTACCTGAGCTTCAAGTAGATTTCAAGTCAAGTACTCATGTAAACGTACTGTATGTCCTGTTATATGAGGTTTTAGAAAAAAAATGTAATGATTAGAAAATAAAATATAATAAAAAAATTTTTTAAATAAATAACTTTCATAAATAAATTATAGGCTAAGTAAAAAATTATTTTTTCTTTCACCCAAGAAAAGTTTCATTGCAAAACTGAATCTACACAATAACAATATTTTAAAATTATATTATCTCGTTTGACTTTAAATGTTTTTTATTATAAAATTTTTTTGAAAATATTTTGTTCATATTGTGCAAAAATAAGATATTGACTATCTATAATTACGTTTCTGTTTAATTGCGAGAGAATGTAGAATTCTTGCTTTTATTTGAGTATTCCGGGAACGAGTATACCTAAGTACAATAATAATGGTAATTGAATTGAAAAGAATGAATTAGATGATTAGATTTTTTGCGTACGTTGTGAAATTGGATATTGAGTGAAATTTTTGTATTTGCTTAATTAGGCAGGCAGTATTTGCTGTGAATGGATTAAATGAAAGATATGATTGCATCGCTGATTTATTTAACGATGATAATGGCTTCCTTCTCTTTCAAGAGCAAGAATAAATATGAATATTTATATTGTGTATTATTGACATCATTGACTGTGATACATGTATAATAATTACTTCCAGTAGCAATGAAATAGTCTGAAAAGCGGAGCTATAATTTACATAAAATGTATTGCTTCCCTTCTTCTCAATCCCACGAACCGCCACTGCTGAATAAGTTTGCAAGCATTTTGTTCAGCCTTTTTATTTTTCACAATTTTTAAGATATTGATTTGAAATCTTCGGCAAAATATTAGAAACTCTTCAGTTTCTTCAGTTCAAATGTTGCCGGGCTAAGATTTTTGAAAAAGTTGTTTTTTTTTTAATCGAAAATCTAAAAAAACCGTGTTCTTTCCCTCCAGGTCTTAAAAACTTTCACATGTACACACCAATTTTTATTATTTTTCCTACATAGGTTTTGCAAACAAATTTGTAAATGCTACCGGAGCTGTTTTTCCAAATTTGTTAATATTTTTCATGTTATAATTACTTTTATAACATTAAAATTGAGACCATTTTAACTTGAATAAAATTTATTGCTACACGTTTATTCGACACGAAAATGAATATTGAGAATTTTATTAAGTAGCCCAAAAACTGGACAAATCCCGGAAGTAATTTATTTTATAAAAAATCATTTGTAATCTTCTATCTTGATAAAAAGGGCATGATTAATTCATTTTAATTCTAAAAGCTTCTCGTGGTAACGACACGATCCAGTACCCTAGTAGAAATTGCTCACAGTTTTACCTTGTCTCCTGTCCGGCAAGGGGCAGTTGTTATGTAAACCAATACTAATTTGACTGAAAAGTATCAATGTGTTTGCAATTCTTGAAGAAACATATAGAAAATTAAGTCCCGATGAGCCTCCTGATGAGCATTCATTAAATCTCATCGAAGGGCTCATTGCATAGCATGAAACTGCTCCCTATATACTAAATATTTATTCTTGTCATCACCTTGTCGGATGACTTTATACTAGGAAAATTTGAATTGGTTTTTGTGATTTATTTATTTAGGTTTTCAAATTATTTATTTTAAATTAATTTTTTGATTTGTTTTCCGCGGAAAGATTGCCTTCCATATGCTGAACATGACGTTATGCCCAAATCCTTACTCAGTATCTTAGAGTTTGATTTGCAACCGGAGTTTGAATTCGGAAAAATATATGAAATCAATCGTAAATGCAGATTACATTTATGAATTCATCAGGACACTCATTGGAATGTCATTAATAAGATCATCGTGCCACTAATTGTTATGCTCATTAATAAGCTCATCGTGACACTCATTGACATGCTCATTGGGTGCGTTCACCGATAGAAAAATAAGGACATAATGTCACTACCGAGTCACTACACAACGCTATCGTGCGTTCACTGTAAACAACAAATTACAGATAGTCACATCCTTTTACTTTCTCACGCGTCACTGAGACGGCCAAGAGTAAAAGATAGCGCCCATTATTTCACTACCTGTATTTAGGATAGTAAAGTTGTGCGATAATAAATTTGTGTTGTCAAAGTGACATTGATATGGAAATGGAAGTAGAAAATATATAAATATTGGTTGATGAGAACAATATGGCATGTGTGTTGGACCAACAAGTTTTTTTATTATAAATCAATTTCAATGTATTATTTTATTTCCTTGTAATGTCGAACTAAGTTCATCTCCCAACGATAACGTGTTATGGTAGTATGTAGAGTGATTGACATCGGACGTGAAGTCCGGACTGCCAGCATAAGCTGACAGATCACTCGGTGGACAGCGTTGACTGCAGGGCGGCACGCTAGCTCGCCTCGGCTATTGGCGGAGATAACCTGCCGCTGCCACCACCCATATACAAAAAAAAATCGTGCCTGACAAACCAAATGCCGTCACACACCTTTACACTACTTACCATTAACCATGTGAAGGCGCAGATGTTCTGCCTTCTGTTGTCGTCGCCCCATCCACCCAATCGATACTGAGGGCAGAGTATTTCCAATGTCCCTGTGCTGACCTGAAAAGAGAGTAGTAGCTGACCTAGTCAACCTTCATACTAACCGCTGGAACAGAATGCACGGATCAACGCCGGATGGAAATGTCACGCGAAAGTTGAATGCATTTGAAATACATTAGTGCGCACACAGTGAACGCAGTTACCGGATTTGCCGCAAGAAAGTTGTCAACTTTCAATTTTTACGCTAGTGCCGGATTGAAAATTTTTGACAGCTGAAAGAAACGTTTGTTTTGAATGAAATTTGTAATGTAAAATTAATTATTGAGCTGCGGGATGTTTCAAATGTTACTCTTATTATTCGCACAAGTTTTAACAATATAAAAATATCCACAAGCACAATATTGAAAATATGAAAATTGCATTGAATTGTTATTAAATGCAGTCGCGGCAATTTCGTTCTGGGCAGCACTTTATTTCTTGCGTTGTTTTACAGTTAGCTACGTGTTTACTCCGGCATTGATCTGTTCATTCTGTTCCAGTTATAAGAGGGCTCCGAGAGAATGAAAGGAGAAAAATATAAGACAGTTCAGCTCGTCATTACGTTATAATTTATTATTGGTTGGGTACCTCTTGAGATCAGTTGAGTAAATGTGCTGATGGCGAACTTAACCCAGTTAATTGTACTACCACTAGTGATATTAATTCAAGAATTAAATAATAATATGACATTAAAAAAAATCATAGATCATATACTAACAAATTAGTTCATGTTTAGGTGTTGGAATACAAAAAAAATAGGATAAATCTATATCGAATACGTACTAGCGAAATTTCAAAGTCATTTGTCCAATCAAGGTAATAATAAGAACCGATTAAGTTAGTTAGACTATGTAATAGTAAACTTAATTGTTGCTGATTCGTTTAAATATTATGAGAGAAAAATAATCTAATAAATTTATATTGAGTACATACTAGTAAAATTTTAAATCTAATCATTCAAGCAATGTAATAATACGAACTGATTAAGAAAATAATTACGTGACAGCAACTTACATACATTTTGTTGATGAGGATCCCACGCCGAGGCGCCTCCGAGAGGTTCCACTTTCACCATGCCACTGGATTCTAGCTTAAAAGTTTTAACATTAATAAAATATTATTAAGTTGACTGAACAAGCTCCTTAACTTCGGATGGCCATACGTAGTTAAGCCGAGAGGCCTAAACAAATGTTTTTTATGTGGTGTGGTTAGGTCCCACTAGTCTAAATAATTCCAAAAGCCCGAATTTCTAGTTATTTGTGTGAGCCCTAGATATACTAATAAAAATGTATCTTGATTCTATTGGTACTACTTTGGTAAAATTAAATCGTATACAATTATCACTCTTGCATCGCTTTGAAAGAAAATATTCTTCCTTCTTGTCGACATTCGTAGGCAACTGTCATAATTTTCTACCGCATTTCTGGGGTGAAAGAAAAACTTCTGTAACAAAGCAATAGTACCCGCACCAGGTAATCTAGTTCCAGTGACACTTCTGATAAATGAATGAATGGGATTTTTACCATCAGTTAGTCTAGAGAAACCGTCCGGAGAGACTTGGACTTTTACTTTCTTTAACACAATTAACTAGTCGCCGACACAAAGGAGTTCACGACGAATCGAAAACTTGTTCTTTAATAACTTCAGTCTTGCTGTAATACTCCCACTGGTTCGGAAAATCACATCTGCATTATGCTCCTCTTGTTCACCAAAGTCTTCATAGAGAACTTCGAACTCTGCCGTTTGTAGATTGCTGGAATGTTTTTATTTTTCTAATATTCTCCGGTGTACAAATCAAATCTTTAGTGCTGTTGTTTGCCTTACAAATTCTCTGGTGAATTTATAATCATTGGAATAGCTATCTAAGCATATGTTACAGACTCCTGCGATGTCATGAAGAATTAAAATATTGTTGCCGATTTTACATATTCAAAAACATTCAATACGACACTATTTCTCAAGAAAATATAATTTATCGGATTATAAGAAAAATGCGTTAAATTTGCAGATACTTGTTCCTGCGCTTCCACATTAGCTGTCGTGTGAAATTTTTCCACTTAATGTGTGATGTCTTCCTCGCGACGTATTCCCCAACAGGTGGTTTGCTTTATAGATGTTCTACTGTATTCCACTTAATGTATCCACTGTGAGGATTTTTGTTCTTTTTCGCGATATTTTTAGATTCGATCTTGACCTTTTTCGACTACCCTCTCTGGAAGCGCTGCCCTGTCAATTAGGTGGCGTTCGGTGCGTACAGACGCTCCGTCAATACAGAAAGCAGTCCGCGCATACGTGACACAGTTAGCCTCAGTGTAGCATAGTGCTGCATGCAATATGCTACGACCATAACAAACGCTATTTGCAATTGGACGTTTATGTTTACTTTTAATTTACTTATTTTTTGCAAACGTCAAAAATATTTTATTTGCTACGTTATTCTCTTTTGCGTTCACTGCAATTTGGTTATGCAAGTGTCACCACTGTAGTGACTAACTGTCAAAGTAATTCTTCTAACATTTGTTCACAACACAACGGTATCATAACGCTACAGCACGCTATCGTGTCAGTGAACGCACCCATTAATAAGCTCATCGTAACGCTCATCTAATATTGTAGAATGCACAAAAGAGAAACAAAGTATACATTTCGAAATAAGTAAAAGAGACCCAATATCTCATGCAGACTATCTGTGAATAAGTAAATAAATGTTTTTTTTCCCGGTTATGATTGATGAGCTCATCATGATATGTCTACCAGGGTAGTCTAAGCAAAAACTCGGTTTTGTATATATATACATGTAAATTGGAATAGTACTTTATACGTAATATTGGTAGGCATTGCTAATTTAATTAGAACGAAAGCTCACGCTATAAAGGCATTAATTAAATTAAATTTTTGGAAGCTCGGAATCGAGAGCTTTATTTTTTGCCATTCAGCCTTAAATATCTTTTACATTATATATGCTTGTTATTTGCATGAAATTTAGTTTCGAGTTAATCCGCACTTATTTAATTTTTGCTGGATTGAATATAACAAACAAATTTTTACATTTCTACTGATTAAAGCCAGCTCCGATAGTACAATTTGAGTTGGGTTAAATACGCTTGTGTTAGAATACCTGTGGTGAAACATACTGATCCATGCACTAACAAGTATAGTCGTATTCTGGCGCAATAAAAGTGAAGGATAGATGATGCATATTGTTTAATTTAAAATAATTCTAGTCCAATATATAAGCAAAATATGTATATAGTTAATACATACTTGAAATAACATATTTTTTCTTAATAAACGAAATCCTTTCGATTCAAGATTCATATTATTTACCTTCCGTAGCCAGGGTAGGAATTCAGGAATATATGTATATATTCCAGGGAAATTTGGTTCACCACATTTTATTCCCCAAGATACAATACCAGTCAAGACCCCATTGCATACCAGTGGTCCTCCTGAATCACCTAAACAGGAATCTTTTTGTCCAGTCCAAGTTCCAGCACATAGCATACCCGGCAGAAATTTAACTTTGAATATAGTTTTGCACATTGTTTGATCCAATATGTCGATATCAGCTACCATTAGATTGTCAGTATGTTTTCTTCGCATCTATGTAAAAATTGTTTTAAAAAAGATTAATATTTGGAACATTCTGCTTACATAGTCTATTAATCCCCATCCAATTACTTGACAAGATTCGCCAATATCAATCTTACTTTGAATTAATTTTATAGGTTGTACAATAGAGTTATCAGTTTCAACAAACCCATTAAAGCAGATAACACCAATGTCACATTTATACACCGTCATATTATATTGCCCGTGATAGACGTAAGTAATAACATCAAACACCAAGGTATGGTTGTCCTGTTTAAATCGATTTAGAGTACCCATTACAACGGATATGTCTTTAGAATCCACCTGACCTTTTGTACTGTAAAAAAAAGAAGTCATTCAATTTTTAATTTGATTACGTATAAAATAAAACTTATTACAGAAAGAAGCAGTGAGCGGCAGTTAGAACTCGTGTTGGTGAAATCAACGATCCTCCGCAAAAATGTCCTTTACCAAACGGAAAGTCTAAGTATTTTAAACGTAAGGAAACGATAAATTTTGCATGTTGTAAACTGGCTGCACTTCCTCCAATAATTTTTGGATTTGCCTTTTCATAAGTTCTATTTTTAGTATTACCTTTAGTCGAGCTATCAGTTAATCCTAAAAAATTTGTTAATTTATTACTTGTTTATAAAATGTCATTAGACATTTCACTTACGTCCTCCGTTCTGTTGCACACATTGTAAGAGTAAAATAATCACGAAATAAATTAATTTTTTTTCCATTCTGGTTAGAAAACCATTGTTGATTTCATTATGGGTTACACATGTGTCTATCAAAGCATTATAATAGTATTCATAAGATGACAAGACAATTCATTTAAACGTCAAATCAAGCCAAACTTATTTATGAAAGGCAAAGCCTATTTGTTTGGAAAGAATTTTATACCATAAAAAAAAAATGTGAAAATTTCAACTATAACGGTTCATGAGATACAGCCCGGTGACGGACGGACGGACATCGAAGGCTTAGTGATAGGCTTCCCGTTTTTACCCTTTGGGTACGGAACCGCAAAACTAGCTCAGTCAGGCAAGCCCTTCTTGGTGTTGCCATATAAAATTTAGGTTTTTTATGTATGCTGTGAAAACGATCAGTCCCAGACATTTTTACTGTACTGAAAAGTTCTTCAGAATATGAAATTCTATAAAATTGGTTATAATCTAACATATATGCGAAAAACCACTTCATCTAGGGTATCATAAGAATTGCTCTTAGACTAATTCTAGCTTTTTTTTTATGTTTTTTGACATTCCGTTCTGTCCAAGTTTTTAAGATAGCTGCTATTATAGCATCTTTTTGTTGCTTACACACTCTTGACTCTAAGCTACAAAACTGCTATGGTAATATTTATGAGTGGCTGTTATTTTCTGTAATTTTTGTTGTTGTTTTTTTACCAGAGCCAACCACTGAATAATTAACTAATAAGGAAACGGCATATCGGACGAAAAGTTAAGCCACTCGGCGAAATGTATTAATGTGCTGTGTCTGTATTCGTTTCATCATGGCAATAATGAAATCGTGACATTTTGAAGGAGGACATTTTTATAACTCAAATTGCTACATATGTAGTTTCAATATTGTTTCTCTTAATGCGCGGTCCACCCTGAAAAACTTCGCAGATATCAAGTTGGTCGCCTCGCTATGCAGTGTGAGCACCTTCATGATCTGTGAAACGTGGACAAAACTATACCACTCTGACAAACTGCTGGAAATCCCAGGTTACCGTCTACACAGACTGGACCGTTAGGATAATAGAGGGGGCGGAGTTGCTATCTATATATCTAATTCTATTAGGTCAAAAATACTGCTCCACCAAATGGATAACAGTTGGCAGATTCTAGCAGTAAAGACCTGGGACGCAGCCTCCAGACTTATTCCGACTACACTAATAGTAACTTACAGGCGCGAAGCAACATTCTCAGACAATCAGCTCTCCTCCATCAATGCGACACTGGATGCAGTGATGGGGCAGTCGATGGGAGTGGTGTTGGGGGGAGATCTCAATATCGACATGAATGTCGATTCCACACTCAAGAGAAATCTGGAGGACCTACTCTCAGAGCGAGGGCTTGAATTAATAAATCACGAGGCAACAAGGCATGGTGCATCTTCCGCCACCACGCTTGACCTTCTGATATCATCTCCGAGCTTGCCCTTGTTATTATCTGGACAGTGCCCAGGCGTATCAGACCATGAAATTGTTTTCGCTGCTTTCGACCTAAAGTGCGCACCTCTTAACAGGTGGCACACATTTCGGAACTTTTCAGCAATTCACTTGGAGTCGCTGGTGGCGGAGGTAGAAAGTACTGACTGGACGAACCTATACTCTAATGCGGACGTCGAGATGGCAGTCTCAAGCTTCTCGGAAATAATTAGAGCACTTTATTACAGACATGTCCCTCGCAAAACCATTAAAATCAAAGACAATAGCACCAATATTCTCAAAAAACCAGAAGTGGCACTGATATGCGAGCTTAGGGATATCGCATACTCAAGGTGGAAAATGTTTAAGTCACCGGCCAATTACTCAGCGTACCACAAGTGGAGAAGGAAGTACGATTATACCATCAGAGCTATGAGAAGAGCAGACACCCTGCGAAGTTTTGATGGTCCTCTCAACTGGGAAATCGTCAAAGGACTCGGAATTGGTTCAAAGAATACGGTGCAATCCGACAGAAATCAATCCAGACGAGTACGCTGACTATTTGGCCTCCACCACTGTGACTCTACCGGCGCGGCGGCCAGCAGCACCTTGGAGCCACTCGTTACTAGTAATCAAATAGCCTTGTCATCTGCTCACTTCTCATCTAGTCTTCCCTTACACACTTCTACAACACATCACTCTGAACATCCAACTCCGGAACTTAATGAGGCTGCATCTAACCTCTCTGAAGGTTTTGCATTCAGGAACTGTGGTGAGATGGAAATTGTAGAAGCTTTCAATCAAGTAAAATCAAATGCCATAGGAAATGATGACATTCCAATTAAGTTTCTGAGACTTATCTTACTTACCACACACATTATCCATAATTACACACCTATTCAATAGACTATTTACGAGCTCGACCTTTCCTAAGTGCTGGAAGACAGGGCTTGTCACACCAATCCCTAAGGTTGCAATGCCAGCTTCTCCTTCTGATTGAAGACCGATCTCGATAATGCCGGCAATCTCCAAAGTATTCGAAATTTTGGCCAGGGACCAAATCATAGAATACCTAAACCAAGATGAGCTACTCGCGGATCACCAATCGGGCTTCAGACGAAACAATTCCACAAGCACTGCACTAGTAAAAGTGGTAACAGACATTCGGACGCTGTGTGACGAAGGAAAAAAGGTGATCCACATATTGCTGGACTTGAAGAAAGCCTTTGACACGGTTCCACATGCTCTGTTTATTCACAAACTCAAAACCAAATTTGGTTTCTCTAACTCAGCAGGAGGTCTAGTAGCTAGCTACTTAAGTGAAAGAGCCAAATCGTACAGAGTGATGGTAGTAGGTCCGTTTCTCGAGAGGTGACTAAGGGCTTCCCACAGGGGGCCGTACTAGCGCCTCTCTTTTTTTCGATTTTTATTAACGACATCCCCGCATTAATCACAAATGTTGGTTTCCACCTTTATGCCGATGATCTGCAACTCTACCCTGATTCCATGGACTCAGACCTTCACGGACTTGTCGCAAATCTAAATGAAAACCTACAAAGCATCAACAGCTGGTGCATAAATAATGGACTGGCACTAAACCCTACAAAAACTCAGGCAATTATATACTGCTCCAATGGCAGTAGCCGAGTCGCACTAGACACACTTCCCCCGGTCCGCCTTCAGGATCACATTATCTCACTAGATTCATCCTATGTCAAAAACTTAGGTCTACTAATGGACACATGCCTTAACTGGCAAGCACATGTCAATCTGTTATGCTCAAGGGTCTATTTTGGGCTACGCTCCTTGTATGCAGTATCACACCATTTGCTCCCGCGGGTTAGATCCCATCTGGTTTCTGCGCTAGTACTACCAATGTTCTTTTATGCGGATGTGGCAATGTATCTGCTGAACTGTACAGCCTTAGCAAAGGTAGAACGTGCGTTCAAGGCCTGCCTGCGCTATGCTTTCAGACTGAGACGCCAATTTCACGTAGCAACACTCACTAATATATTACTGCCGCGACCAATAAACAAGGTGTACGAGCTCAATGCTATGACCTTTATATTTCGGAGCAGGAACGGCTCATTACCCAAGTATATTCAAGAGAAAATGACCTGGAGTGGTCATGACAATTTCAGGCTGATCCTGCCCAGGTTCAGGACACACTTTGGAGGTAGACATATCTACCAAGTTGGAGCGAGCCTCTGGAATTCCCTGCCTAGACAAGTCAGATCAGCTGGCTCAATTGAGAAGTTCAAAGAGCTAGCAATACAACATATTACTAATTAATGAAAAATTGATTATCAATAGAAAAAAAAATTATAATATTATGAATGTATATTTTTACAAATGACTGTGATATTGACTGCTGTGATGCTGGGTTGCATATCTCGGAGTTTTGGAGTCTATCCGAGCCATTCAACCCGCCCAATTTGCTATCCATTACTTTCCACTACTTTTTATTTTATTTTATTTTAACAGACATGTTAAGCAAAGTTAATGTCTTTGCTCAACACGTTTGACGTTGGGTTGTTCTTTTTTCCGGTTATAAGTCATCCAGTTATCTTTTGTTGTAACGCGCTTGATCATTAGTTATTGCTAGTATAACATACCTGATATTCACTTGTGCATATATTGTTTGGATTAATTATGTTCAATGAATCAGGGCATCTTCGGGTTGCAAAAGCTTAAGGAACTTTGTTATGTTACATGTATGTCATTTATTTAATTTAAGATAATTATTTTAGTCTTGTTCGGCAACACCTAACCTATATTCATTGTATCTTTAATACAACTAAAATCTTTATCTATATGATATCGTATAATCTTAACATTTATTTTGTATTCATTTAAATTAAGACTCGTTCAATGTAAATCTTTGTAACATCGTAATACCCAACGTCCTGGGACGTGGCTAAGTGGCCGGGGTTGAAAATAAACAACTTTTCTATTCTATTTTATATGTAAAAAATCAAATTTATGTGCCCTCTTATTTTCAGATATTATTTCTTGGCGTTGCACACCGCACTTCAACACCATATTTGCAAGACCCCGAAGTTTCGGATATATAAAATCCCGTTCACAAAATAATATTTCACTTCTATTTAGTAAAAAGCACTTTTAATTAGCTATTTATCACAAAATCTCTAAGTAAAACCCGACCTTTTTTTCATTAAATCTGAAATGTCAAAAATCAAGCAGATTTGTCAAATAGTGCAAAGCCTTCTGTCATTTCTCCCTCCGCTCAATGGGTCTGACTGTCATTGAATTGCCTATACATACGTACACTATATTTGCATGATTACCTGCTTCCTTATTAGTTATTTATTCAATGGAATCAACAGGACACAAATTTCCATCTGACTATTGCAAAAGAATAGAAATGAAAGCAAAATACAAAATAAAACAAACACAAAACCATAAAAAAGCAGAAAAAAACAAGAATCATCAAATTTAGATAAAAAATAAAAACAATAAAAAAAAAATTAAATTAAAATAATAAATTATAAAACTAACACAGCAAAATGTGTATAAGTAAAAACGAAAAAATTACTTTATTCGCAAAGCAAACCTTTCAAATTTGTCGAAGTTAAGTCAAAATCAATGAGGTCTGAGTGGTCATTGAAGGCTCTCAAGTCTCAACATAGAGCATATAGGCTCATTATAACCGTAGTTGGTGCGATGATGAGGTACATGTAACAAGGTATACGAGTCATTCCTTAAAATTCGTAGACGGATGTTGGAGTTAATTTTAGATAAGAGGAAGAGGAGCGTCTGCTGCACCAGTAATTATTTCAAACAAGAAGACTACCTTATGGTGCGATCTGTTGCTTATGATAAGCATTTGCGATAGAAACAAAACATTCCTGCTCCAATATCAAAATTCGCAATTGAATACAAAAAAAGTTTTTGACGGTTCACACATACAGTAATTGTATACAAAGCATAAAAGCAACTATTGGATGCCAAAGATCTCGTAGGCTTTCTTCTTGCTATTGCTAAATTTCACAATCCTCAAAATGTTGCTTTGTGTGTTCTAGGTGTTTTTTTTTATATTGCCAACACTTCTCATTTGTGAAATATCTATTGATAATAAAAGATTATTTATAAAAATAAATAAATAATAATAATAAAGTTATAAAAATATATAAAAGTGTGAAGAAAAGGAACGAACTATAGAATTTAAAAAAAAATATTCACATTTTCAATAGGGTTTTCTTGCGCTGTATTAGTAATATTGACGGATTGCTCTAAATACTCAGAGGTTTACCAACGATTTGTTTTATCACTCTGAGCAATAATAAAGATGCACGTTCAGATCAGACATCAGAGTGCTCAGAGTACTCTGAAAGTAAACGAAGTTTCAAGAAATCGGTATTCAGCGCATTCGAAGTGGTCTGAGCGGAATAAAGATACCCGGCCTAAATTTGTTATTCCGTTTGTAACACATAGAAACAATGCTGGTAGAGCACAATCGATTAGGAAGCACTCACGCAGATATTTTGATTTTTACATGTATGTATGTCTGTTCGTCTGTTCTCGATATCTCAAGAAAAATTCGTTTTCATTACATATTTGGACACTGCCTCAGAACGCGTCGACGGGAAGAGCTGAAACTTTGTACACGGCGTTTTCATAACAGTAGTAAATGCAGTATATACAATACAATACAATACAAACATTTTTTATTGAAAGATCCTGGTGAAGGCCACGTCCTTAAAACGGTGGGTATATAGATCTACAGTAGTTTTTTTTTAAATATAAGCATAAACTCTACAATAAAAATAAAGTAAATAGTGTGATTAGTACAGGTACTAAAGAAGTAGGAACAACAAATTTTTTCTTTCTTATGAAACGAAATTAAGAATACAACACTTGGTTTCAAACCTTAACTGTGAAATATAAAAAATGAAAGTATAAATATACAAAATCAGAAATAAATACTCCCAAAGAAATAAATGTTCCCGAAGATGTTTACAATAGAAAACCTTAAAGCTAACAAGTTAAATCAAGTAACTCAATCAAGTACCTTAGTATTATCCAAAGTAATTCACAATAAGTCAAAAAGAAATCAAACTATCCAGACATAAAAGATATTAAAAACAACCACATCATTCAAACTTAACACTCAATTCTCAATAACAGGCAACAGTACAATTATTAGTAAATCAGCTTTGATATTCACCAGATCGAATGAGGACGTTCGAATAATCACCGCCGATAACGCCACAAAATTTCAATTTTGCAACCATAAAAACCCTAAGAGAATTTTTAATACTGCGGAAATACCGGAGCAGTAAGACTACCCCCAAAAGGATCACAGAAGCAAACATCAGCACAAGTATGACCAAGAGGATGGGAAAGAACTCAATAATCTAACGCAACCAGGACTCACTGAAATGTTCAAGAACCCTTTTCCTGAATGAGCTCATGGAAGCAGATTCCCTAATCTCCCTAGGGAGAAAGTTCCAGATGACCGAACCCTTAGAAAATACCGTTCTTCCGCCCTATTGAGTCCGCGTTCGACGTAGAATGATCCTCGATTTATTGCTAGTACTCAAAAGTTTCGCCAATGTAAGGAGGCATGAAACCAAGTCTGGCACGAAAAATAAGACAGAGAGTTCTGAACTCAAGAAATATTGATAATGTTCAAGATAGAAACTCCTCCGCTAGAGCTGACACATGCGCCCGCCTATTCAGACGATAAACATATCTCACACAAGTATTAAGCACACGAGACAATTTTAAGATTGCAAGGGCAGGCCGTCTACCCCGGCGCCATCCGCATACAGAAAATGGCGTACAGCGTCCGAAGACTAAAATAGACTCGCGGGTAAATACGGTTAACATGAGAGTAAATTGAGGGAGAGCAGCTAAAGAGACATCCTTATGCACACTAGTATAAATTATTGCTTGTGTGTTCTCAGGATTCAGATCAAGTCTATTAGCATTGCACCAATTAGAAACTCTGGAGAGAATCACATTTATGTCAAAGATCAGAGAAGGAAGGTCATTCTTTGGAGCTCCAGCATAGATTTGTATGTCATTAGCCTAAAGATGAAAATGAACACCACATAACTCCTGAGTGAGAGGGTGAACAAGAGCGGAGCCAATACCGGCCCTTGCGGCACTCCCGATTAAACCAACATAGAAGAGGACATTCTACCATAGGACACCACAGTCTGCGTTCTTTGATTTGAATAGCAGGAGATTAACCTACTTGCAGAAGACGAGCAACTAAATTGACTTCGCAGCTTATCAATCAGAAGCACATGCGGGACTGACTCAAATGCCTTTTTAAAATCAAGGAGAATATGAATGACGTCATTCCCTGAATCGCAAAGCGATCGAATATCTGAGATCACCGACGTAAGAGCAGTACAAGTGGAGTGCTTATTCCTGAAGCCAGACTGAAACTTCGAGAGATAATTATTAATGCTAATGTGGTCCGCAATTTGGTCAGTCATCAACGACTCAAACGCCTTCGAGATCGAGGGTAAAATAGTGATTGTCCAGTCACCCACCGAAATTGGCTATAAAATATATATGTATTTCTGTTCGGTCTTTTACTTTTTGATAGAGTAAAAGAGATATATGCATGACATCAGTACTTTTGATTTTGAGTGTTTGTACTTATTAGAATAAGAGTGCTGCTGTGCGACGCGAGTGGATTGAGGCTCTGACATATAACGTGGACCGCTGACATTGCTTACATTATCATGGGATCATTTTTCTATATAGTTGTCTCTTTTTGGTTTAACAGCTTTATTCCGCTGAACTTCATATATGCAATAAGCTCTGTACGAAATTTACCATAATACAGTTTCAGTCGTGAATTTTTCATATAAATATATTGAATAGAAATAGATGTCAATACAACATTCGTAATCTTTTCTTTGTCCCCCACACCTACTTTTACGGATGGACAAACAAAAATTGCTTTATTTTATTCCTTTAAAAATAGAGTTTAAGGAATATTTGATGTTATAGGAGTTTCTAATAAAAGTAATAAATTCGAACCTATTTGGGATTTGTTGAACTTGTAATATGAATATTAAAGTGAATATGAAATTAAGATAACTGTGACACCGCTGCCAAGAAAATCGGTCCCACGTGGTGAAATAGAAAATGATGCAGTCCAGGTTATACATGTCGTAATGTAAGCTGTGGTAGTAGTGGGGTGTTCGAAATTAATGCATCTGCTGTCATTGCGCACCACAAAAAATAATACCGCTGGACAAATTAGGATTAGAAATAGTCTGGGAAAGGAATTAAATATGAAGTATGAATGGGGATCGAGAAGGGCAGACGAGAAAAGAAAAAAACCATGCAACCATAGAATTACCTGGAAATGTTGGGAGAACCTGATGTTTATGTTCCCCATAAATAGCCATTGTATTCATCCATGCCAAAAAAAAGGCCTGCTTGCTACCACAATCACAAGAAAAAATGTACCGGGTGAAAAAAATTATGGAGTGTTTGAAGCTGGATTGAAATTGGAAGCGGATAATGTGACTGTACAGGAAAGGACAGGTGGAAAGTCAACATCGATTTACCATTATTCATTGAGGAAGACCGTGGGCAATTACCCATTCTTCCCATTACATCCGAGGCCCCTTTAGTATGAATGTCTTTATAAGAAAACACCCAAAACTGAAACGAGCGGTGCAACGGCGAACTTCTTTCTGCCTAGGCAAAATAAGCATACGATACCGGATATTAAAAATAAAATTAATTCACTTTATTGTTTCTGCATGCAGTGGCGGATTTACCAATATGCAGAGCAGGGTGGCAAATTTTGAGGCGGGAAATTCTCAATTGATCATGTTTTTTTTTCGTAGACTTCATACATTATAGATACTGTGGCCCCCGTTGTGTAGCCAATTGCTCGTGCTTCTTGGCAGGCTCAGAAAGAAGCAATTGGAAGGCGTATATTTAAAACAATAACCCAAAATATAGCTTTCTTTATTCAGCACTAGTATATTTTAGCAGTTCTGCAGTATTTTTAGTTTCACATAGATTAGTTTCAATAACTGAATTGGTTTCTTAATTGGTTTTTGGCTCCTTTTTCTCCTATGAGGTAATTTTCAGCTCAAATAAAAGTAAACCATCTACCAGTGTTGTTTATTTTATAGGAATTTCAATGCCCGAAATTAGAGTCCCATAAAAGTATTAAATATGAAGATTTATTAAAAGTGATCTTTTTTGTTTGTTAAAAAAAATGTGTCCTGTCAGCTCTCGCGATTAAGCGACAAGTTCTCAATGCGTTTTTCTTTGATTTAGCATACTTGTAGAACATTTTCATCAAATTGCTATTATTAAAATCTTCATACTTCTTAAAGTATCCGAAAAGCTCAATCCCTAGCTTCCATAGCGGTTAGACATCTGGGCTTTGTGTGTTATAACCATATAAGTAAATTACTGTAAGACAAATTATGAAGAAATTATTTTAATGAAGACAATTCTTTTCTAGATGCTGTCATGTTCGACTTAAGCCCAGAAATAGTAGTAAAATATGAAGACAAAATGCCATACTTAATTCATCTTGTAAACAAAATGGCAAGGATATTGCAACCAACCATAATTAACATATCAGGAGTGCATAGAGTGTTTTGGAAAAAGATACCAAAAGAGTCACAAGAACTAAAACCTCGTTTGTTGGCCAAGCATTTAAGTAAGAAAATAGTGAAGTCAATCAAGAAGGAGGAAAAAATTCTTGTAGTTGGATTAACGGATGCTCCTTGGCAAGCAAAAGCTCAGATGAAGAAATGTTTTGAGAAATTTTTACTAATGCCTAAGACTGACTATGGCACAGCATTTTTACTTTGGCGATCTGTTGCACTATCTAAGATTGGTTTTCCAAGAGATTTTGAATTTTCTCCGCTAGCTATGGTTACGCAAAATTATATGACTGGTGATATTTGCAATAATATTAACGAAGTTCTCAATATAAAGAGGAGAGTTAAATTGTCTATTAATCCGATAACTCATATGGAACTATTGGAAGGATTTCTATCTCGTCCAGAACCACTGTTTCCCCCAAAAGAAGCGGTAATTATTTGACTTTTATAGTTTTATGTAATATCAGATTAAATTAGATACTTGAAGGGTATTTAGGTTTAGCTCCGAATTAATTGCAATTTATTGTGAATCTCCGGTTTTAGTTTAGATCAAGTGCAGGTCGATGAAGACTTTCTGCGATCAAGTGTCCACGGGTCGTTTTAAAAGAACTAAGTAATTATTCATTTATCCTATCACTTCTTTCATATTTTATCTAAAGAGAAGAGATGCACTCTTTCTTTGCTACTATGGCATTACATTACATAATACGAATACTGTGTCCATGAATCATAATTTGATTTTGCGTATTATAGCTACACCTACACTATAAAAAAGTAAGACACTCCCCAAAATTTAAGACACGTTTTTTCATAAAAATAAATTTAATTTGCACTTATAGAAAGGGAAAATCAATTTAATTTTTTTGTAGCTTTGTGGGTGGCACAAATAATTGCCACTCACTTTAGGGAGAATTTTCTTTTTACTGTGTACATGGTGGTGCTATCGGGTCAATTTATTATTCAGGCAACACAAATAAAGCATACCACACTTTCTTAAAACTTAAGTAGGTATTATAGGATATCCACTGCCTGCTCGCCGGACGAACTTGGCAATTCAAAGCTTAAGACTTTGTCGGTTAACCTGTATAAGTTGATTTCAATGTAGCTTCGAATCTATAGATCGCTCTTTAGTTTCCTTACATTATTCATGAGAGAGATTCTCGTCCTTGCTAAATTGTGTGCAAAGTGATTTCTATCTATCTTAGCAAAGCTGTACCTTGCGATCTTTATACCATGAGAGACCCTAATAAAAATACTTTTATCTCAGATGATAGACTTTCCAATTTCTAGCCACCTATCTAAGTCAGCTTCGACCACAATTAGAATAATTTTTAAAGAATTGATTTGAATTTTGGAAACCTAAGAGTATTATAGGTCATCAATTGTTCCTCACATGTACCTATACTCTATAGTTGCTGCGGGGGATGTGGTTGAATATTTATTGGACGGTTTAATCTGAGCTGAAAGGCATCTTAATAGGATATAATGTTCAGAAGTTATAGTGTGATTGATTCATAACATTTGAAGGTACCCCCTCCTATCCCAAATATTTAGGATTTACTACCCCTTGCAAACAATTTTTTGCTTTTCTAACTGGGACATATTCATAGCTTGTCAACAATTTATAGAACACCCTGAGTGCAGCTCATAGTCTTAAATTGCTCTTAATTCTAGTTGTCTGATCTGGTTTCTACCCATTCATAATAATGAATGAAATGAGTTTATTGTTTATTTTTCCGATTTGTTAATCTTTAATATCATACTGCCCAACGCTCTACGTAGCTAAAAAATGCCTGGTACATGAAACAAATGCTTTTTAATTTGATTTGAAAATGGTAAGAGACATTTATTGCAGTAAATCACATTGGGAATTAGTAAAACTTTTTTTTTGTTATTTTTAAAAAAGAAAGCATCTGCAAATTTTACATTACTACTTTGATTTGTCAGTAACAAATTTTTAAATAATGTAACGCTTCTATTTTTAACAATATAAATATCCCAGATCCCACGCATCTAGTCTATATCATTAATATATTACATCCCATTCTTCCCGTGTATCCTGCAATCCCATATCCTACCCCTTCCGTCAAGAAACATTACAAAAATTAAAAACAAACAAGAAATGCACACAATCCTCTCTGCTTATTTTTTCCCACGCTTACGCAATCGCAGTTATCTAAAACCCTAAAAAACATCGAGTGTGTAAAACGGCAGCCATAATGAACTAAAAAGTAAGAATTCTAAGGCAAAAGTCATCATATCTCGTCTCGCTTTGCACAACCAACCAAAATTTCTAAGGAAAAATCAAAAATGTTCCAAACACGTCATGACAGTAAAACATGAACGCAAATATTGTGCAACATATAATCCGATAACATTCTTCACTCCACCCGTTTTTCTGCTTCGACAACGAAACATTCACGCTTCTCTTGGTTGCTAGTTCCTGAACCAAAATGTTGCAGAATTGAAAAAAACGGACACATGTTAGTGAATATAGCGATGTGTCCACCTTTAGCTTCATTCGCTTTCCTGCTGCGCCCTTATGAGATAGGGTTTGGTCACCCTGGACATTTTTATTAAGAATCATATTTTGAACAAAATAGCATTTTTAAATTTGTTAAAAATGTTACCACTTCCGGTCCACACGCATGGCAAATAGATAATCACGCGTTCGGGGGTGTTTTTATTATCTTTCACCCCTTTGTTTTGGCCCTGGGAAGCCGCATTTTTGTGACAATACTCCCAGGACCACCCTACACCAACCTTCCAAATTGCAGCCTGAAAGGAATTAAATACGATCTTTTGCATTTTTTCGGCTTATTTGACTGGACTAATGTTCTTGGGTTCTCCATTGCCCTCATCTTGCAAGATGCACATTTCTCCTTTACAAATTAAACTTTTCACATAACATAATGCATTTTGAGATACTCAAGAATAAAGGATATATTTATTATTCTTATTTTTTTTTTTCTAAAAGGCATCTTTTTTATAATTTTCCCTGAAAGATTTTACTTTCCTTTTAAAAATAAGCAAATATCATGTCTATGTGATAATTAGAATTAAAGTTATGAAATTTTTATTATAATATACCTCAGCACATTAAAAATCGGCGAAATTTAACGATTTCAAGTTTCCTTAATTCAGGCTGCATATATCGCAGGACAGAAAAAATTAATGGTACATATTCTTATCTCATAACTACGTAACTTTCAGCAACAGATGGACGAAATTGGTGATGGTCGGGTTTGGAAAGTACGAATTTTGATTGATTTCGTTATGATATTTAAGTAAAAAATTAGTTAGGTATCTGAAATGGATCCATTTAGAACAAAAAGGATCAAAGTATCCTAATTTAGTTTGAAGAATAAATTATATCCATTTGGATCCAATTGGATTCAAGTGGCTACTCTGTCTACTCCTGGATTTCAAAAGATGTGCGCGTGCGCGCATGTATATATGGATATGGAGGGTATGGACTTGCAAAGAGATGAGAAAAAAAACAATAGGCTGAACTACAATAGACGTATACGTAAGGCGAACGCGCCCTTTAATTTAACAGGCGTACACAAATTACCTTTAACTCGTGTGAGGGGAACTTTCGTTAAGTTTAAAAGTCAAATTGCAGTCAGTAAAGGTGCGGTAAGAAGCGCTCATTCCGTAAGAACGCGATGTTTCAAAATAAATAAAATGGTACTGCAAATTAATAGAAAGCACAAATCTTCAATTAAACCAACTACCAATTGTTAATTTTTTCACTTTTACCATATTTTAAAATTTAACACATAAAGTTTCATTCGGGCACTGCGAATTAATAGAAGGTACAAATCTTCAATTTTTACCACTTTTCAAAATTGAAGACATTAAATATCAAGATAATAACTCTGACGGAATGAGATATATACATATGTATTAAGGCTAAAAATATCAATTTTTCGTAAGTAAACCTCAGCCTCGTTCAATTTCGTAAAGTTATTTATGTCTATTGTAGTTCAGCCTAATTCTAGAGCCACACTCAGAGAGCTTGCAAAGCTCAGAACTATGCCAAAGATAACCTAATAAGATGATAGGAATCAGCCGAACAAAATTGAAAATTTTTCGTGTTTTTTAGAAAGAAACAAGTAATATCATATACTTTCGTCTTTTGCATTAATGGGTGAAACGATCTTGACTATGCATTATTGCAGTTCGATTGAAACAACGAGTTAAAAACTAAAATCGAGAGAACGTAGGATTACCCGAACGACAAAATCTTATTGAATCCCTCAAAACCCTATCAAACTATTCATAATAATGTACATCAGGTCACACTACCTCCGATTTTTAAGAAAAAGATAAATTTCGCTTTGACCAAGCTGCAGGAAGGAGATGTAAGATTTCTGTCAAATAAAATTCTCATTTTTCCCGAAAATATCGGAAAATCCAACATGAGTTTCTCCCACTTAATCTCTTCAGAGCAAAACGAATGTAAACAGAAGCACGTGCTCTTTAAATAGCATAGAAATTACACTAACAAAAATTGGTTTTGCTATAAAAAACATTGGATAATTCTCACAATATTTCACAAAAGCGAAGGAACATTTTATGAGAGTAAAACCTGAAAACTCCGCCCTTTCTCATTTATTTACGAAAATGAATCATTTGCCAGGCTGTTTCGTTGCATGCATGCAATCTGTGCTTTCACATATATTTTATCTTTGTGCATAAAAGTTTTAAAGAGAGTTTGAGTTTTTTGTTATTTTCTCTTCTTCTCCCTTTCCTTTTCTAGCCGTGTACATTTTAAATGTAAAACAGTCGGAAATCTCGCCTAATTCTTAATTTATTGTTAAGTAAACTTTGACTATGTGTTCAGTACACTGACTTATAACGTACCGTAATGAGCGTATAGTCATTTTCCTATAGGAAAGAATGGCACAAGTTTTATAGGTTTCTCTTTCGCGCTAAGGCAAATTTGGAGCTACCAACACAAAATATCGCTTACTGAACGTTTTCTTATGACATTTGGTGTTTTTATGGTGGCTGCAAATGCAATCACCGCAGGAAGAATGAGCTAAAGATGTTGTTTACCATACTCCGTCTCTCTTGCCCATACGCAGGATTCAGGTAAAAATCACCTTTTGAAAATCAAAGTCGGAATGAGTTAATTCGTTATAAGATATTAAATCTTTCACTTGGATACAAGAAAATATATTTTTTTTAATTTAAATCGATTTTCTGGTGTAAAATTTCATCTGATTGGTCGAGTTTTACATGTTTTGATATTTAGTAAACGTTTTAAAGGGTGCTCAAACCCTGATGTACAGAAACATAATATTTGTGCCACATGTAATAGCAATTAGTTCAGCCAAAACCCTCGAGAATACTTCACAAGCCATGAAATAGACTCCCTCCCTACCACATGCGAGGCCCCCCGTAGTCCGTACATTCTAAAATATTTGCAGTGTTCTTATGTAAAAGTGACAAAACTTTAATTTGAATAGCTCCTCCGCCCTAAACTACTCTTCATACAGAAAAATGGTGTTACAATAATCTTAAGCTTGCTTTCCTATCTTCCGAACCGTAATAAAATTTTCATACCTTTCCTAACAAAATTATTTAAACAAACTTATCTTAACCAAATGACTACGATTCCTCAAACAAAAATTCTCAGCTGAGTAATCGTTGTAATGTCGCTGTGCCGTCATTGCATGCCGGGGGCTGATGATATCGAATGTAGCTGCCTACAGATTCGGATTACGGCTGCACATACACACATGCAATTATCACTCAGCAGAGAAGTATTGAGCGTAATATGGTAAGGTTACTTTGTAATCAAAACTATTTTATTATTTTGTTAAGTAAGGTATATAGGAAGTGTAGCCTTTGGGAAAGTAAGGAACCAAGCTTTAAATTACTAGAAGACTATTTTCCTGTATGGATAAAAGTTTAGGCTCTATAGCATATATAAAGTCAATGTTTGGCACTTTTTCATAAGTATCAATATAGAACATTTTAGAGAACAGACTCCGAACGGACACATATAGATCTCTGTTTCATGGCTTGGGAAGTATTCTCGAGGGTTTTGGTTCAGCGCACTGTTATAAGTCAGTGGTTCAGTAGTGTTGGTATTTTTTTTTAATAGAGGCACCTGAGTTCTACTAATAAAACCCGAACACAAATTTTCGCGTCCAACTTTACCACAGGCATAGCATGACCTGTGCGATATCTTTATGTTATAGTATTTTTGATGAAACGCTCTTTATGTACAAAGCTACGAAAATTAAATAAATTAAGGAAAATAATATAAATGTAATCCGGTATTATGAAAAATATAGCTCAACATATTTAACAATTTAACAATTAGTATAGGAAAAGTAATCTACTTATTCGCCTGGGACGCAACTATTAATTTACTACTTTTTCAATTTGCAGGAATTTAAGAAATATATAAAGTGGTACCTCCGAGTAAATAAGTTGGCTAAACAGCGCCAAAAATACATGAAGGTGCTGGAATTGACAAGAGAGAAGGAGAAAGCAAAGCTGGCGGCAAAAGCGGCCAAAAAATAGATTTTAAATATGTTCTTGTGGAATTTTGGTGTGTATTTTGATGTATTTTGATACTTACTGACTGTGGTGTGGTGCCTTTAGAATTTTAGTTTGATTTTTATAAAAATATGTATGTATTTCATTTGCGTCAATGTTTTCTGAAAAGGAATAAAATTTTCAAAAACCAAGTTCTGTACACAGAGAAAAATATGCTTCATATTATTAATGAATGCCGTTCATTAAATAAAATTCATTGTATTAAATATTTCTGTATTAAAAATTAATGAAATTTCATTACGGCAATTAACTTGAATTCATTAATTTATTTTTACTTGGTATCACGTAATTTTGCAAATAGTAATACTTATTGGGAATGAAAGTGTTTCATTGAGACAATATAGATTTTCATTATCTTAAATAATAAAATTCTTCATTGCGTCAATAATATTTTTTCATTATGGTAATGAATAAATTTCAAACCTATATTTGTGTAAAGACATTAACGAAAAGTTTTCATTATATTAATGTAACTTTTCACTCAGTAATGAAATTTTTCATTGTGTCAATAAAATTTTACATCGCCTGCATTTATTTCCTAAAGTATTCGACAGTCACATACCATATACTTTCAGCACCGATCATAATATGATAGATATTCAAAGATATTGGGTTATTGTTAATATTTTTCATTCGGTCTCTTAAAAGCGGATTTTTGATAATTCCAGTTATTCATTAAAACATTAAATTCTACTCAGAAGTAGAAGTGTCCCAGTGGATTCCGATCTTTGCGGATCATATCGCGTTGAAATATTTATCCACGCGATATTTGTTCTGGTTGTATTAGGTTAAAAATTTGAAAATTTTTAACTTACTTTTTAAGTTTTTCCAATTTAATATTAAATTAAAAACATTAGATTAAAAATTCGTACTTTCTCAACACTAGTTATTCAAAAAACTAGCTCAATCAAATGTAAATAGATGTGGAAATTACTGTTGATGTTGATCCAGATCGATTTCTAAAAAAACATAGCTAACATTGAATTGGATTTTGTTAAAAAAATATAAACTTTACTTTGGAATTCGTATAATTGAAACAAAAATTTATTATGTATGTATTTTCACGCATGCTACGAAAAAGGTACGTAAAATCTAAAAATCAATAAAAAAAATTATTAACATTTTCATTGCTTTATAAACTGGTTTCGAGGAAAATTTAAAAAATGAACTTAGCTATTTTTTTAAGACAGAGTGGTGTCCAGGCTATGTTTACTGCATTGACATTTTTAAGTCAAATAATATTATACAAACATTTTATTAATAACGCAAACATTAATATTATCATTGAAATAATGTAGAATTTTAATTGAGTTACATTCAATTAAATTTAATATATTTGATGTACATATGTAGGTATATATCACTTTAATTAATGATATAATATAGAATCAAATAATTTTAATTTAATTCAATGCAACTCAATTAAAATTCCACATAATATTAATGAAAATGGTCATGATGTTTTCATAAATACAAAGCATAACTTTCACTAAGGTAATGAAAGTATTTTGCATCAAATCAATGAAATTCTTACACTAAAGGAAAGTAAATTTTACAAAATATATTTCATGAATGCAATGTTTAAAATATCATTGGGCTAATGAAAATATTCCTTAAATCAATGAAGCTTCCTACGTTGTGTTAATTAAAGCATGCATGGTATTAATGAAACTTCATTGTTGCTATGAAGTCTGTAGATTACTATAAAGAAATCACATTTATTATATCAATAACTAATTTCATTGTTACAATGTAGCTTTCGTTAAAGATTTTTAGTTCCAGAAATAACGAATTAACATTAATTAACGTAATGAACCGCTACATTGGAGGTATATTAATGAAAAAAATAATTGAGATAATGAAGATTTTCATTGTATTTATGCCTGTTTTTGGCTCAGTGTACCATGCAGTCGTATACTTGGAGAAGGCCAAGCACATGTCGCTCTTAGCAGAGTAAGAACACTCAATGGACTTCGAATTGAAAAACTCGGCTGCACAAAAATCACTCGAAAGAAGCCGTGTAATAATGACGCTCTGGCAGAAATGGATCATATGCGACAACATCGATTGAACTAAGTGTATGGGTCTAAGAAATTAAAATAATATAATACAAAAAAAAAAGTTTTGTCATAAGAAAAGCTTTTATTAAAAAAATACTAAAATGTAAAAAGTAATTTTTTTCCTATCAAAAAATAATATTGTCTTTGCATAGAAATAAAATCGTGCTCGCAGAAACACATAAAAAATTTTCTTTCACACATGTTAAAATTTTTAAATTCGGAAACTAAAAGCTCTGGGTATTTGTGCAATAGTGTTATAAGACTTCCTCCAAAGCTTAGATTTTTAGAGGAAAAACATTATTTTTTACAATTTTTTACATAAAAGTTTTTCTTAAAAAGTATTTTTTTTGTGTATTATTATTATATTACAATTTTAATTTTTTCAACATTCGATTTTTAATTTTAAAATTCCCATCCGATTTCATTTTTGTCCCACTATCGTTTCTTTTCCAAATTGTTGAATAATTTCATAAAAACTCAAATTTTTCTTATTTTTCAAGAGCCTTGAGTATACATAATATCTAAATGATCATGTTATAATTTGCCTTCCTCTTGAAATAAGAAAGAATATATCGGCCTAGTTAAAGGCGCGGTGCTCACATATGGTATAAATAGATTTATCGTCGGTCACTGGAGGCATCCTTTTTATACCCTAGATGAAATCTATAGGGTATACTAAGTTTGTAATTCCGTTTGTAACACCTCGAAATAATGATGGTAAAGCAAAATAGATTGGACAGCCACGCATAATATTAAAACTTATTTTGATTTTTGCATGTCCGTCCGTCTGTCTGTCCGCCCGTCAGTCTGCCCATCCGTCCGTCCGTCCGTCTGTGCGTACGATAACTCAGAACGCGTATACTTAGAGAGCTGAAATTTTGTACGCGGACTTTAAAAAAAAACAGTAAAATTAAGTTCGGAAATGAGACAAATCGGGCAACTCCTTCGTGGGGTTGCCATACAAAAATTTCGTTTTCCGCTATATATTTGGACCTTGCCTGACAACGCGTCGACGTAGAGAGCTGAAATTTGGTGCATGGTGTTTTCATTGTACTAGCAAATAAAATTTCAAAAATGGATGAAATCGGGCAACTTCTTCTTGGTGTTGCCATATAAAAATTTAGGTCTTTTACGTATACTTTGAAAACGATCAATCCAAGACATTTTTATTGCACTAAGAAATTTTCTGTACGACAAACCGTTCTAGAAGTACATATATGCGAAAAACAACTTCAAAAATCAAACTTGAATAGATCAGTGACCATACGAAATTTAATATGGGCATTCATTTAGGGTATCATAAGAATTGGTCTTAAACCAATTCTAGCTTTTTACTTGCTGTTTAGATTTTTAAATATAAGTTAAATTACTACTACCATTGTGTTTAGAGCAGTGTTGGGCGTAATCTGATTGCAATGTAATTTAATTAATAATTCCATTACAGTTTAGTCAAATTACAAAGTAATCTAATTAAATTGTATTCGATTACATATCAATCAGATTACTTATGAGAGAATATGTAATCTATCAAATGTGTAATCTATTACAATATAATTAGATTATTTTGTAATCTAATTACATTGTAACAGATTACTTTGTAGATTACTTAAAAGTAATTAATAATATAATGAAATGAATCGAAAGAAAATGGTATTGTTCTCGTACGAAATTAGTTTTAGGGAGTTTTATGAAGAATTAGAATACAAATATCTTAAATATCTTAATTGTCTTAAATGTAATCACATTAATTAGATTAACATGTAGTGGGATTAACTTGTAATCGATTAATGTGTAATCAGATTAACTTGTAATCACATTACACGTTAATCGTTTACATTATGTAATTATGGAAATGGATTACATTAGTAATCTGTTACAAAGTAATCTGATTACAGATTACATGGTTAATTGTAATTGTTAATCATTAATCAGATTACATTTTGCCCAACACTGGCTTAGAGTATATAGTGAACGCAGAGGCAATGAGTTCACAACTCAATAGATGGCTCTAGATGTACCGAATCGAAGAAATTCTCTGTTCACATTAAGGCTTAAACACAATTGCGACGACAGACGACAAACGATGACGATATATCGCTGTCAAACTTCTAAAAGCACAGCATCTTATGCGATGCACCAAATTGCGACGACCGACGTTGAGCGATCGACGACATTTTCGCCGGGATTGATCAATTTCTAATTTTGCCGTCGTCGCTGCAGTGCTACCAACAAAATTAATCGAATGAAATGGTTGTGGCATTCACTTTTGTCTTTTTCAGGTGGTAGCACGCCGCGCTAATTTTAAAATAATGAGCTTTGAGGAAAAATTGATCGAGGAAATGCGAAATCCATAAAATAATTTATAGTTTACAAGACAGGCAAGACAAATGGACAAAAAAGACGTGGTTTGGATGGATATTTCAAAGCGTTTAATTTAGTTAATTTCCGCATTTTCAGTTTTTTTCACACTTTGGTCTGTCGCTCTGTCGTCGGAATTGTGTTTAAATGTGAAGATATAAATTTACTCGTTGGTTCTTGTTCGTGCTGCAGTGCAGCAAGATTTGCGCATCGCGTCACTGTTTATTGGATATTCTTCTCGTTCGTTGTAGCCTTCCCGTACCATAGGCGCTCTTTCGTGTTTGTATGGTGGCCTCACCCATCACTACTTTGCATAGAATAAGATTGGTGGGCTAAACGGGCAGGCTCAAAACCCTCGAGAATACTTCCCAAGCCATGAAACAGAGATCTATATGTGTCCGTTCGGAGTCTGTTCTCTAAAATGTTCTATATTGATACTTATGAAAAAGTGCCAAACATTGACTTTATATATGCTATAGAGCCTAAACTTTTATCCATACAGGAAAATAGTCTTCTAGTAATTTAAAGCTTGGTTCCTTACTTTCCCAAAGGCTACACTTCCTATATACCTTACTTAACAAAATAATAAAATAGTTTTGATTACAAAGTAACCTTACCATTTCACGTTCACTAACTTTCAACTGAGTAACAATTGCACGTGTTATGTGCAGCTGGAGTCCGAATCTGTAGGCAGCTACATTCGATATCATCAGCCCACGGCATGCCATGACGCGTAACCCACGGAATATAATATCTTGCGGGGGTTACGCATGACGGCACAGCGACATTACAATGATTACTCAGCTGAGAATTTTTGTTTGAGGAATCGTAGTCATTTGGTTAAGATAAATTTGTTTAAATAATTTTGTTAGGAAAGGAATGAAAATTTTATTACGGTTCGGAAGATAAGAAAGCAAGCTTAAGATTATTGGAACACCATTTTTCTGTATGAAGAGTAGTTTAGGGCGGAGGAGCTATTCAAATTAAACTTTTGTCACTTTTACATAAGAACACTCCAAATATTTTAGAATGTAAGGACTATGGGGGCCTCGCATGTGGTAGGGAGGGAGTCTGTTTCATGGCTTGTGAAGTAATCTCGGGGGTTTTGGCAGGCTGCAATGATTAATTTAGCTATGCATTGATGTGGCGGATTTTTGGGATCACTGACTTTTTCATAATTATGTACTAAGAAAAACAGAGGAGTAAATGTATGTTTTCTTAGAAGGGAATCTTTAACATCATTTTGTTTTTGAGGATTTTAATTTCTAAGTGTTATTTGAGACTAGATGACATTTTTGAGGCTGCATATAAATGAAGACCAAATTAAGGGTTTCTTTTCTATTGAAGGAAGCATGATAAGAAAATATACACTTACGTAGATAGACCTGGGGATAACACGAGGAAGTACAGCTTGTATACAAGCCTCCCTTCCATCGCGTTTTTAAAATTGACAGAAGCAGGCAGTTCGATTGATATTTTATCAGCTTGTATGGATAATCATTTAGAAAAATAGCATTGAGACAAAGTTTTATGTATGTCGGCGGAAGTCGCTTTTGCAAACTTTGATATTAGAAAAATTTCTGGAATTTAAGAAAATAATTTTTGTGTATAAAATTTTCATGAGTTACTTGAATTGTGTCAGAACATTGTTCAATAAATTATCTATACCTATGATGCAACTACTTATACCCATATGCTCGGCTCAGTTTTCAATTCCACGAAATATTTCTAGTTTACGTATATTTTACCAAAAAGAATATCTAAGCACGTACGTACATAAATTAACAAAAAACAATAAAAATGGGAAAGCAGAATGTGAGTACGAGCAAGAACAGAGGAAAAAATTGGTATATTCATACATATATATAAATTATTCCAAGAAGGAAGTCATGGATTCTCTTCTAACGAATCAGCGTTGCAAACAAAATTAGAGCAATTTAACGGACGACAAAATTCATCACATCATCTGACATCATTATTGTTTGCCTGTCTCGTCACTATTCCATGCAAAGTAGAAAACGAAGCCACGCAAACACCGCTGACAAACGACGGTACGAGAACGCCACGAAATATGTGCCGAAGTGTGAGCGGAGCATGCCACCCAGCGGGCTGGGGGACACTACAGTGAATAGGCTTGAGTCTCGGATAGTGCAGCGACGTGGCGCCTCTAGCGAGCAGTGTACCCAACAGCCGATTTCCATTCTTGCGTTCACTATATACTCTAAACACAATGCTACTACCTAGGTAAAGGCACAGTGCTCTATAGACTTTCCGTCGGCAACTGGAGGCATTATTTTTGTAAGCTTAGTAAAAATATTATAATTAACCTTTTGCACTCCGAACGATTTTTAATATGACCTATCAGCAACTCCCAGACAATGGGCAAATTCAAAAATGCAGTGATGCGCTGATGATGCCGCATCTGCATCATCATGAGTTCAAAAATGCATCGTAATAGAATCAGCCACTGTATCAAAAGTTCACTTTTGCATCACGAACGCATCTGATGAAACGAGCGCATCATGGTAGGAGTTGATGCTTCTGTTGTGATGCAGCTTTCATTTCGGCGTCTAAGCGCATAAATAACAACAGAATGGAGAGGTAAATTGTAAATAATGTAAAATATTATAATATCTCTTATTTGCTTACTTGCTTATCCAATTTTTACCTTAAAAGTTTGTCTTCTCATTCGGAAATGACTTTAAAAAACATCATCCTGGTATTCCTTTATTAATTCGAAATAATTTTTACATTTTGTTATGCTTCTTCGACTTTGTAATGATTTTATTAGAATTAGTTTCCTTCGTTTTAAAAATCTTTTTCTTTCTAAAATTGATTTTACCAAATTGCTGGCACAAGGTTCCACATTTATCAATGTAGAATTAATTAATATGTTGAAAACAATTTTATCCATTTTTAATATTTTGTCGTGCTAATTTATTGCTTAAATGAGTAACACAATTTGACAATTGACGTTCAAAAATGTCAGTAGAAAGCATCAGCAATGCAGTGCTGCAGCCTCAGACACAACATCACATCACGATGCTCCAGTGATGCCGTATGATGCGCAGAACTTTTGAATTTACCCATTTTTTACTATGGGCTACCAGAGCTACTCCGGAATATACTGATAACGCCCGATTTGGATGAAACTTTTACAGTTTGTATAGGATACCAAAATCACTCACACGTATCCCCCCCCCCCCCCTAGAGAGGTTAGAAATTGCGGCATTTTACAATGAAACATTATTTTCAAAAAATCATTCATATCTCGAGAACGAAGCAACCGATTTTTCTGATACAAATGCCGAATGAAGCATAATGCTTTATATTTTTTATAAAAAAATATAGCAGCACTGAACGAGAATAAATATTGCTAATAATAGTAGGTGTAGGTGGGTGACTGTGGGTGTAGTAGGTGACTTTAAAATTCATAAAAAAATAACTTTACGTGGGATGGCCGTAGGCGATTGTGGTTTTCTTAGTTGTATTTGTGGTATTCGGGAGCAAAAGTTAGATGAAGAAAAATTTGGCTTAGGGTTTGTGGGGTTGGTGGTAGGCCCCCCAGAGGGGTTGTTAAAAATGGGGCATGTGGAGTATCGAATTAAAGAGGGAAGAGAGTGTGATCGAATGGAGGGGTTCTTGTTTTGATCCTGTGAACTTCATACGGACGTTTTTACCGTTAAAAGAGGATTTTTGCGACTTGAGTCATATACACCCCTTCCTTCATTTTGCATATATTATTACCGTTCCTTCTTGCGAATGCGTTAGTGGTCTGTTGTGAATGTTTGCTTTGGTTGGCAAATTTCGCCGACGTAACGGTTCTTCGCAAACACGAGATTAAAATAAAGCCATTTTTTCGCTCAAAAACGGCAATTTACCATTTTAAACAAGATTTTCGTTCCCTTTCGAGTTATTTCCACAAGGAATTATCGGATTCAAAAACTAATTAGATATGTGATTAGGGGACAAAATTTAGATACGATTTGCCAAAACATTTAGCACCGAAAGGGTAAAATCTTGCTTTGTCATTGAAAAAAACGTGAATACATCTTTAAAATCGATTTATTAATACAGTATAATTAAAAAAATATTTAAAAATACAATACAAAAAAATTCCTTTTAGCATTTCTTCATTTTATGATATCTTGAAAAACAATCCCCAAGGTGCATTCTTGGTTTATCAGGAAAAGTATCGCAGTATTCACTTGTTTCATGTCTTTCACCTTTCGTCTGTTTATTGGAGCAAACAACAAAATCTCTTTTTTTACCTTTACGTATTATATGAAGTTCCCCGTTTAATCTGACTTTAGAAGATAACGTAGAAGCTCTAAATCGTTCATCTCGAAAATTATTAATTAATTGATCAACTAGCAGTTAAAGATATTTTAAATGTGTTAATATATCTGCCTAGTCAAAAGGGCAGTGATTAGAGGCAGTAACACACCCAGGATTTGGCTGTGCGGGGTACCATATGTGTCCGAAGTCCAAAGAAATCGGAAAAATAAGACTCTAAAGTCGCGTCCTGCGCACATCTGAGCACTTAAGTACGCTATTGTATATTTAAATGTTTTATTTTATTTTATGGGACATTGTAATTACATTTTATACCTAATTTGTAAATTATGTTAAAAAAACTGACTTTCTGGGAGGGGGCCGGTTCCGTTCGCTCCCCTCTTCGGTGCGCTACTGATTAGAGGCATAATTTTTACGGGTTTTCGTTACATATATATTAAAATGAATATATCGGCCTAAGCACGGGCTCAGGAAAGTTACAGACTGTTCGTCGAAGACAAAACGATTCGCTCGTTATTAACTATATTAAGTACCAGGCACTAGCCCTCGAGTGGACTAGATTTACTAGCAGTTAAGCCTATACAGCCTGCAATCTACTAATTGTCCACCCCGAGTGCATTTAGTTACTAGTTTTATGGTTTTTTGAATTATATTTATAGCTTATCTTACGCACGGGATATGTAAGAGTCCAAGACTGCCCAAAATGGATTCTCCGAAAATTTCTTTTGTCTTACCCCTCCAGAAGGGCTTCTGGAGAGATATCATAATCCCTCACTCATTTTGTTTTTTTGTTACTTTTGTGGTCCCGTTCCAGGAATATTATGGTATATGCTTCGGGGGTGAAGTTAAGAAGGAAAAAAAAACATGTATATAAATGAAGGAATAAAATTGAGTGCGATAGTTTTTTTCTCCCTATCTTCCGAAAGGAGTTTTTATATATTCTCATACAGGTGAAAATAACCAAGGGTCATCATTATTATCCTGCGCAGCTGGTGACATTGGGAGGATGGGGCTGTCCCCAGGCGTATCATCTCAGGTAAGGTACAGCAAGGTCCCTTCAGGACAGGATGTGTTGGGTGGATGTTCAGCCATATTTCTCCTAGGCATGAATTTCTTTTGATGAAGGTGTCTGATAGATCGACATTTTGCTTTACCCACCCCGCATTCTCCGCCAATAGCCGCCGAGAGGCTAGCGTGCCGACCCGAATGAATAATCTATCACGGAGTGAGCTGTCAGCTCATGCTAGCAAATAGGACTTTACATCCTCCATCTCTCACCCAGTCACCCGAAGTCTAGTTCCATGACAAGCCAAATGAATTTTACTTTTATTGCGATAATGTTAAACATAAATTACCTTCCTTCATTAAATGTGTGGATTGCACAATAAAAGTTACATATGTATTTAACTTGGATACTCACCCATAAGCAAAGCAATGTAGGCATTATTTACACAATTATTTTGTGATATTTCTTCTGGAAAATAATCATAAGTTGTCAATACTTCAAACAAGCTAAACAAGCTTCAGACTTACTTAAGAAATATTGATAGACATGCTGCTATATTTTATGTGTCAGTATTCTGCAAAAAAATTTAAATGCTGGTACAACATTTAAGTTTAAATAATGGAGTTCCTTCACCGGAGCCATCGAAAGTTTATCTTTTAAGCGCAATAGTAATGTTGGAGGAGATAAGCAAAACATAGTCATAGATAAAATATTTCCCAATCTGAAAATATAACCAATTCGTTCATAACATCGTAAGCCGTACTAGGATCTGATTCCACCATTTCTATAGCGAAAATTGTTAGCACTTTAAAGAAATGGGTTCTTAAATTTGCCTTAGAACTACACAGTCGTAGAAATTTATTTAAACATTTTGTATTTCATGTACAAGCTACAGGATAATATTTCTATGAATATATTTAGATCCTTTAAGCAAACTTTTTATTGAAATCTCTAAGAGCTCTGGAGCAGATAAAGATGAAAATTCCCGCATCCATAAACTATATAGGTTTGACTCTTGCGAATACACCTACTCGTACTTCAAAATATGCGTACTGAGTTTATTCATGTTCATAACTAAGTAATGAAGATTTGTACAGGCAACCAAAAAGTTTTATTATTAGAAACGAACGTTCAGAAATTATATCAGAACATGAATATGTATTGCAATTCTGAGAAAGACTCTTGCTGATGAAATGTTCTTTCAGGCTTTTGCTCCACTCAATTTGACCAACAAAGAAGAAGCAACCTTTATGTTTTTTCAAACCAGACACAATTGTATTTTCAAAATCTAATATAATTCTTCTGGCATTAAGTTACAATAAATTACAAATTCATAAAAAATAGTTTCCTAAACATCTTTGCGTTTTGACTTTATCTTCCAAGTATTATGATTTTCATTTCTCATTTTTACTCCAAAAAATGATTCCACTCAAATTATTTGCTATTCAAGCGTTATACAATGGTTTAATCCTCGGAAAAAGTTCAACTAAGTTGAAAATTGGTATGGAATACACTTTCCTTTCTGCTCTTCAAATAAGGTGTGAAAAGTCCCCGGTATTCGGTGGTCCGCATAACTTCTGTCAGCCGAAAAACGGGGAAAAAAATTACCTTTTTTCGGTGTTTTTTTCGAATAACTTCGTTCCTGTCGGTTTTACGGCTATAAGGTATATATACGAAGAAAAAAATAACCGGAAATTCTCTACAAAAAAGGGGGAATAAAGTTTACCGATAACACTAACAGTTTTCCCGTAATCTGGAATTGAAACTCCAATATAAATTTTGTATTAATATTTAATTTCATGTTGATTGAAATCGAGATTTCTCTGCAGTATATCTTCTCATTTCGACATTTTTATATATATTCAGGTATATATTCAAGTGTACAAAATTAACGCTCCTGTTTTTGAATATTTAGGAATACATAACTAAGAAAAATAAAGGTTGTTTATGTAAGTAATTTCTGGCAATTTTGTAATATACTCATTAAATTAATACATTCGCCATGTAATATGCTCGCTAGAAATGTAATATATTCAAAGATGGTATGATCGCCATGTAATATTTATCCTATTGATTGGATCGATGGTATTGGCGCCAATAGTATGTAATAAAGGATTTGGAGGCAGCCACAAGGCAGATCTCCTATGGAGAAGCTTCAGAAAAGCAGATCTCCTCTACTGATGGGTGCAGCTAGTATTATACTAGCAAACACCAGGGCTGGATTCACTAACACGGAGAGCTGTGTGTGGAGTTGTGGAGATGAGAGTTCTTTTGACACTTAACTCTCCACTCGGAATTCTGTAACTCGGGGAATTTGTATTGAGGAGATCTACCAAACTCTCTATTCCGACTCGACAAAACTCTCGACTGTTTTAGTTGTGGAGAAGTATTTAAGAAGAATATTTTTTCAACCGACAGTACTGTCTGTTTTTGTTGTGTTTTGTGAGTAGCTAGGTACTTACCTAGGAATTTTTAAAATAAATTATGGATTCACCGCATATCATGGCTATATTTATAAAAACAAATTATGGAAATCCTTCCAGAGAAATATGGACTTTGGCGTCTTCCAGTACAGAAGAGATGCTATACAATTTTTAAATATGTAAGTTAAAGCTTGTATGTAGTATGTAGTTGAAATCTCATCTACATTTTGTCCCCTAATTAGATACACTGCCGGACACTTAATTACCGGCACTTGAAAATTTTGCTTCGTTTCGAATATTGTTTGGGTTTTAAGGGTCGCATGGCAATAAAATTTGGTTATATACCTGCAGTTACAATAATTCTCCTTTACAATAATGAATCATCCGCAGAGAGTTTGAATTTTTCTAACAATGCAGTTCTGAGAAAACCTTTTCCGTTTTTGGGCTACTTAAAGAGGGACACTTGATTACCGGCAGGGCGAATAAAATTGATAAGCAACATTATATAAGGAAGATTTTTAATAATTAGTAATCAATATGACCTCCATTATTACGTACAATACTAATACATCTTTTTCTCATCGAATTATACATTCCTTGTACAACACTTAATGGAGTTTCATCCCAGACTTTTTTCAATTCTAAAATTAACTCGTTTCTGCTATTGAACTGTTTTCCACCGCTGTAAATTCGACGAGATAGCCATCCCCAGAGATTTTCAATTATGTTTTAGTCCGGAGACAATGCGGGCCATTCCAATATTTGGATGTCATTGTCCTGGAACCAAGTTTTTACTAGTCTTGCGGTATGAAAGCCTGCATTGTCCTGCTGAAAAATCCAGATTTCTCCATCGAAGATCTCATCTATTTTTATTTTTTCTTCTCGAAGTAGCTCAATGTACTTCCGTGAGTCCTGCCGACCATCCACAACAGCCAGATCAATAACTCCTCTATAGGAAATGGCTCCCCATACCATGACAGCACCCAGAGCACTATGACGTCTGGATAAATACTTCTCCTCCTTCCTCAGATCGTGGAAATAGAACCTATATCCATCAGGACCATCCAGATTAAATTTTTTTTCGTCTGAAAAAACCACTTTTTCCCAATTAAAACCGTCCTCGATCATTTTTTGACAAAAATTTAATCTGGCGTTTTTGTGACGTTTCTGTAATGCCGGTTTCTTTTTTAATTTCTGTCTACGTAGATGAGGACAGCGTTGGATAATGCGGCGAATAGTTCGAACACTTGCTGAAGTCCCTACCTTCAGTGCTATTTCCCGAGCAGTTGCTGTAGAATTCGAAGATTCCCTCAAAATTGATCGACGCTCCCTCTCTGTTGTAGCCATTGCCGTTCTTCCTTTCCACTGTTTGCCATAGTTCTCGGAATTTTTGATGAAAGCATCAATGGTTAATGGGTGTCTTCCAAGTCTGCGCGCTATTTCCCGATTTGACAAATTTTCTTCTTTAAACGCAATAATTTTTCCAATTTCCTCGCGTGTAAGACTTTTCCCACGTCCCATTTTAAATAAAATAAAACCTAGAGCTTCAAACCGTTTTTAAATATTTCTTAATCACAAATGCTTAAGATAACTACAAACACTTCCTTTGTTTCACTTCAATAGTCGGAAAACAACTGGTGCCGGTAATCAAGTGTCCCACTTTAAGTAGCCCAAAAACGGAAAAGGTTTTCTCAGAACTGCATTGTTAGAAAAATTCAAACTCTCTGCGGATGATTCATCATTGTAAAGGAGAATTATTCTAACTGCAGGTATATAACCAAATTTTATTGCCATGCGACCCTTATAACCCAAACAATATTCGAAACGATGCAAAATTTTCAAGTGCCGGTAATCAAGTGTCCGGCAGTGTATGTAATTAGTTTTTGAGTCTGATAAATGTTTTTAGAGATAACTGGAAAAGAAGACCTATCTCGCTCCGCTTGATGAGGAGTGTGCCTGGCTCTGATTTTGCCATCTTTTTTTCATACAACTTTTATAGCTTTTATTCTAAATGCAATATAAAAGTTTGTGTCTTTCATGTGATACACAATGCTACAAATTTAATTTTTCAACTATCACCGTGGTCCGGAACATGCACAAAATTGCAAAAAAACAAAACTTATTATAACTTCCATAAACAATTTTTACATAGTCCTTCGTATGTCCTACCCCATCACAATATAAATTTTGCAGCTCTCTACTAGCGCAAAAGTGTTGCAAATGCTTTCAAAACTTTTGCAATATTTGAACGAATGCAGAAAGTGCACAATAGAAATTGTTGATCATTTTTGCGGATTATACCCTAGATGAAATCATAGGGTATACTAAATTTGTCATTCCGTTTGTAACGCACAGAAATAAAGCTAGTAGAGAACAAGTAAGAAAGGTGGAATTGGTCTAAAACCAATTCCTATGATACCCTAGATGAAAACCCGTATGTAATTTAGTATGGTCACCTTTCTGTGTAAGTATGATTTTTGAAGTGTTTTTCCGCATATATTTCTAGAATGGTTCGTCGGACAGTAAAAATGAATATAACCAATTTTATAGGATGTTATATTCTGAAGAATATTTCAGTACAATAAAATGTGCAGGACTGATCGGTGTTACAATATACGTAAAAAACCAAAAATTTTATATGGCAATACCAGAAGAGGTTGCTCGATTTAGTCGATTTTTGAAATTTTATTTACTATTGCTATAAAACGCGATGTATCAAATTTCAACTCTCTCTATATCGACACGTTCTCAGGCAGTGTCCAAATATATAGTGGAAAATGGAAATTTTTGCCAGATTCGTCCCATTTTCAAACTTAAATTTACTTTTTTTTAAAAACCCTTGTGCAAAGTTACAAACTTCTAAGTGAACGTCTCTCGAGTTATCGTGCGAATGGACGGACAGACGGACGAACAGACGGGCAACTCGGTTTCCTGACATAAACCCTACGAAGAGGAACGTATTTATCAAACAATTACATCACTATAGCTCATTCAAATAACAGACTTGGTAATGTATCTCAGGTATATGTATGATAAACCTGATTGCATCCTAAAGAAAAAGCCTTCTCAAAAAATTGAAGTTTTCCATAGTCTCATTGAAAAGAACTGTTTGATCCGCTACGGTCTAAGGTGTATATAGTTCAAATACACCAAATCATGATCGGAGATCCCCGGAAGGGATAATTGGTGATGCGTAAGCTACCATATTAATGTCGCCCACAAGTAGGCGAGATGTGCGTTTGTTTACAATTTTATGCTCAGCTTGCTGTAAGTTTGAGAGAAAGTTTGAACTTACATGACATTCGTCAAGAAGATTGAGATTATATGAGATTATATAATATGAGGATATAGTTATGAGCAAATTTCAGAAAGTGTTTCGTATAACAGAGAGATAAGTTACATTTACTTCTAGAACAGTTCGTTGGACAGTAAAAATTGTTATAACCAATTTTATAAGTACAGGGTGGGCAATAAGTCACTGAACATTGTATTTTTGATGTAATTTTTTTCTTTTTTCTTTATTTTCTTTTTTTATTTTTCAGTATTAGAAACAACGTTTGGGAGATTCATTAGCCATGTATACAATTGATGAAGGAGTGAAAATTGTTGAGTTTAATTTTGCTAGTCAAAATTCAATAACTCAAATCCAAAGAAAATTTCGAAATTTTTTTAACACCTGAAATGCACCATCACGAAATCAAGTATACGCAATTCCACGTTTTCAGTCATCGGGTTCTGTTTGTGACTTATCTCGGAGTGGAAGACCACTTGTAGCATGAAGACAAGGTAATATCGAACGATTTCGGGTGAGTGTAAATGAGAACCCTGAAACATAGACTCATAAACGTGCCACTCAGCTTCAAATGTCCAAAACTTCACTGCGGAGAATAAAAGAAAAAAATTTATTGCTGTTTCCATACAAGATACAAATGGTACATAAAATTTTGCTGCAAGACTATGCAACCCGATTAAGATTTTGTGAAAAATTGACCGAATTATTAACGGATGATCCTGATTTTATAAAAAAAATTATAATGACCGATGAAGCGCATTTTCATTTAAGTGGTTATGTTAATAAGCAACATTTTAGAATCTGGGGCACTAAAAACTCAAGAGTGATTTAACAGCGTCGGTTGCATCAACTTAGAGTCACAGTTTGGTACGGAGTATCAGCAGACAAGATCTATTGTCCGTACTTCTTTCAAGACGAAGATGGCAATGCATTGACTGTAAATGGTGAGAGTTACAGGGCTATTTTAGAAAAATTTTTGTTTCCTGAACTTGATAACACTCAAGAAATGTGGTTTCAACAAGACGGAGCTACGTCTCATACTGCAAGGGAAACAATAAATTTGCTGCGGAAGGTTTTTGGTAACCGTATCGTTTCACGATTTGGAGATGTTAATTGGCCATCAAGATCACCCGACTTAAAACCACCAGATTTCTTTTTGTGGGGATATTCGAAAGATCGTGTATGCGTAAATAAACTGCAAGGACTGCAACAATTAAAAAAAAAAGACAACATAATAAATAAAATTATTGCGATTGATCAACCAGTTTTGGCTTCAGTTATAGACCAGGTACAGGAAGGAGCAGCAGCTTGCGAAGAGTCTGATGGCAGGCATCTAAAAGATATTATTTTTTAAATTTAATTTTTTTAAAAAACTCTTCATGATTAAAACTATCTTTTCTAATCAAAATTATTCATTTCCAATAAAAAACAAAAAAAATATTTCAAAAATACAATGTTCAGTGACTTATGGCCCACCCTGTATATTAAAATCATCTGCACAGTAAAAAAGTTTTCCAAACAACCTGTGCCACCAGTTCTAGGTATATTTTTATAAAATATAGGTATTATGAGTTATATTAACGAAAATATATTTATAAGTGTTCCATTAGAAATGTAGAATATACCTAATTTATTGAATGTTCTCTTTCTTATATTCGAGAATACTTAACTTTTCGGGAATTTTACGTAGGTACTATATAGGTCTTCTGGTGCCAAATACCTAAATTCATTGAATGTTCCATTGATTTGGGGAAATTAAACTGATTTTCCTTTTCCCTTTCTATTTTTAGGAAAAAACGCGCCTTAAATTTAGGGAATTTTCCTTCTTTTTTTACAGTATGGGATTGACTATTTTTCCAGTGCACTTACAAATAGAATAGAATATATTTCTTTAGTAGTACAAAGATAACAAGATCTTAAACGTACAAAGTGAATCGGAATTATACATAATTAGTGAAATAATTGTGCAGCATTAAATTTGGGGAATTACATTAATTGACTAAAAACTAACTAAGCTTAGCCAAACTAAATTAACGAATGATTTTAAATTTAACAGTAGACTCTATTTCAATTAGCTTATGAGTAAATGAATAAATGGAGTAAATTTAAAGAGCTGAGAGAAGAGTAAGAAAAGAAAAGAGTTACCAAATAGCTATAACAAAATGTATGCGCCACAAATGTTTAGAATAAGTTTGGTGGCAAGATCGATTTGTAAAAGATTCGGTTGGATCCTGTTCTCTGTATGTTAGCTGGCAAACGATTCCACAAACGAATGCCTTGGACAAAGTAAGAGCGCTCACCATATCGCAATTTACAACGAGGGATCGAAAGGTTCATGTGCTGGGATGATTGTACGAAACTCAATCTCTCAAATAAGTATGAGTGCTTCTATGAAGGAATTTCAGTCTGTAATTTATTAGATAAGTTTCTATCGGACAACCAAGCAAGGAGAGGTTACATCATTGAATGCAACCAAGAGTTTCATACGACAGACTGAATCGAGAACTGGAAATATCGTGTAGCCATATGTGAAATAGGGTAGCAAAAGGGATTTAGCTAAATGATGCATTAGGCAATCGGAGTTCAACCAACCGCAGGTATCCATATATTTTTCTTAGTGTAATATTGACATGATCACCATAGGAAAATTTTGAGTTGAGATGATACCTTAAACACTTCTCAGAAATTACATATTGTCGTTCAAATAGATCGGTGGTACAGAGTTCTAATCAATATCAGGTTTTTAGATCGCTAGGAAAATCGAGTTATTATGATTGAGGGCTAAGATATTTTGCTCAGACCAGTCATATACATGTTTAAGATCCTTATTTCTCCGACTTACGCAATCTTCCACTAAGTCAATATGTTGACATGTTGATATGTTTACACATCATCAGCATACAGAACGACGGTATCTACAATAACATCTGGGAGATCATTGATATAGATGTTGAAAAGCAGGGGACCAAGAATGGATCCCTAGAGCACGCCACAACATACGTTAAATCCAGCCACATGAGATGCAAAAATATTGAGAAGCGCTCTTACTCGGTCCAAGGGCGAGACGTTATATGTCGCGATATTTTGAACACAGGAACCAACAGAATCCGAAATAAGAAAATGAACACACAACAATTACAACGCATATCCTGGATACTATAATCAATCAACTGGGGAAAATTTTCTCATGGCAACCCTATACGAAGAAACTGCCTTGTTTGGTCACCAAACAAACTATTTTTTTCACCACCGCCACTGGAATCTAACTAGATATTGACTAGTTGTCAACAGGTGGCGCGAATGGATCTATTCGGATATTTTGGGATACACGGATATCCACAGCTGTGCTTTCATGAGCTTTTGAGCTTTCGTGCTATAAAAACGCGAGCACGGAGCTGAAGACCAGTCAGTTTTCCTCTGACCATCCAACAAACAAGTCTAGTAAATTGACCTAGACTTCACTTATTGAAACTGAGCATACTGAGCCAGCTTCAAATTTCCTTCCTCCAAAAACCCACCAGGATATTGACCTGGACACTTCCCCAATCCATAACGGTCTGAACATTGTTCAGGTCTCCCACACTCCCGTGAAGTTCCCACAAATATTGATTTGGGAATTTCACTAATAGTATAAGATAAAATAAATTTAAGTCATTCCTGTGTGGTAGTTGAGAAAAGTGATCTCGCTACCCACAACTTTTATTCCTTCATATTAAATGCTTTTCTTCTCTAATTCCAGCTCTACCTAGAGATACCAGAGAAAGGACTGAATTGTTTTATTATTTGAATTATATTAAGTTAATTCTTTTTTGTTAGTATTAAGAGGTAAAATTAGAAAATTCATTTTATTTGATTTTGAATAAAAAATATTGAACTTTGCTTTGTGTTATTCTTCCGGCACCTATTTATTTTTTATGTATTTAACAGCCTGATTTGGTGTTTTTTAGAGTTTCGTACTCAAAGCGTATAAAACGGGAACCCTATTACTAAGATTCCGATGTCCGTTCGTCCGTCACCGGGCTGTATCTCATGAATCGTAATTGGTAGACAGTTGAAATTTTCACTGACTGTGAATTTCTATTACCACTATAACAACAAATAATAAAAATTTAAGGGGGCCCCATACAAGAAAAGTGTTTTATGGCGTATATATGTATAGTGTTAATTTTTGCACGATGGTACGGGTCCGACTCGCACTTGGTCAGTTTTTTTAATTTAGATCTACAATTATTACGAGACAGCCGTGCTCATACATATATAAAATTGCGGCTCTATAGCTAAACGCCTTCTCAAGCAGTATCCAAATCAAATATGTGTATATGTACATTCTACATAGTATATTGAAAATCAAAACTTTTGCAAAGCAGCAGTACGAAAGCGTTGCCTGATTTCACGATCTCGAACTTAATTTTCTCATAACATTACTGTGTATGACGAATAGATGTTACGCGCTCTAACTGCGCGCAAACGCTACCCCAGCTAGTGATGGAGAAGGCGTGCGACTTAAAGACCTTTGGGCGCCACGTGGTTATTAGAGTGGAAATGGAAAATTGTTTACACCAATAAAAAAACATTATAATTCGTAAACTCAGAGCAAACAAATGTTATTCCATAATCGAGCCTAATTGCAAATCAAATTTTTCCACAAAATTAAAAAACCAACAAAAGCTTTCGCCGTCAGAGCAAGGTCGTGCGAAACATTGATTGCTTACAAATTACGTTGATATATTTGATACATTAATAAACTAATAAATTAAAAGGTGGTAGTACCTACATATCTTCGTTACTAGAAAAAATTGTTTTTTTTTTGTATGTACATGCATACGATGACCTGTGCAAATTGATCCCAGCTCAATCTTCTCTAAGCACATACTTTAACTTATATTCAACGGCCTTTTCCTTAATTTTCTTCACTACTCAATCTTTTGCTCTGATTCCCTTTTGCTATCTTTAATGCTTTTCTTACGCCTACTTGGCCCTCCTTTTTATTTCTAACTTTCAACTTTTTAACTATTATCCTTTAATTCTTACTTTCTTTGACACCGACACTTCTTTATTCACTCGCTGACTGGTAATGACTGACCGCTTCTCCTAGCAAAGCTTCTCTGTGATACGCCCCCTATTTTCTACATCCGACCCGTATTTCTTCAGCTTCTTACATTTTATTGCATCAAAGTTGTTCTCGCAAGTGGCCTAAATTATTGGCTCAGTTTGAAGAATAATTTTTTTGGATGAAATGTGCTTTATATTGCTTTGGAAAATTGTCGCTTTCATATTTAGTGATAATTTATGTTTAAGTAATGTTGATATTGATGCTGAGGGAAGACTGTACGAGGTAAGTCAAGCTATTTTAGAACTGATTCTACACACAAATATGTAGAAGATAAATACCATATTTTCCTTTTTGGTGTTCTTGTCCTGGACTTCGCACAGTACCCTACCTGCCTTACATCATCTTAACAGTGGTAAGTAAATTTTTATTTAATAATTTAAAAATTTTTAATTTAATAATTTAAAAAATTTTAAATTCAACTTAGTACTACTTAATCCTAATTACAAGTATGCAAAACTCAACGGCGATTAAGATATATACAACAAAACAACATGGAGGGATTTAAATCAATCTAACCCTCTAAGATTACGGGAAGCGTCCTCAATTTGCTTCGACCGCTCGAGAAAGAAGAGATCTCTATTCATCGTGCAGGTATGGTAGGGTAGATGTGACGGAATGTATACTACATGACTGTCCCATGTTTCCCTATTCGTTTCAGGAGCAATGATTATCGCAGTGTATGGTAAAATGTCACCTTTAAAAGCTAAATTGAAGCATTCCATCTTGCAGAATGTGCATATACGTGTATAGAGGAACTATGGCTTTATTTTTCATAACAATCTGAAAATAAAATGAAAATTCCTTGCAGAATCAATCAAATTGAATACTGTGGAATACTTTTTCAATATTTTTAAAAATCTTTTTCTTTCAGGTCACCACACCCTTTTTATTGAGATTTCGACACATTGCACAGACGACTTACATGAAAAAATTTAAATGTTTTTTAAGGTACTGGGGAAAACCAGGTAATTCTTGTAGATTTAATACAAAAATGGACGAAATCAGCCAGATTGTCCGTAGGGTTGTTGTTTGCGAGGATACCTCAAAAGTATAAAAAATTAAAACTTATTTAATTCAAAGCTTAACGTTATAATAATCTACAAATTTGTTAAGCAAGCGCTAACTTGGTCCCATTCCACCAAACTACAAGTGTTTTTCAACGAGTCAGAAAATTTGTGCACCACAAAGCAATACTTGTAGAATTCATTGTACAATTGAACAACGACAATTCTACAAGTGGGAAATTTTTACTTGTACAACTTACTGTACCAGAAAACTACATTTCGACTTGAAAATCCATCATGACTTGTGGAAATTCAGTGATTTTTCTACCCATGTTTTCAGACTAGTAGATTTTCGTACAAGTGAGCAAAGAAGTAAAATTTTGATACTGAAAATAATATTTTTATTTTTGAGATTGAACTACATTCATTTCCACACATATGTGTATTAACAATTAATTATTTTTAACATTTAAATTAGATACAAAAGACTGAACCACAATAGAAGTGAATAACTTTACGAAATTAAACGAGACTGAGGTTTACTTACAAAAAATTGATACTTTTAGCCTAAATATATATCTCATTCCGTAAGAGTTATTATCTTAATATTTAATGTTTTCAATTTTGAAAAGTGGTAAAAGTGAAAAAATTTGTGCCTTCTATTAATTCGCAGTGCCCGAATGACATTTTATGTGTTAAATTTTAAAAAGTGGCAAAAGTGAAAAAAATAACAATTGGAAGTTGATTTAATTGAAGATTTGTTCTTTCTATTAATTCACAGTACCATTTTTATTCCATTTTAAGTTTTACATTGCACTTTTAATCATTTAATAATAATTTAACTGTTTGACACAGCGCGTTCTTACGGAATGTGCGATTCTTACCGCACTATACTTACTGATAATTGGATATTTAAACTTAACGAAAGTTCCTCTCACACGAGTTAAAGTTAATTTGTGTACGCCTGTTAAATTGAAGGGCTCGTTCGCTTTACGTAAGTAAATGTACTTACGTATATTTCTATTGTAGTTCCGCCTATAGTTACGGTCTTACGGCAAGCTTTGGGTACACTAGAATCATTTTTAGTAGGTGAAAAGAAACTTTTCGAAACTGGGTTTCTTGAAGAAAAATTTTTTTTTTCCGTAATCTAAGAAATATTGTAGCAAGTGTTATACCATTTTAGAATTCTTATTAAATGCGTCAACTTTTAAAGTTACTTGCCAAACTGTCATTACAGTCAGTTAAAGTTGGGTGGAATATTAATTTTCTATTCTTGGTTCGGCAAAATGTGACATTTCCTTCCAAGCTGGAACAGTTGAAACAGTAGAATTTAAAGCAACAGGTTACATAAGCACTATTCGGGATTACATAACAAAAATAAAATTTGAAAAAAGTAAAGATTTGTAGAAACAGGAGCTAAAATACCATCACAGGGTTACATTTTCTCGAAAACAAAAGAAATGTCTATAATTTGAAAATACGTGACTTAGATTTTTTTAAATATTTTTCTGGTAACTGTTATGATTTGGGCTATCACTCGATTCCGGCTTGACGTCGACTTACGGGACACCCTGTATATATGTACGTACCTATATGTAATTATGTATCCGTTTGTTATCATTGATTTTGCTGGAATCAATGATAATTTAGATGAAGAGTTTTCCCGAGTTTCTACGTATTACTGGAAAAGAGTCATTCCCAGATGATTTTAATTGTACCTATGTACCTATAAAATTTGCTATAATCATGTTTTCAAAATTACGCGAAGTATTATCCAATATGCACTCCTAACTTTTGAAAATCTCTTGGAGTCTAATTCAATGAGAATACAGAGCACATTGCCAATATGATTCTGTTGATATGTAGTGTAAAAATTCAGTAGTAGACAAATGGAGTTTCATTTGTTTAAATTTAATTTAGAAACTCATCAATAGCAAAATGAGAAAAGTTAATGTCATTGAAAAATGCGGAGGACACTGAATTATTCAACTTCAAATCACTTATTCCCTTCATTATTATCTTTTTAATTAAACTCTCATATTTTTTCAAATATGAAACAAGCAAAAATCTTTTTTCTCTCTTAAAATTTTCGTCAAACATTGTGCTACATTTGAATCAATCTTATAGCTTTTCATAATAACCTAGTTTCACCTTATCTTGTGGTAAAGTCTGAGCTTAAAGTTCGACTTTACATTTTAGATTATGTTAACAAAGTTTACACACTTGTAATGGAATTATTTATTACTTTAATACTCTCAACAAAATATTTATTAAATTTAATTTTTCCTGTCTCCATTCGTATTTTTTCACATAATATAATGTAGTATACTTTATCTTACAATATAGTAAAAATAATTTAAAATTAATAGCTTTATTCGGATACATTATCAATTGTTATTATTTTTGTATTGTATCCCAAAATAATTCCAAATGTGTCCTACAATATATGTATAAAGCAGAGGTACTTTTCGGAGTAATCTCAATCTGAGTTCTTTCAGTTATTCATAAAAACGCGATTACACATTGTTGTGCTCGCAAATACTACTCAAATCTTACGATAATTTCCTGTTCGTAGCTTTTTTTTTTATTGATGTTGTACTCACCTGCCTTTATCAATAAGTTGATAATAACTGATAATTTGTGGCGAAACGCGTAATCTGCAATAATAGCTTCATTCTTTCGTGAGTAGAGTACATTAATTGGTGGCAAAGTTCTTCTGGCTGGTTAAGGGAATATTATAAATATTAACATGAATAAAAGTGCAGGTTCCATTTTACTAGTTTCACTAATATTTTTTGCAATTTTTCAAAAATGTAAGGATTTTATGTAGTTTTTGCCCATCAAATTGTGTTAACTTTAAATTCAGGGACTCTTTCAAAGTTTATTATTACTTTGTGTATATATATGTTTGTGTAAACGATATCGCAATGAAACAATAATTCCATGTGGATTTAATAGATACATATTTATACTTTTAGGGGAAATACATTTTTTTTAATGAATCAATGACGGGAGATTAGTTAACAGCATACTGACAACTATCAGTTTGTTCAATTGTTATTAAAAAGTGTGACAGTTGTTATGGAGGATTAACAAGAATTAATAGTCTCATTGATTGTGTCATATGTATGATTCATAATCATCACAAACACAGTATTATTGGCGGTGAAAAATGTTTTATTTCAAGTAAATTATTATTGTTTTTGTCCTTTAAGTCCAAGTTACAATTTTCTAGTCTTTTCTGTGGCGAAATTTATTTTTGCATGGAATGCTGCGACATATTGGTATTTTTCGAAATAACGCATCTACGCGCGAACTAATGATCGACTACATTACTCATATATTTAACATTTCTGGATATCCAATTTTAAATCCACCAAGTTACAGAATGTTGATTTTTGATTTTTTGTGGAACTAAAACATTCGCGGCTTCGTTACAAATTTTTTGGTTGGTTCATATAAATAAATAACAATAATGGACTGTCACCGTGTTCTTTTATTGCTAGCTTAATGTCTCATTTTTGTATTGTATAAAAAATAAAATGGTGTACTAAGTTTGTGCCTGCTTATCATACCAATCAGACATCTCCTTCGTAGGTTCGCCATCCAAAATTTCCGATTTTTATGTACCTATGTATATATATTTATAAGTACTAGGTATGTGAGAATTTTCAGACATTTAACCCTTAAAATATGGGTGCAGTAATGATTTTACTGTGCGCCAATTTAGTTTCAAAAATGAGCTAAATCAGGAACCGCAATGTCCTTGTGTAGGGAAGGAACGTTAATATGATCGAGAATTCAATCGAAAATGGGAATATAAACTTATGCCTAAAATAAATTATTTCGATGGAGGATAGAAGAATTTTAAGAACTTTTATTTTTAATGTTCTAAATCAAATCATAAATACAAGAGAAAAAAACAACGTTTCGTCCGGGGTTTGAAACCGGGACCTTCCGCTTGCCGGACGACTGGTCTTACCACTGAGCTAACGAGACAGATGATTTCCCCTCTTGCATTTCTTAATTTGTAATTAGCCTAACGTTTTGCTTTCAGCTTTGTAAATTAAATTTTATTTTATTTTTCCCTGTGGGTTCGGTACACTTGTTAGAATCGGTCAAAGATGGAAGAATTTTAAGAACTTATATTTTAACCATTCTAAATCAAATCATAATTTTTTTTTATGATTTGATTTAGAATCGTTAAAAATAAAAGTTCTTAAAATTCTTGTATTCTCCATCTTTGACCGATTCTAACAAGTGTGGGTTCGATTCCCGTCAGGGAAAATAAAATAATTTATTTCGCTTAAAAATTAGTTACTTCCGATACAAAATGATCAATCGTCAACTTGCTTGGAAAAAAGAGGATATAAAATAATCTTAATGTAATTATAATTATTTGTTAGTCATCAGAGAATTCCCAAAAAGAATCTGATAAAGTAAATGTGTAGTGCTGTCGTAATGTGAATTAACAAGTAATGATACCCTACATGAATACTCGTATGTAATTCCGTATGGTCACGTACAAGTCTAAACAAGTTTCATTGTGTTTTTTCGTATATATTCGTAGAACTGTTCATCGGACAGTAAAAATGACTATAACCAATTTCATATGATTTCATATTCTGAACAAATTTTTCAGTAGGTACAATAAAAATTTCTAGGACTAATCTTTTTCAAAGCATACTTAAAAAACCTAAATTTTCATATGGCAACTCCACGAAGGGGTTGCCCAAATTAGTCCATTTTTTAAATTATATTTACTTTATGATTACGCATTATACACAATTTCAACTCTTTACATTAACGCGTTCCCAGGCAGCGTCCAAATAGTAAATATATAGTGAAACACGAAATTTTTGTCTGGCAACCCCACGGGTAACTTCTGATTCGTCTAATTTTAATTTTTTTTTTTTTTTAAAAGCCCGTATGCAAAATTTCAGCTCGCTAAGCAAAGGCGTTCTCCAGTTATCGTGAGCGCAGCCAGAACATGCAAAAATCTAAGCAGTTTTTAATATTATGCTATGCGTAGGTGTTCAATCCATTTTGCTCTACTGGAAATAACAAACTTGTACACCCTGTAGGTGTCATCTAGGTTATAAAAATAAGAGTAGGTAAAAGAAACTGTGAAGTGAGATTTAATGATGTATTAAGGTGAAGATACACGGCGAGAGACCTTGGCCTCCAGAGACCAATTTTTTGGTTTTTGGAGATCCAAAGACCGATGTATATATTTTCTCAAGAGACTTTTTGGTCTCCGGTCTCGTGTCGTGTATTTCAAAACAAACAGGTCTCCAGGTTCAGTATCCGGTCTCCGAAGGTTGTTTATTTTTCGTGGAGGCCTATTCTTGAATACCGAAGGCACATTCCGTATTCGTTATACTGTCAAAACCATTCGGAATCGACACAAGTGGTATTCCTGAAATCTGCATTAGTTATATACCGAACGCAAGCCCTTCGTTATTTAACGAGTGGGTTCAACCATTCGTTATGCCAAACGAAGAGTGAATCAGCTGCTATTTTACGGATGATAATAGGAAATAAAAGATGTGCGAAAATGTCATATGCACAAAAAACTAAAATAATTGAGTTTTTAGAGGAAAAACTTTGGTAAATATGATAACTCTTTCAGTTCAAAAGATGCCACGGAATTGTGGCAAAAGTTAGCATCAGTATTATATTCCATACCTGGAGCGCAAAAGAAAAGAAAGAGCGGAAAAGTTGGAGAAAGGAATGTATATAAATTCATATGAATTTTTTTATGATATTATATTCAAAGCAAAGCTAATAGAAAATTTCCAGAATTAGCATTAAAATGTATGGTGAAAGGAAAATCTGCGGTGGCAAAAAAATATTTGCATGGCACTGGTGGAGGTCCTCCTGCAAAATTTTTCCTATCCAGCGATGAATTATGGGTGCAGGAACTGATTAACGATCGACGTAATTCATTTTCCATAGATTCTTCAACAATTTCAGACGCAAACAATAATGACAATTCACTGAAACTAGCTATTTTTTACAAATTATATTTTAAAACATGAAACAGTTGACAATATTCAATTTGTAAATTGACAGATCTAATCCTACCGTTATCTTGAACAACTTTTTCACCACTTCGACTTTATAACGATGATGTTCAAGAATACGAACGGGGTATTCGATTCGTTATCAACCATTCGTTATATAACGAATTCGTAAAAACCATTCGTAATTCAAGAATAGGCCCCCAAGTCTCCGGAGGCTATTTGTGTGCTCTCCTCTATAAGTTAACTGTAGAATGAGATTGAAAAAGATCTTTGTTAATTTTTATTTAATATATTATAGTGTCATTCCATTGAAAATCAAACAAAAAATGCACTTTCGAAACGTTTCACTTTTGCTGAGAGTTAAGTTTTTAGTCTTGCTATGCATCCTTAAAATTTTCCAATTATTGGTTATGTTGAGTTATATTAATGAAATCAACACTTTGGGTCTAATTATCACAGAGGCATGCATGGTCTTTGGGCTATTTCACAGAAAATTATATAAAGATTGCCTTTTATAAATAAAACAATTAAGAATAATAAAAATATCATTTATCCTTATCTCAAAAGGCATCCTTTTAATTTTTCTAATTTTTCTAAATAAAAATACTATATACACTATACTCAAGTTGGGATAGTAATTAGTTTAAGGAAGAGAATATTTTCCTCTGGTTATTTTCGAAAAAAAAAACAAAAGAATCATACAAATTTCTTGTGTTATGCTTTACCTCGTAAAATGTGTACACCAAAGATAAATATTTTTTAAGTTTGTTCACTTTTCGCATAACATAAAAATATTAATAGCTTTTGAGATAATTCTTTCTAACAATCTTTTTTTTTGACAATTAACACAGATCCCTGGAGATTTCTAAAGACCAATCATAGTTTTCTTATATACACTTTGGTGACGTGTATCTAAAGAGTATTTTCTTATGGTCTCCGGAGACCTAATTTTTTGATCTCCAAAGTCAAAGGTCTCTTGCCGTATAAAAATTTTGGAGATTTTAGTCTCTGTAAACCGGGGACTAGAGACCAAAAGTCTCTCACCGTGTATCTTTACCTTTACCTTAAGTAGCCAGAAGTATTCGTTGCTGTTGGTAGATAAATAGCTTTGAGTTGAATAAAAGATTAATAAGCAGATCTAAAAATTATTGCTAAAATTTAGAATGAGAAGTGCAATGCAAGCCGCGTGGAAGGATACTTGAGCTAAACGATTTCTCGATGCACACACCTCGAAAAGTGATAAAACCACCTTCCTTGAGATTTGATACCTTTCTAAACTGTTTTGTGTCCCAGGTATCATAATAAATAATATACAGCATTGCTTTATCTCTATACCTAGTACCACCTAAGTCTTCTGTTTCCGAAATTGGAGGCATTTCCTGATGGATTCTAGCCGCCAAACTTCATTGTTTCCTTATACACATAATATGTAGATCTGCATATCTTACTGGGTTATTTACAGTCATTTGTAATTTCCATTCAATTGAAATAATCAAGATCTAAAACATTTGTTCATTTAAAAGTAATATGGCTGTTCTTCAGCTTTAAGAATCATTCTTACATGCAAACATTAATTTTTGTGTGTTATTTCTATTATTGCCAACAGATCCATGCCAGAATATCACAAAACCTGAGCCTAAAATAGTTGGAGGATGGCTTGCTACATTTGAACGAACCAAACATCAAGTATCTATTCAAGTGGGTGAAAGCCATGTGTGCGGCGGCGCAATAATATCTCTAAATAAAGTTCTAACAGCGGCGCATTGCTTATACAAGTAGGTAATAAGAAAAATAATTAAAAATGTATTTCATTTAATTTAGCGATAACTTCCAGCTTATATCAAAAACCTGTTTCTCTACGATCGCCTACAGAATTTCGTCTTGTGATGGGAACACTCGATCTGGATAGATTAGGCCCAAAAGTACTGATTTTTAAAGTCCTAAGATATGTATCTCACCAGCAATTTAGTATGGACACTCTTGCGAATGATATAGCGATTATGTTTTTGGATGGAAGTATTCCAGAATTTCATGAAGTCGCACAACCTATTCCTCTAACAACAATTGAAATAAGTAGTGAAATCGTGTGTAATGTCAATGGTTGGGGCTCCACATATACGGTAAATAAATAATTCTTTTATGATTTTCTTGAAAACCACCAGCTCATTACAGGGAGGATTTCCTCAAAGAAAATTGTTAACCACAAACATTACTATTTTATCTACTGAGCTATGTAAAACAACGTATAAAAATTTGCTGGAAGGTATGATTTGTGCCGGAAATTGGAAAGGAGGGTACGACGCTTGTCAAGGAGATTCAGGTGGACCCCTGAGTTGCAATGATGTCCTTGTCGGAATTGTATCGTGGGGCGATAGGTGTGGTCTGCCCACACGTCCTGGTATATATTCCAATGTCCTATACTACAGAAATTGGATAGTGGCAAATTCCGGAAGCAGTATTTATGCGAATTTTTTTATTTTGAACTCTCTATTGTTTGCTCTACTGTTTTAAGCTTTTAATGTGATCTATTATTATTCGTTATTCGTAATAAAAAATTTATGTAGTTTTATAATATTTCCTGCTTGGACTCAGAGTGACCCGTTCTGAATGTTAATAAATGTTAAACGTGATCCACACCTTCAGTTACCAGAGACCGTAAATAACTGTCATTTTTCGCAATCAGTCAAAGTCCCATCAAGACTGAACGGTATACTTGAGACGTAATGGCAAATAGTTAATAATTACTAAAAAAAAAACTGTATTTTTTATTTAAGTCTTATGATAAGAGTCCCAAAAGACTTTAATTTTTTTAAGTCTAATAATAACAGATACTTTTATCTCAGTGTTAATGGTTATCACAGACTTTTATTAATAAGAGTCTCTTCATAAAACTTTCACAAGATTTTTAATTTTTTAGTCCCGATAACTCTTTAGAAGACTTTTATAAATTTTAGTCAGTCCATAACTGCTACCAGAGGAGACTTTTATTCGCTTAAGTACTATGATAAAAGTCTCATAAGACTTTTATGTTTTCAAGTTTTCGATAACAGTGTGATCGGAATTTTTATATTTTACAGTCAGTTAAAAAAATTATAGAAGACTTTTATTTATTTAAGTCTCATAATGGATCTATTACAGATACTGTAAAATAGAAAAGTCCTGATCAGATTGTTATAGAAAAATTGTAAACATAAAATACTTATGAGACTTTTATCATAGTACTTAAACGAATAAAAGTCTGCTCTGGTATGAGTTATGAACTGATTGAAATTTATAGATGTCTTCTAAGATAGGTTTCTTGAGCCTAAAAAATTAAAGCTCTTGTGGGACTTTTATGAAGATACTTAAAATGTGTGGTAACTATTAGTATGAGCTAAAAGTATAAAATTCTACTAAGACTGTTATTATAGACTTAAAACAATAAGTCTTTTGGGACTCTTATCATAGGACTTAAATAAATAAAAGTCTTCGGTAACAATTATGACTGTAAAAAATACATTTAACAAATAACTATTATCTTATGATCTAAGATTTTAAACGTCTTTTATAAAAGTTATATAGAACTAAACAAAAAAAAGTTAAATTTTAACTATTATTTCAAGATTTTTCAAAAAGCCTCATAACAGTTACGGTCCCTAGTTAAAACTGTGTGCTTTTAGAAATGATCAACAGACGACGCTAAAACACCCTTCAGATATATTATCTACATGAGGTGATAAAAGCCCTTTAAAGCCCTTGAATTGCTGCATTCCAGATTTTTTTAAATAATAGTAAGCCACACACTAAGATTTTTTTCGTTCGAAATAAACTGTCGGTTGGCGTGTCAGAAAAACTGCCACTTTGCGTGGCTTTTTGGGAAAAGCTCTTTGCCCACACACTACAAAAGTTAATCTGTTGGATTGCGTGGCAGTTAAAGTGCTTTTGGAAAATAACAACAAAATGTATACATTTGGCTGGGCGTGTGGAGTGTCTGTTTTTTCAACGTTCCACTTCACACTCTAAGTGGAATGTAGGAAAATCTGGCGTGTGATGTTGACCACACACGATGGCAAAAAACCGACAGATTCCGTGGCGCGTCATTTGGCGAGTGAAAAAAAGTGTTAGTGTATGGCAGGCGCGTATACAGGGGGAAGGTCACGGGGGTCATGACCCCTCCCAAAGCACTAGCTCACCTTTGCGGTGAATTGAATGGGACACTGAACTGTAGTGAGTGTAAAAGTTTAACAGGATGATTTTCGTATGGTATGGACACAATGTGTAGCTGACGCCGGCGATTAATGCTGGAGCTTTAACACAATTTTGCAATTTGCGGCGACAGCCAGCGCTGGGTTGGTCGTTTGTTTGCCTTCTTTTGAGAAGTAGTAGTGGGTGGGTAATAATAGTAACTCGCTCATAGCACTTAGTCTTTGAAACGTGTACGATTTTTTTTAGAATTTTCTTGTGTTTTATATGTATAGTGTCGAAAAGTCATGTATCACACATATACCAAAATGGTAAATAATTTAGGAATACTAAATATTTATTTTGTGTTTGATTGATTAGAGAAAGGCACGCAATGCTTAGCAGCCCGGTTATGAAGATGCTTTTATATTTTTTTGCACCGATTACTCCTATAGATGATTATGCACGCAAATCGTGACTTGAAAGTGTTATTGTTTCTAAAAATTGATCAGCGATCATAAGATTTTTTTTACCTATCTGATTTTCCGACATAAAATCGATGACAGGATAACTTGGTGTGGAACTCGAAACAGAAGCATAAAAACTAACTTAATGAATCTTGATTTAGGGTTCTTCCAGTAGAATCCTAGTTCCATGCAATCATAAAAATATAACCACCCGTTGATTTTTATAGCGACACTGATTGAAACGTGAGTCGCGCAAAATTTTTACGTTTGTAGGGACGCATTAAATTTTTCATAGAAAACTACTTGCAAATTGTTCTTAAGAAATTTAATGAATAACTATTCACCGAAAGCGGTTCAAACGAATTGGTGGATTGATTCTGGTGGTTCACTCCTTCGGACGAGGGAACAATTTTCTTAGAAATATTTGAAATTTTTTCTTTAGATTTTTCATGCACAACTGGTGGCCGACCATGGTTCCAAAGAGTTATATTGATTCAGGTGCCTTGGCTGGTCTTGGTATCTAAAGATATTTATGAGCGTTGGCAATCATACAGTTGGTCTTAGAAGTTTACTTGAAAATTTTTCTTTCGAATTTTTATACATTAGTGATGGCTCAAAACCATCAGTTGGATTGATTCGAGGCTCCAAAATTGATTCTACAATTTTACGTCAGAATTTTTAAGGAAAAACTATAAAAATAAAATCCATTCGCTTTCCTCTGTGATAGTTGGCGTTACTTGGCTTGTACTTTCGTATTAATTCAAGTAGTGTTGTTTAATTTAACTTTTTACTTTTCATTTGTAGGAGAAGGATAAACTTGCTATATTAGTTAGCGATGGAGGTAGAAAAAATAGCGAAAATGTAAAGCGGAAGACTGATAAGACTATTGACAACTTTTTTTCAGAAGAACGCAAGATCAGTTAAGTTTCCATCAGATGAAATATTCAGTAAAATATCATGTACTTCTACTTCATTCCTTTGGATGTGAATTAAGGTGCAAGTTCGCTCTCAGTCAATTACTTCACCCGTGACAAAATCGCGTGCGACAGTAACTATTTTTACTATCTCTCCATGAAAAGGTGTATCGGTTATGAGTCCTTAATGTCCACCCTGAGATCGACATTGATGTGCATAATATTATCGATAGGTTTTCCAAATCAAACCGAATATTGGATTTTATGATATATCGTAAATATGATTAAAAAAAATTTTAGGAGCGACTTCTTCCGACTTTTTCCACCCCCTTGAACATTTTTTGTGAGCCCCCCTATACTGCTGGATACGCGCCTGGTGTATGGCTTACTAATATTTCGATTTCCCAACTAAGTCCTAGTACGGAGTTCACTTATAAAAGGTGCAATTTCTTCTATTATGAGGTAGATGACGTTTTGTAACTCTCCACTCATTTTACTGACCATTTTAATGTGCGGAGCATTAAAATGCTGGTAAAACTTTGACATTACTTTGATTGCTCACAAAGCGAGTTTATATAGTTTTTCCCGTGAATTTCATTGACGATAATACACACTTAGACCTGCCGCAGCAACAATCTCGTCGTCGATATGATGATTTATATCGATGACCGCGTTAAATTTTATCAATACCCGAACTCCATATTAGGCTTAAGCAAAGAAAACAAGCTAAGAGAAAATATTCTCGCTTTATACAGGATGCTTTTCTACATATTACCATTGTTTGTATATTTTTATTTTTTCCAAATACTCTTGAATAGTTGGTTTGATCAATGTGCATAATACTTTTTCAAAAGTAAATACGCATGTCCCAGAAAAATGAAGTTTTTTTCATCTTTTTGCTCTACCAAAATTCCATTACTAAACTTTAACTTTCGGTCAGTGCCATCTTTACACATGGGCCCACTGGGTCTAAACCTAGTCCACCGCAATCTATGGCGCTCCTGTGATAGTAGACGAACCGATATTTTTCAACTAGTAAAACAACCTATTACAAGTTAGCTTAGCTGATTGAATTTGGCCACTGAAAGTATACCATGAAATTTATTCGAAATTCTATACATGACAGCAGATTTTTAAACAAAGTAACATGTAAGCAAATAAAAAAGCTAGAATTGGTCTAAGACCAGCAACTCTTACGATACCCTACCTAGATGAATGCCCGTATGTAATTTCGTATGGTCACTCGTTTGCGCAAGTTTGATTTTTGAAGTGGAACGGTTCGTCGGACAGTAAAAATGATTATAATAAATTTCATAAAATTTCATATTCTGTAGAACTTTCAGCACAATAAAACCGTGTAAGACTGCTCGTTTTCATAGTATGCTTGAAAATCATAAGTTTTTATATGGCAACACCAAGAAGGAGTTGGCTGATTTAGCTCATTTTTGAAACCATATTTACTATTTTTATGAAAACTCCGTGTACCACATTTCAGATCTCTACGTTAACGAGCTCTCAGGCAGTGCTCAAATATACAATGTGTATTTTCGAAACTTGATCAAACAAAATGTGCGGATACTAGACACCTAGACAAACAAAAAATTGTATAGCGGGAGGGAGGGGTCCGCATCAACTGTTGGGGAGTTACAGGGTGATTAAGAAAAAAAGCGGGATTTTCACACAACACCCCGTATCTTAAAAACTACAGGGTATACGGTCACAGTTAAAATCTAATTGCATGGAGAGCTTCATTGCCTTTCCAACGACTGCTCAACCAGCCCCATACTTCTCTCCCCTAAAGAATTATGTGGGTCTAAACAAAACATTTCGGATTTTCTTACCTTTTATTAATTTGACCTCTATTATTTTTGCAAAAATGTCGTTAACATAACTTTTTTTTATAAAAAGTGTAAACTGCAGACTTTCCTCTTTAATTTACTTATTACGCCCTATATGCTAAGTGGGCTACACTTATTAGCTCTTAACGTATTCTCAAAACTATTTGCTAACCTACTCTCAACGATAATTTGTTCCCTTAGCACGTCATTTAAAAAAATATCGTCTAATTTCGAAGTGACCTGAATAGCTAATTAGTAATTAACTGTTTAACGGCTACATGTTAACACATAGGGTGTAATAGGCCAAAATAAAGAAGAGAGTCTACAGTTTACAGTTTTTATAACAAAAGTTATGTTAACGAAATTTTTGCAAAAATAATAGAGATTAAATTAAAAAAAAGGTAAAAAGATCCGAAATTTTCAGTTTAGGCAACCACAATTCTTTAGGGAGCTAGTTGAGCAGTCGTTGGAAAGGCCATCAAGTTCTGCAGGCAATGAGCTTTTAACTGTGACCATACGCCCTGTAGTTTTTTAGATACAGGGTGTTATGTGCAAATCTAGCTTCTTTTTTTCTTAATCATCCTGTAACTCCCAAGCGGTTGATGTGTACCCGCCCCCCCTCTGGCATACAATTTTTTGTTTGCTAGGTGTCTAGTATCCGCACATTTGGTTTGATCAAGTTTCGAAAATACACATTGCGTAGTAAAAATCAAAATTTTAGTATGGTAACCTACGAAGGAGTTACCCGATTTGACCGATTGTCGAACTTAAATCTACTACTTCTTTTTAAAAAGGCCGTGTGCACAATTTCAGCTCTCTACGTCAACGCGGTCTCGAGTTATCGTGATGACAGATAGACGAACGGACGGTCAGACAGACAGACGGACATGCATAACTTTTAATATTATACCAGGATGTCCAATCCATTCTGTTCTACCATCATTATTTCTATGTGTTACAAACGAAATGAAAATAGTCTAAATTTCATATAGGGTATAAAAAACGTCAGTCATTGTGTCAGTTCTTACAGCCCCAATATTTTTTAAATTTCTCGCCTTATATCATAGTTTACTTTCAGTAGTCAAACTCTATTTGGTAATCAGTGAAGAGAGGTTCATGTTAATATATATAAGAGGTACTGGCAACTCTGGCTGGGTAATGTTATTCCCCCAAATCATTTTATTACAAAACAACTAAACCGATTCGCACAATCGGGACTTGTGGCGCGACGGTGGAATACTAAACTTTTTTAACTAGTTACATTATGCTTTCATTTCGCGATTCTACTTCACTCGATATCTCGTTTCGTTAAATTGTTAGTTTTTCCGTTAAGACTTTGTTACTTTTGCGACGAGTAGTTTAAGTAGGTTTTGAAATTGTGAAAATAAAGTTTTGTTTTGTGGAAATTGTCTAATATCAGTAGAATCTTGATTTGATAAAATAGAGTAGAAAAAGTTGTAACAAAGAGGTGATAATTAATCATTATTATATTAACAGTATCGTGTAAAGTACATACATACAAAATACAATAATAAAATATATCCAAAAGGTGTACTAAAAGTATAGATGTGATTTTGTTCTTTCATTAACAACATTTAAAAATATAAATTTTAGAATCAGAAGTGACGTTCGAGTTTTTCTTACAGGTGAAGAGCACCGGGTCTACACGTGGTCTACACAAGCATTTTCTGCTGGCAAGAGAGCGATCACAAATGATATTGGATTAATTTTACGTGTGGGCGAATTGTGTCAAGCTGTTTGTAGCACTTGGCGTTCAAGTTCCAAAGACATTCTCGTTCCCGATAAAAATTTATTAATTTAACAATGCCGCCCTTTTTTAGTTTCACGTCTGCCATTTTTTTTTCACAAACAAGTGCTCTACTGTTAACATATCTGCCTTGCCAGAACTGCCTTTAGAAACAGGCAGCGCACAGGTGGTCTACACTGGTCATTTGGCAGTGTTACTATTAACCCGGGGGTTACACCTGCAAGTACAGCTTGCATGCAACTTGCACTGCCATACTTCTTGCAGGTGTAATCCAACTGCCATGCAACTTTCAGCGAACTTGCATGATGAAAATTCATGGCAGCTGGGTGATAATTAATTTGACATTTATATAGTTTTCAAAATGACGAAAAACAAATGCTTGAGAGAAATTGATAAATTTATACTAGGAAAATGAGATTTTCTAAATGAACTTGCATGCAAGCTGATAAGATATCAACCGAACTGCCTTCTGCTGTCAAGTTTAAAATCGCGTTGGAAGGGAGGCTTGCATACAAGCTGGACTTGCAAGTATAGCCCCTGGGTAAGACATAAAAAAGTCTGTGTAAACCCGGTGTTAAAAAATCATCTTCCGTCTCCAGACCGATCGACGACTGTAAGCAGCCAATGCATCCCAGTATAATTTTCTTGCAACCACCGAAAGTTTAACTTAAGTGATGAAATTAGGGTAGAGCAAAAACGTAAAAAAAACCTTAATTTTTCTGGGATATGGCTGTTCATTTTTGAAAAAGTATTGAGTACCTACATTGGATGAGCCAACTATTTGGAGTATTTAAAAAAAAAATCAAGCAGAAACGGCAGAAAAAAAATAACACAAGAAGGGGACGGACTCCTCAGCTGTCTGTTTACGCGGGTACACATATTTTTCTAGAATTAATGAGCTTTTTCTGTCAAAATTGTGTACACGGTAACCGATATTTTCTCACCCCCATTTCGTTCATTAATTAAAATAATCTTGACCGTGACCCGAGTCTACTTGAATATTACATGACCGACTCGCTCGCTTATCACTTATCGACTGCCTGTAGCTGTCTTTCAATGGTAACGATGATGATGATGACTATCAGTACGTTTACATGAATACTTGAAGTATACTTGAAGTATGCTTGAAGTAATCAAAATATCATGAAAAGGCTCATTCAACGCGAAAATTTCAACTTAAGTAGGTAATTGGAAATTTGAATTCAAGAAAAATTCAAGTCAAGTAATTGGAATTAATTCAATCAATCGCCCTACATGAGCTTCAAGTGGACTTCAAGTCATGTATTCAAGTATTCATGTGTACTGCATGTTATTATCGTACTCGGTACAGTTGCGGTTTTGGTATTTTATGATCGGTTACTAAATAGACTCTACATATTCGGCCATCCTGAATTCTTCATCGGACTCCGATGATGCTTCACTATCCTCGCGTACCCATGGTTTTATATAATCGGCTGCAGACGACGTCACACGCGGTCCTTCATGATTCCCAGCTTTCATCAGATTGTATCGGTTTTTCCCTGAGTGACTTTATATGGTCCTAGGTACTTTGGAAAGAGTTCAAGACCAGCTCCAAACTGCGTACGTCGCGTCGTAATGCTACCATATCACCCACCTGATACTTTCTTGCTGATTTTCTTTTTCTATTATAGTTTCTTCGATTTTGTTCCTGAACCACTTATATTTGCTGCTTTGCTTCCACCCGCAATTCTTCCCTGGAGTCTTCGTAATAACTTAAAATATCTTCTTCTATGGCCTTTACTAGTTCTTGATGTTCTGATGTAAACATCGGTATCCCCACTAAGAGCTCGAAGGGTGTTCTTTTAGTGCTCGTACAAACAGTGGAGTTTAAAGCTCTTTGCAGTCTGGGAACGTATTTGTATCAGTCCTCTGGCTTATCTATGGATAACTTTGTTAGAATAGCTATCATTTATTGATTTGCTCGCTCCACCTGTTCGTTGCCCCTTGGAATGCCGGTGGTAATCTTAACGTGTTGGATAATCTCCTTGCGACAGTATTCTTGAAATTGATTTGAGGTGAATGTGTTTCCTCCGAAAATCTAGCTCTGGGCGTCTAATTTTGTTAAGGCTTCTTCCGTGGTGGTAGTTCTGACTGGATAGATCCAAGTAAATTTCGTAAATGCGTCCACTACATCAAACAGATAGCGATATCTTTTAGAGGTTGATGGCAATGGTATATTCCTACATGTTATGGGCCCAGCTGTGCAGCAGAAAAATGACCCAGGAAAGTTTGAAACTTAATATTCCTCTGCTCAACGGTGGAAATTATGTGTTCTGGAAAACGAAGCTACGTGCTATATTAATACGTGATGACCTATGGGAGGTAATAACTGAACCGAAACCGCATACATCACACTCAGCGTTGAGGATGAGGATGCTAGTGATATATGGCAGGTCCTATCGAGGAAATATGAGCGATCAACATTTGGCAGCAGACTGTATTTGAGAAGGAAGTTATATAGTATCCAATATCGAGGTGGATCGGTGAGCAATCACATCGATTCGATTATGGAATTTGTCGGGCTGCTGCGGGGCTCAGGTAAACCACTCGAGGACGAAGAAATTGTCGCGGTATTGTTGGTGAGTCTCCCAGAGACATATTCGGGGCTTGCTACAGCACTCGAAGGTCGAGATGAAGCGGATTTATCATTTGAGTATTTCACTAGAAAAATGTTAGATGAATATCAAAGGCGTACAGAGATTGATGTTGTGGGTAGATTGGAGGTAGATACAGCATTGAAGTCAGCAGCCATCGGAAGGTTTGGCAGGAAGAACAGGAAAGAAATGCGGAAATGTTTTTTATGCCAGAAGCAAGGTCACATAAAGGTGGAATGTCCTCAATTCCGAAAGCGTCAGAAAGGGAATGCATTGGAAACTGCAAAAACGTCAAACGCAGATAATGGATGTGTAGCTGAAGTGTATGCCACATTTAATGTGCATGAAGGGATCAGATCACTAAACTCCAAGGAATGGTGTGTTGACTCAGGAGCCTCGAATCACATGACGAATGACTGAGATTTTTTCTCAACATTGGAACCTAATCATACTAAGGTGTTCTTGGCAGATTCCTCGCCCGTTGAGGCGGCTGGAATTGGAGAAGGTCAATTGAGGTGTACGCTGCGTAATGGTAGAGCACAGACAGTGTTGCTGAAGAATGTATTATATGTTCCAAAATTGGAAGGAGGTTTAATTTCGGTAAAGCAATTAAGTCATAAGGGACATAGAGTAATATTCAAAGGTAATTCATGTACTATTCACTGTAATAATCGGATAGTACCACATGCAAAAAGTGTCGGGAATATGTTTAAGCTGCAAATAGAAATTGCAGCAGCTTGTGCAGCAAATACTGCATTGTGTATTCATCAATGGCATCGAAGGCTGGACCACAGAGACCCAGCGGCGATTAAGCGTCTCGTGAAGGAAGAATTGGCTACAGGAATTAAAATAATGGCATGTCCTGATAATGACGTCTGTGATCATTGTGCAAAAGGAAAACTTACCCAAACTAAATTTCCTATAAGTAAGCGGAGGGAGGTGGAACAGATTAGACTCAACCATTCCGGCTTGTGTGGACCAATGCAGACATCAACTCCAAGGGGTAATAAATAGTGCATAAAAGTGCATGCTGCTGGACGCTGGTCTGGATAATAAATTTTGGGGAGAGGCAGTTTTAACTGCGGCATATATACAGAATAAGCTAACGAGTCGCAGCACTTCAAAAACTCCTTTTGAGCTATTCACAGGCGAGAAGCCAGATATTAGTCATCTTCGAATTTTTGGTTAAAAGGTATATTCTCTGATACCAAAAGAAAAGAGAAGGAAATGGGACGACAAGGCTGAGAAAGGTGCGCTTGTGGGTTATGATGATTGTACGAAAGGCTACAGAATATTAGATCCAAAGAGTGATCGAGTTTGGATAAGCCGTTCGGTTACAATAGTAGAGAAGAATATAAAGCAATCGAATCAGCATAATGGTTCGGAGCAAGAAGAGGCTATAACGGTTCAAGAATATATGCCGGTAGAAATGATAATTTCAGATCAGTAGGAGTCCAAAGATAACACCAGTTGCGAGTCAACAAGAGCAGAATTGGAAAGTAGTTCTGATGACAGCGATTATGAAGATGCATCTCCTAATCAGAACGTTTCTCAGGAAAGACGAATATCTCAGCATCCAAATAAGGGTATTCCTGCACGGAAATTAACTTTAAAAGTGCAAGCCGAATCAATACAGGAGCCGGAATCTTGGGATGAAATGGAAAGATTGCCAACTCGTGAGAGAAAGCTATGGATAGAAGCAGCGGAAGCGGAGATGCGATGTCTCAACGAACATAAGTCTGGGAACTAGTTGAACTCCCGCATGGGAAGAAAGTCATTTCATGTAAGTGGGTGTTCAAAGCAAAGTTGGATGGAGATGGTAAAATATGCGCATATAAAGCCCGTCTGGTAGAAAGAGGTTTCTCTCAACGCTATGGCGAGAAATATGATGAAACGTTTGCGCCTGTTGTGAGGCATGAAACTATTCGTGTTTTGCTTGCTTTAGCAGCACAGAAGAAATTGCATGTAAGGTACCTAGATGAAAAAAGTGCATATTTGAATGGTGAGCTTCATGAAGAGATTTTTATGGAGCAGCCACCAGGATTTCAAGTAAGTAATGATAAAAATAAAGTACTAAAACTGCGAAAAAGTCTTTATGGCTTGAAACAGTCTGCACGGGCATGGAACAAAAAGGCTACTGAAGTACTGCAAAGTTGAGATTTCCGCAGGGAAATGCTTAAAGATGTCTATATTCAAGGAAAGATGGAACTTCAAGTGTCACATATGTGCTGCTTTATGTAGACGCTTTATTGCTGATCGGTGAATCTCCTGAAATAACGAACGCAGTTAATGAAATACAGAAGTTTTTTTGCTATTAAGGACCTGGGTACTGCGGGTTATTACGTCGGAATACAACTGGAGCGCGAAGAAGATGGTTCGTTTTTGCTTAATCAAAGAAGCAAAATTCTGAGAATGCAGGTTGAATATGATTTAACGGATGCCAAGCCGGTAGGCACACCATGGAGACAAGTTTTTTGTCATCATTAGCGGAGAATAGTTCCTGTTTACCAAATAATACCTTATATAGGAAGGCTATCGGCTCACTATTATACATCACAACAGTGAGCAGACCAGATATTGCTGTGGCAGTTGGAATTTTATGTCGATGAGTGGAAAACCGACAGAGAGGGACTGGAAAGTCGTCAAGCGCGTAATGAGATTTTGATATCTTAAAAGATCCTCCGGTTTTTGGTAATTTCCTAATTTTGCAGCAATCTGTACGTTCCTGTCGGTAATACCAGCAATTATGGAGATACCGCTTTATGATCATAAAGTTCACATAGGTTTAATAACGCTAGTTTTTCGTAGTAGTAGGATGTCATTGTTTCACCACTTCTCTTATTTCTTCTCAACATATTGTCCAGAGTAGAAAAGAAATCTATGACTCCAGGAAAAGCAGCTCTCAATTTAATTTTCCATTCCTCCTAGTAGAAGTTGATACTTGGAAGACTTTTAAGCCAGGTTTCGGCGTGACCTCGGAGCTTGCTAGTCGCATAATTACTGGTTGTGATGTCATTCCACCCATGAATTTGTTTCAATTCCTCAACTTTCCTAATCCATGCATTGATATGTTGCACCTTATCGTCAGGGTAAAACGAAGGTATTACTTCACTACCAACGTTCGAAGTTTTGCATTCGGACCTTGTATTAGCGTTGGCTGCTAACGCACACACTAAATTAGTTAGATTGCCGATGCTGGAATTGTGTACGGATGAGTCTCGTGGTATATCACTTTCGAAACTTCCCTCATTCGTGGCACTGCTGTCACAGTTTCTGACAATTTCGTGATTTTGCACGTGCCATTCTGGTATTATTATTTTACGCACTCGTTTTAAACGTAGCATTTCGCTTTAATTGAGTTTATTTTATAGTTTATGTAAAATAAATTATTCACTTCTAACACACAACACAATAAAGTCTTAAAAGAACTATTTTCCTTCTCTTTGCACAAGGGACTCTTTATCCCACTTCTGAGTTGTTAGAGTAAGTACATACACAAAAATATAATTGTCTTTACACTAGTAAAATTTATTTATTTAAACACATATAATATATAGTTATGTCACCTTAAGGCTGATCGTCTGTAAGAGAAAGAAAAGGGCTCTTTTGAGTAAGACATACTCAGTGGGTACAAATAAAATCTACAATATTCTATATACATACTAAACTAACTCATTAGTATACAATATACTGGTAGCGGGACACACCAACGCAAAAGGATCTGCCTCTTATGGGGCGGGCTGGAATCTCAGCTAGAGATTAAACCACACTCAAATACGGGACCTACCCACGTAATACACTCCGTGTGATGCCAACTTTGGTTTCTCGGGACCTACCTGCGAGCCACCCAGTAAATACCTACCCCTTTAATATTAACAATGATCACACACTAATCTAATCTGATACAAATACATCTAATCACTCAAATATTTTATATAAACACCCATTTAACGATAATGTTACACACTCTATAATGTATCCTAACAACAATCTACATACATACAAAACTGCCTGAGAGCGCGTCGACGTGGAGAGCTGAAATTTAGTACATGGTGTTTTCATTGTACTAGCAAACAACATTTTAAAAATGGACTAAAAACTTCTTCTGAATATGAAATCCTATAAAATTGGTTATAATATTTTTTTCTTTCCGACGAATCGTTCTAGAAATATATGCGAAAAACCACTGCAAAAATCAAAATTGCTCAAATGGGTGCCCATACGAAATTTCATACCGACATTCATCTAGGCTAGGGTATCATAAGAATTGGTCTTAGACCAATATTAGCTTTTTTACTTGTTATTTTAGATTTCTTTATTAAGCGTGAAACACAATTGGAGCGTTTCAGCCAGCTTGAAATTTGTTGACTATGTAAATCAATATAGAGGCACACAATTGGAGCTTTAGCTTTTTTGCCAGATTCAAGCTTGCTTGAGATTTGATCAAATTTCAAGCCCAATGCCTACCAACTTGAGGGAATTTTGAATGTTGCAAACTGTGCGAATGTCGAATATCTGATGAGAATGGTTTCTGTTGACACATTTAAGAAGTAGCCAACTACTAAAAATATTAAAATGGAAGAAAACTTATAGAGTTAGTAAAAGATAAGCAGTTCCTGTGGGACATAAAAAAAACTCAGTATTATTTTTATATATAATTGGTACATCTCGAAAACTATCCAAAAAAGCATGAATTTATCGTAGTTTTGGAAAATCGGATGCATTTCTATCTTTCTGTAATGCCACTTATGAATAAAAGTTCTCACCATAAACAAGTTAAGCTGCAAATGTCAAAAACATCAATTGTGTTCAATTCGGCTTTTCCAGAAAGCTGACGATAAAGTTGCTTGAAACGCTCCAATTGTGTTTCACGCTTTACCTTATGCATGCAAGCGAGGCCGTCAGCATCCTTCAATAATGAAGGTTTAGTTTGCCTTGAAATTTCTGGTTAGTGCTAAATACCTAATTGCTAAGAATTTTTTACTGTATTTTCCTAGCTACGTGATTGCATACCTTACTCCTGCTTCGAGCAGAGTTAATTCAGATGAACACTTGTTGCGTTCTTTATCAAAAATATAGATTTTCGTTGATGGGAACTGTTTCTCCACTCACAAAATATATAAAAAATAAACTATGATGAAAATACCTCCAACATAGCGCATGTGTGGGCGGTTATACCGGGTGTACCGTAAGCATTAGTAATTCGATAATAGCTTGGATCATGACATGCTAGAAAATCAAAGCTTGACCATAGTAAGCCTCACCGTCTTCGTGTTTTTTGGATTTTTTTTAATTTCAGAAAATCAACTTTTTGCTGGATTCTGCAACTCTGGAAAATTTGCAAGTAAACACTATTTGAAAAACACCGTGAGAGCAAGTGTATGTACAAGTTTCAATTTCAAGCGATTCCGTTTTTCTGTGCTTAATGTTTGAAGACTATTAGTGAAAAACAGTCTTTTTAAAAAAGTTTAGTTGAAAGAAATGCGGTACATAGAATAGAATAGAATAGAATAGAAAAGTTGTTTATTTTCCACCCCGGCCCCTTACCCACGTCCTAAGACGTTGGGTATTAGGGTATTACAATATTACAAAGATTTGTTAGACTAGCAGTAACTACAGATCAAGCGTGTTACACCAAGATAGCTGGATGACATTGATAACTAGAGAATAAGAGAATCCAAAAATGCATTACAACAAAGAACAAACAAACAGCAAACATGTAGAACAAAAACACTAATTCTGCTTAATGTGTCTGTTGGAATAAAATAAAAAGTAATGGAAAGCAAATTGGGCAGGTTGGATGGCTCGGATAGACTCCAAGACTCCGAGATATGCAACCCAGCATCACAGTCTCAATAGACAATTAATGACAAGAGAAAAATACATTTAAAATTTCATTTCCACCCATGAATTCATTTTTTTTTTACCTGTCTGGGCAGGGAATTCCAAAGGCTCGCTCCAACTTGGTAGATATGTCGTGTGTCCTGAACCTGGGCAGGACCAATCTGAAATTATCATGACCACTCCAGGTCATTTTTTCTTGGGTATACTTGGGCAGTGAGCCATGCGTGCTCCTGAAAATGAAGGTCAGAGCATTGAGTTCGTACACCTTGTCCATTGGTCCGGCAGTAACAAATTAGTGAGTGAAGATATGTGAGACTGGCGTCTTAGTCTAAAAGCATAGCACAGGCAGGCCTTGAACGCACGTTCCAGCTTTGCTAGGGCTGTACAATTCAGCGGATACATTGCCACATCCGCATAAAAGAACAAAAGTAGAACCAGCGCGGACACCAGACGAGTTCTAATGCGCGAGAGCAAGTGGTGTGAGACTGCATACAAGTAGCGTAGCCCGAAATAGACCCTTGAGCACAACAGATTGACATGTGCTTGCCAGTTAAGACCAATGTCCATGAGTCGACCCAAGTTTTTGACGTAGGATGAATCTAGTGAGATTATGTGATCGTGAAGGCGAACCGGGGGAAGTGTATCTAGTGCGGCCCGGCTACTACCATTGGAGCAGTATAGTTTAGTATAGTTTAGCAGTAGGGTTTAGTGCAAGTCTATTGTCTATGCACCAGTTGTTGATTCTTTGTAAGTTTCCATTCAGATTTGCGACAAGTCCGTGAAGGTCTCAGTCCATGAATAATTCACTAGTATTAAGGCGGTAACAGTTTAGAGAAAAGTAAAGATAAATTAAAAAAATTGTTATATTTGAAAATTTTTAAACATTCAACACAGCGGGTGATTATGGTAAGAAAAAAATTAAGGGATTCCCAAAATCCTTTTGAAACTGTAAGTGAAGAACGATTTGTTGAATTGTATCAATTTTCAATACATCTGTGTGTACAATTTCTGGTCAATCAAATCGTTATTTTGTACAACGAAGTGTATTTCCGGAGTTCCTGTACATTTTAGATTTCTATGTGCATTGCGTTTCTTTGTTACAGGAAGTTTTCAAAGAGCGTTTGGGCAGAATTTTAAGCATACATGAAGTTGAAGATATTAACAATGAAGTCTATAATCAGTATGCTTACTTTCCTGCAAAGCAAGTAGAAAGTGCCATCAAACAGGCCTTTTATCAAGTAGCATCGTTCCCGAGAATTGTGGGTATATTTTATGTGAGTGACATTAAAATTAAAACCACAATCAGCGACGTACTACAAGTGTATTATTACCGCAAAGGCTCAATAAACGTCGTAATAGTCTGCGATTTTAATTGCGTGATACGTTATGCTAAGGCAAGTTGCCAGGAACAAAGCATAACGCTTATATGTATATGGCGCCGTTCTACATTACAGGAAAATTTAAGAAGGAATCGTCCTCCTGGAGAACGGAATTTCTGTCTTTTGTGAGATAGTGGCGTTCCTCTTCAATCCTGGCCAATTAGACCTATTAATTCATCGTGTAATCAAGGAGAAGAATGGTTTAATATTTCCCATAAGAATACAAAGCGAACGTATCAGATGTGTTCATCAAAAAATTGTTAACAAAAACTTTAATCATTTTAAATTTCTGTAGTTGTATGAAAAAATCCGTAAAAATATATTGAAATAAATTATTATTATTATTGATACAAATTCTTACATCTAATTCTTTATATCTTAATCTTACGCCACACTTCTACTGCCTCGAATTTTCTTTTTTCTAATTCATAATTTTTTTGTATACAAAAAAAAAACTTCTCTTCTTCTATTTTATGGACCTTTTCCTCCATTGCTGATATCCATTCCTCAACTATTGGCTCAGTTGCAATGCTCTACAAATATTTTAAAATATTGTTACGTGCAATAGAAAGAGACAACTGATGACATCTACTGGCAATGGAGAGTAAACGACTTCAGGTTCGGAGAATTGATTATGGAATCTACAGGAAGGTTCAGGAATAGAATGAATAGAACAGTCAAGAAGCTACTGGAATAGAACACTCCAGAACAATCCGGAGAGTTTCTAGGGTATAAATATAACAGTTGTCACCGCCAAGAAAATAGTCTTGTCTTAGACGTTGCAGCGTTAACAAGTGAAAGTAATAAAGAAGCGAAAGTGTGTAATTAGTTTGCGATAATTGAAAGTACACTGTTAGCGATAATTAGAATTGAGTTGATTAATTGAGGAATTGTGAATTTTACATGAATTGAGTGAAATAAAGAACTTATATATTAATTATTTAATATTGTGTTTTAAATAACGAACCAAAGGCCACGCTCGCAACAACTGGTGTCAGAAGTGAAATAAATTCGCGAAATAAAGTGGTGGCAATTGACTAAAAATTAAAAGTGTGATTAATTTTGAGAAATTGTGTTAAATTGTGAAAGTTCTGGAAAATAATTTATATTTATCTGTAAGAGAATTACTAAAGTAATGGGGCGCAAAGTGGACGAGCTTCGAATGCAGGATTTGAAAGTGGAGTTAGGGAAGCGGTCATTACAAACGACAGGTACAAAGAAAGTTCTAGTCGAGCGACTTAGACAATCTTTGATAGAGGAAGGAAAGAATCCTGAAACATTTGTTTTCGAAGAGAACTTGGAAGAAATCGAACCTGAAGAAGAGCCTGCGATGAAAATGGAACAGCTTTTGAGTACTTTAATGAGTAAAATGGAAGCCCGTTTTGATTAGCAAAAGAATTCTCTCGAGGAACAGAGGAAATCTATGGACGAACAAAACAATTCTCTCGAGGAACAGAAGAAATCTATGGATGAACAAAAGAATTGTCTGGAATCCCGTTTAGATGAACAGAAGAAATCTATGGACGAACAAAAGAATCCTTTTGTTGAACAAAAGAATTCTCTGGAATCCCGTTTAGATGAGCAAAAGAATGCTTTTGAGGAACGAAAGAATTCTCTTGAATCCCGGTTAGATGAGCAGAAGAAATCTATGGAAACGCGCTTGGACGAACAAAAGAGTTCTCTGGAGAATTGTCTAGAAACTCGTTTGGAGGATCAGAAAAATTTTCTGAAAAGTTCTTTAGAAGAACCAAATTTGAAAATTGAAGGAATTGAGCAGGAATTTCAAGAAAAGGTTTCGGAAGTTCAACAAAGAGTCACGGAGCAACTTGAAAACGTTAAAGCAGATCTGGAAAGAATTAACCATCGTCAGCCTCTAAACGTAGCAGCTGAAATATCCGGAGCAGGTAGAATGAAAGCTCCAATATTTGATGAACAAAATTTGTGGCATATCTTCAAGAGACAATTCGAAGCAGCTTCAGAGGTAAATGTATGGAATGATGAAGACAAGGCTATAGCTCTGGTGTTAGCACTTCGAGGTCCTGCGTCAGAACTCTTACAAACTGTACCGTTTGAAAATCAACGTAATTACGCTTCATTAGTACAGGCGATAGAATTACGTTACGGAGATGAACACATGCAGCAAGTATATCGCCTACAGTTCCGCAACAGGATTCAAAAACATGGCGAATCACTACAACAACTGCAGGCAGATGTAGAAAGATTAGCGCATCTTTCATACTCCAGCGTGAATGCGGATTTTCTCAATGAAGTGGCGACGGAGGCATTTGTTAACGCTATTGCAGATCAAAATTTACAACAAGCGTTAAGGCTAGCAGGAAAGAAATCAACAGCAGAAGCACTAGCCTATGCATTAGCGTATGAATCTGCCAGACAAGCTTCACGGAGTACAGTACGAGTGAGAGAAATTTCAGTGGAAGAATGTACTTGCAACAGAGTGCAATCATCACAGATCCCGCGTTCACGTGGTGTCCTTCGATGCTGGAATTGTAATATATGTATCAGGGCACCTTCAAAGAGACTGCAGAAAACGTCGACGAGTGGAATCATCAGAAGAGGGGAAAAAACCAAAGATGTCGAGCCAGGGAACAAGCTATACGTGAAGAGACTAGATATCAAGCAGCGACTAGTCGCATCGTCTCTCCTCTTGAGCAGTCGGAAAACTAGTAAAAACCAACTTCGTGGGGCAGAAGTTGGTTGGTGGAATCGACAGCCCCGAAGTCATCATCCAAGTAGGTCAGCTACAGAGAAATAATAGCAGTCTTGTTATATATGGAAGTGTAGGAACAAATGACTGCGCAGTCACTATCGATACTGGAGCTTCAAGATCAATTATTAGAGCAGATCTTGTTAAGAACAAATGGCTTCACAACACCACCAAATATCTACTAAGAACAGCAACTGGAGCAGCAGCAGAGGTGTTTGGAGAAATAACTTTAGATGTTCAACTAGGCGAACTACTATTTCCTCACACTTTCCTGGTTTCAGACATAATGGATGACTGCATTCTTGGAATAGACTTCATGACCACATACAAAATAAATCTGGATGTCGGAGAGCGGATTCTCAAATATGGCAATATAGAAATTCCTATGAGACTAGGAGAAGGAGCAGATCATCCTGCGAAAGTAAGGACGATGGTCTGCGAAAATATTACTCTTTCGCCATGCTCCGAGACACTAATATGGACAAAGCTTACTGATGACATCGGGACCTGCTGATTCTATCTGGTGGAGCCTAACCCCACAAAAGTTACATCGAACATCATCGTTGGGAAGACTTTAGTGAAGGCAGAAGGTGCAACATTAATACCAGTCAGAGTGCTCAACACATCCGAAAATGAGGTACAACTAAAAGAAGGTGCTATAATTGGAAATTGTGAACCCATTTGCCAAATCGTCAATTTGGATAATGGTAGTAATGTTAAGGAGACAAAAACTATACCAGCTACTACCCAACAGGCTCAGAAACTTCTTTCGTCCAGTGCCTTAAGTGAACAACAACACAACGATGCCAAAGAGGTGATCGATGGATTTTTCGGAATTATATGTAATAAATGATGATGACTATGTTAAAACAAATCTTGTCCAGCATCGGATCAATACAGGAGATTCCAGGCCTATTCGACAGACACCACGAAGATTGCCATTAGCCAAACAACCAGAAATTGTAGACATGATGAACTCCATGAAGAAACAAGGCATAATAGAGGAATCTAACAGCCCTTGGACATCGCCGGTTGTTCTGGTTAGGAAAAAGGATGGCAGCACCCGATTCTGTGTAGACTACCGCCAACTAAATAACGTGACGAGAAAAGATAGCTATCCATTACCAAGGATTGATGACACGTTGGATACCCTTTCCGGAGCGCAATGGTTTTCCACGCTGGATTTGAAGAGTGGTTACTGGCAAGTGGAAATACATCCCGAGGACCGAGAGAAACTGCTTTCTCAGTTGGCAGTGGCTTATGGCAATTCAAAGTAATGCCATTTGGGTTATGTATTGCTCCAGCCACATTCGAACGACTAATGGAATGTGATCTACGTGGTTTAACCTGGAAAACATGTCTTGTCTATTTGGATGACATAATAGTAATCGGAAGGACATTCATGGAACATAAAAACAACTTACGGGACGTACTCCAAAGACTCAAAGATGCAAAATTGAAGCTCAGTGCGAGTAAATGTGCTCTATTCAAAAATGAAGTTAAATATTTAGGGCACATAGTTTCATCACAAGGAGTGAGAACCGATCCAGAGAAGATAGAAGCTGTCAAAAATTGGCCAGTTCCAAAGGACACACATCAATTACGGAGTTTTCTTGGTTTACCTACCTACTACAGGCGATTCGTGAAAGGTTTTGCAGATATAGCAAGAAGCCTACATCAACTTACCGGAAAGGAAAAGCCGTTCATATGGTCGGATAAATGCAACGAAAGTTTTGAAAATTTGAAGCAACAGCTCTGTGAAGCTCCAGTACTTCACTATCCAAAGCTGGGAAAAACATTTATATTAGACCTGGATGCCAGCAATGAAGGAATTGGTGCAGTGCTTTCTCAGGAAAATGGTCAAGAAGTTCCAGTAGCTTACTATAGCAAAGCACTTTCAAAGTTAGAGAAAAACAAGTAAAAAAGCTAGAATTGGTCTAAGACCAATTCTTATGATACCCTAGATGAATGCCCGTATAAAATTTCGTATGATCACCCATCTATGCAAGTTGGATTTTTGAAGTGGTTTTTCGCATATATTTCTAGAACGGTTTGTCGGCCAGAAAAAAATTTATAGGATTTTGTATTCTGAAGTTAGTACAATAAAAATGTCTTGGACTGATCGTTTTCACAGTATACGTTAAAATCCTAAATTTTTATATGGCAACACCAAAAAGGAGTTGCCCGATTTAATCCATTTTTAAATTTTTTTTGCTAGTACAAAGAAAACACCATGCACCAAATTTCAGCTCTCTATATCGATGCGTTCTCAGGCAGTGTCCAAATATATAGTCGAAAACGAAAGTTTTGTATGGCAACCCTACGAAGGAGTTGCCCGATTTGTCTCATTTTCGAACTTAATTTTACTTTTTTTTTTAAAGTCCATGTACCAAATTTCAGCTCTCTAAGTATACGCGTTCTCGAGTTATCGTGCGCACAGACGGACATGCAAAAATAAATAACTTTTATTTTTATGCGTGGGTGTCCAATCCATTTTGCTCTACCATCATTATTTCGAGGTGTTACAAACGGAATGACAAACTTAGGATACCCCTATAGATTGCATCTAGGGTATAATGATTGTGCTACAAGAAAGGAGCTACTTGCCATTGTAAGTTCACCAAAGCATTTTCATAAATATCTCTACGGGCAGAAATTCATCCTTCGCACCGACCATGCAGCGCTTAAATGGCTTCTGCAGTTTAAGAATCCTGAGGCCCAAGTGGCGAGATGGATAGAGCGACTCCAGGCTTATGATTTTGAGATACAACACCGAAGAGGTTGTATCCATGGAAATGCAGACGCCCTTTCACGACGTCCATGTAAACTTGAATGCAAACATTGCGCCCGAATAGAAGAAAAGGAAACAACAGGAACTATACAGTTGGTAACCGTGGAACCATCTACAGGTTGGGACAACGAGGACCTGCGAACAGCACAACGAGAAGATCCGGACATTTCACCTATTCTTGCTTGGAAAGAAGACATCGAAAGACCGGACTGGAAGGATATTTCGTAACGGAGTGAGAAGCTAAAAAGTTACTGGGCTGGGGTGGTATATTAAAACGCAAGTGGGAAGCACCTAATGGCGAATGTTTCCGAATGCAGATAGTCGTGCCGGCATCAAACGTCAAAGATGTTCTAGAAGAAATGCAAGGTGGAACCTCTGGAGGACATTTGGGAGTGAACAAAACCATTTCCAAAATACGAGAAAAGTTTTATTGGCTACATATGCGAGAAGATGTGGAGGAGTGGTGCCGCAGATGCACTGTCTGTGCTGCTTGCAAAGGGCCGCAATACAGAAGCAGAGGAGAAATGCATAAGTATAATGTCGGAGCTCCCTTTGAAAGGATAGCTATAGACATCGCTGGACCTTTTCCAGAAACGGATGGCGGTAACCGTTATATATTAGTTGCCATTGACTATTTCAGTAAATGGCCTGAAGCTTTTGCAATCCCTAATCAAGAGGCAACCACAGTTGCGGAACAAATAATAACGAATTGGGTCAGTAGGTTTGGTGTGCCTCACGAACTTCATTCGGACCAAACCCCAGCTAAAGTCATATTCGGAAGAGAGATGCGCTTACCTAGCGACCTCAAATTCGGTACTCCCAGAGGTGAACAAAAGTTACCAGAAGACTACGTATCGGAGCTCAAACAAAAATTAGCCACGAGGACGAAAGATTTAACGAAGGTGATCTTGTTTGGCTCTACAACCCGAAACGACGTAAGGGACGTTCCCCAGAATTGCAACAACACTGGGAAGGACCGTATTCAGTAGTAACTAGAATTAATGACGTGGTATACAGGATTCAGCGTGGCACAAGAGGCAAGCATAAAATTGGTCATTTGGACCGCTTGTGTCAATACTACGAGCATCAAGACCGTGGACCACCTGTTGTTCGGGACGAACAAATTTAAGAAGGGGGCAGTGTTACGTGCAATAGAAAGAGACAACTGATGACATCTACTGGCAATGGAGAGTAAACGACTTCAGGTTCGGAGAATTGACCAAAGGCCACGCTCGCAACAATATAAATAAAATGTGCTTTTCATTAGAAATAAAACGTTTGAAAAAGTTATTAGCATACTTACATCGCGATATTAAAGATTTCTTCTAGTTCTTCGTTACCATGGACAACTGCTGGGACCATTAACTGTAGCCTTCTTTTTCAATGTCCGTTAGGGGTTTCATTTTTTTTTTTTATCATTCACTCCACTTTTTACAAAAGCCGCTTTGAGAAGCGCACCCATTTCCTTAACGTTGATTCTAAAATATGAAAACTATATGTTTAATTACGAGTATATCGAAGTAATTTTAAATCTCATTCATTTTTGATCGAACCAAAACTTTTTCCACTTAAAGGCACTTTCACATCAAACACAAGTATCGAAAAAATGTAAACCGAAAAACTCAATTTATTCAACTTTAAAACAAAATTTTTGTTCCAATTATTAATAAAATCATGGGAAATAGCATAAACTAATAATTTTACTAATAAAATAGTATATTTATCTTAGATTTATAAGAAAAACACAATTTTTATAATTTATCGGTCGGATTTTTCCGCCGATAAAACATAAAAGTTGTGTTTTTCTTCCAAATCTGAAATAAATATAACTATTTTCTCAGTAAAATTCTTAGTTTATCCTATTTCCCTGGATTTTATTAATAATTGGAACAAAAATCTTGTTTTAAAGTGGAATAAATTGAGTTTTTCGGTTTACATTTTTCTGTTCTTGTTTTTAATGTGAAAGTGCCTTAGTCCATCCTCAATATAGCCCTCCCTAAACCTTTAATTGTCTGCCAATTCTGACCATTTTTTATTTTAATTTATTTTTAAGACCAAACCAATGTAGTCAATCGATTCGAATTTGAAGAAGAAAATTTGTAATTAAAAAAAAAAAAAAACATCAAAAGCTATGTTAACAAATTCCACGAAATTAACAGAAAATTCTTTCTGCTCCAGGCTTGCATTCTTCGCTTTAATCACAGCCATTTCATCTACAAATTTTGAAATAATATTAATAATTAACATAACAAATAATTTTGAAAATATCGCTCCCCAAAAAGGCACAGGTTCAATGGCCTTACGTCTTCAAGATTAAAGGTATTCCTAAACGATCTGGCAAAATGGCAGATATCTGCCAATTGTTGTAGGCAGATATCTGTCCTACTGATTGCGCACGTAGCAGATATTGCGGCAGATTTAATTTGGCACAGAGTTGGCAGATAGTTTTTGGCCAGTTATCTGGCATGCGTCTGTCTTTACTGATTACACGATCTGATATTTTTCATCTGGTAAAATACTGCTATTATCTGGAAAACACAACCTAAACTAATGTGAAACAGATAATTCTCATTTACAAACCTTTTTCCAGTTAGACAAACATTCACCAACTACTTCATGGAAGAAGGTGAATTAAAGTGGCAATATACGCACATTTAAAATTATATTATAAAAATGTTTTCGTTTAAAATAATATAAGAAAATCACTTACGAGATTACAAGTAGATGGTGTTGAAACTGATCGTTTTTCTAAGAACAGCATACATTTAGAATACATATTCCCATTTTGAGGTGAAGCCAGCACCTGCACTTTGGCCACTTTTCTTTTGTGTTTTTGCCTAAGTTTACTTTTAATAGTAATATTTGAGATTGTCACTTAATCCATATTTCTTCAGGTGGCTTTTTAATTGATTCCTTGCCAGTAAGGAATTTCTCCTTTTATTTGTGTCCCTATATTGCTCCAAAGTTCCGATTCACAAATGTGGATGTCGTTGATGTAATGTATTGTTGCGAGCGTGGCCTTTGGTTCGATATTTAAAACACAATATTAAATAATTAATATATAAGTTCTTTATTACACTTAAATCATATAAAGTTCACAAACATTTATTTAATCAACTCAACTCTAATTATCGCTAACACTGTACTTCCAATTATCGCAATCTAATTACACACTATCGCTTCTTTATTGCTTTCGCTTCTTAACACTGCAACGTCTAAGACAAGACTCTTTTTCTGGCGATGACAACTGTTATATTTATACCCTAGAAACACTCCGGATAAATCTGGAGTGTTCTATTCCAAAAGCTTCTAGACCAGGGGTGTCCAACCTTTCAGCTTTCCTGGGCCGCATTGGAAGTAGACGAGTTATATTGGGCCACACATAAAATATACGAACCCTAAAGATAGCTAATGAACAAAAACGAATATATACACACATACTTAGTTAACAATTTTAAGTAATTTAAGCTTCATTAATTCATAAATTTTTTATTATAAAATTTAAGAAATAGCAACATGAAATTGATGTGATATTTGACATTGTTTTTGAGACAATAATGCTACGATATTTTGCGATCGAAGGTGATGCAACTCTCAGTGAGTTCTCAAGGTGCTCATAAGTTATTTTGCTTCTACTTTTATTCTTTGTGTGCTTCATCTTAAAAAATAGCTGCTCACAAATGTAGGTGCTTCCAAATAACGATAGCATGAATTGTGAAGCAAGGGGTAATTTTCTCTGGGAAGATAATTCTTATAAAACTCCAGTAAAGAGAAATTATTAAATTTTTCTTAAAGTTGAACATCAGATTTCAGCTCTAGCCATTTCATTTGAAAATGTGCTGGTAAGTTATGTTGACTAAAACTGGAGTCGCAGTAAAAAAATTGATGATTTTTTTGGAAATCTTGAAATCTTTTCTCAGATTCCTGTATCAAATCAAAAATCAAGTTTGCATATTTTACGTTACTCTCAGGACAGTATTTAGCCAACGTTTTCAAATACATAAAATTATTTGCTTGAATTTGTGACTACCATAGTTTCAGTTTCATTTCGAAAGCAGCTATAGTTTGAGGGATAGTTGTTTTTCACTCTGAAGACGCAAATTTTGCTCATTTAAATAAGCTGTCAAGTCTACTAAAAAAAGCAAAATCTGTGAGCCTGTTTTCAACACCAAGTTCTGGCACAGATTTTATTATTGATTCCATAAATGACTTGATTTCATTTCGCAAAACATAAAATCTTTTCAGCATTTTACCCCGACTTAATCATCTCACTACCGAAAAATAAATAATGTCCCCAATGTCTTCAGTGTCAATTTGACTAAGTACAATTACACATTGAAAACTTTCTTTGGCCACATTGCGTAATTGTACATTTATTATGTCGAGAAGTAACTAAACTACTCCCATGGAAATGTTATATAGATAAAGACAATGTTTTATAAAATTAATTGAGAAAGTATTTAAGTATATGAGTTTTGTTGGGCCGCATTCAAAGCCGTCTTGGGCCACATGCGGCCCGCTGGCCGCGGGTTGGACACGCCTGTTATAGACTATTCTATTTGTTCTATTCCTGAACTTTCATAATCGATTCTCCGAACCTAAAGTCATTTACTCTCCGAACCTGAACAATACTGTTACGTGCAATAGAAAGAGACAACTGGTGACATCTACTGGCAATAAACAACTTCAGGTTCGGAGAGTAAATGACTTCAGGTTCGGAGAATCGGTTATGAAATCTACAGGAAAGTTCAGGAATAGAACAAATAGAATAGTCAAGAAGCTTTTGGAATAGAACAGTCCAGAATAATCCGGAGAGTTTCTAGGGTATAAATATAACAGTTGTCATCGCCAGAAAAAGAGTCTTGTCTTAGACGTTGCAGTGTTAAGAAGCGAAAGCAATAAAGAAGCGATAGTGCGTAATTAGATTGCGATAATTGAAAGTACAGTGTTAGCGATAATTAGAGTTGAGTTGATTAAATTAATGTTTGTGAACTTTATATGATTTAAGTGTAATAAAGAACTTATATATTAATTATTTAATATTGTGTTTTAAATAACGAACCAAAGGCCACGCTCGGAACAACTGGTGTCAGAAGTGCAATAAATTCGCGAAATAAAGTGGTGGCAATTGACTAAAAATTAAAAGTGTGATTAATTTTGTGGAATTGTGTTAAATTTTAAAAATTCTGGAAAATAATTTATATTCAACTGTGAGTGAATTACTAAAATAATGGGGCGCAAAGTGGACGAGCTTCGAACGCAGGATTTGAAAGTGGAGTTAGGGAACCGGTCATTACAAACGACAGGCATAAAGAAAGTTCTAGTCGAGCGACTTAGACAATCTTTGATAGAGGAAGGAAAGAATCCTGAAACATTTGTTTTCGAAGAGAACTTGGAAGAAATCGAAGTTGAAGAAGCGCCTGCGATGAAAATGGAACAGCTTTTGAGTACTTTAATAAGTAAAATGGAAGCCCATTTTTATGAGCAAAAGAATTCTCTCGAGGAACAAAAGAATTATCTCTCGAGGAACAAAAGAATTCTCTCGAGGAACAAAAGAATTCTCTAGAATCACGTTTAGATGAACAGAAGAAATCTATTGACGAGCAAAAGAATTCTCTCGACGAACAAAAGAATTCTCTCGAGGAACAAAAGAATTCTCTAGAATCACGTTTAGATGAACAGAAGAAATCTATGGACGAACAAAAGAATTCTCTCGACGAACAAAAGAATTCTCTCGAGGAACAAAAGAAATCTATGGAAACCCGTCTGGACGAGCAAAAGAATGCTTTTGAGGAACAAAAGAATTCTTTGCAGAATTGTCTAGAAACTTGTTTGGAGGAACAGAAGAAATTTCTGAAAGTTTCATTAGACGAACAAAATATGAAAATTGAAGGAATACAGCAGGAAGTGTTGGAAGTTCGACAACAAGTGTCGGGAGTACAATAAAATGTCACGGAACAGCTTGATAACTTTAAAGCAGATCTGGAAAGAATAAAGCATCGTCAGCCTCTAAGCGGAGCAACTGAAATATCCGGTTCAGGTAGAATGAAACCTCCCATATTTGATGGACAAAATTCGTGGCATATCTTCAAGAGACAATTCGAGGCAGCTTCAGAGGTAAATGGATGGAATGATGAAGACAAAGCTATAGCTCTGGTGTTAGCACTTCGAGGTCCTGCGTCATAACTCTTACAAACTGTACCGATTGAAAATCAACGTAATTACTCTTCATTCGTACAGGCGAAAGAATTACGTTACGGAGATGAGCACATGCAGCAAGTATATCGCCTACAGTTGCGCAACAGGATTCAAAAACATGGCGAATCACTACAACAACTGCAGGCAGATGTAGAAAGATTAGCGCATCTGTCATACTCCAGCGTGAATGCGGATTTACTCAATGAAGTGGCGACGGAGGCATTTGTGAACGCTATTACAGATCAAAATTTACAACAATCATTGAGGCTAGCAGGAAAGAAATCAACAGCAGAAGCACTCGCCTATGCCATACGAATCCGCCAGACATGCTTCACGGAGTGCAGTACGAGTGAGAGAAATTTCAGTGGAAGAATGTACTTGTAATAGAGTGCAATCATCACAGAGCCCGCCTTCACGTGGTGTCCCTCGATGCTGGAATTGTAATAGACCAGGGCACCTTCAAAGAGACTGCAGAAAACGTCGACGAGTGGAATCACCAGAAGAAGAGGGGAAAGAAGAATGCCAAAGATGTCGAGCCAGGGAACAAGCAATTCGTGGAGAGACTAGATATCAAACAGCGACTAGTCGCATCGTCTCTCCTCTTGAGCAGTCGGAAAACTAGTAAAAACCAACTTCGTGGGGCAGAAGTTGGTTGGTGTAATCGACAGCCCCGAAGTCATCATCCAAGTAAGTCAGTTACAGAGAAATAATAGCAGTCTTGTTATATATTGAAGTGTAGGAAAAAATGACTGCGCAGTTACTATCGATACTGGAGCTTCAAGATCAATTATTAGAGCAGATCTTGTTAAGAACAAATGGCTTCACAACACTACCAAATATCTACTAAGAACAGCAACTGGAGCGGCAGCAGAGGTGTTTGGAGAAATAACTTTAGATGTTCAACTAGGCGAACTACTATTTCCTCACACTTTCCTGGTTTCAGACATAATGGATGACTGCATTCTTGGAATAGATTTCATGACCACATACAAAATAAATCTGGATGTCGGAGAGCGGATTCTCAAATATGGCAACATAGAAATTCTTATGAAACTAGGAGAAGAAGCAGATCATCCTGCGAAAGTAAGGACGATGGTTTGCGAAAATATTACTCTTTCGCCATGCTCCGAGACACTAATATGGACAAAGCTTACTGATGACATCGGGACCTGCTGATTCTATCTGGTGGAGCCTAACCCCACAAAAGTTACATCGAACATCATCGTTGGGAAGACTTTAGTGAAGGCAGAAGGTGCAACATTAATTCCAGTCAGAGTGCTTAACACATCCGAAAATGAGGTACAACTAAAAGAAGGTGCTATAATTGGAAATTGTGAACCCGTTTACCAAATCGTCAATTTAGATAATGGTAGCAATGTCAAGGAGACAAAACCTATACCAGCTACTACCCAACAGGTTCAGAAACTTCTTTCGTCCAGTGCCTTAAGTGAACAACAACACAACGATGCCAAAGAGGTGATCGATGAATTTTCGGAATTATTTGCAATGAATGATGATGATTATGGTAAAACAAATCTTATCCAGCATCGAATCGATACAGGAGATTCCAGGCCCATTCGACAGACACCACGAAGATTGCCATTAGCCAAACAACCAGAAGTTGCAGACATGATGAACTCCATGAAGAAACAAGGCATAATAGAGGAATCTAACAGCCCTTGGACATCGCCGGTTGTTCTGGTTAGGAAGAAGGATGGCAGCACCCGATTCTGTGTAGACTACCGCCAACTAAATAACGTGACGAGAAAAGATAGCTATCCATTACCAAGGATTGATGACACATTGGATACCCTTTCCGGAGCGCAATGGTTTTCCACGCTGGATTTGAAGAGTGGTTACTGGCAAGTGGAAATACATCCCGAGGACCGAGAGAAAACTGCTTTCTCAGTTGGCAGTGGCTTATGGCAATTCAAAGTAATGCCATTTGGGTTATGTAATGCTCCAGCCACATTCGAACGACTAATGGAATGTGTTCTACGAGGTTTAACCTGGAAAACATGTCTTGTCTATTTGGATGACATAATAGTAATCGGAAGGACATTCATGGAACATAAAAACAACTTACGGGACGTACTTCAAAGACTCAAAGATGCAAAATTAAAGCTCAGTGCGAGTAAATGTGCTCTATTTAAAAAAGAAGTTAAATATATAGGGCACATAGTTTCATCACAAGGAGTGAGAACCGATCCAGAGAAGATAGAAGCCGTCAAAAATTGGCCAGTTCCAAAGGATAAACATCAATTACGGAGTTTTCTTGGTTTAGCTACCTACTACAGGCGATTCGTGAAAGGTTTTGCAGATATAGCAAGAAGCCTACATCAACTTACCGAAAAGGGAAAGCCGTTCATATGGTCGGATAAATGCAACGAAAGTTTCGAAAATTTGAAGCAACAGCTCTGTGAGGCTCCAGTACTTCACTATCCAAAGCTGGGAAAAACATTTACATTAGACACGGATGCCAGCAATGAAGGAATTGGTGCAGTGCTTTCTCAGGAGGAGAATGGTCAAGAAGTTCCAGTAGCTTACTATAGCAAAGCACTTTCAAAGTCAGAGAAAAATTATTGTGCTACAAGAAAGGAGCTACTTGCCATTATAAGTTCAACAAAGCATTTTCATAAATATCTCTACGGACAGAAATTCATCCTACGCACCGACCGGCGAATCTTTCCGAATGCAGATAGTCGTGCCGGCATCAAACGTCAAAGATGTTCTAGAAGAAATGCACGGTGGAACCTCTGGAGGACATTTGGGAGTGAACAAAACCATTTCCAAAATACGAGAAAAGTTTTATTGGTACATATGCGAGAAGATGTGGAGGAGTGGTGCCGCAGATGCACTGTGTGTGCTGCTTGCAAAGGGCCGCAACACAGAAGCAGAGGAGAAATGCATAAGTATAATGTCGGAGCCCCCTTTGAAAGGATAGCTATAGACATCGCTGGACCTTTTCCAGAAACGGATGGCGGTAACCGTTATATATTAGTTGCCATTGACTATTTCAGTAAATGGCCTGAAGCTTATGCAATCCCTAATCAAGAGGCAACCACAGTTGCGGAACAAATAATAACGAATTGGGTCAGTAGGTTTGGTGTGCCTCACGAACTTCATTCGCACCAAGGACGGAACTTCGAATCGCGAACTTTCCAGGAGATGTGTAAAATGTTGGGAATAAGAAAAACTAGAACAACTCCTCTACACCCACAATCTGATGGCATGGTAGAACGCTTCAACAGAACATTGATCGAGCATCTAAAGAAAGTAGTTGACTATCATCAACGCGATTGGGATCGACATATTCCTATATTCCTAATGGCTTATAGATCAACCGTTCATAGTACTACCGGACAAACCCCAGCTAAAGTCATATTCGGAAGAGAGATGCGATTACCTAGCGACCTCAAATTCGGTACCCCCCGAGGTGAGCAAAAGTTACCAGAAGACTACGAATCGGAGCTCAAACAACAATTAGCTGATGTACACGAGGCGACGAGGACGAAATTAGCAACAAATACTGATCGGATGAAGACCCGCTATGACTTACGTGCTAATTCCGCAGAATTTAACGAAGGTGATCTTGTTTGGCTGTACAACCCGAAACGACGTAAGGGACGTTCTCCAAAATTGCAACAACACTGGGAAGGACCATATTCAGTAGTAACTAGAATTAATGACGTGGTATACAGGATTCAGCGTGGCACAAGAGGCAAGCACAAAATTGTACATTTGGACCGCTTGTGTCAATACTACGAGCATCAAGACCGTGGACCACCTGTTGTTCGGGACGAACAAGTTTAAGAAGGGGGCAGTGTTACGTGCAATAGAAAGAGACAACTGGTGACATCTACTGGCAATAAACAACTTCAGGTTCGGAGAGTAAATGACTTCAGGTTCGGAGAATCGGTTATGAAATCTACAGGAAAGTTCAGGAATAGAACAAATAGAATAGTCAAGAAACTTTTGGAATAGAACAGTCCAGAATAATCCGGAGAGTTTCTAGGGTATAAATATAACAGTTGTCATCGCCAGAAAAAGAGTCTTGTCTTAGACGTTGCAGTGTTAAGAAGCGAAAGCAATAAAGAAGAGATAGTGTGTAATTAGATTGCGATAATTGAAAGTACAGTGTTAGCGATAATTAGAGTTGAGTTGATTAAATTAATGTTTGTGAACTTTATATGATTTAAGTGTAATAAAGAACTTATATATTAATTATTTAATATTGTGTTTTAAATAATGAACCAAAGGCCACGCTCGCAACAGCATGCTCCTGGTGGATATAATAATATATAATTATATAATAAAATACAAACCTTGTATGAGCTTGTCTCCTGTAGTCTGTTCTATACTCCTATCACTACGTCCACAAAACTAATTGTTTAACGAATAAACTGGACAGATATCTGTTCAGTTCAAAAATTTACTCGGCAGATTGGCAGACGGCTGGACATTTTTGAGTGCCAGACGTTGTCGCCAGATATCTGTCTACACCTGCCACCGTGATTACACGTATCTACCCACAAAAATGGGTAGATTTGCAAGTTTCATACATTTTGCGAATTTCTGTGACCAAATTATACATCTTTTTTAATTTTTGCCGACGTTATTTACTAGACTTCTTCGTTACCTTTAATTTAAGAGATAAGTCATTATTCTGCTACATATAGTTTGCCACAAATTCGCATTGAAAAATGTATGAAACTTGCAAATCTTGGTACTGACTCCTCTTAAGCAAATTTTGAATTCACAATCGAAAAAATGTAAACCGAAAAACTCAATTTACTCCACTTTAAAACAAGATTTTTGCTCCAATGATTAATAAAATCATGGGAAATAGGATAAACTAATAATTTTGCTAATAAAATAGTATATTTATCTTAGAATTTGAAAGAAAACACAACTTTTATGATTTATCGGACGAATTTTTCCGCCGAAAAAGTTTTTCGGCCGATAAAACATAAAAGTTGAGTTTTTCTTAAAAATCTGAAATAAATGTAACTATTTTCTCAGTCAAATTCTTAGTTTATTCTATTTCTCTGGATTTTATTAATCATTGGAACAAAAATCTTGCTTTAAAGTGGAATAAATTGAGTTTTTCGGTTTACATTTTTCTGTTCTTGTTTTTGATGTGAAAGTACCTTTACGTAATCGAGTTACAGATCTAACAATAAAATTAAATATCTACCAATAGTATAATATCGTTAATAAATTATAATTTCATCAAAAAATTTCGAACTTTGTTTTCCTTTTATTCAATGAGAAAAAAGAGAGCCCACCTAAATATTTGGTTCTATTAACAAAAAGGATAATTAAGATAGTGCACTTGCCTGAAACATGATTTCCCTAGTTTATAATCCGATTTATATTTGCAAGCACTGACCGAACACTTCATTTATGTTTTTTAATTAATATGAAGGTTTTAACAGGAACTAGTGGCACTATAAAAAAAAAATAAAAATAAATAGTTTTAAAAAGAATTGATTCCATACTTTTGTTAAATTTCACAATAGAATTTTAAATTGAGTAAATCTGTTCACAAAACAAAATCACATTTGACAATCATGCACTCAGCTTTGACAAATGTTCCGTCCGGCATCTCACTTACTCCTATGTATAATGTCCTGCTCTTGACAAATTATGCTCATGTACACGAATTATACCCATTCCTGTTTGCTACATATTCTAAGCTGTTACACGTAACTGTATATCGTCGTTGTCAAACCAATAACTGCTACAAAGTTTTCCCATTACGAACCACGTTCCTCCATTAGTGACATAATATTGTGAAAATGTATAGGAAAGTACGGTACAGAGAACACAATCCTCTCTCTGTCTTTCCTATAAAAATGTATATACATTATTCACAGAATTACGTCACAGGCTAGTTTGCAAAATTTGCTACATATAAAATTTTACAGTTGTACTTTTTGTACATAGCTGGTTTGACAACGATATAGAAAACAGCAAATTATTTGGTTGACATCCATTTGCGTTTCTAAATTGGCTGTACATAAATCTAATTATAATGCCAAACAAGTATAATTACATATTACAGAAAAACAATATCAAATCTTGATTGCTTTTCGTGTGGGAGCCAGTATATTGTGGTTGGCAGTACCTTAAATTTAAGACTGTTGGTGCCTTGGTGGTTGCTTTAATATGCAGCGGATGTATTTTCGGTTTTGAATGAAGAAGAAGAAGGAAAGTCACCTGAAAAGTAAACAAACATGCAATCTGCCGAAGGGAAATGGAAATTAAAGAAAATATGAAAACAGCCAAAACTATGATTGTTTTGGGTTCGGGCGGTCATACAACAGAAATGGTGGAAATAATTAAAAATCTCGACATGTCTAAGTATACTCCACGATTTTATATTCTTGCGCAAACCGATAAAACAAGTAAAAACAAAGTGATAGAAATTGAGTCGTCATCCAATTGCTACACATTTCTCGAGATATTTCGGAGCAGACGGGTGAAACAAAGTTATTTTACATCAATTTTTACGACAATACTATCAATTGTTTATTCCATTCCACTTTTGTGGCGAATAAAACCGAATTTGATTCTCTGTAATGGACCAGGAACCTGTGTACCAATTTGCATGGTGGCATATATTTTTCGAATGCTGGGTATAAATAAGAGCTGCAAAGTTGTTTTTGTTGAGAGTTTTTGCAGGGTAAAAACACTGTCCCTCTCTGGGAAAATTTTGAAAAATATTGTTGATATGTTTGTGGTGCAATGGCCAGAATTAGTGAATCTTGGTAAAAATATTAAATACTATGGAAAGTTATCGTAGATCTTTGAAATAAATAATTTTGAAACAAAATCAGTGGCACACATTTACTCTCACGCAGTGACTGGTTTTCCTTATTGTCCTCACAATCTTAGTGGACGGTTTTGCCAGCTTTTTTCTTTTTTAAGTTGTTTTTGATAGGAAAACAAGATAATTTTAAATTCAAAAAAAAAATTAAAGACCAGTGCTTAATGCTACTGATAATAGAGCATTGTAACAAAACATACTTTCGAAGCCTTAGAAACAGAGAAATGATGCAAAGTAAAAGAGCTATCAGATTATACACTTCAATCACATTGCCTTGCGCTTGCAATGCACATAAGTGCAAGATTATTAAAAATCGCCACGTAAAGCTACGCTACAACTTAGTGTAACGTACAATAAATAGTTATTAAGATAAGAGATTATTAGTAGAGAGTGAATCAACAGTTGTGGAGAGTTTTGATAGATTCTCATATAAATTAGGCTAATCAATTCCATTTATCAAGGGCAATATATCTATTGTGAATCCCAAACACAAGTTTACCACTCGTGGCCTGGAGCATAAGAAAAACAAATGAAAGATTCTCGTGATGCAGGGGCTGGCAGATCCTAATTAGCTCAAAAATTTCATTAAGTGCAGGCAGAATTGTATGCAACTGCATGTCTCGATTTGGTTTAGGTACATTGTTATTATTAATGCTTTATTAGTATGATATATACTTTTATTTACACATATATTATTTTATGTAAATATTTAAATCATAGGAATCTTATAATCAATATTCAGTATTCACCCAGTTATCTATATACCCATTATAAATTCTGTACATTTTTATACCCTAGATGAAATCATAGGATATACTAAGTTTGTCATTCCGTTTGTAACGCATGGAAATAATTGTAGTGAAAAATCGCATTGGGTACCCAAGCATAATATTAAAAGTTAATTTGTTTTTGCATGTCAGTCTGTCCATCACGATAACTGCAGAACACGTTTACATAGCTGAAATTTTGCACATGGGCTTTTAAAAAAAGTAAATTTAAATTGAATTGGACAAATCGGGTAACCCCTTCCTGGCACTGCCATACACAAATTTCGTTTTTCACTATATACGAATTGGACACTGCCTGAAAACGCATCAATGTAGATAGCTGAAATTTTGTACATGACCTTTTCATAGCAATAGTAAATAAAATTTCAAAAATGGGCTAAATCGCACAGCTCCTTCTTTGTGTTGCCATTTAAAAATTTTGGTTTTATACGTATATTGTGAAAACAATCAGTCCTATTTTTATTGTACTGAAAAGTTCTTCAGAATATGAAATCCTATGAAATTGGTCATAATCATTTTTACCATCCGACGAACCGTTCTAGAAATATATGCCAAAACCACTTCAACAATCAAACTTGTGCAGAGAGGTAACCAAACGAAGTTACATACGGCCGTTCATCAAAAGTATCAGAAGAATATTGGTCTTAGACCAATTTAGCTTTTTTAGTTCTTGTTTTAATTGTTTGTTTTCGACCATTTTTCAAAGTAAAGATTATATGTTATATGTAAAATCATCTCCATGCAGCACCTAATCCAATGTAATGTTTTATAATCCATACTAGAAACAATTTCCGTCTTCTGGCCGGCAGTGAATTTCTAAATTGTTCATTAGACATGGAGTAGTATCACATATAGTTCATGTGGATCCTGAAGGAGTGTCAGTTAATACCTTAGCCACTTTTTCGTCTGTCATTTATCCCGTTCACATGAAGCGGACTGGAGTGGATTAGCGTACTTCGGAGTGAGATAATTCGCCATGTGAACACCATCCGGACTGGAATTACTTACACCGGCGTTAATTCGGTAGTGGAGTGGAATTAATCACATGTGAACACTTGAGTGGATGAAAGTGGATTTACGTCTGGATATTTTTCGGTATACTTTCATTTTTCGCTTCGAACACCTTCGTGCTTTCATACAGTATTTTAGAAATTGTAAAATTATACTTCTTTCCATGATCCCTCTTTCAGTATCTACAAAAATAACTTCAAATGAGAGGTGACTTTAGATTAAGAACTGTCAATAGAAAGATGTCTCTCTTGTCGATTTAATCCACTCCATCGCATGTGAACACTTGGTACTATGCGAATTAAGACTATTCCAGTCCAGTTCAGTCCGCTTCATGTGAACGAGGTAATTGTTAGAAAAGTTGTTTTTGACCTGTATCAATTTGATAATTTTCATATAAAAATTTATTCAGAACCGAAACATTTTTTCCGTTTTCAATGTAGAAAAGAAACAATTAACATTTTGAACAGTTAAAACAACTCATTGTAACAGTTATGAATATTACGTATTGCAAACTAAGGGTTTTTCGTAACCAAGGGAAATCAAATGAGGGTAGTATATGGTAGTATTTATCATACCGCAAATGACTTTATTCACCCGCAACACAAGTGCAAAGCAATATCAAATACCTACAATGTACATAAAAACCATAAATAATAATAATAATAATAATAATTTATTAGCACTAAACGTACTTTTCACAAAAAACAATACAATTATTTATACTACCTCTTAACAAATTACTATGACATAGCTCGAATATATTCTATACAAAGTTTTACAAATACATTTATATTTCTTTCTTCCTTTATCACTAGTGGCAAATTATTATACAATTGAAACCCCTTATATATTAATGAATTCTGTGTATCTGATCTATTGCAGCTAAGTAATCTTATATTTAGATCTGCATTCCTTAGATTATATGGCTGCGCATCCGTCACCATTGTTATTTTTTCTCTTAAATATGACGGCAGATCCCCGTTCTTGATCCTAAATATAAATTTCAACACGTTAAGATCAATTCTCTGTGTCACATTCATCCACTTAAGAGCTGAGAGCATCCACCTAATTGATGTGTATCTATTACATTGCAAGATTATCCTCATTGCCCTATTTTGATGTTTCTGTAGTCTGTCCTTCGCTGTACGTGTGCATAGAAAAAGTACCGTCGAGCAGTATTCGAAATGAGGTTTTATAGTGACATTGTAGATTTTAAGTGCACTCGCTAGTGAAACTGATTTTCTCAACCGTCTAAAATATGATATCTTTTTCCCAATCTTTTTACATACATAATCCACGTGTTTATTGAAATTTAGTTTATTGTCCAACATTATACCTAAATATTTGATGTCATCAACTAATTCAATTCGCTCATTCTCGATTGCGATCGACACATTTAATTTGCTGTTTAATATCATACATTTTGATTTACTAATATTTAATTTCAGCCGATTGCTATTCATCCATGCTTTAACTTTGTTCAGATCGCTTTCTATTTTTCTTTTGATATCATCTATGTTTTCCCCAGTACAAAATATCAGTGTATCATCAGCAAACAGCATGAGATTTGAGTGGACTATTACTTGCTTTAAGTCGTTTATATAAAGCAAGAATAATAGTGTTCCTAAGACTGATCCTTGTGGAACCCCCATTTCAGTTTCAATCGTTGTTGAGCGAGCTTCGTTGACCTTTGTTCTCTGCGTTCTTTTTCTTAGATAATCCACAAACCAATTCAATTCACACCCTTTAATTCCATACTTGTCCAATTTCTCAATCAGAATATTTCTGTCCACCGTTTCAAAGGCTCGTTTCAAGTCAAGAAAAACAGCTACAATTGCTTTCTTTTGGTCTATCTCTTCCTTCCAGTAGTTGACAATAAAATTAATTGTCGTCTCACATGAATGCTTTAACCACTAAAACAAAAATCAATTATATATTCAGTTCCCATGATAATGCATTTTGGGACGTTTTATCACATGATATTTCATAACTTCAGAAAGCGCAAATAACCGCAGCTGGTTCTTACATATATAATAGGTAATAATTAATAATATTGTACACGAAATGAAATAAAATTTACAAGTTAGGCAAGGTTAGCTAACTGTCAAAAGTCTCGTCGAAGTTGGAAAAAAATTTTTGTTGCATTTTATATTATAATAAAAATTACGATAGGAATATATTATCTCGAAATATAATATTAATAATTGTATCTTACAATAGGACTATTTTTGGAACTAATACTCATAGTCTATCTCCGAAAGTATGTAATTTCCGAGTCGATATTTACAGAATTGCCATAATATCAGTATTTAACGTAAGTTATGCTTTACTTTGTGTATTAAGTACATGAGAAACAAAGTGAATATTAAACTGCGCCTTCTTGAGTAAATAATAAAAAGTATTTATGATCAGGTCTTGTACTACCATATTCCAAAGTGTGTCTGTCCAACGGCTGTTGTACAACCGTTGGACCAACAGTTGTATGGAAATTGACAGACAATACAGCTGGACTGCGTTCCAAAACATAGCTACAGTTCACTACAGTTGACTTCAATCGTTTCAAAACCCATTAGTCAACTGAAATATGTTAGGTGAGTTGACTATTGTGCGCTATGAAGTCATTTATAGTCAACTGTGGCTATGTTTTGGAATGCACTCCTGTTGGACTGATTTCTTCCGTCACAACGGTTTGCCTGCATGCACATCCAACCATCCAACCGAGCCTGCGATCGTTGCATGCTTCGTGCAATTGGCCCAAACACCATGCAACGATTGTATGCCAACATGAATTGATGCAAAAGTTGGACCGACAGGTGTATCGTGTGTGGACAGCTTTAAGTCACTGGGAAATCCAATGAAGAGGTAGGAAGGTTGGTGATACATTGTTACAATATCATATCCTAATCAGCCAATAATATAAATATAAACTCAGCAAATTCATAAAGTCAAGAACCTACATACCTGGCCTCATGTGTAATATTACTACTTGCCGCGAGACCTTTTTTTGTCGACTTAAAGTGGGTGTCACACCGGGAGCGGCGCGGCATTTTTCAGTTGCCGCTGCACGATTGTTCTTGCAAAATTAAATGTATAAGTCACACCGGAGCGGCGCGGCACGGCAAAATAGTTGCCGCGCGGCCATTTCGGACATTACTCAAAAACACAAATTTGCCGCTGCCGCTGGCGGCAAATTTCCTTTTCATTCGAAATAAGTCCGCACAATTCGTTAAATGAGGCTTTTTGCATTCTTAAGTATTTGTAATCGAACTTCATCACTTTTCTTTGCTTTTCTTCAAGCAGAGCTACTAATAATACAATTTCTTCCTCGGAACTAGAGTATATTTGGATAAAATCTGCCGCTCTCGGTGTGAACACTATTTTGCCGCGTGCCACGCCGTGCCGTGCCGCGACGCGTCGCTCCCGGTGTGACTGGGGCTTAAGACTTTTTAGTTTCCTTCACGAACGGTGCTGATAAAAATTAAATCTAAAAACTGCAGTTCGTATTTCCAACTTGCCCGGTAAAGTTACCTCGTTTTCCGATAATAAAGTAAAAGAAATTCCTAAGTACAATTGTAGATCTGAAGTTTGTTATATTTTTTATATTCGATTGATAGAATTTGGTAAAATAAATTTAAAGGTTTAAAAATTACGGAGCGTTTTCATTCAATTACTTTATTTTGATTTTATTTATATATTTTTGCTAAAGATAGCAATCAAAACTGGCGCAGTCGGTAGGATACGCGTAGTTTCGGAATTATATCGATTACTTGTGTATTAACACTTAAACGCGTATCCACGAAATTTGTGTTTCAACTTCAAGATTAGTGAAACGCGACCAAATCGATAAAATCGATCAATTAAAAGTGAACTAACTAAAAGATTGGCGAAACACGACAAACCCAAATGTTTTAAGAGCATCGTAATTCTCTCCTAGAGAAGTCGACCAGTCGAAAACGGTAAAGTGTCTACCTACATGTATGTGTAGAACTACCCAATTAACTGCAAATTGGATTCATCATATTGTACTAAACGAGTACACAGTAAAGTCGTCTGCCACATACCGGAGGATCCGATCCGATTGAACTATTAAGGAGACATATACCATTGCTGGAGGTACATTTAACAAAGATCACCGCATGAAGAAATAATTAAATACTGTTGGGACCCTAACTATTGGTATTCATCAAAGGAACCTGTTTTTTTTTTTTTTCAAAAGAAGACATCATAAGAATCGAAGATACCAAGTAATAAACTTTCCATTTTCATTTTGCTTCTACTAGATTATATACATTACTTTGATTACAATTATTAAATACCATTGCATATAAGAGCATTTATAGTTTAGCGCATATAGATATTCGCGTATTTTTTTTTTTTTATTACTATTTCCTAGATTTTAGTATATTTCTTTGAACAAAATATAAAAAAATATAAAAAACCTTACATACATAGGTACTATAGTTTAATAATACTGACATTTGTGCATATTTAAATCCATACGAATATTACTGTGCCGTGTGTTCTTCTTTAGTGCAAATTTTAAAAGAAAATAAAAATGAGCGTCGAAACCAATAACACTTTGGAACAATTAAGTAGTAATTTAAAAAGCACGCTAGGAAGTATGCAGAGCCGTCTCGAATCAATATACACAAATCCATCACCACGCCAATCAGTGACAATTGATCCCCTAAAGTACCTCTCCAAATTACCCGAATTTGATGGTAATCCCCATCATTTACAGAATTTTATTGACTTAATAGACAGAATACACCCCACGCTACAGACTTTTAACGATTTATCACAATTAATATTCTCGGACACTATAAAATCAAAGCTCAAGGGCAGAGCTCGCGAAGTAGTCGAAATAAATTACCATATAAAATCTTGGGCAGAAACAAGATCTCTTTTAAACAATAATTTCGGTGACAGAAAGTCCGCGGACGAACTCTTAGACGAAATGAGAAGTGTATCCTTTAGAACCAACATCCAAGATCTTTACAACGAAATCAGAACCATACTTAGGCGACTTAACATAAAAACAGTTAACGACAGTAGTATAGATCAAGGAAATCTGAAATTGACATCGACATTACAAGCAAACATCAATTCAGCCTTAAATATTTTTAAGAACAAGATCCCAGAACCGATGAAATCAATCTTGTATTGCAGAGCGCCAAGTGATATAGAAACCGCAATGAATATCCTATACGAGGCGGGGTATGCATTCTACAATACATTCGGCCAAACTCAAAGACCACAGATTCAAAGGCAAAATAACAGTAATAGAATCCAAAGTAGAAATAATGATAGAGAGACTTTTACTAGGACTATGAATTCTTCACCACCCAGTCAAAATCGAAACACCCCTTTTAGATCACTTAACATGGGAGATCAAGGGAGAGCTAGACAACATTTTTTTTCTCCACGACTGTACACGCAGGGTAATAACCATTTCAATAACCCTAATATAATGGCCAGAGTTCAACTTACAGCCATAACCAAAATCCTCACTTTAGGTCGAACCAAATCAATAACAGTAACAATCGACCTGTGCAGAATACTTACACCTCATTAACTAATAATAACAGATTTAATACGAGTAACAATAATTCTAACAATAGCGGACCCGAGCCGATGGAAGTGGACTTAGTGCACATGCACCCAAATAGAGTAGATCGTCTTGAACCGGAAAATTTTCCATCACAAGCCTCAAATGCAAGCTTCCCTATATAATAGTCAAGTCGAAAACAATTCCACTAAAATTCAATAGACACGGGAGCTACACATTCAATCATAAATCGTAACCTTTGCCACCCGAAATGGAAAATAGAACTCAAAGACGCTCTCAAGTTAAAAACTCTAAACCATAACATAGAAATTACGGAAAAAGTTTTAATACCCCTATTCGAAGAACTAGGTGACCCTTCGAACAAAATAGAAATGCTAATCTGCCAGTTCCATAGTGCTTACGACGGAATAATTGGCAACAATATCCTAAGTCTGCTCCAAGTAAATATAGATTATAAAAATAATATCCTTACGTCGGGCAAAAACAAAATTAAACTGCTGTAATGAGCTTGCTTCTTATATGAGAAGACAGGTAGGCAGGAGGGCCGATTTATCAAAAGAAAAACTTAGGCTATTACGACGACTTATCTTCTGGCTATTACGCCGATAAAATGTTAGGCTATTACGCCGACTTATGAATAATAACACTCCTGCTTAAGGTTTAGTTAATTATTGTTTTATTCAATCGATTACGCTAAATTTATACATAAATTTTACTTACGCTAGCAATTATGATTATCGATCATACAAATCCAATCGTGAGAAACGCGTCAACAATGAAAGTCGGTCAGTCATAATACTTTATGCAATATTCATACATAACATGAATCACGCTCTTGAATTTTATTTCATTCATTGTAACCTGACTCATGCTTTCTTTATTTTATTTTCTTTAAATTGTGAGTGACGATTTTCTTTCTTGACCCATATCTTTCTTTGTTGATATTTTTCCCATGATTATGCCGTTATGTCGCTTAATTACATATAGCATGTCGTAAGCATGCTTGTGACTCAATTTGTATTTAGTGATATATCTTGGATTAAGATATATTACACTGCATTTCGAACTGAATAAAGAATGCAAAGAAGAAAATTATAAACCCATCAAATTGAATTTACCCGTGCTTCAAAGGGATGGATTAGGTTATCTAAAGGGACAGTGAGCCAAAGATGACTCGTTCGTCATCAAAGACGGAATCTATAATATCGAAATTACGAAAATAGTAATTAATCCTCTGGAAGTAGAGAAAGTAGACGAGGAGAATTTTATCATAATAGAAATTAGGGAATCTAAGCCTCTTCTAGACCAACTGAAGATCGACCATTTGAATCCAGAAGAGCGAGCTGCTTTAGTAAAATTAGTAATAAACTATAAGGGGATATTCTACGAAGAAAATTCGAATCTTACTTTCACTAACGCAATAAAACATCAGATTCGTACTACAAATAATATTCCAATCCAGTGCAAGACATATCGGTATCCATACATACATAAGGAAGAAGTAGAAAAGCAGATTCGGGAGATGCTCGAAAATAACATCATCCGTCGAAGTAACTCTCCTTATTCCGCACCTATTTGGATCGTACGTAAGAAGGCCGATGCCAGCGGGAAAGCAAAATGGAGACTTGTCATCGATTACCGTAAACTGAACGAAGTTACGATCGATGATAAATACCCAATCCCGAATATCGATGAAATTCTTGATAAGCTGGGGAAATGTCAATATTTCACTACGCTGGATTTAGCGAAAGGGTTTCATCAAATCGACATTGATGAAAAGGATATCTACATAACCTCTTTTAGTGTTGGAAATGGCCACTACGAGTTTCTACGTATGCCATTTGGGCTGAAGACAGCCCCAGCCACGTTTCCACGCTTAATGAATAGCGTTCTACACGATTTCATAAACAAAATCTGCCTGGTTTACCTAGATGATATCATCATATTCTCGACTTCATTGCAGGAACACATTGATTCCTTGAGTAAAGTATTCAGAAGATTGAAGGAAGTAAACCTTAAAGTCCAATTGGACAAATCCGAGTTCCTTAAGAAAGAAACCGAGCTTTTAGGCCATATTGTTACACAGGAAGGCATAAGGCCCAATCCCAAAAAGACAGAATGTGTTAAAAATTTTCCTATCCCCAAAACACGCAAACAAATAAAGCAATTCCTGGGCTTAATGGGATATTATAGGAAGTTCATTAGAGACTATTAGAAAATAGCAAAACCTATGACAACATTTCTGAAAAAAGATGCCAAAGTAAACATTGTCGATTCCGAATACCAAAAAAGTTTCGAAAACTTAAAATTACTCCTTATTTATGATCCAATCTTGCGATACCCTGATTTCGATAAAATGTTTAGCCTAACGACGGACGCTAGCCAGTATGCCCTTGGAGCGGTGCTCTTCCAGGGCAATCACCCTATCTGCTATGCTAGCCGCACGTTAAACGATCACGAAATTAACTACAGTACAATAGAGAAAGAATTGTTGGCAGTTGTATGGGCAACAAAATATTTCCGCCCGTACCTCTTCGGGCGAAGATTTATCATCGAAACAGACCACAACCTCTAATCTGGCTATTTTCAATAAAAGAACCCAATTCTAAATTAGTAAGGTGGAGATTAAAATTATCAGAATTTGACTATGAGATCAAACATAAAAAGGATGCAAAAAATAGTAACGCAGACGCACTTTCCCGGATAGGAAGCTTAGAATTGAATTTATTAGAAGAGGAGAACGTTATACCTATTAGCCACTCACCTCTGAACTTATTCAAAACGCAAATCATCATAAATAAATCTAATACGGGATCTCTCAGAATGAAAAAGAAGAAAGTGTTTGACAAAAATAGGACAACTATCTACACGAAATCGCTAGATGGCCAAACCGTAAATACTATACTTAAAAACCATTTTAATCCTAATGGTTTACACGCCGTCTTGGTAGAAAATGAAGAGTTTTTCAATACCTTAAAGGACGCATACTTGCAAAACTTCTCTATCAGCAATAAATTCAGAATAATACGATGTTCAGGCATACTAGAGGACATAACTGACGAAGAAGAATTAGCAGAACTAATAAAAGCCGAACACCTCAGAAATAATCACCGAGGAATCGAGGGGTATTTAAAGAGTTAAAACTAAAAATTTATAACCCCAAATTGAAAATCAGGATTACACAGTTCCTGAATAATTGCGAAATTTGCAGCCTTGAAAAATACGAAAGAAGTCCACCTAAAATTAAATATAAAATTACCCATACACCATCCAAACCCAACGAAATCATCCACGATGTTTTTTACAGCCTAAAAGGTCAACTTTTCCTAACCATAATCGATAAATTCAGCAAATTTGCACAGGCTATAAAGATTGACAGCCGTGCTTGGACAGAATTCAGACGAGCCCTTCTGCAATACTTCAGTTACCACGGAAACGTGGCCAAATTAGTAGTTGATAATGAATTAGGCTTTAAGGCTCTTCCTATTCTAGAATTCCTACGAAACAGAAATATTGAAATTAATTATACCTCAAATAGCAACCACACTTCTAACGACGATGTTGAACGCCTACTATAAATGAACACCTTCGTTTCCTTAGACACGATGAAAACAAAGATCTCGAAACCGTCGAAGAAAAAATCCTTAAAATTATAGGGTATTATAATAACACAATTCATAGTACAACGAATAAGAAACCAGTAGATTTCGTAACCGGTAAAGTAAACGAAAGCGAATATAACACAATACGCGAAAGTATGCTGGAGAAAAAAGAAAAAATTGTAAATAAACTAAATTCTAATAGAACAGATGTCAATTTGGACCCAGGTCCGAATTTCATTAAGGAAATCAGAGGCGGCAAAAACCACGCTAAGTATAGAAAAATCGTAGCGGAAAAACTAGGCGACGACCATATAACAGATATTAGGAATAACATTAAGTATATAAGACCCACGTACGAAAACCGAAAAAACTCCAAGAGAAAACGAACCCTACTATCAAAGCAAAAACACAAAAACAGAGAAACCAGGACCAAACGAACTAAATCATAACTCTAATTACAGGAAACAATACAGAAAATGGGCATACTCATGACGAACTTGACAGAGCAACAAAAGATAGACATACACGACCTGAATAACAATAACGGCTATTTACCAGTGAAAATAGAAGAAGTCAAAGTGATAGAGTATGATACCAAGGTACTCCATATGAAGCCACCGTGGAAAGCATACGCAATAGCATAACTATCAATAGCAATAGCATAACTGTCAGCTATGAAACCCATGTTTGACACAGTCAACCGCAATCTCATTCTACTCGAGGCAAAAATCAAAAACCTCCATCCATACCACAAGCAAAAAAGAGGGATAATCAATATTCTAGGAAAAGGTTTAAAATTCGTAGCCGGAACCATGGACAGCGACGATGAAAAGGAAATCAACGAAAAACTAGAAACGCTATCCAGAAATCAGGAAAAATTGGCACACCATGGTAATGAACAAGTCCTAATAAGCAAAAGCGTATCCGCCCAAATACAAAATATCACTGCGCATATCAACAGACAACAGAACATAACACAGAACTACTTGAATAATACAAAACAAAATTCTGACTCTAGAAGACGAAATTGAGTACATACAACGTATCTATCAGGTCAATAATGACATAACCCTTTTGCGTAATCATGTAGATGATATCGGACAAGTCATTTTTTCAAGCAAAGCAGGTATTCCTTCTAAAGATATTTTAACACAAGCGGAATTAGACCTTATAGAAGATCTCGACAGCTATCAAAATATAAAAGTGGCAGTTGTTGTAACAAGGTTCCGCTCCGTGCTCCGAAGGAAAGAGCAGTCGCCGATATCGAGGAAAGGGAAAAGTAAAACTGAAACACTTTATTATTCTTTTTTCTATTTTTTAATATTATTATTTTTGTCATTCCATTTTTCTTTTGCACTCAAATTGCTTAGATGATTAACACAAATTATTTAATTAGATTTTCTTTTCACTCAATTAATAAGTTTAGAACGGATTTTTTTGAAAACGCTTTCAACACGACGGGATTAAAGAACGAACTCCCCGAGGTTTGGGCAAATTGCACCCAGGTACTCACGATATCCTGCAAAAGCTTTTTTATATTTTATTGTTTTCTCACGACGTTGAAAAAACGTACGTGAGAAAATGCAAAAGTTTTTTGATGCGAGCTATATGCATCAATGGAAACTGTAATCCGATATGCACTTGTGCGCCCGTCTTGAAATATTAATCTTAAGAGGGCGCGAATAATTTTGATAATTGTATGTATGTATGTACATACAATTAGATTGGATTAAGTAGGTAATGTACGTATGTACATAGTACATACAGAAAAAAAGTAAGAAGACACTGTATGTAGGTAAGTGTGCATACCGTGTGAGTGGAATGTGTGTCTGATAACAAAATGCAATTTACGCTAAATTGCATTTTGTTATAATATGGGAATGCAAATTTAAATGCATTTTAAATTTTAAAATGAAATAATTTTTCATTTTCAGGGTCATTTCTGCGATACATCAATATATTGCATAGGGCAATATATTGATGTATTCACCTTATGGTTGTGATTTAGGGCATTGGTACCTGAGTCACAATATCCCTCCCCCCTGGGGAAAAGAAAGTTTTATTCCTCCTTGGAAGAAAAACTTTCTTTCTTAATAATTAAACTAGAATTTGTACAAATATTTGTATATATAAAGGGAATGGTATATAACTAGATAGCTGTAAATAACTACAAAATTATAAAATACAGTAAAAACTAATACATGTTACATTTGAATTTCTAATAGAGAAGGTTTATTTATTTCCATTACTAATTATACGTAATTATTAAATTATTTTGATATAGATTTTATTTATATGTACATACATATTTTCTTGTGAATTATTTGTTATTGTCGATTTAATTAGTATTATCATTTCGCAATGAATGATTTAATATACATATTGATATATACATATTTGATAGTTAGGGTAAAACTAGAGAGAAAAAACATTAAATTTGATATACATTAATATTAGTTTATTCCTTCTGCTTTTTTTCTTATTTATTTTTATTGAAATTAATGCTCATTATATTCTCTGGCAAAAAGTTTTTTCCCTTTTTATTAATATTTTTAGTATTTTTTTTTTACTTTATTATTTATTTTAAACAAAATACAAATACATATAAGCTGTATGAGCTAAAAAAAAATTTTTCCAGTCAGCAAGGAAAATTTAAGGATGGAAGGAGTTACCATTGTTCAGTTTTCTGTTCGTCATATTTGTCTGTTTTATTGTTAAAGTTAAATTTGTTAAACGTTGAATGAATGCTATATGCATCATTTTGGAAACCTGGAAGATGAAACTATGTTAATATCTCTGAATGAAGATATTGAAGGTTTTACTCTGAGAACAGTTTTAGGTCATTGTTATGGATTGTTTTGTTTTTATTATTGATTTTAATAGTGGAATTTTCGGGGGAATTAATCTCCATTATCTCATACGGTCCTGACCATAGTGGTGAGAATTTGTTCTCTCGAACTCTGCTCTTAAGTAGGACTTTATCGCCTACCATAAAAGATTTTTGGACGGAGTTTTTATCGTATTGTATTTTAGATTTTTCTTTATTTGCCATGGCCATGTCTTTAGCTATTTTGAAGCTATGCTGTAGACGTGCTTTTAACTCGTTTGCATAATTGTCGTAATTATAGCAAACGGTTGGAGATGATTTCAAATTGTTTGGAATTTCGGCTGGGAATCCGTAAAGGAGTTCGCGAGGAGTGTAATTAGTACTCGAGTGAGGGGTGGTATTTTATACAAACATGGCATAAGGAATTCATGTATCCCAGTCTTGTGGATCTTTTGTTACATAAGATCGGAGATGTTCCGCTAAGGTTCTGTGGCTTTTCTCCAATGCACCATTCATTTGAGGGTGATATGGAGTAGTTTTAAGTCGTTTTATTCTTAGTAATTTAGATACCTCGGCGAACATGCCACTTATGATGTTAGAATCTTGATCTGTGGGGATACTGGAATACCATGTCGACAAACTATTGTTGTCGTGAAGGCTTCCGCTAATGTCTTAGACTCGGTGTCGACTATGGCAATAGCCTCAGAAAATTTTGAGAGGTCGTCTTGGAATGTAAGGAGATATTGGTTTCCAGAATGAGAAATTGGGAGAGGTCCTACAACATCTAGGTACACTCTTTCGAAAAGTTTGGAGCTAATGCTCGAGATTTTCATAGGAATTTTTGGGTTCCTGGATACTTTGTTCACCTGACAAAGTTTACATTTCCTTATATATTTGACCACGTCGTCTGACATGCCAGGCCAGTAAAACTGTTTTTTTTATTCTTTTAATAGTACGGGAAACTCCTTGATGGCCTCCCGTCGGTAGTGAATGAAAATCTTTTAAAACTTGTTCGATGTCCTCTTTATCGGATAAATATTTTATCGAATCTTGATGTAGTTTGATGTTTATTTGTTGATTAGCGAAGATCTGGGTAAAAGCGTTTTTAATAATTATTAGATTCTGTGGATCTAAAATTGGGAAGGAGATATTTAATTGATTTAACTGATTTGCCTCTGTATATGAGCAGATCTCAGTTAAAATCTTTTCGAGGTCTGATTTATCTCTTTGCGATCGACAAGGTAAATTAATTTTTGATATGATTATTGTGGAGTCCTTTTTTGTGAAGAAGTTCAGTTCATTTGCTAGAAGTGGGGATTTATCTGCAAGTTTTAGTTTCGAATCCAACACCCTTTCAAGTTCTGTATCTTGCATTGGCAAGATGAAGACTTTAGGATTCGCATTTTTAGTCAGTAAAAGAGGAGAATTAGTCTCAGTTATTATTACTGAGGAATTGTTTGATGACGATGGAGTTGAATTTTGATTAATGACACTCGTGTTGGGAGTATTCAAATTGGTCTGAGCTCTAGCTTGATTCCTTGTTACCACATTTACGCAGGTGGTAGGTTCTGCGAAATGTTCGCTACTATCTGGAATAGCTCTACTGAGAGCGTCTGCATTTGTGTCAAGCTTACCTGATTTATGGACTATCTTGTAGTTATATTCCTCAAGACGTATTCTCCATCTCATTAGTCTTGAGGAGTGGTCTTTCAGATTCATGAGCCATACTAATGGTTTATGGTCAGTTATAATTGTAAACTGTCTGCCATAAACGTATGGTCTGAATTGCTCAACTGCGAAAACGATAGCTAAGAGCTCTTTCTCTATAGTTGAGTAACGAATCTCCGCACCATTGAGAACTCGACTAACATAGGCAATTGGATGATCTCCTTGATCATCAACTTGTGAAAGAACAGCTCCGATGGCGTAGTCACTGGCATCGGAGGTGACAAAAAATTCTTTGTCGAAATTGGGATATGATAAAATTGGTGCTGAAATAAGTTTATTGCGTAATTCGCAAAATGCTTCATCACAAATTGCGTCAAACTTGAAAGGGATATCTTTCTTTAAAAGATTTGTAAGTGGTTTAGCTATTTTTGAAAAGTTTGGTATAAAGCGGCGAAATTAGCCGACGAAACCAAGGAAGGCTTTAATATCTTTCTCCTTCTTGGGTCTGGGATAGGACTGAACTGACTTGATTTTTGCTGGGTCTGGTTTGACTCCATTTTCTGTAATTATGTGCCCTAAATACATAATTTCTTTCCTTAGGAAATGGCACTTGTCGGGTTGGAGTTTCAAATTGACGTTGCGGAGACGGCTAAATACTGCTGTGAGTCTGGAATTGTGGTCTTTGAGATTGTATCCATGGACTACAATATCGTCCATGTATACGAAGCAATAGATGCCTTGAAGGCCAGATAAGACATTATTCATGGCTCGTTGAAAAGTAGCAGGGGCTCCTTTTAAACCAAATGGCATACGATTGTATTCGTAGTGGCCATAGGGTGTGCTAAAGGCAGTTTTCTCCCTGTCCTTCGAGTCAATTTTTATCTGGTGAAATCCACTGGCTAAGTCGAGTGTGTTAAAATATTTCGACTTCCCCAACTGGTCTAATATATCAGTGATATTAGGCAGTGGGTACGCATCGCCAATAGTAATGTCGTTAATACGACGAAAGTCTACCACTACTCGCCACTTTTTGTTTCCATTCTCATCTGGTTTTTTGGGAACCAGGAGAAGTGGAGAATTCCAGGGACTATGTGAAGGTCTGATAATGTCTGACTCAAGCATTTCTTGTATTTGCCGATTTATTTCCGTTCGGCTTGCCGCAGGAAGTCTATAAGGCTTTGTATAAATGGGCGGTTTGTCTTGGAGAGTCTCGATTTTGTGGGTAATCGCATCTGTATATGAAAGGAAATCCCCTTCTATGAAGACGAGATCGTTGAATTCCCTACAGATATTGCGAATACTCTCAGATTCCTCTGAATTACAGTGATCCAATTTTATAAGGTTTTGCAGCTTAATTATTCTGCCCTTAATTGGATCTCTTTGAGAGTCTGTGGAGATGAACAAAAAGTCGTCCAAGTCTTGGTAAACTGGGCTCACCTCGTAAGGTGCCAGATCGGCGTCCTCCTCATTTGTGTTGAGGATTAGGACTTTTGCCATACCGTTGACTGGTTCGACGATTGAGTTTCCGAGAAATAAACCTGGCCTTATTTCCTTCTTGAAACAGACCGATTGATTTTGAATAGAAGGAGTTGGAATTTCAATGATGTACTCTGATCGAGCCGGAATTTTAATTTAATTTAATTTATCCGATTCTTTCGGATTTCTAAAAGGAAGGAGATATGATTCCAGCTTTTGTGGAATTTGGAAGGAGTTATTCGATGATTCCGACTCGATAGAATTTGAAGGAGATAAAACTTTATAGAAATTCTTTGACTTCTTTGATTTTATCTTGGAATTCACTTTTTGTGAATCTATTGATGATGGAGATAGAATTTTACTAGATGCAGCCTTTTGTGCGGCTGTGGATGGAGATATACTTTTACGTTCTTGCTTCATATTTTGTGAAGCTTTGGATGGAGATAGAATTTTATTTAATTCAGCCTCTTGTGTGGCAATAGATGGAGATAGATTTTATCTTTATGCTTCATTTCTTGTGAAGCATTTGCTGGCGATCGATTTGCATTGCTTTTCGAAGCAATTGATGGAGATAGATTTGTATTAATATCTTTATTGGAGACTGCTATCCCTGTATATAACAGACTCTTTGTTTGAGACCTCTTTTCTGGGTCTTCGCTTTTCAAATAAACGTATGGGTAGTTAGTGTAATATTCTTCATAAGGATAAAATTCATTTGAATCGTTTATTTCTAAAGAAATATATTTATTTTTGTAATTGATACTAGCATTGTATCGAGATAAAAAGTCATGACCAAGCAGGCCATCGTATGAGAGGATGGAGTTATTTCCCACAATTTGAAAAGGGTGTTCTAGGATGGAGTTATTTTGTGCAGATTCCAGAGTTAATTTCGCGAAAATGAGTCCTTCCGTTGAAGTAGACTCTGTGAATAATGTGTTTATATTGTACACAGCATCTCTGTAGCAGATACTGTCTGGCCTTAATGGATGTAGTTTTATTAAGCTGATCTCTGCTCCAGTATCAATTAAAAATGTAAGTTTTGGAGCAGAGCAGATGTCGACAGGCAAAGAAAGTGTTAGTGAATTTTTATTAATTTGGACGGGGATACGAATTAATTTTTTGTTGTCTTTGTCGATATTGTTTCGGGATTCCTGTGGACTTGTGCTGTAGTTTGTATCTGCGAGGGGTTGCCGAATGAGACCCCCCGCTGCATCCAGTTTCCCTGCCTGGATGCCGCTGGACTTTTGTTGTCCTTCCTATTTGGAGACGGTGATCTAGCTGAGATATTTGCATTTTTATATCTCGGTGGAGTTCGATTCTCTTGGAATACTGGCTGCTGCCAGTTCCTGTTTTGTGGCTGTCTATCAACCGTGCTTGTTTGCGGAGCTGAGTTTACTTTTTGGAAATTATTCCGATTTCCTTGATTGTCGTTAAATCGGGAATTATTTGCAGCTCTTATCCTGCATTCTTCAATAGAATGGCCCATTCGATGGCAATATCGACAACTAGGGACCTGTGACGGAGATGTAGCATTCTTAAAATCTGGAGGACGCTGTAATTGTGAATGTGTTCTTTGGATGGTGTTAAAATTTTCCATAGATCGTTGTATGACCGGGCATTTTGAAGCAGCATGCCCTAGTCTATTACATTGCAAACAACGTAAGTTGTTATTTATACTTAGAAAGGAATTTTGATTTACCTTGTTATATGTTTGAAAGTTAGGTTGCGTTTGCTCCATACGTATTGGTGATCTAGAATATGTGATTTTAGTGCAGAAAAGGATTTATTGGAATGCTCTTTTGCTAAGGTCTGTAATTGTGTATTGGATAAGCCATCTTCAATTGCTCTCACAGCCTGACACTCATTTTCTTTTAACAAAGACCGTAGGAGCACCTTGTCTGTTGTATAGGAATGTGTTGCCTCATTTAGCTTGGACAGTGTTGTATTTAATCTCTGCAAAAAGTCTTTTACACTTTCCTCTCTACCTTGTCTTGAATTATTTAATTGAGACTGTATGGTGGATCTAGAGGTTTTGGTTTTGAAGGATTGAGTTAACAGAGATTTTAATTCAGACCAATCTGATATTTGATTGTACCTATATACATCATACGCCTCTGCAGATAATTTACTCCTTATTAAGCTAAGGAGGGAGTGTTTTTCGCTCACCGTCGATGCTGTTGCGTACATGTCATCACAACTTGAAATAAATTTGTGGAAATCCTTAGAATTTCCACTAAAATTTGGAATTAATGACCTTGCGTCTGATAAGGAGAAATGCGACAGGTCTCTAAAAGAGACATTATGGCGATGATTTGTTAAATCATTTGTAGTATTTGATAACTCTTGAAATCGTGAATCTAGCTGTTCCTGAAGTGCAATTATAGTATACTGAATATGATATTTCCATATTTATATAGACATTTTTCGTGAAGTAATCGCTGCCTTTGTCCTTAGGGCCAGCATTTGAAATTATTTCAGTATGAGTTGTTTTGAAATCATCCCAATACTCATGCAACGAATTTAGTTTTTGCGTTAAGTATGTCCGGCTTGCAGTTGAAAGTGAATTAAGATTGATAGACTGGATAATATGTGATATTGTTTTTTGTCTGTCCTCCTGCAGCCGAAATCGTATTATATTTTCTTGGTCTTGGTCTGCGTTGTCGTGATTATCTATCGATGCTGCTTTTTGTGAATTTTTGGGAGGTGCGATGTAAAATGGGTTATTTGTGTTATCCTCATGAGTTGAAATGGATTTCAACCTATCAGTCAGTGTTGCTTTGATTAGGTTGTACCAATCCTCTGTCTTATCAGAGCATGATTGTTTAAAATATTCATGAGTTTCGTCGAAATCTTTAAGTCTTTGGATAATGGATTCTGTTTCTTCAAAGTCTGTCCAGTACTCTTCTAATTTTTTGATCTTATCGAGGATTGCATGGAATATATCATTGTAAATATTCTGAAGATATAGAATTTAACAAATTGCAATAAGTGGAGAGTAATCTTATCTAATCTGTGAGGAGAAAATCCCGACGGTTGATTCTACAGAAAGCAGTCGATTTAACAGAAAGCATCCGTTGATCGAGCAGCAAAGTGGATTCGTTTTAGTAGATAGAAATTGTATATGAAAAGAGCTCAATCGACATAGAATTCCTCCAAATCATATAGAGCTAATTAGGCCCATCTCTACCCCTCCAGCTTATGTTCTCCGCTACTGATTCTAACCAACACCAGGATCTCACAGAAGAAAGTAGTCTAGTTGCTTTTACATTTCATCTAACCGAACCAAAAGGAATGGGGACAAATTTAAACTACACTGTCCATTGCTAAGTAAATAACCAAGATTTAAGGCTTCTGTTACATCGGTGGTAGAACTACCGAAGCTGGCAGTCCCGAAGAAGACACAAATCAGTCAGAATTTCCGAATATGGAACTCCAGTAGGGAGATCTCAGTTAAATCAAAGCTGCGACTTGTCAAATTCAATGTGAACAAGTAAAAAAGCTAATATTGGTCTAAGACCAATTCTTATGATACCCTAGATGAATGCACGTATGAAATTTCGTATGGTCACCCATTTGAGCAATTTTGATTTTTTGAATTGGTTTCTCGCATATATTTCTAGAACGGCTCGTCGGACAGAAAAAATGATTATAACCAATTTTATAGGATTTCTTATTCTAAAGAAGTTTTTAGTACAATAAAAATGTCTAGGACTGATCGTTTTCAAAGTATATGTAAAAAGCCAAAATTATGATATGGCAACACCAAGAAGAGGTTGCCCGATATAGTTCATTTTTGAAATTTTATTTGCTATTAGTATGAAAACACAATGTACCAAATTCCAGCTTTCTATGTCGACGTGCTCTCAGGTAGTGTCCAAATATATCGTGGAAAACGAAATTTTTGTATGGCAACCCCACGAAGGAGTTGCCAGATTTGTCTCATTTTTGAACTTAATTTTACTTTTTTTTTTTAATATCCGTGTACAAAATTTCAGCTTTCTAAGTGAACGCGTTCTCGAGTTATCGTGCGCACGGACTGGCGGACGGACGGACGGACAGACGGACATGCAAAAATCAAAATAACTTTTAATTTTATGCGGCGGTGTCCAATCCATTTTGCTCTACCATCATTATTTCTGTGCGTTACAAATGGAATGGCAAACTTAGTATACCCTATAGATTTCATCTAGGGTATAAAGAGTACTGCTATGCTATATGGTTACGGAACGTGGTAGGTAACCCAATCCATAGCAAGACGAGTTCAAGCCTTTATTATTAGGTGTTTGTTCAGAATCTTCAACTCTCTGCAATAACGCAAATTTTGGAGACAATCAGATCAAAATAAGGGTCGAAGTGTTTAATTTCCAGAAGACAGTGGAATTGAATTCAATTCAATTCGACATGTTAACAACAGCAGGGGGATGAAAATAATCTTGGTAAAGCTTATTGAATTTAATAATTTATTTGAATAAAAAAATTAATACTAACACGACAAAATAATTCAACCTCTGATGCTAGGCTCTTACTGTACTGAAATGCAAATAAAGTTACTCGAAAAACAGTTCTATACATCTGTGCTAACTTAAATATCAAATGAAAATAAGCTTGGTTCACGTTTAACATTATTATCAAATTTAACACTAAAAATGAATGGGCAAAGGAATCCATGCTGGCAAAATCTTATTATTCGCCTACCTAATTTAGAGAGCAAAAAGTAAAATGCGTAATTTGAGCCGGCTCATAATAGTAGGACTAACTTAAGTAATAAATTAAACAACATCCATTCACTCTTTCAGGCAAATATCAAGATGTTCATTAATTTTATCAACGTCCACTTCTTTCGCACAAACAGGACATGCATGGGTTGAATTGTCTAGACCTTCGCGTCTTTTTCTTCCATTCTCTGCAGTACTGCTGCTGCTATCAGATTCAAAAATAGCTTCTAAATTCCCTGATCCGTATCCAGCATTCTTAAGAGTTTTTGCTATTTCGTCAGAGGTCATTTTCTTTTTTGGTTGTTTTTTGTAAAATGGGATTACTTTTTTGCCCTTCGATGTAGATGGAATCGGATTGATCTTAACGGTAATTCCAACACAACCATCTAAGTGATCAGAAAATTGTTCTCGCATTACACTCTCTTGACATACATGACATGAAATAATATCATTTTTTGAATCAGAACAATAAATAGAATTAGCTGAGAGAACAGCATTCTCCTTCTTGAATTCCTTAAGCAAGGTATCATCTCCAAATAGATCATCATCTAAAGATGTGTCGGCTAATTCTCCAGTTACATTAACTAAGGCATCATCGTATTCATCATCGACTAGCTCGATTTCATCTTCTAAATTCTCAATATCAGAAGAATCTAAAATTTCTTGCCTAATTAATTTCTGCCGTTCATCAGCTGATCGAATGACTTTAGTCTTCGGTGGGTCAGCTTCATGATCGTTATAATCTTCTGGATCGTCATCATCACTAGAAATATCTATAATCGGATTTGAGTATTCCTTAATCATAATTTCATCATCGACAATTTTCCAATGATTTTCTTCCTCGTTTTCTAAATCAGATGAAACTATTTCTGGTTCTTCTGAAAGCCGAAGTCTTTTTGGATCAGTACAAGAGTTATCTCCTTTTGTTTCTGTATTAGAAGATGTCTGCTGAGGCTGCGATGAAGGTGATGAGAAATTTTTTTTTGCCCAGACATCTCGCAATTTATCTCTATCAACTTTTCTGGTATCGTCGACCTTTTGGTTTATTATATCACTGTGATTGTAAGAGTTAGTAAGTGAATATCCAACGCCCATAGTAGGAGGCGCAATACTTTTTGCATTGATCGGGTAAGGAAATTTTAGAAATGTGTTATTACTAAGAAAATTAATATATTGTGCTCACTTTCAAGATCCTTCAATCCAATGACATTTCTAAGATTTCCAAATTGTTTTGTGGATTTTATTGGAGTAGATGGTTGCTGCAGTATACTGTTTGACGTTTTTGCTGTTTTATTATTTAGAATTAGAGTTCCACCACCGTTTGATTTTATAGGCCCTAAAGAAAATAATTATTATATATATTCTAATTGACGTGTTTAAAACAAAAACTAAAACCTGTAAAAGTAGATGAGTTTCCTGGAATTTTATCCTTCGCTGGGAAGAATTTTCGCAAGTCGTTCCCTAAGTTAGTCTCATTTTCTTTCTTATTTTTCTTAATAGGACGCTTCTTTTCTGGCTCTTTTATTTTTAAGAAAGTTCCTCCACAAGATTCTACATGTTGCCTCCACCAAATGTTGTTTGGCCCGGGAGCGGTGTTAGAAGTTCTTTTTACATATCCATAGAACGGTTTACGATTTTGGCATATTCCATTACATCGCCACCAGTGGGTTTTGTAAACATTTACTTCGTCATAGAAATTATGATAAACCTACGACAGTCAGAAAGTATATTACAAATTTTGAAAATAAGAAAAAATCTTATTTACAGTTATATTGGTACCAGCTACTTTATTGATTCCATTCATAATTTTTCGAAAATTTGGACCGTGACCTCCATTTCCTTCTCGTATTCCAAGGACGCTGCAGTAGGCATGTATCATTTCGTGCTACGTGTAGAAATAATTTAAGTGAATAGAGGAATTATAGTTTTAATAAAAATACAAGAATTCTCTGAGTTTAGTCAAATTTAGGGATTTTGTGAATTTGAAGAACAAAGGATTTGTTAACATTGTAGAAATTTTTAATTGACTCTGTTAAATGACATAATGTAGGTTGGCATTTGCAGATATTCACCATATTATTCTATTTTATGTCATAGATATGGGTTGAATGAGATACCTAAAGATTCCAATAGAAATAATTCATCAAAATTACTAGTAATTAGAGAAAATGTTGTTTTAACAGAAGTTTTGTATTCATTTGATTGACCTTCTCAACGCAGCCGATTAGAGAGAGATGAGTCGCTCGATGTATCCATCATTTCAAATATTGTGCTCTATTCGGGAATGTATGTATCACCCGCCATATAAAATTTGTATGTTCCGTTCTGGTATCCCATGCGACATCTACATAGTTCTTAAAGCCATCTATGCTAGTACCGGTCAACTAAAAAATCTCCTTAGCGTTAGACAAAGTAAAATGATTCGTAAATTGATGTATGATATCTGGGAATCAATAAACTTTCGCCTCTGCGAGAGCTTGTATTTTATCAGTAAGGTATTTAGGCTCTCCGAAATACATATGAGCTGACTTCTTCAAATTGAAGACGAAGCGTATACAATCATTGAATGCAACTTTATCTTTCATTTTCAGCCTACTATACGTGAAATAAAATAAGATTAAAATTATAATAATCTTTAAATGTAGCTAGACGTGGAGCACACTATATGTACATTGACATAATCAACACTTTATGGAGTTTATGGGAACACTATGTAAGCCATCTAAATCATCAAGAGCAAAATTAAACGTAAATTTGAAGTTTGTTGAAAATTTCTGTTAAATGGATCACAGGCTATGTGAAGTGGAAGTAAAAATGCAGACTGTGTCACCCTGCTGTCACCCGAGGATAGAAATATCTACTTTCATCTACATGACGGTAGAATAAGTTTCTATGACCACAAAGGTGATTACTACCGCGGTCAATCACATTCTAGCCACCTTTACTCAGAGAATGTCTCTGAAAATCACCAATTCTTTAGGAACCATCGATTTCTAAACTCTGCCAACAATCCACATCAAATCCTTCAAAGTATATGTAAAAAGCCAAAATTATGATATGGCAACACCAAGAAGAGGTTGCCCGATATAGTTCATTTTTGAAATTTTATTTGCTATTAGTATGAAAACACAATGTACCAAATTCCAGCTTTCTATGTCGACGTGCTCTCAGGTAGTGTCCAAATATATCGTGGAAAACGAAATTTTTGTATGGCAACCCCACGAAGGAGTTGCCCGATTTGTCTCATTTTTGAACTTAATTTTACTTTTTTTTTTTAATATCCGTGTACAAAATTTCAGCTTTCTAAGTGAACGCGTTCTCGAGTTATCGTGCGCACGGACTGGCGGACGGACGGACGGACAGACGGACATGCAAAAATCAAAATAACTTTTAATTTTATGCGGCGGTGTCCAATCCATTTTGCTCTACCATCATTATTTCTGTGCGTTACAAATGGAATGGCAAACTTAGTATACCCTATAGATTTCATCTAGGGTATAAAGAGTACTGCTATGCAATATGGTTACGGAACGTGGTAGGTAACCCAATCCATAGCAAGACGAGTTCAAGCCTTTATTATTAGGTGTTTGTTCAGAATCTTCAACTCTCTGCAATAACGCAAATTTTGGAGACAATCAGATCAAAATAAGGGTCGAAGTGTTTAATTTCCAGAAGACAGTGGAATTGAATTCAATTCAATTCGACATGTTAACAACAGCAGGGGGATGAAAATAATCTTGGTAAAGTTTATTGAATTTAATAATTTATTTGAATAAAAAAATTAATACTAACACGACAAAATAATTCAACCTCTGATGCTAGGCTCTTACTGTACTGAAATGCAAATAAAGTTACTCGAAAAACAGTTCTATACATCTGTGCTAACTTAAATATCAAATGAAAATAAGCTTGGTTCACGTTTAACATTATTATCAAATTTAACACTAAAAATGAATGGGCAAAGGAATCCATGCTGGCAAAATCTTATTATTCGCCTACCTAATTTAGAGAGCAAAAAGTAAAATGCGTAATTCGAGCCGGCTCATAATAGTAGGACTAACTTAAGTAATAAATTAAACAACATCCATTCACTCTTTCAGGCAAATATCAAGATGTTCATTAATTTTATCAACGTCCACTTCTTTCGCACAAACAGGACATGCATGGGTTGAATTGTCTAGACCTTCGCGTCTTTTTCTTCCATTCTCTGCAGTACTGCTGCTGCTATCAGATTCAAAAATAGCTTCTAAATCCCCTGATCCGTATCCAGCATTCTTAAGAGTTTTTGCTATTTCGTCAGAGGTCATTTTCTTTTTTGGTTGTTTTTTGTAAAATGGGATTACTTTTTTGCCCTTCGATGTAGATGGAATCGGATTGATCTTAACGGTAATTCCAACACAACCATCTAAGTGATCAGAAAATTGTTCTCGCATTACACTCTCTTGACATACAGGACATGAAATAATATCATTTTTTGAATCAGAACAATAAATAGAATTAGCTGAGAGAACGGCATTCTCCTTCTTGAATTCCTTAAGCAAGGTATCATCTCCAAATAGATCATCAACTAAAGATGTGTCGGCTAATTCTCCAGTTACATTAACTAAGGCATCATCGTATTCATCATCGACTAGCTCGATTTCATCTTCTAAATTCTCAATATCAGAAGAATCTAAAATTTCTTGCCTAATTAATTTCTGCCGTTCATCAGCTGATCGAATGACTTTAGTCTTCGGTGGGTCAGCTTCATGATCGTTATAATCTTCTGGATCGTCATCATCACTAGAAATATCTATAATCGGATTTGAGTATTCCTTAATCATAATTTCATCATCGACAATTTTCCAATGATTTTCTTCCTCGTTTTCTAAATCAGATGAAACTATTTCTGGTTCTTCTGAAAGCCGAAGTCTTTTTGGATCAGTACAAGAGTTATCTCCTTTTGTTTCTGTATTAGAAGATGTCTGCTGAGGCTGCGATGAAGGTGATGAGAAATTTTTTTTTGCCCAGACATCTCGCAATTTATCTCTATCAACTTTTCTGGTATCGTCGACCTTTTGGTTTATTATATCACTGTGATTGTAAGAGTTAGTAAGTGAATATCCAACGCCCATAGTAGGAGGCGCAATACTTTTTGCATTGATCGGGTTTTGGTTTTCATTACCTTAAAGAAGAGAGTTAGGAAATTTTAGAAATGTGTTATTACTAAGAAAATTAATATATTGTGCTCACTTTCAAGATCCTTCAATCCAATGACATTTCTAAGATTTCCAAATTGTTTTGTGGATTTTATTGGAGTAGATGGTTGCTGCAGTATACTGTTTGACGTTTTTGCTGTTTTATTATTTAGAATTAGAGTTCCACCACCGTTTGATTTTATAGGCCCTAAAGAAAATAATTATTATATATATTCTAATTGACGTGTTTAAAACAAAAACTAAAACCTGTAAAAGTAGATGAGTTTCCTGGAATTTTATTCTTCGCTGGGAAGAATTTTCGCAAGTCGTTCCCTAAGTTAGTCTCATTTTCTTTCTTATTTTTCTTAATAGGACGCTTCTTTTCTGGCTCTTTTATTTTTAAGAAAGTTCCTCCACAAGATTCTACATGTTGCCTCCACCAAATGTTGTTTGGCCCGGGAGCGGTGTTAGAAGTTCTTTTTACATATCCATAGAACGGTTTACGATTTTGGCATATTCCATTACATCGCCACCAGTGGGTTTTGTAAACATTCACTTCGTCATAGAAATTATGATAAACCTACGACAGTCAGAAAGTATATTACAAATTTTGAAAATAATAAAAAATCTTATTTACAGTTATATTGGTACCAGCTACTTTATTGATTCCATTCATAATTTTTCGAAAATTTGGACCGTGACCTCCATTTCCTTCTCGTATTCCAAGGACGCTGCAGTAGGCATGTATCATTTCGTGCTACGTGTAGAAATAATTTAAGTGAATAGAGGAATTATAGTTTTAATAAAAATACAAGAATTCTCTGAGTTTAGTCAAATTTAGGGATTTTGTGAATTTGAAGAACAAAGGATTTGTTAACATTGTAGAAATTTTTAATTGACTCTGTTAAATGACATAATGTAGGTTGGCATTTGCAAATATTCACCATATTATTCTATTTTATGTCATAGATGTGGGTTGAATGAGATACCTAAAGATTCCAATAGAAATAATTCATCAAAATTACTAGTAATTCGAGAAAATGTTGTTTTAACAGAAGTTTTGTATTCATTTGATTGACCTTCTCAACGCAGCCGATTAGAGAGAGATGAGTCGCTCGATGTATCCATCATTTCAAATATTGTGCTCTATTCGGGAATGTATGTATCACCCGCCATATAAAATTTGTATGTTCCGTTCTGGTATTCCATGCGACATCTACATAGTTCTTAAAGCCATCTATGCTAGTACCGGTCAACTAAAAAATCTCCTTAGCGTTAGACAAAGTAAAATGATTCGTAAATTGATGTATGATATTTGGGAATCAATAAACTTTCGCCTCTGCGAGAGCTTGTATTTTATCAGTAAGGTATTTAGGCTCTCCGAAATACATATGAGCTGACTTCTTCAAATTGAAGACGAAGCGTATACAATCATTGAGTGCAACTTTATCTTTCATTTTCAGCCTACTATACGTGAAATAAAATAAGATTAAAATTATAATAATCTTTAAATGTAGCTAGACGTGGAGCACACTATATGTACATTGACATAATCAACACTTTATGGAGTTTATGGGAACACTATGTAAGCCATCTAAATCATCAAGAGCAAAATTAAACGTAAATTTGAAGTTTGTTGAAAATTTCTGTTAAATGGATCACAGGCTATGTGAAGTGGAAGTAAAAATGCAGACTGTGTCACCCTGCTGTCACCCGAGGATAGAAATATCTACTTTCATCTACATGACGGTAGAATAAGTTTCTATGACCACAAAGGTGATTACTACCGCGGTCAATCACATTCTAGCCACCTTTACTCAGAGAATGTCTCTGAAAATCACCAATTCTTTAGGAACCATCGATTTCTAAACTCTGCCAACAATCCACATCAAATCCTTCCTATCTCCTTCCTCCGCTCTCCCATGGGTCATCCCACACGAATATTCTTGATACAGAATTCAAACCGGTTTTCTAGGGAAGAGGTAAAAGAAGCAAAGTAATATCTCAACATTTTGGAGAGATATTTCTTAGCTTCTTTTACCTATTCCCTAGAAAGCCGATTTGCATACTGCATCATCTGTAAAGGAAAAGACGACGCAAAAAGGAAAGTTGCAAGGAAGAAAAAGGATAACTATCTACAACTATAAGAGGAAAATGGGGCAAACTTGACTTGACCAGTGGAAAATGCAAATAAAGTGTGCGGAAAGGGCAAGTTATAAATTGCAATGGAGTGTGCGGAATTGTTTTATGCATGAAATGTGTGGGGATTACTGATTATGATGTGAATTTGATGCAATCTATGAAAAAATGGTTATATGTGTGATGTATGCCTGAGTTACAAGAAACCCGTTTTAGAAAAGGTTAAGGCCTGAATTACAAATGGTAAATGCATGTGGCAAGATACAATTGCAACTTCGACTGCGACTGAAACTAAATTTGGCTCAAAGTGCAAGTGGTGTTGGCTGCGGCCAACTTCAGTTCGATCACAGAAGTCGGGACTTCTGGTTTGTTCAAGCAGTTGAAACTTTAATTTAATTACAAATTTCACCTCAGCGTCGACTTCGACTTAAAATCAAGTCGCAGTCGACAGATCAGTCGTAATTGTAATTCACGCTTAAATCTGTTCTAAGAGAAATGTGTGAAAGAAAGTGTAGAATTATACAGCAAGAGAGTGGGCTTAAATACATTGTAGAAAGTCTATAAAAATTTAAAGAGAGAAATGGAACGGCGATGGAAGAAAGTAAAGGCAGAAACACATCCAAGCAAGCCTTAGGCCTGGCCTCTCTCAGGCTTCCTCGCAGCTCCCCTCAAGGCTTTCCTCAGAGAAATGAAAATAAAATGATACCACTAGGCTTGGTGCTGTCATTGTAATTTTGTTAGTACATTTGTTGACAGAAGTAGGCCTGAGAGAGAAAAATTTTCAACATTGAGCAAAGCGCGCTTTGCGGCTAGGCCTTGAGGCTAGCTGCTGGCTTGGTTTTGTGTTGCAGCATTTAAAAACCCGTGTTGGAAATTTTGACAACACCTCGAGGAAGCCTCGAGGCCTGGATGTGTTTCTGTCATAAAAGAGTCAAAAAATCAGAGGAGGCAATTACATTGAGTAAATAACTAATAAGGAAGCGGGGTACCGTGCGAATACAGTGTACGTGTTTAAGCAATTCAATAACAGTATGACCTATGATCAGATGGGAAAATGACAAGAGGACCTACTGCGTATTGTGCATCAATTCAACATTTCTGGCATTGTAATTATAATTGCTGCCTAAATTATGTCAGTCCTACAAAGGCAACACCAAGAAATATTATCTGAAAATTAGGCGGAGCTAAAAATTTGTTTATTTTACATAGCAATTTGGATTATAAAAAATGTTCTCCTTCAAAATGTCAGGATTTCATTACTGCCACGACGAAATGAATACAAAAAAAACACAGCACACTAATACATTTCGCCGACTGGCTTAGGTTTTGACCCGATATGCCGTTTCTTTATTAGTTATTTATTCAATTGGCAATTTACGCAGAAAAAGTAAAATCTATACAACCATTAATAATAATACGTAAACAAAAACAGGATGCAAAGAAAACAAAGAAGATGTAAATAGAAAGGTCAATCCTAAAAATTTGAAGTTTACAGAAGTGAGATCTAATGATGTGGTTACAATTGAAATATGAAAGGCAAGCTGTCGAAAAAAAGGAAAGAATATGTAGTAACGGACACAGATTCAAGAAAACCAAAACTATGGGTGCCGGGGATAACATTTAGGCTTAATAGTGATACAATTATTGAAAAGATTAGATTACAGAAGGAGCATTTGGATAAAAGTGAATTGAAGTGCTAGAAATTAGTTGAAAAGAAAGTACATAATGCGATAAGATTTGGTGCAATAATCGAAATTTATATTGAATGTTTTAATAAGGCATTGATTTGAAAAAAAAAATTATATAGGATGAGATAGATGTGCTGCGTTTGATGACGTAAGTGTGATAAGATGTTTTAAGTGTTAAGGATTTAATCACAGATCTGATGAAAGTCACAATAAAGAGGTGTGTGCGAAATCTGTGCAAGAGCAAGGTACGATAATTTGCAGTATGATAGAAAGAGTGAATAAATGCATAAATTGTATAAGAGCTAATGATAAACTTAAATTAAAACTAGATATAAATCATAGCTGACATAAAAAAGAATGTCCTGTAATGACAAATAAGTTAAAAAAAGAGAAAACTAATAAGAAAGCTAGAATCGGTCTAAGACCAATTCTTATAATACCCTAGATCAGAGGTGGCCAAAGCGTCGACCGCCTGCGTTTATCGATATTTTTTCTAAATTTATTTTTCATTTCATTCCAATTCAGTGATGAAATAAAAATGTGGACCAAATACTAGTTGAGAATGAAATCCTTAATTTGAACTGCGATATATTTTTGAAATCAAGAGCTTCGTCTCACAATATGGAATTTACTTTGTGAAGAGAAAAGTCCATGTTTATGGAGATGTGCAGCATATTTAACAACCTTTTTCGGTTCCATTTACCTCTACGAAACAACATTTTCTACCATAAATGCAATTAAACAAAACATCGTTTGAGTAGAAATAATTATTTTCTCTTATTAAGTATCACATATGTTTATTTTAAATTTGAATTTGTTTTTGCCTTTAAATTACTACTTTTCTTATGATCATTTAACACATACGATTTTGGTAGACCGCCGACTATAATTTAGAAAAGCAGGTCGCCCATAGCGATCAAAACTTTGACCACCCCTGCCCACCCTAGATGAATACCCGTATGTAATTTCTGTGCAAGTTTGCCTTTTGAAGTGGTTTTTCGTATATATTTCTAGAACGTTTCGTCGTATGAATGAAGATGATGATGATGATTATTGTCAATTTCATAGGATTTCATATTCTGAAGAACTTTGCAGTACAATAAGAACGTCTAGGACTGATCGTTTTCACGTATACGTAAAAAAATTTAAATAGGTGTATAAAATTTCAGCTCTCTATGTTGACGCGTTCTCAGGCAGTATCCAAATACATAGTGAAAAACGAAATTTTTTATGGCAACCCCACGAAGGAGTTACCCGATTTTTCCGATTTTCAAACGAAAATTTACTCTTTTTTTTGTAAAGTCCGTGTGGAAAATTTCAGCTCTCTAAGTGCACGCGCTCTCGAGTTATCGTGCACACAAACAGATGGACAAACGGACACGCAAAAATCAAAATAACTTTAACTATAACACATTGAACTAACAACATCTTTAAACTTGGAGCATTCAAGAGCTAAATCGACTTCATTGTCATAAATTTCATTAAAGTGACGAGAGCAATAGAAATGGGTTCATGCTGACAATAAGAGATTCGATGATAAGGTACATGTAATAGACATCTAGCTCTTAGGGCAAAACCTGGCATCATAAAACATAAACATAAAACATTATAAATGAAATTTTTCTCCTAGTATCCAAGATCTGTAATCCCAAAAGGATACATCTCGCTTTATAATTGGGTAAACCATGCTCCCAATGCAATCTTCTTCTATCGATAAGTTGGTTAGTATAAGGATACGGTGAAAAGTATAACACTTACACTTGCTTGGATTTAGAGCCAGTCCATTTGAAAAACACCATTGTTGTAAACGATCAACATCCGACTGAAGAATGCAAATGCCAGATGATTTTTTAAAGGACAATAAAATCTAAGATAGGCGGGATATAGTAACGATTGCGCGGAATGAAAAATATTTATCATATCATTAATAAAAATCATAAACAACAAAAGACCTAAGTGGCTTCTTTGGGGAACACCGCACAAAACTTAGAAGATTCGAAACTGAAAGCAATCCACTTTAACACACTGAGTACGATTAGTAAAATATGATGTCAACCAATTAAGTAGAGAAGAATTAAATCAAACACTTCAAAAGAAGTGCTAAATTAACGAGATTAACATTTTTTACAAATTCTATGTATATGTATAACATCCATCTGAAATCCATCCTCAATAGCAACGGACACATAGTGCTTGAAAAGATTTAAAAAGTCGAAGTAGATCATCCACTTACAAACCCGTGCTGAATAGAGGAAATACCTTCCTTAGTGGGGAAATAAATTTTATTTTTAACGAAGCTCTCAAAACATTTAAATTCAAATGTAAAGCGATTTTTGAAAATTATAATTATGGGCGAATGATCATTCGTTTTGCCCGTCCTAATATATTAAATGTTTTAATTATTTAGATTTGATGCTGATTGTCAACTTATTAATTACAATGTTTACATGCAGAGTTGAAAGATTGAGTTGAGAACTGGTCCAAATATGGTTTAAGTGACAGTTAAATATAATATCTTATTTACGGTGTATTTATACCCTAGATGAAATCATAGGGTATACTAAGTTTGCCATTCCGTTTGTAATGCACAGAAATAATGCTGGTAGCGCAAACTGGGTGGGACACTCACGCATAATATTAAAAGTTATTTTGATTTTTGCATGTCTGTCTGTCTGTCTGTCTGTCCGTTTGTCTCTCCGTCCTCACGATAACTCGAAATGCGTTCATTTAAGAAGCTGAAATTTCGCACACGATTTTTTTAAAGCAAACAGTTAATTTAAGTTCGAAAATGGGACAAATCGAGTAACTCCTTCGTAGGGTTGCCATAAAAAATTTGGTTTTTCACTATATATTTGAATACTGCCTGAGAACGCGTCGACATAGAGAGCTGAAATTCTGTACACTGTGTTTTCATAGTAATAGTAAATAAACCTTCTAAAATGGGCAAAATCGGGCAACCCCTTCTTGGTGTTGCCATATAAAACATTTTGTTTTACTGAAAAGTTCTTCAGAATATGACATCATATTAAATTGGTTATAATCATTTTCACTGTCTAATGAACCGTTCTAGAAATATATGCGAAAAATCACTTCAAAAATCAAGCTTTCACAGATGGGTGACCATATCATAGGAATTGGTCTTATTTTATCCCAGTCATAAGTTATAGATCAACCCTAAAGTACAAAGAGAAGTCATCTGGAAGAAAAATTACAGCAAAATTGTATTTCTTCTTCTTGAATCCTCTAGCTTCACAGGGAAATTTTTATCTCGGATTCCAGAAATTTCACAATTTTATTCTTTTAATATGGTCAAAGCATATAGGATATAGGATTCAAGGTGTCAGTCCATTTCTTTCGGCAGAAAGGGCCATTGGGGCTTAAGTATTCAAAGAAGAAGACATACCATCTCATCGAAAGTATCTCCTACCTTTCTAAATAAGTTCTCTATGTACTATTTGCTTTGTGGTCATACACTGAAGAGTATCGTATTCCTAAAATCGCTTGAGTGGAACCTCCAAGAGCATAGTTAAAGTCCTAGAAAAAGACAATATTTACAGAACACAGATATTCTAGGCGCCACTCATAGAACTAAGTGAATGGAGATTTCCGGAACTGAGTGAGGTAGAGACAACATATGAGGTCTCACAATAGTCGACATATAAGGTCTCACAATTGGGACACGTAGGCAGAACAATGCTGGAATATTGTTAACATAAATCAGAAGTATTGTACAAGTATATTTTTTATGCCAAAGCAGCAGTTATATAAAAAGACCTTTTGCTTGGTTGGGAAGGAAAAATGAGTGAGGGAATTAAGGAAGAGACATTCAGACGAAATTTAGACTCGTCTGACTCCTTTTCAGCATAGCTAGCCGGACCAAAGACAATATCATTATGTCTAGTTGCTTCTAATCAAGTTTTATAGGTACATATACGAAATTTCAAAGAAATATGTTAGTGCTGTAGGCGCACTGTCCAGACTTGGACACAGGCAGTAGTAATGATAGGAATAAGATCTGTGCTGTGATTTTTTTTAGCTTAGACAATAAAGATGATTTGAACCAATTTATATAATAATATAACAAATATTTATATTTCTTTGTGCTAATAAGAGAAGTACCAATGTTGATTTTAAATAAAATGAATTTTCTTCTCTTGAATTCCAAGAACAGCTCTTATGCTTTTTTTTTAGATAATACTAGGCTTTTCGTAATTACTTCTTCAACTCTGACATCGCCTAACCAGCGAGAAACACACATGTAAACATACATATATGTATTTCTTAGAATATAGAGCAAACAGGAATGGTTGAATCGTGTAAAATTCGTGTACATGAGCGTAATTTGTCAAGAGCAGGAGATTATACATAGGAGTAAGTGAGATGCTGGGCGGAAGATTTGTCAAAGCTGGGTGCAGGATTGTCAAATGTGATTTTGTTTTGTGAACAGGTTTATGCAATCTAAAATTCTTTTGGGAAATTTAACAAAAGTACCGACTCAATTCTTATCAAAACTATTTATCTTTGAAGTTTATTTAGTGTAGTTTTATAGTGCCACTAGTGCCTGTTAAAATCGTCATATCAATTAAAAAAAACAGAAATGAAGTGTTCGGTCAGTGCATGCAAATATAAATCGGATTAGAAACTAGGGAAATCGTGTTTCAAGCAAGTGAACTACCTAATTATCTTTTTTGTTAATAGAATAATTAAATATATGAATTAGTTCAAAATAAGGTCGAAAAGAACATTTTTTAACACAAATGCTCCGCTCAAAACCTTTGTTTACTTTTTGCAAATTGACAAGTTGTTTAGAATAGGGATGGCGTGTAAATACATGTAAAAATGGACTACCAACACAACCAGAAATTCATTACGCAGAATCTGGCTTATCACCATTCCTGTTTGCTCTATATTCTAAGATGTATTCATATGTACTTAAGCTAATGTAAAATTGGAAAAATATTGTCAAGTAACATCGCCAATAAAATTCAATTTTCATTTATGATGCCTTTCACTGGAGTATACTGTGGAAATCATCAGTCAGTCAGTTCAGAATATGAAATCCTATAAAATTGGTTATAATCATTTTTACTGTGCGAAAAACCACCTCAAAAGCCAACTTGCGTTTTGTTTAAATAAAGAAAATAAACTCACAATAAATGTAACCTAACAAAAATTTCGAGTGAACAGCAAACAAAATAAATTTGAACTGTTAGCTGCCAACTCGACTACTAATTCTGCGTTTATAGGACACCAGGAGCCGGATTCACTAACTCGGAGAGTTGTGGAGATGAGAGTTCTTTTGCCACTTGAGGCCTGAAACACAATTGGAGCTTTTCAGCCAGCTTGAGATTTGTTGACAATGTAAATCAATGTAAAAGAACACAATTGGAGCTTTAACTTTTTTGCCAGCTTCAAGCTGGCTTGAGATTTGATCAAATTGCAAATTTCAAGCCCAATGACTGCCAACTTGAGGGATTTTTAATGTTGCCAACTGTGCGAATGTCGAATATGAGATGAGAATGGGTTCTGTTGAAACATTTAAGAAGTAAACAGCTACCAAAAATATTAAAATGGAAGAAAACTTCTAGAGTTAGTAAAATATAAGCAGTTTCTGTGGGACATAAATAAAACTCAGTATTATTTTTACATATAATTGGTACATCTCGAAACTATCCAAAAAAGCATGAATTTATCGTAATTTTGGAAAATCGGAAGCATTAACTGTCGTTCCTTAATAAAAGTTAAAGTTGCAAATGCCAAAAACGCCAGTTGTGTTCAATTCGGCTTTTTCAGTCAGCTTTAGCAGAAAGCTGGGCATAAAGCTGGCTGAAAAGCTCCAATTGTGTTTCAGGCCTAACTCTCCAGCTCCACTCGGAATTCTGTAACTCGTGGAATTTGTATTGAGATTTGCCAAAATCTCTATTCAACTCGGCAAAACTCTCGGCTGTGTTAGTTGTGGAGAAGTAAGAAAAATATTTCTCAACTGACAGTATTGGCTGCTTTTATTGTCCTTTGTGAAGGTACCAATGTACCTAGGATTTTCAAATTGATTTATGTATTCACTGCATATCCTGGCTATGTTTACAAAAACAAATTATGGAAATCCTTGCAATACTTACAGAGAAATAAGGATTTTTGTGTCTCAAGGTACCCGATAAAAATTGTAAGTCACGCGAATATGGTCAATTTGGTCGCCTTCCAGTACAGAAGAGATGCTATAAAAATTTTAAATATGCACGATAAAGCTTGTATGTAAGATGAAATTGCATCTACATTTTGTCCCCTAATTAGATATGTAATTAGTTTTTGACTCCGGTAAATAGTTTTGGAGATAACTGCAAAGGAAGTGAATCAGTCCTTATTAAGATAAAAAATTTGCCGTTTACTGGTACAAAAATGGACATGTTTTCAACTCATCATTATTAAGAACTGGTAAGTCGTGGAAATTCACTTTCCATGAGAAAAATGTTCACAACAGAGTACTAATGGATGTGATACATAGAACGGAAAAAATATATGCAAAATATAGGAACTGGCGTGTATATGACCCAAGTGCAAAAAAATCGTCTTTCTGCGATAAAAAGTCAGTTATGAAGTTAAAATGATCCAAACATGACGTATTTTGGACACTCCCATCCCAAAAGCCCCCCCCCCCCCGAAATTCGTTCGCCTATATTTTTGTACTCTAGACCCTAAATCCGTAGGAAAAAAACCACATGATCTACGACCCTCACACACACAGTTTTACCGTTTTTCAATATTTCGATACTTCTCACGTTTTCTTTAACTCCCCAAGTATGTTAGAGAATCTCTAATGGCGATTTAGGGAGTTTTAGTCGGGGAAAACGAAAATTCTCATCTCCCAAACTCTCCGAGTTACAAAATCCGGCCACAGTTCGTCTTGACTAGATCGAGTCCATTCAAGCCATATTCAACTCGAACTGCTTATATATGGAGTTGAACCCAGGTTGTGTCATTGTGAACATGGTATGTTATGGTCGTAGCATATTGCATGCAGTAGTATGCTACACTGAGGTTAGCTGCGTCATGTATACGCGGACTGCTTTCTGTATGGACGAAGCATCTGTACGCACCGAACGCCACCCAATTGACATGGCAGCGCTTCCAGATAGAACGAGTTTGATGGCAAGTAAGAAGAAAATTTTTTTCTAGGCAGAGAGGTGAGTGTGATTTTTGTTGTTGAGGAAGTTGCTGCAAAAAGAGGCGGAATAAAAGTTTTCTTATCCTAGCCATCCATAAAAATAATCCAGTAATTTTACAAGAATCGAAAAAAACAATTCGATCCGTGCCGGACAACGAAAGTTTGCTAGAGCGATATCATCAGAATTGGAATTTTCATCAGCGTGGCTGGTACATTGAATAAATAATTAAGCAATTCAATGAAAGTATGACCTATTGTCGGGGGGGGGGGGGGGTGACAAGAGGACGTTGTGGCTAGTTTGTGTCAGTTCAACATTCTGACATTTCATAATTTTGAAAAGAAGTTCTCGAATTTGAATTCGCGATATTGTGAAAAATAAATAATTGAACGTGATTTTTACTTAATAGTAGTGTGAAATAAGTGCGAAATATTCTTTTGTGGACGATATTTTGTGTAATAGAGACTCCGGAGTTTTAAATTAACGAACACAGTTATTGTCGTGCGAATAAACAGCCATGGCAAAAAAATTAACATTTTACCAATGCCGGTTTGTTTGTTTACAATTGAATTGTCAATGGTGGCTAAATTATCCCAGTCATACAAAGGCAACGCCAAGAAATATTTTCTGAAAATAAGGGGGAGCTAAAAATTTGTTTATTTTACATAGGAATTTGGATTATAAAAAATGTTCGCCTTCAGAATGTCAGCATTTCATTACTGCCATGACGAAACGAATACAAACAAAGCACACTAATACATTTCGCCGAGTGGCTTACGTTTTTACCCGAAATGCCGTTTCCTTATTAGTTTTTATTCAATGGGCTGGTATAAAGGATTTATATATATTCAGCACGAATTCAGGTACGAATTTTTAAAATACCATGTTTAAGTCGGAGCCGTCAAGAGTTAAGGATGGTGTATAATCATCCCTAAAGAAGTTCGCTCCGTTCATACAAAACACGCCATAATAAGAAAAGCCTGGTGCATTCGACAATACGGTTACTGATAACTCTGGAAGGTCTTCTGAGTACGCTTCAAATAATTTAGTCGATGCTCGGTCCTCTACAGATGCTCGATTCTCTCCAGATGAATCTGTGGTGTTTTTTGAAGTAACAATATTGTCCAATCTGCTGAGTGAAATGCTAATTCTTTTGAATCCTGTCAAAATTTGGAAGGAAATAAAATTTCAACGAAACCTTCTACCGAACCTCCAGTAGAAGCAGCTGAACTAACAACTGAATTAAACCATCTGCTATCATCCCTTCATCCAATCGACCAAGAATATCATTCTTTTCCGCAAACGACTTTTGTCTTACTTCTTCAGGCGCTGATCAAGTGGATAATAGTGATATGGGCACAGGTTTGGTGCACTGGGAATAGTGATTTCTTGGTACAAAATTCGAAACAGCAGGGATTCATTTGATATTAAATTGAAAGAGCGACGTCATCGAAAAAAAAGTTTTCCAGAAACTTTAGGTATCACGGAGTAAGCTGTAAAACAATTTCCTACTCGTCCTCGCTTACTTAAATTCCAACGCAACAATGCAATTTTGTGAGGTCTGCTCGAAATGATAAAGTTACCTGTGTCAAGAAAATTTCTGATCTCTTTCTTCTACAATTCTGCGACATCATAAAGGATTCTCGTAATGATGAAAGACTGTTTGTTGTGTTCCATTACTTTTAATTGTTATTAAGACTGAATTAGAACATTAAATGGAGCGTGTTACATGTAAATAGTGTTAGGTATTTGTTAAGTTTTTTTGGTTACAATCTAAACATCATAGGATAGGTGATATTTTAAGAAGCCTTTCTGAGGTATAACGTAAGTGCAAATATTATTCTTACAAATCAATTTTACTGGATTAATAACAAAGAATAGGATAGGTGACATTTTAAGAAGCCCTTCTGAGGTATAACGTAAATGCAAATATTATTCTTACAAATTAATTTTCTAAATTTATTAAACAAAGAAAAGGGAACCAAGAGATTTTAAAGCCTGTAAGTGGGGATACGATAGTATGGCCATTAAATAATTTTTTTTGTAGGTTCGACCAGACAAATCGAAATATATATATATATATATAAAGGTGTTATATACATGTCACGAGTGTTACTACTATATTATTATCGTTATTCTTCTAGTTCACTTGATTGAAGTAAATCTAGGCACTGAATATAATACGCCTCGGGATATCAAAAAGAGAAAACAAAACAGAATTTTCTCAAATAGTGTACATCATGATGTTTAGATGCTGTTAATATAGTGAATTATTATAACGCAATCATGCGGTAGATTCGTTTTATTTCTCCTTTCATTCTCCCGGTGCCCTCTTAGTATGAAGGTTGACTAGGTCCGCTACTACTCTGTTTTCAAGTGAACACAGGGACACTGGAAATACTTTGCCCTCAGTGTCGATTAGGTGGATGAGGCAACGGCAGCAGAAGGCAGAACATCTGCGCCTTCACATGGTTAATGGTAAGTAGTGTAAAGGTCCCTTCAGGACTGGATGTGTGTGACGGCATTTGTGTCAGGCACGATTTTTTTTTTATATGGCTGGTGGCAGCGGCAGGTTTTTGTGGAATCTCCCCACACTCTCCGCCAATAGCCGAGGCGAGCTAGCGTGCCGCCCTGCAGTCAACGCTGTCCACCGAGTGATCTGTCAACTCATGCTGACAGTCTGGACTTAAAGTTCGATGTCAATCACTCTACATACCACCATAACAGGTAAATGTATGTATATTTGTTATCTGATCGATATATTCTTAATACTACTACTAATATATCTTATCTGTCTTAAGCAGCCCCGAATATGGAATTAATTGCCTGCCACTTTTCTTTTGTACGTTTTCTAACAAGTAACAAACAAACAAACTATGTCACGTGGCGGTGGATATATCGATTTTAACTTTACAGATTTGCGGTTGAGTGTAATTACACTTAGAAAAATAACAAAAAGATTTAAGTGAACGATAGAATAAAGATTTAACGTTAGATTATTAATTGAGTGTAATTATATTAAAACAAGTAAGAAAGCAAGAATTGGCAAGGCAAATTCTTATAATCGCTAGATGAATGCCCGTATGTAATTTTGTATGATGACAATTTGATAATTGAAGTGGTTTTCGCATATACATATTTCCAGAACGGTTCATCACACAGTAAAAATTATAACGAATTTCATACGATTTTATATTCTGAAGAACTTTTCAGTAAAATAAAACCGTATAGGACTGATCCTTTTCACAGCATATGTAAAAAACCAAAAATTTTATATGGCAACACCTACAAGGGGTTGCCGGATTTCGTCCATTTTTGAAATTATATTTACTGTTTTTATATGTATGAAATTTCAGCTCCCTACGCTGACGCGTACTCAGACAGTGTCCAAGTATATAGTGAAAACGAAATTTTCGAATGGCAGCCCCAAGATAACGTCATCCGATTTGTCCCATTTTTGAACTTAAATTTACTTTTTTTTTTAAAGCCCATGTGCAAAATTCCAGTTCTCTAATAAGTATACACGTTTCCGAGATCGTGAGGATGCACACATAGACGGACAGACATGCAAGAATCAAAATATGTATCATTTAATATTATCCGTGGATGTTCAATCCATTTTGCTCTACAAGCATTATTTCTCTGCGTTACAAACTAAGTATTTTGGACTGGGGTAAGATTAAGGCACTTGGGCTTGGTTCTAAATCTCCTTGCTCAAAGGATGTCGACCCGGATGAGCTCAACCGCTTTCTCTCTAGTCCGCCGGTCGGGGCAGCCATTAATTCCCATTCGCATTTCACATCTATACTCTTCCCCTCCAGCACACAACAACTACTCCCGAACAGACATGGCGGGGCCAGACGCTAACAGCGATGCAGCAGCACCACTGGGCGATGCGTTTTCACTGATGAACTGTACCGAGAGCGATGTGCTGGTGGCAGTCATGCGCATTAAATCCAATGCTGTTGGCTCAGACGGCACCCCGATTACATTTCTCAAAATCATTTTACCAATTATTCTCCAGCATTTGACCAAACTATTTAACAAGCTCATCACCTGTTCCCACTTTCCCGACTGCTGGAAAACAGGTCTCATTATACCTATTCCAAAAAAAAAAAAACAACTCCGAGTTCGTTGGCTAACTGGAGCACCATTACCATATTGCCAGCCATCTCCAAGTCATTCGAGTCCATTATCGTTGAACAAATCAGTCAGCACCACGAAGTTCAGAGCCTGTTGAGCGAATCACAATCCGGCTTTCGATGCAAACACTCCACCACAACAGCGCTGACCAAGGTGGTTTCTGACATCCGTGAACTGTGTGATGATGGTTCTAATGTGGCCCATGTTCTTTTAGATCTGAGCAGGGCATTTGAATCTGTACCACACATTTCAGTAGTCAATAAGCTAGCCAGGTTACTCAATTTCTCCACTCCTGCGTGCTCATTAATAACCAGCTACCTATCAAATCGACAGCAAATTGTCGAATCAAATGGTAAAAGATCCTCCCTGTGGAAGTGGTCTCAGCTGTCCCACAAGGGGATATTATGGCCGCTATACTATTTTCCGTGTACATGAATGACGTATCGACAGTTCTCACTGAATCTACATTACTATCGGATCTTTGCTTTCACCGATGACCTACAAATATACAGTGCGTCATGGGTTGTAAATATCCCCACACTCATAGCTAATCTCAATGATATCCTAGATGACATTTCACGATGGTGCTGGCATAATCAGCTTAGCATCAACCCAGCAAAAACACAGGCAATAATCAATTTATCCTGCTCCAGGACTCTTGCTCCTTCCAGCACGATCCCTCCGCTGATTCTTCAAGGTCAGGTTGTTCCATTCACCACCAATCACGACAAAAACTTGGGTCTTATGATGGATCCACACCTCAGCTGGGTTCCACAGGTTAAACAGATCTGTGCACGTATCTATGGTGGACTCCGCTCTTTATACCCAGTGTCTCACAAACTTCCTCCTAATATCCGTATGATGCTGGTCAAAACCCTGATTGTTCCGCACTTCTTCTATGCTGACATACAGTACGTTTAAATGAATATTTGAAGTATACTTGAAGTATGCTTGAAGTAATCAAAATATCATGAAAACGTTCATTCAATGCGTAAATTTCAATTCAAGTAATTGAAAAATTAAATTCAAGAAAAATTCAAGTCATGTAATTGGAATTAATTCAATCAATCGCCCTACCTGAGCTTCAAGGGAATTTCAAGTCAAGTACTCAAGTATTCATGTAAACGTACTGATAGTAACCTTTCCATTCTTATGTGGCATGATGGACAAAATCCTGCGTGCCGTTAAGGCCTGCGTCAAATTCGTTTATGGACTCAGGCGATATGATCATATCCGTTCATGCAGCTATTCTTCCCATGCCCTCTGCTTAATAAGAGTGGTTACCTTAATCATGAGATCAAAACTGAAGCTGCTTCCTAGATACGTAAATGCCAAGTTTAACTGGAGTAGGATAAGTGCTGCACGAATCACACAATCTCACACCAGCACCCACTTTGGATCCCACAGCATCTATGGCCTGGGGACCACTATGGAATAGGCTGCCTACACTAGTAAGAGGAGCGACTGCTCTAGAAAGCTTTAAAACTCTGGCACTGGAGCATTTCTCCACTCTAACTGACTAACCTATGTCTCATCTTCAGCCTATACCAAACCAATTAGTCATATCTTCCCACTATTCAGCCCGTCAATCTCCCATTTTCAGCCATATGGACTCTTGGTAGAGTCATCCACATTTACGGTTCACCATGTCGCGAGCTCCGAATTCCAGAATTAAAGATAGATGTGCAGCCAGGCTCCAAATTCTAGTCTCTCAAGGGTACTTGGCCTTAGGTCGACCATTTGGAGTTAGTCTTAAGCTATAAGGCTAAGGAATACTCAATTCATGTGGTTTTTGTTACTTTATTTTATTCTGTTTTAAGTATCCAATTGTTACACCGAATCAGTAGATTCATTGCAATACTGTTAAACAGCTAAAGCTTTATTTCATTATTAATGTTAAATTAGTCTATAACATTGCTAGTTATAAGCTGGTCATGCCCAAGGGATAGTCAATGCTTTATTGACCTATCTTTATACTGAATCGGAAGATTCATCGCAATACTGTTAAACAGTCGTAGCTTTATTTTCAATATTTGTTAACTTTAATGTATATTTATAAGTAATAGTATTTCTAAGCTATAACTTACAAATACGACTAACCTTTGCGAACTTTTAGTCGTCCATGCGAAGGTTTTAGTCTTAGTCATTAATGCTCACTACTAGAGACTTTGAATATCGGAGTAGCTTTGACCATATTTTTCCTTCATGGCTCATTATTTATATAGTCGGAGATCTTTTTACTTAATTTTTGTTTCTTTTTACTTTTTATTTATTTCTCTATTTACCAAAACACTGCTACTCTCGCTTGAATTCCCACCGATCAGTGTTAGTTTATAAATTTAGCTCTAACTGAACACGGGCAATGACCCTAAATCACTCCTTATGTTATAATATAATAGTCATATTCTGATATTTAGCTTCTAATTATCTAAATGGGAATTGTTCACTTAAACTTAAATTTGAGATTTAAAAAATTTCAAACTGAAGTATAAGTCACCATACCCCATATAATATATACATATAAGCAATCTAACGTTACATACTTGTACTCATTCTAAATAGAACAATATAAAAAAATGTGGGCGAAAAGTGCCATGAAAATTTCGATTTGAGATTGAATAGTATGCTGTTCGAAAGAAAAAATCAATGTTTAGATCATGGATCGCAGATGGCGCTAATATGAAGTGGACACATTTTTCCGCAGCGATTTATATATCCAGACATTTATTTCGCACGGAAAAGTTGACAGATATACCCTTTGATGTTTGGCGCTTTGGCATAGATATTTAATTTGCGATTTTACATGTATTACTTCAGTCAGCTTAATGTTATTTAATTTGTGATTTAACATTTCTCCACAACTTTTTTCTGTGTAGAATTAAATGCCCAGAATGCAAGCGAAATTTTCGCTTGAACAGTGTACTAGGCTTTAGAACCTAAACTACTCTGTAAAAATGTCTTAGTACCTAGTCGCTATACCCATCGGTAATTTACGTGGCACATATGCCGGGGTTTGTAATAAATAACCTTTGAATTTGAGTGACAAACTCAGTATGCCCTATGATTTCATTATCTAGGCTAGGGTATAAAAACAGATATTGACAATCATTTGCTTTTTTTTTCAAACTACCCAACAATCTTAAATGCGTATGAAATGGTTTTTGGATTTGAATAAGACATGGAGTTTCATGTTACACTAATGTCTTTTAGTTATTTCTGCTAAATATGTTTCTAACCGCTAACCTATTAATGTATTAAAAAATTCACGTGCAAAAAGCCGTAATTTATACTTAAGCTTAATGTATTTTGATTTGATTTTAAAGGAATCACTAATCACTTACTTACCAACAAAGTTTCAACCAAATCTTTGCGTGATCGTAACTTCAATAAGGGTTCACTTAAGCGTATCGTAATTGCCAGTCCAAGTCTATTACGTCTGGTGTAACAAATCCCAGCACACGAGTACATACGTTTGCTCCACTCAAAAACGACACACCGTAATCTGCCTTGAAAAAACTTGTCATCAAATGCGCGAAATAATGCTGCAACATCCGGAGTTGGATCTAATGTCTCCCATTCTGGATGAACTAAATTACATGTATTATCAAGATCCTCATCTGAGCGCCTCCTTTTTTGAAAGAACTTTTCGTCCACAGGTTGTACATCAAAATCCTATCAAGAATAATATAAATTAAATAAGTCAAGGAAACACGTATGACAGATATTAGTATTACGTTTACTGAATTTAGTTCTTTATCAAATTCATTTTGTAGCTTTAAAGCCATTAAATAGTCATCATCATCCATTCTACCGCCAATTTTGAATCGTATTATCCTTCACTTTATCAACAAAAAGATAAACTATACACCTGACAGTTGTTGTGTTGTTGACGCTTTTCAACTTTTCAGCTCAGCTGCCGAAAAAAGACAACTCTTCTTCTTATTTTTGGTGCGACCTCCCTTCTGATATTAATTAGTTAATGATAAGAAGAATTACAGTCAATTTAAAAATCTACACCCAGCAACGCAACAAATTTTTTTGTCCAATGAATTGATCAAACCAGAAATTATGTCAAAAATTCATACTATAAACGTTCACTATATAATTCAACTTAACCCAAAAGCTGTCATTATGGATATGGAATGGATATAGTCGAAAATTCATCCCCCATCTTAATAAACATAGAAAATCAGCTGATCACTCATTGATCCGAACAAATTTCCCAAAATAAATTTGCCAACTCGTCTTGCTTGAGAAACGTCAAGATTAAATATAAATAAATCGTATTTTTATTTATTTAACATTGTGTTAAAAAGGTTTAATAAAGGACATGTTTTGTGTTTTCTGTAAAGATAATAATTTGATAAAATGTCGTGGTTAAATAGCAGTTTAAATAGCCTCAAAGGCCAGATAACTAGTTTTGCACAAGAAGTCCTTGCAGAAGATCCAATCCAAGAGGAAGAAATTAATCCTGTTCAAGCTTTGGAAGAGTCTCAGAAGAGAAATGAGGAATTAAATTTATTGTGTGCTTCAAAAGATAGCGAGGTAAGAACTATATCCTGAGGTCTGATCAAATGCCGATCCAGTAAGATTTTTATAGATTTTTTCAATAAGATGTTTATACAGTAAATTAAAGAAAAATTACAACTTATTAGAGATGAGAAATTATTTACCTTTTTAAGATTATTTTCATTCTAAGCACAACGGTTGAAGCAATTTTAATTGCTTGGTAAAGTGAAATAAACTGGTACACTCAGAAATATTGGACAATTTCATATCATGATTGTTGTAAATATTCAGACAAATTAAACTTATTTCCTTCCAGGTGTCAATTATTATTACTCGAAGGTTATACATATTTTGATTTTGAAATAATTGAAATTATAATTGGATTTTGTGTTGGAAATGAATGGTTAACAATACCAAGATTAAGAAGAAGTGTTAAGTATTTTTATAGTTTTCATTTTCATTAGAATGTCAGAGAAGGAATCTTGGCAAGCCGCAAGGGCAACAAAGGTTTCTGGTCTCGTCAAAAACATCAGGAACAACTTCACCAGTTCTTCTACACCATCACCACTTAATAATGGTGTAGTGGTTGGTGACACCCCGGATAAAGCTAATATTTAGGCTGCAAAATTTGTTTCAAATTCTAGCTTTCCACCCACTTTACAACAACCTGTTTTGTATTTCCCGTGTGGATACGTATAGGAGATATGTGCAAAGTTCTTAACGTCTCCAAAGTTGCAGATCCCGATGGTTTCTCGCATCTGGTAATTAAATCGTTGGCTAAACTAATGCGTAAACTATTCTACATGTCTTATTGGACAGGAAAGTCTCAAACTATTTGGAAAATAGCTCACATTCAGCCAAAAAAAGGAGAGTAGAAATAATTGCAATTAATTCGATTCTTTCGAAGGATTATGAATTGGGCATTAACTCTAAATTATTGAAGTGTTTAGAAACCAATCAAATCATCAACGATTCCGAATGTGTCTTCCAGACTGGACGCTTATCTGGTGACTTGCGACTTTTCTTACGGAAAGTTTAAACCGTTGTTTCCACAATTTTAGTGAGTCCAATTTCGTTGACCTAGTAATTTCAAAGGCCTTTGATAGAGTCTATTTAGCATCTTGCCATATTAGCCAAACCACACCTTTTCTATTATGCCATAAGGGTTCTGTTATCCCACCATCCCTTTTCATAATTTTCATTAAAGATCTGATTTCTTTTGCTTTCAATCCCATCCATAGATTTGCTGATGACAGTACTTTTGATTATGCTTACCCCTTTGACACTATTGCGGACTCCAGAGGTAATGCCGTACCGCATGTGTTAAACAAGATTGCATGATTAGATCATTGAATAATAGCCTTGACAATACTCACGCTTGGGGCAAAGCGAATTACGTCAAATTCAATACACCTAAGACACAAAGCTGATTCATCTGTTTAAAACAAGATTATCAGTTTACCACTCCCGTTTTTTTTACATCAGCATCTCCGCCATTCTCCTCATATCTTCTAATCCTTTACCTGATTAATGCCTATCTATTTCATTATGCCAATAGGTCTCTTTTAAAGAAATTATTTCTCAAATGTGTCTAGTGTAGCTATCCTGAGGACAACTATCTTCACTTCGAGCGTATTACTACTGACATACCTCGACAATTGTTTAACATTAACATGATGTTGCCAAGTTACCCTGCTGAAATGTCCTCTCAAATTAGGCATGATGCATTAAAATTGTCCTGAATCACATGCTTTCTATAGTAACTCAGCTTTCCAATAAATTGATCATGTGTTCCTATTTCTCTCAATTCTGGAAGCTATAATTTCTCACGGCGATTCGCAAGATTGCATCTCTGACATTTTTGGTTGATCGAAGTCTTATTACAGATTTATAGCGGTAAAAATTATGGAATCAGTATTAATGATTTTCTCTTCACATTTCAATCTCTATTGAGATATAAGCACTCCATGTGCAGTATTCTTCGGTAGTAGTAGACATTTCTTTTTATGTGATATGGAAGTGGAGTTATTCGTATTTCTTTAGACTTTAAGAACGACCCACTTATCAATAAATTTCGTGATTCGGGGAAACTTACTTTCAGGAAGATGGAGGTTGTTGATGCTTTTTTTTCCATTTAATCTAATTAAATGTATCACCATAGAGTTGATGATGTCCTTCAAATTATTTTCCCTTTGGTCACTACCTCAATAGACTTTTCATGAGCTCGGCTTTCCATTGGAAAACGGGACTTCTCATGTCCATGTCCAAGTCTTCCACTCCTGGCGCTTTTTCTGATTGGAGGCTCATCGTGATCCTGTCGGCGGTTTCTAAGCTTTTTTGGAATTCAGCTCAGAGACCAGATTTTGGTTCATGTTGATTCTGAAGGTTTGTTTTCAGACTATTAATCAAAGCTCAGACATAAACATCCCACTTGTACAACGTTGGACAAGGTGATAGCTGGCGTTCGAATGCTCTGTGATGCGGTTAAAAGGGTGATACATATTTTATTGGATATTGGTAAGGCTTTTGACTCTGCCAATTAAGCCAGTTAGCAAGCTTCTTTCTTTGGTTTTTCCACTTCTGCATGTGTGTCTGTCACGTACTATCTGAATAGCAGGACCTGAATTGTGTACTGCGGTGTTCTAGTCCCAGACCCGAAGTGGTTGGTGCTACTGAGGAGGTCGTTTTGGCGTTCCTCCATTTGTTATTGTTATTGTGAGAAGTTTCCATGGAGCCGATGTTACCAAGAACAAGAACTCAAGTGGGCGCTAAAAGCATTTTTGGGTAGTGTTCTACAATTTAGACCACTTCATATGAGCCAGCCAAAAATTGTGGCATGACTTAATCAGTTTAAGATTTGGCCTTATTCTACTGAAAAGACCAGTATCGGATAATTTTTAACATTCGATGGTATCATGCCTTTCGTTCCATTTTGCAACTCATGTTCTTGACGCCTGAGAGATATTTTATCATGTTAACTTTTCTTGTTGCGTTTTTTTTGTTATTCCATTAACTCTGCGGAACCTTTTTGTTCTGTTTTGGCTTGGTCTCGGGAGCTGAAGAAGGTCATTTAGAAGAAGGATTGATGATGAAGAGCGAAGTACGAAACACTACTGGCAGAATGGAGCTGGCACCAGAAAAATCTTTAGCAGAAATACCAGTTGCTAAATTAAGAAAAATAATAAATTTCATTTCTTCAAAATAGTACAGATTATTAATGTCAATCGCCACTACTGCTTCCAGTCTTCCTTTGTTGTTATTTTTTGCCAACATTTTCTGCTTCTCCTGTATGCTATCTACCAAAAATACATAAATAAAATAATATTTTAATAAGGCACTTTCAAATGTAGCAGATTTTCCAGCTCCAATATAAATAATAAAATTATTTAAATATATTTTATTTTATTAATATTACCAAAAATAGTTATAGCAATAGATTTTTCTTATTTTCATCGGGGACCGAAAATAACCATTATTTGCGTGGACCGTAATCAGTATGATTAAAACGAAGATAATTATTTTGAATCTTTATTATTTTAATCAAATACATATAATTATTAATTGTTAATTTTTTTTTAGATAAAAAATGATAACTATTTTTAATTTTTATGTTTTATAGTCAAAGATCTGTTATGTTGATCTCAATACCTACTGTCCTGCGTAGCCAGCGTAAGTTAAATTTTATTTATTTTTCCCGCGGACGGGAATCGAACCTACACTTGTTAGAATCGGTCAATTGATGGAGAAATAAGAATTTTAAGAACTTTTATTTTCAATGATTCTAAATCAAATTTATAAATACAAGAAGAAAAAACAACCGCCTCGTCCGGGATTTGAAACCGGGACCTTCCGCTTGCCGGGCGACTGCTCTTACCACTGAGCTAACGAGACAGAAAAAAAAATTTATATCAAATTTTAAATAATAAAAATGGTTTGCGGGCGGAGCTAGGTGTACGGGGGAGGTCCGGGCACTGTGTATAGCAAGCAATCACATATGGTAAATTCTGTTTTTTTTTACCTCATCAGAGCTGCTGATTAAAGCATTTTGTTGGTTTCAAGAATCTTTTCGATTTATCGATTTATCCTTTGTAGGAGGCTCTTCTCCATTTAATTTCCCAGTTAAATTCTTCCATAATTCCTGAAGATACATTCATTCGCGCATAACGCCTCCAGTAATCATCTCAGGGTGCTTCTCTAAATATTCCACAATGATCTCAAACTGTTTTGCTAAAGTAATTTTCTTTGTGTTATTCCTAGATATAAAGTTAGAAATTTTAAATTGCATATTTATATGAAAATTTGTATAATAATATATAAAGTCATTTATATTGTACAAATTAAAAAAATTGTAAGATATAAATCTAATTAATTAAATTTTACTTACATTTTATAAACTTTGGTTTTACTATCACTATCAACAAAACTCAGTGATGTTCTAGCGAAAGTATCGTGTGTCGAAAGTTTTACAACATACCCCGACTACCGATAAATTGTCGAACTTCGAATCTTTCGAAGTTATCACATCTTGCCCCAGGAGTAATAGGATTAATTATTTTTTATTTTATTTATTTTTTGTCAAAAATAAAAATCTTTTGCTATGATAGAAATAATAATTATTTGATTATTTTTATTATTTAAATGAATAATAGAGCTATGTGTTGCTAGTAAATATTTTGAAAAAATAAACCTTCAAACATTAGTTATTATAGGTATTTGGTTGATTGCGATACGATCTTCAATAAAAATTACGAGAATTTAATTAAAGTTCCACAGACACACTAAAGGGTGGAAAGGGCATTTTCTGCATTAAAGATAATACCACAGGTAAGAAATACTCAGATGTGGATTTCTTTAGAGAAGCGCTGACGTCAAATGGCTCTGTATTAACCAGCCACGCATATGCCATAAGCCAGTCATAGCTTTTTGTTCGTAAATGCAGTTTCGCCAACCGGGTGAATTTCATCAATGGCAACAACCAGCCTGCTAAAAGCACAGATAAGAAATATATTTCATTTATGATTTCACATTTGTGTTAAAAGTTTCACCACAGTTGCATTAGTGTGTGTGCTTTTATGTGATTGCACCACTACGAACATCGTAGCAGCAGCAGAGCCAGCCACACTCAGCCATCAAGTAGGGAGTCGTTGTTAGTACATTAGGCAATATAGGAAAGGGAAATAAATGAAAATGAGTGTGCGTGTGCGCGATGAGCTCTGTGTATTTGATGAAGATACATTTGAATTTTCTTGGGATTGGGCTCCATGAATCCGAATATTCATTTTAGCATTTTGTTTGTTTGTGTTTTGCACATCTCAGTATTTGTAGCAATTTTGAATTTTTATATCCTGAAATCTAAAAAGGAATACTGAGTTTGTCATTCGGTTTGTAACACATAGAAATAATAATGGTAGAGGAAAATTGATTGGGCACCCACCCAAAATATTTAAATATATTTTGGTTTTTGCATGTCCGTCCGTCTGTCTGTTCGTTTGTCTGTCCGTCTGTCCTCTCGATAGCTCGAGAATGCATTTATTTAGATAGCTAAAGTTTTGCACACAACTTTTTCAATAAAATTTTAGATATAAGTTCGAAAATGGGACAAATCTGAAAACTCTTTCGTAGGGCTGCCATGCAAAAATTTCGTTTTCACTATATATTTGGACACTGCTTGAGAACACATCAATGTAAAGATTTGAAATTTTATATACGTGGTTTTCATATTACTAAATTTGGTGTTTCGAACACTGGGTGTAGATAGTTTTCATTATTTATTAAGTTAGTATTGCAAATAGCACCTTACAATATTATTTTGAGTTTTATTTTTGATCGAAAAAATAAAATTCACCTATAATGATAATTCAGATTTCAAATTATAAAAATCAGACGTAAGTTTTAATTTTGCGTGAAAAAATAAGATTCATGTGCGATGATTAATGATGATGATTTTAAGAAGAAAAATTTAGAATTATTATTACACGTACGTTGTTTTTTTTAAATTTAATTTTTGAATTCTGTCACATAATGAAATTCGATGTAAGATCATGTGCGCGTAATTAATCTCCGACCGACTTTTCATATCCCTTGTTGAAAGATTGCTTCATATCTGGTTGCAGGTGCTCTAGCTCTTTTAATAATTGGGGATTTTTCTGTTGTAGAATTGAACTAATTATCTGTAATTCATACAAGTATCTCATAGTTTGTAATTCAATCGAGATGTAACAATTTTTATAATAGTGCTAAAGTGCTGAATATTATAAAAGCAAGGAAAAAACTAGTATTGGTTTAAGACGAATTCTTATGAGTACATACAATAAAAACATTTTGGATTGATAATTTTTATAGTATACGTAAAAAACATCAATTTTTTAAATTTTTGTACCATGAACGGATTGCCCGATTTAGTTCATTTTTGAAAATATATATAATATTTTTATGGAAACGCCGTGTGCAAAATTTCAGCTCTCGAAGTGAACGCGTTCTCCAGTTATCGTGAAGACGGACATGCTAAGATGAAAATATATTTTAATATTACTCCATCCATTATTTCTAGGCGTTACAAACGGAATGAAAAACTTGGTATACCCTATAGATTTCATCTAAGGTATAAATAAACGAACTGCTATTTTTTTATTGTAAGAATTTTTGCCCCCCCCCCCCTGTATTCGCGCCTGTTTGATATACAGGGTGTCCCGTACGTACCGCATTTCCTTTATACCACGGATTCCTTACTCAATTTCGAGCAATAAATTGTATGGGTGGAGAGCCGGGAAATACACGGTGTGGGCGGTAGGGGGGTTTTGTGATTTTGGGTGCTTTTTATCCTAATACCATGTAACTTTCTTGTTATACACCCCATGAAGGTGATTTGCATCTCAGTTGATAGTAACCCCTCTACGGTTTCCAACAAATGCCCAACCACCTCTCTACTCCCTTTCCGTCGGCAGTTATAGGATGTTAAAGTCAAAAAATTGGATAATTTTGCAATTTCTTTTTCAATTTTAACGATTTTCCCGCCAAAATGCATGATAACTATACAGTTTTATGACAAGATTTAAAGACCCCGGAATGTTACCTTTAATTTGACTAGTACCTACCAAAATGCTACCGTTATTGAGATGTTCCCGTTTTTATGGTGCATAATTTCATTAATTTTGCTAATAATAATAGAAATCGCGCCTAATTTTATGCAATTCCACGCAAATTAGCAAAATTCATGAAATTATGCATCATAAAAACGGGAATATTTATTTACGATCCCTGCTTTATTGCTTTATTTTAATGAATACGACCAATCTAATCCTCATTAAACCGACTTTCAATTCCTGGCGTAATTTTAAGAATTAATAGTAATAAAATTAAAATTGCTACATTAAACTTTTCGATTTAATTTTATTAGTTATCGGTTAACCATTATTTCAAAATTGATTTTTTTTTCTTACGAAAAAGAGTTATAGATCAACTTTTATATTTCTTGTCAATAATAAGGATTTTTTTTTATTTATTTATATTGGTTATTGAGTCACAATTATTCCTCAATTTTTTCTTTTTTGGTTATGTGTAAGAGTTATCAATCAGCTTTTAAAATTCTCATTAATCTCTCATTAATAAGAGCTATTTTCTAATTTTTCTTTTTTTCGGTTATCATTGCACAATTTTAATTTTTTCGGGTAGTGCACAAGAATTCTCCGATTTCCATAATTTTTGTTAATGGTAACAGTTATTCTTTTATTTATTTTACAGTATCATTTGAAAATAAAAATTCCATTTCTCATGCACATAATATGTGGTGATAAATTGATAAATACAGCTGCGCCTTACTGTCCCACGAGTGCAAAACTGCAAATTAGTATTCACTAGAGATTGCAATCATTCATAATTTTTTATGTCACTTAGTTTTTGTGGAAGTCTAGAACAATGATTAGAATAATAATTTATTTGTTTCAGCAAATATTTTTATTAAACGTTTCTATGTAAGTAGAACCTAATTTGTTCGACAAAATTAAAATTTTTACACTTACATACTTTAAAGATGCGAATTAAATTAAAAAAACCCCTTGATCCATGAACAAATGTTAAATTTATTTTCGCTCATGTTAAATTAGAAATACAACTTACCTGTTATTTCAAAACTTATTTGATAACTAACGAAATAACCAATAAACTAAAACGAAAAATAACGGAATCTCGGAATGTTTATTAAGAACTGATAAAAATTACGGTCCCTATTTTGCATACAAAATATTCAAACGAAATAACATTTTCATACTTTACATATAGTCAAAATTCATGGAATAAAATTATCACGTCACAAATTTAGTTCAATTTAACATTCGAGCTTAAACTTATGTAGTCTAAGCAATATTGGTTTTCACTACATTTAATAACGTTGGTTAATTGTGAATTAAATTCATTATGGTCACCAATATGAACCAAGTTGTCAAAATATAAAAATCTATAAATATCAAAGTATGGCACTGCTAAATTAAGCTTCAAATTTTAATAAAAATCGGCCAAGTGCGAGTCGGACTCGCACTCGAAGGGTTCCGCACCATCGTACAAAATTTAATACCTACTATGTATACGCCAAAAACACGTTTCTTGTATGGGGCCTCCTTTAATTTTATTTAATTTTTATTATTTGCTGTGAAAATTTCAACTGTCTATCTATTACGGTTCATGAGATACAGCCCGGTGACGGACGGATGGACATCGAAGGCTTAGTAATAGGGTTCCCGTTTTCAACCTTCGGGTACGGAACCCTAAAAATGAGGTCTAGAGAAGAAAAATATCTTTTCAAAACCAACCACACATTGAAATGATTTTGATAATTTCATATTACGCAAACCTGCAGCTGATAAAATTAATTGACACATATATTTTGAGTTTACACCGCGGGATGGCACGGTTTAAATTCTTGTGTAAACTGGCATTTTAAGCCAAATTGTGAAATTAATCCTTCGAGTTTAAACTAAATATTAGGTTTAAACTTTATATATCCAAAACGAGGTTGAACCTCCTCAATATTTGCAATACAGACACATAAAGGTTAGATCTTTAAAACAAAAACATAAAAAAACAAGAAAACTAGTTATAATTGGTCTAAAACCAATAGTATTGGCAACAACAAGCGGCTTGCCGCCAGACTTGAGGCACTTTCACATCAAACAAGAACCGAATGTAAACCGAAAAACTCAATTTATTCCACTTTAAAACAAGATTTTTGCTCTAATGATTAATAAAATCCAGGGAAATAGGATAAACTAATAATTTTACTAATAAAACAGTATATTTATCTCAGACTTTTAAGAAAAACACAACTTTTATGTTTTATCACCAATTCGGTCGATAAAATATAAAAGTTGTGTTTTTCTTAAATGTCTGAGATAAATATACAGGGTGCGTCAAAAAGATCTGACGGTTTTAAAATGAAAACAACGCAAAAATTAAAAGTGATACAAATTGTTTTATTGCATATTACAGAAGGGTGTTCATGTAAATGAAAATAACATCAGAAGAACCGATTTCATCCGTTTAAGATCTGAAGATAACGTCCTTTAAATGATGTCTTTCTTTGATCAAACATTCTTCCAGTCTTGAACTGAAGCTGTCGAACGCCTTCTCTAACATTGCAGGAGACAGGTTGGCGATTTCTTGGCTTATGGCCTCTTTGAGTTTGTTCAGTGTGCGGGGTTTGTTTGTGTAAACTCTTGCTTTAAGGAACCCCCACAAGAAAAAATCACAAAAATCGCTCATCACGAAAATTTTGTCATCAGTCATCAAGGCCTTAACTGCTTGACAATAGTTATTTTGTATGGGTGGAAATGCAGATCGAAACGTAATATTCTTCTTACCGAGCGGCCAGACATTTACAAAGCAGCAGCTTGTTTACGGGCCGCCCGCCGTGGACTGGCTTCCATAGCTTCTCTTACTCGATCGATATTCTCTGGCGTCCGGGCTGATCTTGGACGGCCTGTCGACTTCCGTTTTAACGTTGAACTGGTAGCTCTGAAGCTACTCACCCATAGAAGAATTGTGTTACGAGTTGAAACTCTACCTCTTGGACCCACATTAAAATGCGTACAGAACTGCCGCTGAGCAGCAACGCAGGAATCGTCACTTTTGAAAAACGCCTACAACAAACGCACGGTGCTCACCCGACCACTGATCCATGGCTACTAAACATATGCACGTGTAGGCTCTGGAACACGCCTATCCCCACTACCCCCACCTCCCTCATCAGTTCGGCGCGGCAGCGAAAACCTTCAAATCTTTTTGCCGCACCCTATACTATTTTATTAGTAAAATTATTAGTTTATCCTATTTCCCATGATTTTATTAATCATTGGAGCAAAAATCTTGTTTTAAAGTGGAATAAATTGAGTTTTTCGGTTTACATTTTTCGGTTCTTGTTTTTGATGTGAAAGTGCCTTTAGTCCATTTTTGAAATTGTATTTTTAAATCTTTTATATTAACTTCACCGCCGGGCTTATCCCCAGACTGAGAAAGTCAAAATTGACCTACTTCCCGGTATCCAATCGAGCTGAAATTTTCCACATAACACGTATAATTAAGTTAAAAATGTAGGGAAAAACACTAGGTATTTCAACGACTTTTTGAAATTTTTAATATTTTTACCGTTGGCTCTGGGGCCGGATTCACTAACTCTGGGAGTTTGGGAGATGAGAATTTTCGTTTTCCCCGGTTAAAACTCCCCAACTCTCCATTCGAGATTCACTAACATACTTGAGGAATTAAAGAAAAGTGAGAAGTATCGAAATATTGAAAGACGGATAACTCTGTGTGGGAGGGTCGTAGAGCATTGCGGTTTCTTCCTGCGGACTTAGAGTGTAGAGAACAAAAATATAGGCGAACAATTTCTGAGGGATGGGCTTTTGGGAATGGGGGTCATACCCCCCCCCCCCTTGTTTGGTATCAAATTAAAGAGGGAGAAAAGGGTAATCGAGTGGTGTAGTTTTTTTGATCATTTTAACTTCATAACTGACTTTTTACCGCCGAAAGACGGATTTTTTCACTTGGGTCACATACACCCCAGTTCCTATATTTTGCATATATTTCTACCGTTCTTTATTTCACATCCATTAGTACTCTATTTTGAACATTTTTCTCGTGGAAAGTGAATTTCCACGACCTACCAGTTCTTCACAATGATGAGTTGAAAATATGTCCATTTTTGTACCAGAAACCGGCCATTTTTCATCTTAAGAAGGACTGATTCACTTCTTTTGCAGTTATCTCCAAAAAAAATTATTGGAGTGAAAAAATAATTACATATCTAATTAGGGCGCAAAATGTAGATGCGATTTCATCCTACATACAAGCTTTAACGTGCACATTTAAAATTTTTATAGCATCGCTTCTGTACTGAAGACGACCAAATTGACCATTTTCGCGTGAATTATAATTTTTAGCGGGTACCTTGAGACACCGAAATCCTTATTTCCTTATTCCTTATTTTATTTGACCCTTTTATTGTTGGCTCTTCGGCTCTTTAAAAATTCCTTAAAAATACGTGGCAAAAGGCTCTACAAAGTGTAAAAAAAAGACGCTAGCTAAACTAAATGGTATAAAATGTCTATAGGGACAAGTAAGAACATTTAAAACAATTAGCAAAACTGATAAACAGCAAAAATGACACAAAAATGTAAAACAAATGACACAAAATGCTCAAAAGAGACTAAAAAACGGACACAAGAATTTTGAAAAATATCTAAAAGATAAACAAAAAATTTAGAAGTCCCAATTTTGACAATTGGCTAAGTGGCAGTTCCAAGAGGTTCCAAATTTCCAAAAATAATCTAGTAAAATTAATTTCCTAAACGAGCGATTTTTCAACATAAAATTTTGAATTTTAGCACCGAGACCGAAACCGAATTAAAAACTAATTGTCCGAACAAACGAAAAAAATTACCCGAAATCGTTATAGAGTCCCGCAAGGGCAGCCTGTAGTATCATAGACCTCTACAAACTGCCCTCATCATCCCTCCAGCTGAACATCTCTAACGGAGCGCTTGTCCTTCCCACAGCACTTGCAACGATTCCTAAGCGAGGAGAAGCCCCGTGAACTAGTGTTGCAAATGTTGTGGCCTGCTATCGGCAGCGAAAGATAAGAGCGCCGTCCTGCACCGACGATAGTGGCTGCCATGTACAGTTGAATATGTCTGCGTTCGTTGCCAGATATTCAAGACGCAAACGTCTCTTCAAGTGGCGCTTATGTGCTTGTACGTGGTGTTGTGGGTCAGTGTTCTGATTTCCATCTTTTTCGGCTCTCATGTAGTACAAGTGAATTGTAGATTTGGCCAGTGTCAACACAAAGCTAATCAAACAGTTCACCCGACTACAAGCCTTTGGTCCCCATAGAAACGATGTCCTAGTAATGCCGAAATTCGGATGGATCAACTGACACATACCGCGTACGTGACAGCTGATTAGGATGCATAAGACTGTGATGCAGCAATTTGAATGTTACATCAGCATCTTTGTAATTAGAAGGATAACTGTAGACTACTCCGCAAGTTATCCCACCCATCACGCCCATATTCACCCCGAGGTGTGTTCGCCATCTGTTGTATCCTGTATTCTCCACGGAGCACACGTGTTGTAAGTGTACTGAAAGGTTTGTGAGGTGGTCTGTTCAAAACGAAAGCATCTTTCAACTTAGTGCAAGGATCACTGGTCCTAAATTGGCGAAATCTCTCCCGCGCAGAAGCAGCCAGGTCGTGTAGATGTGAAGTGTTAGTGTTTATTCGACAGTTTCCAGAGATAACAATAATATCTCCAAGAACTGTCAGTGTATGCGTATCAGCCTCAAAACCTCGAGCATTACTGAGCACTGAATCTATTAATTCAGGATTAAACCTGATTGGAATCGACGCGAATTCCGTGTACCGTAGAGCATTCCACTTAAGGTAAAATGCTGGCCTGATTCTGCCCTAGGTCTGAATCGTTGAGATTAGATCCTGTGGCCAGTCACGAGGATAGAGTGGTTGAACAGAGAGCAGGTAGTAATACTCCCCTATGCCGATCCCTCCCAGTATATTCACCCAGAGTTAAGAAATCAAGGTGCCTCTCTGATAGAACACTCTTTGGAATGCACGCACTTGGAGACACCTTGATTTCACAACCAAGTTAGTGAGACCTATTCCATACCTATCTTGACTGGCAGACAGAGCGTGCTTTCAGCAACCCATCGTCTTCCGCACCAAAAAGCGTCTATCGCTTTTAATTGAAGAAGACCTACAATGCCTTCAACTAAAGTCTCAGACTTTATCAGATGAACTATGGACGAGGTAATCAAATAATTCATCACGACTGACCTACCCATTAAGGATAATGGAAATAGTCGACTACGGCATGAGTTTACAGCTCTAGAGAGTTTCTCCAGAGCAATGCGGCTATCATTTGATTTACTCTCGCGTTCGATATACACACTTAAATACTTCAGCCAAGTATTAGTCCATTGGAAGTTCAGTGGAGTATCTGTACGATCTCTCCACCTTCCACAAAACAAGCCTTGACTCTTACTAAGGTTGATTTTAGCGCTCGCTATACGTTCGTATTGTTCGAAAACAGCACGAGCGACCGCAAAAGCCTCATATCTTGTCACGAAAATAGAATGGTCATCCGCATACGCCAACATAAGAGGCCTCACATTGGTATATGGTAGATGAACTGAATATTGTCCGAGCATTCGACGAAGATTCACCAGTAGCGGCTCCAACGAGAGATCATAAAGCATACCTGACAATGGACAGCCCTGTCTGATACCTCGATGAAACGAGATAGGAACCAGAACTTGTCCTTGATGCTTAATCAAAATCGCTGAATGTCTATACAGTTGCCGTAGGTACTACGACCAGGTACACAATAGGACTGTTCTGGGTGTATTACCGAAGCAATCACTGAGCGGAGTATCGCCCCTAACCCTTTGCAGGCGATTTTGTAGTCTACATTGCATAGGGTTACTGGCCTCCAGTTCCTCATCCTCTGCAAATCACCCTTCTTTGGAATCAAGCGCATAACAGACCTCCTCCAACTAGAAGCGAAATCTGAATGTGTCTCAACCGCCGAATTGAAGACTTCAAAAAGGTCAGGAATTAGTAAATCCCTGAAAAGTATGAAGAATTCTGGAGTCAAGCCGTCATAACCAGGTGAAGTGTGTCGCCTTAGATCCTTTGTCGCAGCGATCATATCCTCCAATGTGATTACTGTATCCACGAGCTCCTTACTGTCTTCAGAGAAAGTGGGAATATTCTCAAGCAATTTATGTGTGGTCGAGGATGTTGTCGACGTCGATTCAGAGTAGAGACTACTGTAGTAGTCTCGAATATATTCTGATAGCTGTTGTCCGCTGAGGACTTGTCCAGATTCATCAATTATCGATTCGACTTCACAAGAAGCAATACGTCGTCTAGTTGCTTGGAAGAAGTACTCGGTTGGAGAATCGCCTTCCCTCAGCGCAGCACAATCTCCAAGCTGTGCTTGTAAGTTTGTGTTGCCAAGCGTTCCTTTATTCTATTGAAATAAAGAATCAACTTCGGCTCAGTTGGGAGAAGAACTGCCACCCGAGAGACTTTGGCCGGCAAGCTAGAAGCTTGATACCCACTCGATTGAAACTTATTCGGATAAAAGATTGAATTTGGAGCCTTCCAACATTCCACCATTGACTAAGAAAAGGAAAGTCATGTTTCCTCTCTTGCCAATCGTGCCAGAATTCAATGAACTGCTCTGAATTCAACAAATAGTTGCTGAATATTCAGTATGCAGTTCTTCTTTCAACTAGAGTTCTGGTTGCTGCTACAAGAAGATGATCGCTAACCGAACACACTTCATGAGTGACACCAACGGAATGTTCTATTATTCCAGGTGAGACGTGAAGTCCATCAATTCTGGAGCCTGCGAGACTTCCATGGATATTTCGCGAGACCCTCGTGTATGATCTAGTCGTAGGATGCATCGAGTAGCATTGACAGAGTTGAACTCAACTCCAGAATGCCGATCCATTGAGGGATTCAGAATGCAATTGAAATTACCTCCGAGGATAGTTTCGCCGATAAAATTTACCAGACAGGATTGAACACTATCACGAACTTGTCTTCTAATGTTCTGGTCATCAGGGAGGTAAACGTTTACTACCTTGATATGTTTGCGAAGCCTGTGAAGATATCTGTATAGACAGGAGCCTTGGCGAGGCGCAGGTGTGGCAAACATTGCATAGCCAGTGTGTAAATAACCATAGCGCTCAAGTTGTGCATATGTGTCTTGAGTGAAATTCGTCTCCTGCAGAAGTGTAATGTCTATATCGAACATTTTGACATGTTCGATAGTACTGTGTAGTCTTGTAGGAGCACTTAAACTCCCGGTGTTAAGAGACGCTATCTTACACATTCAAAGAGATGAAAATCTCAATAGTTAGCAACACAATTATTTTTTTCTTTACCATAATATGTCCATGTAATCATGTTGCCCTGAGCAGCTCACGCAGGAATCGTGAATTTAAATATACCTGTTGATAGCTACCGTGAAGCAAATGATCTCCTGTAGAATAAACACACAAAAGTAATTTACCACTTTGCCACTTACTTGAAGTTTACTAAAAGTATCATTGGACTTATTAAAATACTAATAGTAGCAAAATAGTGGCAAATTTAATACAACAAAAGGAAAATATGTACTCCTGTGACATATAACCAACAAATTTTAATTTATGATAAATTGAACAAGTTGTGGCAATAATTACACAGGAAACACAATAACACAACACTAAATTTATTTTAGAACAGCACTCACCTGAAATCACACCTGAATTCTCACGAATTCGCGACGTAAACAAACCCGCGGAACGAACTATAAGAAAACCGCGAAACTGATATCCTTCAATGTCTGTCAACATGTGACAGATGAAATTGGGGTAGTTTTTTCGAGAAATACAGTGGTGGTCATGAAAACGGACGAAAACATCCCTATCAAAAGATATTTGACAATATTAAATTTATCAAATGTCAAATGAGTGGTAAAGAGAAAAAGGGAAGGAAAGAGACTAGTAGCAATCAAATTCCACAGTGGGAAAAGATCATAACTACTACCAGAGTCAGTCTGCTCAACTGATATTAAACAATAGATTTATGCAATATTAGCATTCCCTTTGATTAGTGAGTAAATTTTGTAGCATGCACGTCCCTGGAGTGAGTTATTTTTGCATTTTTAGATAGATTTCGCAGATTCGACGGATTTTTCATTTTTTGCGGTGGATGGGTGGGGGGAAGATTTCTTTTCAAAATTTGGTGTGTATGTTTGTCTCGATCGCGCGCATCTTCTAGTCAAATCGGTTATGCGGGGGTAGTTTGTTACCGGCGGGGCGGGGAAGATAAAGCTTTGAAATGCTTCTGTTTATATCTCCTGAACCAAAAGTCCTAGAGAGTTCATTGATATCTTAAATGAAAGCTGCGGCCTAGAATACAGATGGTATTATTTCGGGTTGCTAGGTAGCGAGAGGGCGGAGTAGGAGGTAGTCAAAATATCGATTTTTCGTCCCATATATGCGCAAAATACTGCGAAGGCAAAAGCTCTCAAACCAGCCAATCGATTGCATTTTCCTGAAAATGTTTTCTATATAATTATAGCATAGGTGCATTAGGCTTTTTTTGTATTTCGATACGGGTGGAGTGGGAGAATTGGATTTCGGGTTTTCAATATTAACTCAGCCATTTGACCTAGGACCATAGGGATGTGCGTGCTCAAACTTCTTCTCAGAAAAAATTATATTTGAATCTGTACTAGATTTTCCAAAGTGTAATAGAACAAAATTTAACACCCCCCCCCCAGGGGGCCCGGTATATTTTTGATTTTTAAAAACGATAGCATTCCTCAGTTTTGCTCTTTCGATTCCTATACGCACTTTTTAGTAATTCCCTTTTTTCTATTCTAACTGAATCATTAGATTTCTTTCACTTTAGATATTCTCTAACTATATAGACTATAGGGTTATGTCCAATCGGAAAACCGATGTCACTGTTCGGCTCAGCTAATTACTAACTACAATTTTTACAGAGGGGAGTTAATTTTGAAGCTTTTTTTTTTATTACTATAACCTTTTCTGATTACATTATAAATTATAATTGGACAAAGAAAGTTTTTCAAGAAAATATTTTTTTAAATTTTTTAGTGCTAGATATAAAAAGAAATGTAATGTAATGTAATGTGCTCTGGATAAACGAATAATTTTAGATTTAGATTCTGAATTTATTTTTGTCATACCAATACTTTTTTTATAAATATATACCATATGTTTATATACACACTTTACTTTGAGTAAATAATGACACTAATTGATTTTTTGATAATTACACATATTTAGGAGTAATGGGGAAAAACAAAATAGTTTACGAAGGAAAATATGATATGTTTATACAGAGGTAATTTGAAAATAGTATGTTAAATTTTTTTTTTCGTGTGATATTCCTCAAAACACGGATATACACACAATCATCACATGCAACACACTTAAATTTTGTATCTTTCCTTTTTACTGGACGAATTGTGGAATGGCTGCACACAAAACACTTCCTGCGTGTGTTCGAACCTTGAGCCATTGTTTCAATCTCAAAGGAGTATCCTTAGCTCTTCTGTCTCCAAACGACGATGGTCTCGGCTTATGGTATTGTTCAATAATTTGTGTTATTACCTTCAGACGAAAATCACTGAATTTTACATTTTCTCCTGTTTGTACTCCGTATAAATGATAAGCATTTAGGGTCGATATATCCAACAATCAAAAGAACATTTTTTTATAGCACTTTAGCGATTTTCTTGAACAATCCATAAAACTGATCATCATATCCGATTTGTCAACAATGCCCATGTTTACATTATAATCGACTACAGCTTCTGGCTTACTGATATTTTCCCCCGTTGTGTATTTGATTGCATTAGAAATAACCATTTTTGGTTCATGGATATTTGTAAGCATATAAACCTCTCGTTTGTCTTTCCATTTTATAGCTAACAGAGTATCTGAGTGCAGGAATTTTACATATCACGAGTCTGCTTTTCTGCTGGAAATTTAGGAAAACCCTTACGATTTGGTCGGACAGTACCACAGGCGTGAATTTGATTGTCAAGGAGATATTCAAATAATGCTGGATTCGTGTACCAGTTATCAATAAATAAGCGATGTCCTTTTCCCAAATAATCACGGAGCATTGTTTTTCCATAAAAAAATATAACACTACCGAACGAATATTTTTATTTTAAAAATAGTATTTTTTCTTAAATAAATAGTGAAAAACGATGTTGCCTTTTTTTGGGAATTATTTACTATTGAGGACTTCTAGCAATTTCTTTTTGTATTTTTATTTTGAAGATAGAAGCCTTATCTATCTATGTACAAAAAATTGCGATGATTTTCGGCTTCGTTTTTGAGATATGAATTTTAAAGCCATCGTATACCCAAAGTAACCTGTGAGGGAGCACTGCACTGAGGGGAATGTATTGTTTTTTTTACCGGCAACTTCTAGTACTTTGTTTACATTTTTATTTTGAAGGTAGAAGTCTCTCCTATCTATGTTCAAAAATTTGCGATGATATTCGGCTTTGTTTTTGAGATATAAATTTTTAAAGCCATCGTATACCCAAAGTAACCTGTGAGGGAGCACTGCACTGAGGGGAATGTATTGTTTTTTTTACCGGCAACTTCTAGTACTTTGTTTACATTTTTATTTTGAAGATAGAAGTCACACCTATCTATGTACAAAAATTTGCGATGATATTCGGCTTCGTTTTTGAGATATAAATTTTTAAAGCCATCGAATACCCAAAGTAACCTGTGAGGGAGCACTGCACTGAGGGGAATGTATTGTTTTTTTTACCGGCAACTTCTAGTACTTCGTTTACATTTTTATTTTGAAGGTAAAAGTCACACCTATATATGTACAAAAATTTGCGATGATATTCGGCTTCGTTTTTGAGATATAAATATTTAAAGCACCGTATAACGTGCGGCCGCACATACGCGGCGATACTCTATTTGGATCTATCGAGTGCCGCCGCACACGTGCGGCCATACTCCTCAAAGGGTTAAGGAATAATTAATTTCAAAGCGGCAAATAAAACAGCCGAGATGGCTTCATGCAAATGGCATTCTAGATTTGCGAGGTTTAATATGTAAGACGTTGAATTTGACAAAATCCCACAAAAAGTTACTTGTGGAATGTACATCCAAAATGGCCGATCGGGTCGGGTTATAAAAGTGTGCTGCTTTGAAGGATCGCTCTCTTTTTTAGTTTTTGATCGTGGTAGAAGTAACATAAGCATTTTTTTCTCTGTCATTGACCTTAATACCGCTACACAACCACACCGTTTGAATTTCTAAGCACATCCAATTAATCTTATTAAAGTTTGGCGTGCTGTAACACCAGACTCATCCAAGCCGGTTATGTCGCAGTCCGAGAGCTGCTCGAGAGATGCTTCCACCTCTCTCACAACAACCTTTGGAATGCCAGCTCCACTATCGTCCTCTTCTGAGTGCGGCCTCTTTGATGCGACTGGCTTTGCTGGATCTGGAGGAGGCAGCATCACCCGGTCAACTTTCTTCCTCCTCGTCCTCTTTTTTTTTACTGGATGACTAGTCGACTCCTCGTCGGAAGTAGCCATGCTTTCACGTGCCGACATGGCGCCGTTTACAGCCGTAATTTTTTTTTGCCTCTGGGATAATTTCAGGCACCCTAACCATTGGCTGCTCCAAAAGAGCAGATTAAGTGCCGGCCGAAGATTCCTTCTCCCTACTTAATGGCAAGCATGGCGTTTTGCTTCGGTACCCACGTCTATCCAGTGCCTCGAGCCGGATATTTTCAGGTAAAAGCCTTTTGGAAGCGTACATCCTTTATTCAAGGTGATGGACGCCTCCCGGCTGGTACCGAAGATACCCCACCGGAGACCCTCATCCGCAATTTTTAAGGGAATGGCAAGAACGTTGCCATGAATCTCCCTAAGAAATTTAGGAGGTCTTCATGGCTCGTTCGCATGTGGACCCGCGAAAACATGACCCTTTTGGGCTTTTCCCTGAGTGGGAACGGCATAAGGTGTCTATCATCCACCTCGATGCCCTCAAGCATAAGCTTGGTAGCACTCTCGAGGGTCGTGGTGTACACCTCAACCATTCCCCCAGCTATTATCCCCATGGAAAATAGCTGCTCACGGGAGATGACTTGGAACATCGCTTTTAGGTATGCGCTCTGAGGGACATCTATTGATGTGCTCTAGCTGCATACCATAGCTCTCATCCTGCTCCCTTCCGTCGAGAAAAGCCTGTAGAGCCGCACCGGTCCTAGGCCGAGGCTTAACTGCGACTAATGGGGCTGGACGACGAGTGATACCTTTACCCAAAATTTCTATTGTGGAACTATTCTGGGAACTGCCACTCACCTGTGCATAGGATATCCCTGCGACTAACGCCGGGGTTCGTGGTGTTGCAGCTCACTGCTGTTGCTGCTAGTGTTGACGGCTGTTTCATTGAGGTGTTTGCCCCCTTTGCGGAAAGCGATGGCCGCTAGGCTTTGGCGCTGAAGCCTTCAGCGTTGGACGTTTTGGGCTTGAATAATAATAAATAATAGTTAATGCTAATAGCTACAGAAAATTGACTTCCATTTCTTATCATAATATTGATCTTATAAAAAGTAACAAATATAAACATAATGAGAAAGTTAGCAGATATTAATCATCGCTATACAGGGTGTTTCCATCCAGGTAATCCATAGAACAGGAGGTGATAGTACTCATCTAGAAGAACCAAAAAATTGTATGGCAGGGGGTCCACATCATACGTTTGGGAGATAAAGGATGAGTAAGTTATGCTAGTTTTTCACAAAACGCCCTGTTCTTAAAAAGGACAGGGTGTACGGTCGCTGTCAAGAGCTCATTGTTTGTAGAACTCCATGGCCTTTGCAACGACTGCTCAGTTAGTCCCATACTCCTCTTCGGAGTTCTGGTGGTCTAAAGTATAAATTTCGGATTTTCTTACCACTTATTTTTACATTGACCTCTATTTTTTTTTACAAAGGGGTCGTTAACAAACTGTAAACTCTGGACTCTCCCCTTTAATTTGACCTATAACACCATATTAGCTCTTAACCTAAGCTCTTAACCTACTCTCAAACCTATTCTCAAACCTATTTTCAAAGATAATTTGTTCCCTTAGTGACTGAAAATCATAATTTAAAAAAAATCGTCTAATTTCGGTATGACTTGAATAGGTTATGAGCTGTTTAACGACTACAGTTAGGACATAGGATGTTATAGGTTTAAAGAGGAGAGTCCAGAGTTAACAGTTTCAGTTCAGTTCAGTTCAGTTTACTTTTTAGGGCGAATTATTTATAAAAGTTATTTATTTAAAAATTTTGTTTTTATTTATTTTATTTAGTTTCAGTAGAAAAGCTACAATTGGTATGTAATTTCGCATAGTCTGTGCAAGTTTGATTGTTGAAGTAGTTTTTCATATATATTTTTAGAACGGTTCGTCGGACAGTAAAAATGATTATAACCACTTTCATAGGATTTCATATTCTGAGGAACTTTTCAGTACTATAAACACGTCTAGGACTGATTATTTTCACAGAATATGTAAAAAAAGACAAATTTTTATATGGCAACACCAAGAAGGGGTCTCGATGTATCCCATTTTTGAAATTATGTTAACTATTTCTATGAAAACGCCATGTACTTATGTACACAATTTCAGCTTACTACGTTGACGCGTTCTCAGGCAGTGTTTAAATATATAGTGAAAAACGAAATTTTTGTATGGCAACGCCACGAAGGAGTTAAGGAGGATTTACATTATGATACCATGCATTTTGTACAGAAATTATGAGGGAGATAGTTTATTGATATTTAAATGCTGCCGAAGCAATCAATGCAATACCTCACACGTATGTAGATTCTCCTCTGGTTTTTATGGTAAAAATTGCAAACTATCAAACAGTTAAATTATTAAATTAGAAAATCTACTTCCAAATCATCTCTAATGAGATTGTGGACAAAGGACTAACTCCGAAATAACTTCAATGTTTTGATAAACAAATATTAAAAGTCTTTCAATTGTGAAGTATTTAATTACAAATTAAAAACGTACTTTTATTTTCTTCCATTTTGACAGGTAGCTAATTTAATAAATATTTGCTATAAAATCATAGTAAATGTGTTGCCAGTAGTCAAAATTAACGGATTAGCGTTGTCAGTAACAATGTTTTAGTTTCAGTAACTATAAAAACTTACTATGGTTGAGAATTATTTATGCTTCCGAACACGAACTCATTGACAAATCGAGGTCTGGAAAAAATGCAGAACGCGTTTGCTTCTCTCGTCACTCATAAATAAATTTCCGTATATGTACGCTGTACTATCTCCATCACAACTTCTGTAAAAAATGCGTGCCTAATGTAAATCCTGCTTTACCCGATTTGTCTCATTTTCAAACGTAAGTTAATTTTTTTCTTAAAAGCCCATGCAAAATTTCAGGTCCCTAAGTACACGTGCTCTCGAGTTATCGTGAGAACAGACAGACGAACAGACGGAAATGCAAAAATGAAGTTTTAATATTATGCGTGGGTTTCCAACCCATTTTGCTATACCAGCATTATTTCTGTGTGTTACAAATGGAGTGACAAACATAGTATATCTACCGTTTGATTTCATCAAGAGTATAAAAATAATGTAACGGCGAATGTAAGGAAATATCATGCAAGTCCCAAATTAGTTAATTTTACTACAGTTAAGCCGGCCCCACATGACTCGCGAATATCAACGAAAGTTTCATGCAAATATTTTCTTTTATTTATTGCTCCAACATGAATGAATCGTGAATATCAATGATATTTCGCTAATTATTATTATTATTCGGTTAAATAATTGCTTCGATTGACTTCAAACATCGACAAAAGTTGTGTGTTGCCAATTACCCTTTTTTCCAGAGACATAAGTGGGAGAGGAAGATAAATATTGGGTATGTGAAGCAATTATTTGTTAGACTGTTGACTCAGATTAAAAATACCTGCTCTAATCGGAACTATAGCGAATCCCGATTACTTAACATTGCTAATCATCTTTCGTCATCTCTATATCCTTGCTTTGAGGTGGAAGTATGCTAGGCTAATGGATCCGTAAGCGTTGGATTAGTCTTGATGTTTCCTTCCACTCCTAGGTACATAAATGAATGCTACGTTCACATCTTTCCATATCTTTGGTATATATCCCAGACTTAAGCTTGCTCTGGAGATTTGAACTTATAGGGTAGACAGTAGTTCTTCTTGCAATCGTTGTAGAACGGCCAGAAAGATGCCATTGACTCGGGGTAAAATGAAATGCCTCGATAGTTTATTCATTGGGGTGTAAGTTCTACCCGACTAGCCTTTTACCCTTTGTAAACGTTTAGGTTCTAACCAATCTTCGGCGTACTCCTCGTTATATATTTTTGTTCTGGAAAATTTTCTGTTGAGTTTCTTTATGCTCTGTTGTATTCTTTGTAGGAACAGGTCAGTGAGTCGAGGAAGTGTTATAACCTCATTTTGCATAGGGAAAGCCTTAATATAAAACTTGATATGACTGTGGTCCGATTGTGAGCCCTCCTTCGGATATTAGTTAGTTTGTTGGCTATGTTTACCGGTGTTAGGTCCAAGATTTCTTCTGGATTGCATTATAGAAACTTTGTGCTTTTCATTTATTATTATTATTTATTATTCATATTTTAAAGCACAAATTCTTAATAAAATCTTATTTGGAAAGATCTGTTCATTGAGAACTCTTCAGTAAACTTGATACTGTTTAAAAAAAAAACTGTACAAAAGGGATAATAATTGTCTCTATGATCCCGTTCAGATACAAGACTTACTCAGCATATAGAAATCGCATCTTTATGTCCTTAGATAGTTCTATTAACGTTATTTTATTTTCGTTTCACATCACCCTCTTTTACCCCTTAATACGATTATTCCGTATTGGGAATAAATCACCCTGTAATAATAGTGTGCTTAACATTAATGCCATAATTCTAAAACGCCTTCAAATGAATCACAAGCGAAATTTTCGTTCTGAAATGTGACGAGAGAATTCAGACAATTATTCTGTATATATGTACAAAAATGAAATAAATACCACCAGCAATAAGAATAACATTCCAAATTTCTTACAAGTTTTAAACAACTACTGTTGCAAAGAAGCTCGTGTAATTTGAAGAAGGCGCGATGAGATCGTATAAAGTTGGAACCGAAAACAACTAAACAACCATGCTACACTTAAAAATTTCTACCTATCAAGTAGAAAAGCATTTATCAAGTTTCTCACGCTCTAGAATATTAAAATTTATTGTGACTTCAATTGTTTCTACTTTTTTGTTTGTTTCTATTTCAGATTGCTGCATTGCGACGACAAATTGTCGAATTTCAAGCGAAGTGTGCCGAAAGTGGCAGATCATCGAAATCGGTAAGTCTTGAACAAGCCACACCAGGTAAAAATAATAATCAATTCTTATCTTTCGTTTATAAGTCATTACCACGCACATTGTCTACACGGAATATCGCGCGCAACATGTTTTTTTTTTATATTCTTTTTCGGATTTATGAAAGCGCTCAACCCAAAGTATAAAAATAAGGCAGAATTTATCATTACAAAATTTTATCGTTTCCATTTGTCGGTAAATATTTGGTTTTTGATAACTAACCCTCTCGCATTTAGTCTGATTGTAATGGTGAAGCCCCAATGTGGCAAGAGTATGGTGTGCAACTGACTCAATTATAGAGGGAAGGGTTCTTGACTTTTTTTGTGGTACTTCGTTATCGAATGTCGCTTTACATTCACTTTCACACCTACCAGAGAATATTTAATTGGAGTATTTTTTATGTTGGGGAGTTTCGCACCGAATGAAATAGTTTTCGTAGACGAAGCACAAGAGTTATTGATTTTTCGATACTGTTATCTATTATTTATTCAGATAAGAATATTATATCCGGCAAGTATTGGGGAATTTATCTCTTTAGCATATAAAATGTAAAATTTTTGGATTTCCGTGCAAACTTATGGATAGCTATAGCAACAATGTAAGTACATATGTAGGTAGTCAGTTGATAATATTACTGTGGAGAACGTGCAACGTTGATGATTAATGCAAAATAAAATTATTTAATTAAATAAGCTTTTTGAACATAATCCGTTTCGATATCCTTTAATTATTTTTTGGTCGTGCAGCTACGATCTCAGCAATATTCTTACGATAGAAGTAACTTTGTTACTGAAATTATTGTAAGAAACAAAATGACGTCACATTGCTGAAAAATTAAAAATTTCTAGGTAAGAGTTATGACACATTTTTAAATATATTGTGACAATGTGAACCAGGTAATGGTGAGAATTTACTTTGTTTAAATACAATCTTTCCAAATAACAGTACAATTACCAAGTCGAATGGCTGGAACTGCTGATGGGTTAAACCCATTGTGGGTTACAATTTTATAGATGCTATAATATAACAACATCTATTGCCAAAGAAAGGAGAAAGATGAGAGGAAGTCGTTGGAACAATGAAGTAAAAATATATTCAGATGATAACGTGATACTTACGAAGATATTTATTTGTTTAATATGCCCTGTGACTGCTATTCCATTTTTTTAGGCGGGGGGACAGCAGACTCCCTCCCAAGCACGGACGACATGGCCCGCCCATTGTGCTGTCCTGCTAGAAGCTCATTCACCAAAACCTTCCTGTCCTCTTAATGAAGCGCATCAGGTCTTGGTGAGGAAGGCCTTTCAGCTCATCCACAGATAGAAGGGCAGAATCCAGTCTGCTCCGGGCGAAGGTCGGACACGCACATAAAAATTGTTCGGTTGTCTCAGGCTCTCCCTCCAGGCAGGACAGACACTCAGGGCTGTCAACAACTCCCATCCTTGTTAGATGAGCGTGAAGTGAGCTGTGGGCGGTAATGATGTCAACCACAGTTCTACATTCCGAGCTCCATGAGAAAAACAGTGATATTCCCATTGCACCCATCAAGAAACAGTTTTCTACAAGTACAAGTACTGAGGTTCGCCCATCTCTGCTGATGCTTTCTATGAACATCCGCTTTGAAAAGAGACCCGATACTCGCCTACGGCGGGTTCCGGTTCGAGAGACGGAAAATCAGAACCAGCCCTAGCTAAAAGGTCAGCCCTTTCATTCCCCATGCTCCCCATGTGACCAGGAACCCACAGAAGGGACACCTGTTGCGGATAAACAACTTATCCGCAGACGACCTGCAATCCCCCAGTAACTTATATGTTATTCGAGTGCCACTCAGAGGCAACAAGGCTGCCTGACTATCCGAAAGGATAGGAATGTCCTTCCCCTCGATTTGCATATCAAGGGCTAACTTCGGTGCCATTGATATGGCCAAGACTTCAGCTTGGAAGACAGTGGTGTGTCTTCCATATCAGGCTCAGGAAAGTAGACACCCGCCCCAGCTCCCTCATTAGTGAGAGTTAGAGCGAACCGGGGAAGGCTCGATAAGGCACTTCCCTCAGTCCATGATTCCCTTGCAGGAAAGCTCACAGAGAAGCGACGCCCAAAACGAAATTCAGGTACTATCATCGCATCAGATGGCATACTGGCCAGTGGATTTTCCAAGTCCAGCCCATACGCCAGAGAGCAATGAGAAGAGCCAGTCCAGCCGTCCTACCATTAACTAGGAGCTCAGGAGCAGCAATAGCCCACCATTCCGCTATTACATTTCTTCTTAGACCAAATCAGAGTTTTTTTTAGTGAGAATTACAAGAAGGTAGTTTAGCTTTCAAAGGCTTGGTAATCTATATATAAGTTGCTTTGCTGAACACAGAGTTTTCGATTTTAATCAAAGCAATTTCCTCTCCACTGAGGCTCTAATATATCCCTGGTAGTAATTAAACTTTAAATGCCATGTAGGTTTGTATGATTTATTTATTTTAATCAATAAGTATAATCGTTACATAATCTTCTATGTTATTTCCAACTCCTGATTGGACCTCACTGAGAGGTCGTTAGAAATAAAATCAGTAGGAAGGAAGAAGTGCTTGGGAATTAAATCCGCCTATATTAAATAAACAGGAAGGAGCTTCTCCTTAAGGTCAATTTTGAATTATTTTAATCCCAACCGACTTCCTAACTAGCCAGTAATCCTAGGACATTTCAGCGTAGATCTAATAATTTTTTTAGAGTCTTTAAACTTCTATATTATGCAGAGCGCTAAAGGTGGCCTCTGAGTATTGCGATCTAAAAGATCTTTTTTTCCGCTTTGCTATTCGCCGTATTTCTAAATGTCTGATTGGGTTAAGAATCCTTTATATTGGCACAACAGGACAGGACAGCACTGCAGATTTTTTTTAAGTCATTGTATAGATTTCATATTGGTCCATACACCGCCACGATAACCATGTCCTCTTTCATATGCCCGTCTGTGTTCCAGAATGGTGATCTGCGTGATAACTGCGGTACACTGTTCACCCATCTGTGGTTGTTTTCATATTTTAAGACTGAACCGGTAATCGAGTCTTTTTGGAAACTTGATATTTTATTACATTTTGCAATGTTCTCCTGGCTCTAGATAGATAGACAAATGTCTCACATCAGTTCCTAGGCTGAGGCCCTCATGACACCTGTAATTCTCTTTAGTTTTTTGCATGCATTATTTTTTCCTCTATTTTGGTCCACTATAAATGAAGGTGTAGTAGGTAATTATGAGAACAACGATTGCGGTGTACATTAAATAGATTATTTTAGAATTTAAGCTTCATTTCTGTATGTAAGTTTCGTGGAGAGTTGTATAAGCATTCCATTGTCCTATTTTTAACTGACTTTGGAGGTTCTAAATTCGACTGAATTTTTTATGGATGTTACCTCATATCTCCGGTATTTTTAAACCAATTTAAGATTGTTTTTTTCTTCTATTTATAAAATCATGTTTTCAGTGTGCTCCATAAAAATTTTGGTTGAAGATCTGATGAATCAAACTGAGATGATGAGCAAGCTGCTCCTGTGTCTCGTTTGACAAATTTTCGTGTACCAAACCCAGACGATGTGCGCGCCGTTCCTCTGTCTTGCTTGACAAACTTTCATGTGTCACACTAAGGCGATGAGCACAATTCTTTGAGTTCTCAATGCGCAGGACTCTAATTGTGTAAGCCCTTTCCTCACTTGTTTCAACTAATCGTTGCTGTTTCATACGAATGCGCGTTTAGTAGGACTACCCATATTTAATAATATTATATAGGATTAATATACCTTACCAGCTTACTAAAAATGATGATACAAAATCTAAAAAACTGCCTTCAAAAATATAAACTAAAGTATTAAAAAGTTAAAATAATAATGTGGTCACAGGTCAATTATTTATAATAATTAAAACTTCTTCTTCTTGTAAACGATTTCACTTTTGGGCCATGAGTTTGAATAAGAATAAGAAGCCGTTCGTTAAGATATATTTCCTTTCGTCAACTTCTGTCTGTACCGCTCATGATCGTACCCAGCAAACATTACGACTGGCCTAGGGATCGTTTCCTTATGATTTCTTATTGCCAGAGCGAGCATTTTTATTGCCAGCAATAATGCATTTTTATCACCTACGTTTAACTTGACGGTGGTAAATGTTGCATCGCATATGAATCGTGTAAGTAATTCATTTGATGATCGCCATGATGATAAATATTGTTATCTTCTTGCGTTTGATTTTTCTACTCGACTGCACTTATAGAAAGAACAACTGCAATTGGGGCAATTTTCAAAGGGAGAGTACTGAAATATTGTCGATAATGGTAAAATGTCTCGTTCTCATCACATCTAGTGCCAGCGATCTAGGCATGAAAAACGCAATAAAATGGCAATAAGATAGCGATTCGTAGGCCAATCGTAATGTTTCCGGGTATCTAATTGACTTTAATTCTCGAGCTATCGCCACAACATCGCCATGGCAATAAAAGTGCAGCACAATTTGTATTGCCGTTTTTATCGCCACAATGTTTGCTGGGTACTTTGCATTAGCACATTTGACAGTTTGTGCAAATTCTATACAAATGTTAGTCATGCAGATGGAAGCATTCGTCAAAGTATGGTGATATTAGGCTGAACCACAATAGATATAAATAACTTTAGAAATTGGAAGAAACTGAGGTTTACTTACGGATGATTGACATTTTTGCTCTAAATAGACGTCACATTCCGTAAGAGAGACATTTCATGTTTCCAATTTTAGAAAGTGGTAAAGCAAAAATATTAAGAAATGGAAGTTGATTCAATTGAAGATTTGTGCCTTTTATAGACATTATATAAAAAATATAAAAAAAATCTGAGAAAAATCGGCAGCACTTTCAGGAGAAATATCTCGCACGCCTTAAATTGGTGTGAACACTGCGAACGTTATCATACCGTTTTCACGTTTGGAACAATTTATTTCTGAACATGAATTTAAGTTACTGCCGCAAACTCTCTTGCAACTTGCAATGACTTAGTTCGTTTTATATACCAATTGCCAAACAACGAACATATGTCCATTTATCGTAATTCAATTCCTAGACACCCATTAGTCATTCTTATTGCTCATCGTGACCTATATTTTCTACAATAAACGCCCAGAATATCTTTGCACCAAGGTGCAATTTTTACGATTTTTATGAACAAAATATAAAAATACACGCTCCAGTAGGGCTTTTCGTAACTTATTAAATTCTCAAAATTCGGGTGAAAAGTACATATCATATCAGTTTTCAATCTTTTTACTTACTTACTATTTACTAATTCGCATTATTTATTCTTTTACCTTTTTCTCTACTCTTTTGGTTGGTAGTACCCTATCTACTTATTTACTTGCACTATTTATTTGATTAGTCTTATCGGATTACCTTTGTATTTGTTCTATAGCGACAACAAGATTTTGTAATCTTTGTAAAGTTAGCAAATAATAAATAATTTTTGAATAGCTTGCACCTTAGCTTCATACAAAATTTAGCTCAGCTTCAGCAAATCTATTCAAATCTGAAATTCCCTCTACTGATTTAGTTTTTCAATATTTAGTTCGACCTATTGCGTCTACCTAAAAATTCACTTCATCTTCGTTTTCTGTAGCAGCTAGCTCAGTACAAATTACCCATAGAAATTATGTTTTATTTTTCCTGAACTAAATTTTGAAATTTGAAATGGCAATTTCAAATCTACTTAATTTTAGTCGGTCGCTCTTTTCCGTTCATTTTTGAGTTTTGACCGGAGCGAAAAATGTTCCAGAACCGCTGAATTTCTAGGGATCCTTTTCTTTCCTTCTAATTGGATTAACAGTAACAGAGATGAAGTTTTCTTGTGATTGGTTCTGTATTCCATTTCTAGAGATGGAAGTGACGCATACATCATTATGGAACGGTCTTATCATACGACTTTTTATCAAATATTGATCTGTTGGATTTAGGTTTTTAGATGAATTAACTCGTTTATTTTATTGCCGCCCATTTTCAAACTAAATTTGTATAATTTATTATAAATTGAAAGAAAGAGTGAAACCAGGAACAGACTAGCTAAATTAAAAATCACATCAGTGCCGCGTTGCTTCCATATTTATGGTATCATATATACCGATAGCATGAATATGTGAAGTTTTCTAGGCTGATGAAATGAATTGGTTTTACCAAACACATAGCGCTACTTATATCATGGTCAATAGTTTCTGACTTGATGGTTGGGGTCAATTAGCAACTTCAAAAACTCGAATTGTTTTTATTCCAGATTTCGAAAGTACAATATCTTGAAAGTATTCTGTGAAAATTTCATAAAGATCCGACCGTAAAGTATAGAGATATACAATTTCAAATGAACAGGTATAATAGCGACAAATGGAGCTCGACCTACCTAGGGTGAATTTATTGTTAAATACTGAGATATACATGTGTGTTATTATACTCTATGCTAGTTTTAAAGTTGTGAAAAATATGTGTAGGTACGTTGATTTTGAACAGCAGCTGCTTTGAAATAGCAGTCGATTACACTATGTAACTACAAGAGAACACTTTTTATCTGCATGTAAAATCCACTTGTTCTCAAAACAACGTTTTTGAGGCGGTGTTGAAGATATCTTGAAAACCGCTTATCCGAAGAATTTTTTGCGAAAAATGAGCGACTCGATTAAATCAAAATTACCCTTCGACCACCCGGAAGCGAGTGCTGTTAACTAATGATCCCATAAAAAATTTTGATTACGATGATCTACTCTTGAGCAGGTGTGAATACCGCAATACGCCTTTTTTAGACATATCGGAGATCGCTTATAACTCGGCTATAAATAAATATTTGGTCTTGAAAAAATTACTGGAACTTCTTCAAACATGTATAATTTTATTGAAAAAATACTGGTATGAGAATAAATAAACCAGCCGTCAAAAATCATAAAAAAGGCCATTTTTGTTGCCTCCTAATTGACCCTAAGCCCTTAACAAATATACAACTGACACGAAGCAGTTTACATGAAAGTCTACCAAATTTGTTTGTCATATTTTTTACTAGCGATGAATAAGTCTGTTTTTGGCGGTTGTGAATATTAAAGAAAAATAGATAACAATATTTGATTTTATTATATAACTCTTTTCCTTCATACTAATTTCAGGTAAAAAAAACTCCAAGATAGACGTGTGTCATAAGAGAAAAAAAAATAAACAGTCACTTTATACAACGTGTCCAAAGTAAGAGGCTTTTGCTTCATACCTCTAGAAGACATTTATGCGTTAGACATTTTTGAGATAACTTCACATATTTTTGGTATGTTCTTATGGATCACTCCATAACTTGCGAACTGTGCACCCCTAAAAATTAGAAATTAACGCACAGTATTCAAATTAAAACATCGGATGTTGATTTATTATTTATAAGAAAGTTAAATTAGTTTAGCTCTATCCAATATTAGCAAATATATGTATTCTAAAACCATTCTGAGTGACGTTTTTGTGTTGAAGGCATGTCTTAAGCCAGAAACACATTGCGATGCAGTGCAGTTCCGTTGCAGTGACACATTGTAAAGCACATCGAAAACAGTGCAGTGCTTTGACAATCAATTTTTGAAAATTTCATATTTACATTTTTGTGTATTATAGCGGGGTCAGCGTTTTTCGCCATCATGGATTAAAGGTACAAAAAATTGGCTTTTTGAAAATAATTCCTTAACGGTTGATCTTACGACAAAAATGTAAAAATATTAATTTGTAGAACACCAAATTTCCTACGTTTTTTGTAAGTCTGATGTGTAACAAGTGACAGCAGCGGAAACGTAAACAGTATTCATAATCCAAGGTATATAGAATACAAGCTATTCTCATTAAAATTTTGACACTAGAGCTGTGACGTGTTTCGTCCTATACCATATATACATTTATATTGAAAAGACGAGAGAGGAGAGAGAATATTGTGTTCTCTGTACGCTACTTTCCTATACATTGGGACACAAATGGCGGAACGTGGTTCGTAATGAGTATACTTTGTATCTCTGTACCGTGGGCATCATCCACAGATGTTCTGTTTTTTTCAATTGAGTACGGCTCGTATTCCGTAATTTATTAATTTTTGCTTTATGATAAGCTGGGTAGGTTGATATTGATGCCTTTATAATCGTCTTGGTTAGTGTTCAGAGTTGCCAGGCCTAGGAACAAATCCGGGCCAATCTTTTCCTAAAATTGCGCCAAAAAGAGCCACCTATTTACTGACACTTTGTAAAGTTAAAATTGAAATCTTTAATACAAAAAAAAATCCTACCAGTTCAGCCATAAAACAACGAGTATATAATAATTGCAATTTGCAATTGCAAAAATGCATGATATTTTCAATAAAATATTGCACCATTGCATTGGTGGCAATCGAATAATTTTTTAAATGGATGGCGTTTGATGACTGCGCCTGTCTGGTGCACTGATTATATAATATAGATTGCTTATATTGTATTTCACGTGGGCGTAGCTTTTTCTCTCAAAAATAGTATTTTGATGCCAACATTGAAAAAAATCATTAGCGGGAAGTTGAAAAAGCTAGCGTGCAGCTTAAAGAGTTGTTTTAATAAATCTTTTCGAACCTCTGCTGCGTATGTAATGAATAAGTATATTGCCTTTCGTAAAACACTTTAGACACTGTAGACCGAAAGAGACTGCTATAGAGAATTGAGCCCACTTTCTGCAGTATATTTCTATGAACGTAGTCAGTACATATTATACATGTCAGTGGCCTGGTTAGATACATATATTTTAATGTTTTATGGATAGTGTGCATGTGCAATAAAATTGAATACCGCAAGTGGCAGTGTGTAGGAGCTTCAACTAAAATGTTCAGCGCCTTGGCGCTTTTGATATTCAAGAAAACGTCTGGCGGTTTCGCAAAAAAAAGAAGCGCCCGAGCTTATTGAAAAAGAGCTAATTTGGCGCTAAATCGCCAAACCTGGTAACTCTGAGTGTTATCCTCTAACCCATTTTTCGCACTGAGAATCTGAGCTTGCATCCATGTCTTTCCCTCATCTTCGCCGTCGCTCCCGATGATGATCTGTGGTGCACTCTCGCATGATTCACTATTGCAGACTACGCATACAATAGAGCACTTCAACCCACATTTCCTGCAGCCACATCCTCCACCGCATCCCGTTTTGCAATTGCAAAAATTTACATTTAATAAGGTATATGGGACAGGTTTATCTGACATTGGTATAGGAGTGAGCCCATTGATACCAAGTTTACAGCCCCAGCCGGAAGCATTTTTATTTTATTCCACACCAATTTTCGACTTGGTGATAGGTTCTAAACACATGATACCGTGCAACGTCCTTCGTTGGTGGTAAAGAAGTTAGCTTGAAGTTGCTTTTTATTGTCGATTTTTCGGAACGTTGGTAGCGTACATCTTCTAAGGTTTTCTGTTCCATGTTACTACCATACAAAGCAACGATAAAGCGTGCTCCAGCGATGTTTTCTGGTTTGGCATTCTGATCTTTGAAGATGCCAATGATAGCATTAGGTTCTTTGTTGTTTTGGGCAAGGAAAAAAACATTGTTTTTCCTTGGTTGGAGAGGGATGATGTCGTATCACAGCCGCTAACCGCATGTAAAAACAGGATGTTTTCGGCTGGTTCTTTCACTTTCAAACTATCCGTGGAATACACTCTTTCAACAGCTTTACCTCGCCCGGGTTTGCAAAGATAGATGGTCGTTTTGGATGATGCTAATGTTGTCAGCAGAACAGCATCGAATGATGAACAGAAGGAAATCGCTGTATGGATAATCAAGACATCAACATCTTCTTTAGACTGCTTAACTAAAAGCTGCTTGTTCGAATTTTTTTATCTGCATCGAAATCAGACGGGCATTATTTTACTTTTATTGGAAGCTTATCTCGTATAACATAAAATATTCCTTAAACTTGATTTTTAAGGAAATAAAATTAAAAAATGTTGTCTGGGTATGGGAGAAATGAGTACAAATATTGTATTGCCATCTATTTTTATTCTATGTATTCATTTGAAAAATCAGGTGAATTATGGTGGATTTCGTATAGCACTTATGTTTTGAAGTTCCACGGAATAAAGTAGTTAGACCAAAAAGAGAAAACTATTGAAAAGTGATCCCATGTTAATGTAAGCAATTCCATTCGTGTCAGCGGTTCATGTTATATTTATATATGTCAGTGGCAACTACGTGCAACCGAACTGCTAGCTACAAACACACTGACTCACTGACACACACAGTTGAGTTGGGACATGCCACAGTACCAGTAAAAAATATCCTATCATTTTTACAATTATATATATACATTTACAATTTTAAATAAAAATGATAATTTTTATTATTAATTATTATCATTTTTACAAAATTTACCGTAACAAGATGAAAAGTGTACGATTTTTTGGAAGAATCTCACGTTTCCGCCGCTGTAATTTGTTACACTTCTTCAGGGGCGGGATTCTGTAACCACGGAGAATTTGGGAGATGAGAATATTCGTTTTCTTCGATTAAACTCCCTAATTTTCATTCCCATTTCACGAAAATGGTTTGAGAATTAGGGAAAATGTGAGAGAAATGGGAAAAGAAAGATTGCAATTCCCACCGGTTAATTTGTAAATTCGTAAGTTACCTAGGTTACCTACCTTCTCAAAATACAACAAAAATGGACAATATGCTCAGTTGGGAATTCTTCTTCTTACATTTCCACTTGCAAAACATCGGAGAATTTTAACAATGGAGTAGAGAATTTGGTAATTCTCAAAACAAATTCGCCAAGTTACATAATTCCAAATAGTGTTGGGCGTAATCTGATTCCAGTGTAATTTAATTAATAATTCTATTACAGTTTACTCAAATGAACAAGGAATCTAATTAAATTGTATTTGATTACATTTCAATCAGATTACTTATGAGAGAATATGTAATCTATCAAATATGTAATCTGTTACAATATAATTAGATTATTTTGTAATCTAATTACATTGTAACAAATTACTTTGTAAATTACTTAAAAGTAATTATTAGCATAATAAAATGAATTGAAAGAAAATAGTATTGTTCTAGTACGAAATTAGTTTTAGTGAGTTTTATGAAGAATTTGAATACAAATATCTTAAATGTAATTAACTGTTGAATCAACTCTCATCTCCCAAATTCCACAATTCTCCGTGTTATAGAATCCGGGCCCATACTTACAAGAAAGAGTGTTTATACAAAAAATGTAGTCTTCTTCAAATTTATATTCTTAAATTATTGTCGTTGGATCAACCGTTTAGGAATTATGTTGAAAACAAATTTTTCGTACCTTTAATCCAAAATGGCGAAAACGCTGATCGCCCTCAAGGTCGAAAACTTGGATTTTTCATCGGGGTCCGGAACTATGTAAATTACATATACATCAAAATCGTTTCTACCCCACCTTTTGTAGGGGAAGGACCCTTTTTTATTCTCTATTGACTGGACTACAGTCTACCGAATATAACAATCGTACAGACTTGCATAGCATTATTACGTAAACAAAAATTGTTCATTGTTGTCTTAATCCACTTTTAAAAAATAATATTAATTGTCATAAAAAGATCTAATAATTACGTAAAGAAAAAGCATTTTCGAAAATCATACTTTTAAATTGGTTCTATGCTGAGGTGCATATAACATATTTCTTGAACGTATCGGCCTTTCAGGAGCATAGATATTAATTAATAAAAGCAATTTGGACGATTTTATTCTAAACAAAAGTATATCTTTCACAAATAAAGCACAAGAAGCTTCGCAACGAAGTTTCAGAGTTGACAGACCAAACAATTTACATCTCACAATATATGATGATAAGGTCAGTTGTCATTTTGGTAACTTATTTCCCGTAAAACAAATCTTGTAAATGATTTCTGAATGGATTCCATACGATCAATATGTACATTATAATATGGAAACCAGACAATGGATGCATATTTAAAATGGATCTCACGAGCGAAAAGTATAATATCTTGAAGGTCTAAATGTTTTGAAAGTCTTACGCCTCGATTTACTGAGTGTGCTAATGTGTGAGCTAAACGCCAGTTTAGTGTCAAAAATAGCACCTAAATCCTTAGTATAATTTGTTCGAGAGACTATAGCGTTATTCCTTTTATAATCAAATCAAACAAGATAAGACAAGAGATGTGATGATAAATAACAATTTTACATTTTGATATGTTAAGATGTAAATTATTTTCAGCGCACCAATCAAAAAGAATATTCAGATCATTCTGCAGTAGTAAGCGGTCGTTTAGAGAGTTTAAATGTTAGGCATCTGGCAAAAATAAAGCACTAATGAAAAGCAGAAACAATAGAGGAACTAAGTGACTGCCCTGAGGAACACCCAGGTGGTCGTTAATACATCAGATATAATATTGCTAATCCTTACATATTGTTTGTGGTTATTTAAATAGGCTACAATTCAGCTTAAAAACAAGTACAAAAGCTAGAATTGGTCTAGGATCAATTCTTATGATATCCTAGATGAATGCCTGTATAAAATTTCGTAAGGTGACCGATCTATGCAAGTTGAATCTTTGAAGTTGTTGTTCGCATATATTTCTGTAACGGTTCGTCGGACAGAAAAATGATTATCAGCAATTTTATAGGATTTCGTATTCTGAAGACGGGTTTAGTATAATAAAAATGTCTAGGACTGATCGTTTTCACAGTATATGTAAAATACCTAAGTTTTTATATGGCAACAGCAAGTAGGGGTTGCCTGATTTATTCCATTTTTGAAGTCTTATTTTTTATTACTATAAAAATACCATGTACCAGTTCTCTATGTCCACGCGTTCTCAGGCATTGTCTAAATATATAGTGGAAAACGAAAGTTTTGTATGGCAAACCTACGAAGGAGTTGCCCGAGTTGTCTCATTTTCGAACTTAATTTTCCTTTTTTTTTAAAGTCCGTGTACAAAATTTCAGCTCTCTAAGTATACGCGTTCTCGAGTTATCGTGCGCACAGACGGACAGACGGACGGACGGACGGACATGCAAAAATCAAAATAACTTTTAATATTATGCGTGAGTGTCCAATTCATTTTGCTCTACCATTATTATTTCGAGGTTTTACAAACCGAATGACATACTTAGTATACCCTATAGACTTCATCTAGGGTATAATAACAATTATCTTATTATCTAAAATTTTAAAAGTCTTTTATAACAGTTACATAGAACTAAAAAAAAAGTTAAATTTTAACTATTATTTCAATATTTTTTCAAAAAGCCCCATAATTATTACGGTTCCTAAACACAATAATATTACAATAAAGTTAATCTGAACATGCATGTACACTACTAGTACTATGCTCAGAACAAAATTCCACCTGGTCATTTTATATCTATGTTTTCCAGCCGGTAGTATTTCATTTTATGTATTTTATTACTAGATAATTCTGGTCGCAAAATTTTCAGAACCGCTTTAAGCTAAAAAACTGAGGACATTTTAAATACCGAACTAGCTTTCCGGAAAGCATTTAAAGCATCTAGAGCTCAATCCGACGGTAGTACGTGTGTTAAAACGGAATCCATTCCCGCGTCCTTAATTCCAAGCAAGTACGTGAAAAACGGAACACGTGCAACGTAAAGCCGTCCAAGCCTCATTGCTTCAAAGTAAGCACGTGAAAAACGGAAAGCTGAGTGCATGCGTTTTAGAAAACGGAAGCCAGTCAGCCTGTACGTGTGCAACGGAACGCTAAATAGTCTATAGAAGCAATAAAGTCACAAATATATAAACAAACCAGCTGTTGTTATTTAGTCTTGTACTCAATTGTAGCTATCCAGCGACAGATTGACGTTTTCCATTGACGACCGTATTTCCGCCCGAGTAAATCCTCCCGACCGAATAAAAGACGCCACACACGCATCAAGAAAAGTACAGGTACTTAAGGATAGGTTAAAAATTATACATAAAGGATCGGCTAGAAAAGCAGCGCAATATTTTAGTGACGAATGACATAACCCATCAGTATCTGGCCTTGTAATGGAATCAAGCTCATTGAGACCTTTCAAAACATCATCAGCATTAATCAATAAATGACCAACATCCAAAGGGGATGTATCAGGGTTAACGGCATATTCTTGGTCTGATTCATTAAAAAGTTCGTTACTGTAAACATATTTAAAGTAGTAGGCAAAAAGATTATAACTAGTGTGCAAATCGAACGACTTATTAGAACCGTAATTTAAAACCTTAGGTAAAGAAGAAGAAGAAGTCGTACGATTGGATTTTAGAAAGGACCAAAGAGCCTTACTATTACAGCTATTGCTGTTTTCAATTGAATACAAATGCCAACTGATGCAGTGTACTGTGTTTTAGAAATTAGCCTAAACGATGCAGTGCACTGTACTGCAATGCAGTGCAGTGTATTTGAATTGCCACATGGTATTACAAGAGCTCTAAATTTCAATGCAGTGCAGTCAATGTGTTTCTGGCTTTACACTGGATTTGAATATTTTGATATGGATCTTGTTCTTGGGTGAACTGACAATAACAGCAATGCGCCGGCTCTTGACGATATCGTTATCGTTAACATTCGCACTTTTTTTTCGTTGCTTTAAAACTAGAGCCCTCGAAAATGGCACAATAAATGCTGCCTAAAGAAGAATTCTCTGATTGAAATGTATGGGTTGCTTGAAAACGAAGAAAATGTTTCATGTTCCAATATCCAATTTTAAGCATACGCACGATTGGTCTTACTCTTCAACTGATTTTTAAATACTCCAATTCCAGACGAGAAAAACTTTGGAATGCCCTGGATTTTGTTCAAAAATCAATATCTTTTAATTTATGAACTGACCCTAAAGCTATCTTGTAAAGGATAAAATAAAACATTAGGTAATACATACATACATGCATACATCTCTTATATATATATAAAAACACAAACAATTTTAAGCAGAGGTTATCCCAAATGTGTTGCTTACTAGGTTTCTTCTCTATTCAGCGAAACTACACAACGGCGAACAAGTCATTGTGCATTGTTGTAGTGAGCGTTATTACATTTATAGCGAGAGATTAATTTTTGAATATTTTTTTTATTATTTCGTATTTGCTTTTTATAGAATACTTATCCCAAACATTAAATAAAAACAAAATAAATCTGCAGATTGGGAAAGTCTCATTCAGTATCCTAGAGAATTTGATTGGTCGGCCTGTTTTGCTTCAATTGATGTTGATGAATGCACATTTGATATTAGCACAATTCTAAGTCGTGGCATGCGTGAATACATTCAGAATTAGTCTGTTTTTCGCATCTATCAATTGCATCCATGTCCAAAACTGAAACACTATCCAAAGAGAAAAAAATCATTTTGATCAGAATGTTAGAATCTTGGCAAGACGCGAAGGCAGGAAAGGTTTCTGGTACCTGGTCGAAACCAGCAGCAGCAACTTCAGCAGTTCCTCTATTCCTTCACTACTTTACAATGAAGTGATTGTTAACTCCCTGAATAAAATTAGTATTTTTACTGTTAGATTCACTTCAAATTCTCCTTTTCCAACCGCTTCACATCTCCCTTGTGGATGTGTACAAGAGCCAATACAAATCCGCGAGAGAGATATGGTCAAAGTCCTTAAGGAGATCAGCGTCTCCATAGCTGCAGGTCCTGATAGTTTCAAGTCCCCGTTAAATAAAAGATGTGCCTCATTCGTGGCTAAAGCTCTGCGAAAACTATTCTACGTATCTTATTCGACAGGAAAATTTCCAAGAAAGGAAAGGGTATCGACCAATTGCAATCACTTCGATTCTCTCAAGGGTTTTTCAATCAATCATTAGCTCCAAATTAATGAACTATTTAGAAACTAATCAAACCCTCAACGATCGCCAATATGGCTTCTTTTTCTGACTTTTCTTATGGAACGTTGAAACCGTAGTTTTCACAATTTTGGTGAGTCCAAAATCGTTGCCCTAGATATTTCAAAGGCCTTTGATAGTGTCTGGCATTCAGTCCTTTTAGTCAAACTTAAAGCATTTGGTCTATCCCCTCCTCTTCTATTATGGGTCCAAAAGAGTGCCTTCAGCTCATTGGAGATGTGGAGAAAACTTGCCATATGGACTCACTAGAGCACTCGAGCACCGCCGCAATGTTGGTTGCCTTTCACTCCTATATTGGTACATGCATGGTCAATGTTCTGATGACATGTTTAGTCTGACCTCTGATTCCTGCATATAATAATCGTTTAGCAAGCCGCGCACATCTTTTACCATTCAAAATACTTTCGGTCGTAGAGTACAATTCCGTGATGATTTTTTATTCCGAACTGTGCGAACGTGGTACAGTCTACCATCTTCTGTCTTTCCTCCTGCATGCAATCTGCGAAAGTTTAAGGGTGACAAACATCAGCACCTTCGCCACCCCCTGAGCTGGCTTAATAATATAAAAAACAAAAGGAGTCACACTTTCTTAATTTGCCGACGAAGTTATATACGTACAAGGTATACATACAATTTATGACGATTCGTGAAACATTTCCCTAGTTTTACTAACTAAAATGGATGATTGGGGAGTTTTACACTTTCACCATTTACAAAACAAAATTAAAAATCTAACATCTCCTTTAACTTTCGAGAGTGGTGGAGAACGTTGAACAACTTTCTTCGTTGCGAGTGGTAGCCACTTGCTAATCTGTTCGACTTGTGTCTTTTAAATTTTGTGCATTTGACATTTGCGAGTGGTGGCGAGTGTTCCAACTTTTGATCAGTTTTCAGAATATACCATTTTTAAACCATATGTAGTTGTGTGTGCTTCATTACTAACATGTAATTTATCATGGAGCAGTTAATACTTTACGTATATTATGAGCTGGTTAAATCTAAACACTTCGACCCTCATAAAGGTAGTTACCATACATAAGTTTTCCAAGTAGGCTTTTATTTGGTATTGCCGAGCTCAGTCCTTCTAATACTCAGCTAAATACTTAATGTAGTTTAAAATATTTTATTTTTCCGTTTTTAAATTTAATATCAATATCTTGCACTTGAACATTAAAATTGCCTACAACGAAAAATAATGTAGTTTTAAGACATAAGTTCTTCTTCAATCATTTTTTATAAGTAACTCCTGCAATTGAACAACCCAGAATAAGCCTCAATAAATTTTTATCACGTATCTAGTCGCAACATATTTCGAATGCAAATGTATTTGATATCACTAAGTATATCCTTAATCACATTATTATCAGCGTTGCCAGAGGTTTTCTCGTGAATAGATATGGGCGATCGATTTCCATAATAAGGGTATAAAAGTAAACCACCTGTCGGAAATTATTCATAAGTCTAACGTTCTGTTCTGTGGTGTTTTCATCCTCATTTTGAAGAAGTTATTTTCTTAGTACTGTGAAATAAAAGAAAAGTGAAAGAAAAATTAAATTTAGTGGGTGTTGTAATGAAGTTGTGTAAGTTGCACAATTTTTCTTTAATTTTTCACAACAACGAATTTTAGTAAATTAATTTTCTATTTTCTGTTTTTTATATTTTTAACATTGGTGTGTCCATACATATTTCTGTCGTTCCACTTTTCTTCTTGCCATTTCGGTTCTGTTGATCAATTGCATCAGAAGGCCAAAGCACGTTTTTAGCATAATAAAAACTTGATGAGCAAATAATCAACAGAAAGCAGTCAAACACAAGACTTCCTTCCTCTTGAGATAACTGACAAATGTGTGTTTTATACCTAACAGAGCGATGGTATTACACCACCAGACACGATGAGCGTATTCATTGCACCGCATCGGCCAGGTATTGTTTGTTCAGCATGTGTCAGGGAAACAATTATTTTTTTTTTCATCTGAATGTGATGTTGCTACGTCAGTTAAATGCTTGTATACATATGTATATAGAACACAACTCATTATTTGTTGGGGATATTATCGATGTGAAATTTTAGGGCCGCAAAGTCAGTAGTATTAAGTAAACTGTGATCTCATTTGAACCCAATTCTATTTAGAAATCAAATAAGCATACACAAAAAACTACTTAATTATTGTCTGTGTTGCTAGCTTCCTATCTTCGATTTTATTCAACATTGAAATATTCTACATATGTTACATATACTTACGATTGGTGTCTGCAAATATATTTTTTAGAATTCATATTAATGGAAAACTGATGAGAACATTTTATGTAGGTTTAAAATAAATTAATAAAATTGACATCTATTTCTTGATAAGATCTATCTACTGTTTTTTGCGTAGTCCCAAACATTGAGTGAATGTCCCAACTAGAGTGGGAAGAAGTCAAGTTATTTCGTCTCTTAAAGATTTTCATTTGAGACTAGATCATTCAAGAAAACTTTTAAAACGTGGTATAAAACATATTAACAAAGATTCGCAATCGATATATTAGGAATTAGGAAACTTACCTCGGCTTACAACTATAAAGCAGTTGCGATTTTGATAGATTAAGGCAGATTGTCTTTAATCTTCATTAAGGCTGGGTCGCAGTCATAAATCGGACAGCTCGGTGCACAATTCGTAAGATGGGGCGGGGCGCTAAGATTTTTGAATAAATCGCAAATTGATTAATGGAATATTTATTTAAGCACCTAATATACCAGTATACTAGGTAGCTGCCTGAAAAGGCGCAGGTGGAGAGCTCATATTTTGTACACGGCAAATATAGTTCGAAAATAGCACCAATCATCTCCTTCGTAGGTTGCCATACAAAAATTTCGTGTTTTACTATATATTTGGGCACTGCCGGAGAACGCCGGCCACATAGAGAGCTACACTCGCCCACACATATGAATATAAGCACGCATATTCCTACACGCACACACACACACATACACACACATAGGACACAGAGTGAAACCCTAGAGGATCGAATCGCGCGATCGAGTCAAATAATAGCTTAGATATTATACATCTCTGACCACCCCACCCACAAACCCACCAATCTAGGTATCTATATTATCGCCGGGCAACGCCGACGGGCTATATACCTGTTATAGATACCTGTAGAGGGACGATTACACCATTTCTTAAATCATCAAATAATTTGGAAAAGCATGCTTTAAAAATATAGGGTTATATTTCCAAAAATTTCGTTTCATTTTATAATAAAATATTCTAAGGCCCGACTTTTGCTAATTCAGGTGGTTATTCTTTGAATATCAGCAGATGCGGTATTCCAAATTCGAACAAAGTAGTCCATATACTTGTAATTTACAAAATAATAGCAGCAGTTACACTCTACCTGGAGCAGCGAGAAAATATGAATCCCTCGACGTATACATCATTTCAAATGTTGTGGTTCATTCCAGAATTGACGACCAACCCATAAAAAAATGTTATACTCTGCTCTGGTATTACATGCAACATCTAGTTCTCGTGACATCTATGGTACTACTGAACAGCTTCAAAAAGGATGCTCGCTAACCCACCGAGGTAACGATTTTTGGTAGTAAGTTATTGCCCCGTCGCTAACGAAGAAACTGAAGAGATCATGCTCCATTATTCTAGGTTTCACAACAGGTCACTCTATTATTAAAGAACACGCTTAGATTATTTGCCTCGTCTTTACACTTAGGGCAGACATTTATTAGTCGTAAGTAAATTGGACTCATCGTGTATATCAGAGCATTAAATACTATGTAGCATAAGGACAATGGATCAATCTTTAGAGAATTCCTCTTCGGCTGTTCGGTTCCCTACAAATTAAATAGTGGATTAGATTTAATTTGTATATTTGTATATGTATGTACAGACAATAGGTGCGCTGATTGGCAATAATTACCAGAGGTAGATCTGTGAATGTAGAGAAACAAAAGAAATATCCATAATGTAAGAATCGAATAAAAGTGGTCTCCAAAACTGTGCCTGGGAGACCCCACACGCAGTACTGCCAACCGCCAATAATGAGTTATCAACTTTAGTTTTTTAAATTCTGTCATTCAAGAAATTGAATATTAATTTAATGAAATATAAGTGGCTACACTTAGAGTAAGGCTGGTGCAATAAGATCAAGGCTGTCAAAAGCTTTGGTGAAATCAAGAAAAAGGAGGAAATCTAGCTGACCTCTGTCCAATGCGAATTTAAGTCATTTGAGATTTTTAACAAAGCAGTCCTGCACGAACGATAATGGTGGTATCCTGACTACAATTCTATTATGTACGAGTACTCATTCAGACAGCTAAACAACAAGTTGAAAACCATGGAAAATGGCTCCAAAGTCAGAAGGACGGGCTTTTTAGAAATGAGAAGAAAATCGATGATAACATATGGATGAAGAAATGGAGTATAATTTTAAGAATACTAAGCAGTAGAATTTAATGTAAGTATAATTCGATCAGAGCCAACTACCTGGCATTTATAATGATGTGCAGTGCTTACAGGGCTTCAGAAGAATCAACACAATGAAATTCAAAATCAGAAGCTATATTTGCAATGCAAGAGATCAAAAGTTTTTAATATTGTTTGAAGCACCACTCTGGATCGAAAAGAAATGTCGATAAAGACAATCACTGAAATAAAATTCAACCCTATTCTGAACGTCATATGCTCTGCGATTAGTCCATAATATTTTATGTTAATTTCAGATTTTATATTTGATTGAATTATTTGTATTTAGCGACTGTTACTTTTGACTTTTCTGAGTTCGACAGCTCTGGAGTTCGTCCTTACTATTTCTTCTAATCGCTAACAATTTGTTGAACGCTGATAATAACATAAGTTTGCTACTGCTCTTAACACCATGTTACAAATTCTGTTAATAGAAAAGTGCAGTCAATTAATAACTCAATACAGCACATATCTTTTGGCATGCTCAAGAAGGCCCTAAAATCCTGGCAAAACAGAGGGTTCGGACTATAACTTAGTCCTTAATCTAGGAAAGTCTCTACCGAAATGGAAGCTTGCTGAAATTAAACTGATATGAAAAGTTAATAATAGGGTTCAAACCTCTGCTGAGGTAAGACCCATATCACTATTGAGTGCAACATCTAAAACCCTCCAGAAGTTGGTGGACAATAGATAATTCTAGTTTCTGGAGAAGAAGCTGCTGCTAGCGGTTAGTAGCCACGGACTAGGCAGGGGAACTAGATTATATGCAGGAGAAATTTTTCACCGCCCATCGACCATTGTCAGAAGGGTAGCCAAGCAACTGGTCATGGGAAAGGTAGATTACTGTCTCACAGTGTAGAAAAAATGGACAAAAAGAGTCTCGATAAGATCCAGACAGTGCCTTTCGCACCCCACCTATTGTCAGCCTTCCAAGAGAGACAGGAACCTGCTGGACACCTCGTCTTCAAAACGGTACAAAATAGAAAATTTTCTCTCTGGAGAGTGATTCTGATCTTTTGTCGTACTATTTAGGCGTGAATTTTGACATATTTTGTCGTACTTTTTCTTTTAACATAGTTCATTTTTTGTCTTGTCTACCAGAAAATGAACTATAATGAATTTTCGGTGAACAAACGTCAAAAAACACGCCTAAATATGCGACAAATTAGTTAACTGCTGAAGAGGTTGTGACAAAAATTTTAGACTGTGGTAAATGGAAGTTCTACACCTAATTAGAGCATTACAAATGCTTAAATTCGAAATAATATTTTGAGTTTGTAATGTGAAGTGTCATTTTCAGTTCATTCTACGTAATGCAGGGCTTGCTGAACTGAATAAAAACACGAAAAATCAGAAGAAAAGTTCATTTCGTTTAGGCGTATATTTTGACATTAAAGTACGACAAAAGATCAGAATCACCCTCCTGGACATATTTCATACGGGTTGCACGACACGGACACAAGCCGAACGCATTCTGGACCAAGCAATCGCCAGTACAACCAAAGCTCTCAAACAAATCCCTTCTTGTCCAGACGAAATGAACCCGGTGTAAAGCGTTCTACCCGAGAAAACCCCGATGAAATGCTTTATCACAAATTAAAACGAATACAAACAATATACAACTACATATACAACCTTCTCGGATAGCCCATAGGCACTTAAAGCCACAGTCAACTAGGAAAGCATCCTGGCCAATAGTATAGTCACACTCACCTGGTGCCCTGCGAACGTGAGAATCTAGAGAAATGAAAAAAGCGGATCAGAATGCTGTGAAAATAAGAACTATAAAGTAGTTAGAAGGCAAGTGAGAAAAAATATCGAGCCCACGAAACTTGCTGCATGACAGCAAGAAAACACCTTCCTAACCAGCCATTCGCCAACGAGATTCGCTATTTTGGATTAAAGGTTCAAAAAATTGTTTTTTTTTTTTTCAAAATAATTCCTCAACGGTATATCCTACGACAAAATGGCTGATACAAATTTGAAGAAGACTAAATTCTCTACATTTTTTGTAAGTCTAATGTGTAACGAATTAAAACGGCAGAAACGTGAACATTCTTCCAAAAAACATTGAGACGTATAGTACCATTTATACAGGGTGTTTAGTCCACGGTGGTCTATAGGACAGGAGGTGATAGTATAGTCAACTAGTCAAACAAAATGCCCTGTATCTTAAAAGGTTCAAGGTGTACGGTCATTTATTGAGCTCATTGTATGCAGAACTTCGTGGCCATTCCTTCGACTATTCGGTCAGCCCCGTACTCTTCTCCCCTTTGGCAACAAAATAACGTTTTCTAATTTTTAAATTTGTCCCCCAATTTTTATTGAAAATAATTTAAAAATGAAAATTCGATGATTTTTTTTTAATTTCTCTGGTTTGCGGAGCGGGGCTCCCACAAATTTGAGCTAAATTAAATAAATTTTTAACAATAAAAATTGGGGGACAAATTTAAAAATTAGAAAACGTTATTTTGTTGCCAAAGGGGAGAAGGGTACGGGGCTGACCGAACAGTCGAAGGAATGGCCACGAAGTTCTGCATACAATGAGCTCAATAAATGACCGTACACCTTGAACCTTTTAAGATACAGGGCATTTTGTTTGACTAGTTGACTATACTATCACCACCTGTCCTATAGACCACCGTGGACTAAACACCCTGTATAAATGGTACTATACGTCTCAATGTTTTTTGGAAGAATGTTCACGTTTCTGCCGCTTTAATTCGTTACACATTAGACTTACAAAAAATGTAGAGAATTTAGTCTTCTTCAAATTTGTATCAGCCATTTTGTCGTAGGATATACCGTTGAGGAATTATTTTGAAAAAAAAAAAAAAAACAATTTATTGAACCTTTAATCCAAAATAGCGAATCTCGTTGGCGAATGGCTGGTTAGGAAGGTGTTTTCTTGCTGTCATGCAGCAAGTTTCGCGGGCTCCATATTTTTTCTCACTTGCCTTCTAACTACTTTATAGTTCTTATTTTCATAGCATTCTGATCCGCTTTTTTCATTTCTCTAGATTCTCACGTTCGCAGGGCACCAGGTGAGTGTGACTATACTATTGGCCAGGATGCTTTCCTAGTTGACTGTGGCTTTAAGTGCCTATGGGCTATCCGAGAAGGTTGTATATGTAGTTGTATATTGTTTGTATTCGTTTTAATTTGTGATAAAGCATTTCATCGGGGTTTTCTCGGGTAGAACGCTTTTCACCGGGTTCATTTCGTCTGGACAAGAAGGGATTTGTTTGAGAGCTTTGGTTGTACTGGCGATTGCTTTGTCCAGAATGCGTTCGGCTTGTGTCCGTGTCGTGCAACCCGTATGAAATATGTCCAGGAGGGTGATTCTGATCTTTTGTCGTACTTTAATGTCAAAATATACGCCTAAACGAAATGAACTTTTCTTCTGATTTTTCGTGTTTTTATTCAGTTCAGCAAGCCCTGCATTACGTAGAATGAACTGAAAATGACACTTCACATTACAAACTCAAAATATTATTTCGAATTTAAGCATTTGTAGAACTTCCATTTACCACAGTCTAAAATTTTTGTCACAACCTCTTCAGCAGTTAACTAATTTGTCGCATATTTAGGCGTGTTTTTTGACGTTTGTTCACCGAAAATTCATTATAGTTCATTTTCTGGTAGACAATAGCAAAGACACAAAATGAACTATGTTAAAAGAAAAAGTACGACAAAATATGTCAAAATTCACGCCTAAATAGTACGACAAAAGATCAGAATCACTCTCCAGAGATGAGAAGTGTAGAGAAAATTTTCTATTTTGTACCGTTTTGAAGACGAGGTTTCCAGCAGGTTCCTGTCTCTCTTGGAAGGCTGACAATAGGTGGGGTGCGAAAGGCACCTGAATTAGCAAAAGTCGGGCCTTAGAATATTTTATTATAAAATGAAACGAAATTTTTGGAAATATAACCCTATATTTTTAAAGCATGCTTTTCCAAATTATTTGGTGATTTAAGAAATGGGGTAATCGTCCCTCTACAGGTATCTATAACAGGTATATAGCCCGTCGGCGTTGTCCGGCGATAATATAGATACCTAGATTAGTGGGTTTGTGGGTGGGGTGGTCAGAGATGTATAATATCTAAGCTATTATTTGACTCGATCGCGCGATTCGATCCTCTAGGGTTTCACTCTGTGTCCCTTGTGTGTGTATGTGTGTGTGTGTGCGTGTAGGAATATGCGTGCTTATATTCATATGTGTGGGCGAGTGTAGCTCTCTATGTGGCCGGCGTTCTCCGGCAGTGCCCAAATATATAGTAAAACACGAAATTTTTGTATGGCAACCTACGAAGGAGATGATTGGTGCTATTTTCGAACTATATTTGCCGTGTACAAAATATGAGCTCTCCACCTGCGCCTTTTCAGGCAGCTACCTAGTATATTGTTGCGAGCGTGGCCTTTGGTTCGTTATTTAAAACAGAATATTAAATAATTAATATATAAGTTCTTTATTTCACTCTAATCATATAAAATTCACAATTCCTCAATTATTTAACTCAATTCTAATTATCGCTAACACTGTACTTTCAATTATCGCAATCTAATTACACACTTTCGCTTCTTTATTACTTTCACTTGGTAACACTGCAACGTCTAAGACAAGACTCTCTTCTTGGCGGTGACAACTGTTATATTTATACCCTAGAAACTCTCCGGATTATTCTGGAGTGTTCTATTGCAGTAGCTTCTTGACTGTTCTATTCATTCTATTCCTGAACCTTCCTGTAGATTCCATAATCAATTCTTCGAACCTGAAGTCTTTTACTCTCCATTGCCAGTAGATGCCACCAGTTGTCTCTTTCTATTGCACGTAACAATATAGTGAAAAACAAAAGTTTTGTATGCAACGCCAAAAAGGGGTTGCCCATTTTGGTTCATTTTTGAAATTGTATTTGCAATTTTCATGAAAACACCGTGTACAAAATTTTAGCTCTCCTCTTCCGATGAGTTCGCAGGCAGTGCTCAAATATATAGTTAAAAATGAAATTTTTATATGGCTACGAAAGAGTTGCCCAATTTTCCCATTTTTGAACTTGTGTTTGTAATTTACACTTTTTATAAAAAGGCCGTGTACGAAATTTGAGCTCGGCACGTCGACATGTTCTCAGACAGTTTCCAAATATATAGTGAAAAATCAAAAATTTGTATAGTAACACCAAGAAGGGGTTGACCGATTTTGTCCATTTTTTAAATTTTATTTGCTATTGCTATGAAAACACCACGTAGCAAATTTCAGCTCTCTACGTGTACTCGTTGTCAGGCAGTGTCCACATATATCTACTAAAAAACGAAATTATTTGTATGGCAACCCTACGAAGGAGTTGCCCGATTTAGTCCATTTTCGAACTTGTATTTGCAATTTTTATGAAAGCACCGTTTATAAAATATCATCGCCATCTATCGTGCCCAAAACTATCCTATCTTTCAAGCTGCAACCAATCAAACACATTCACAAAATCTCATTGAAATCGGCTGGGCGGTTTCGGAGATTAGCGTGTATATATGAATTAGCAGATATATGCATTTCTTCGACACTCCTGCTATTTTATAATGCACGAATCTAACGTTGTAATAGTTTTCTCTGTATATGTCCTTGCCACGATTCTTCCTCTTCCTGATCTCCGAATTATGTTTATACGTGGAAACTCGATTATCCGTCACTTCCCTTAATCGTCATGCCCGACATGACTAAATTTGTTATGACTCAATTCCATTCCAAGAATCTGAAAGATTTTATTTACAATATGAAGCCACATAGCTATGAATAATATGTACGTCGCGTTTATTGATTCTCTACTCTCGGTCGCATACAATTTGCAGTCGTTAGTTCGATACAATTTCAACAATTGATATTTTGTGAGTTAAACAAAATTTCACCAGTATCTAGTAAAGTAATTTTATGTAAAATTGTTCGTAATCATCACTCTCGCTCCAGAGTACTGACTTTCATCGCTATCGTTTACATTGTAGTCGTTATCACCATCCAACAAAACATCTTTTTCTAATAGCAGTCGTTCAATTCTAATCACTTATTGATATATATCGAATTTCGGTACTATGACCACATTAAAAGCTTTAGTTTGGGACAGTCAATTTCATTTTGTCTAGACTGGATATAGATTGCGACACATTGACGAATTCTGTCATAACTCTCAAATTTATTTGATTTCTCTTTCTCACCTCAAAATCATATCCAGTGTCCCGTGCCTGATAATAATCGAGTTTCCACTGCATATATCGCAAAGAGATGCAGCGGGCGTCAAAATAGCTGAAGCTCAAAGAAGCAAAAAGAAAATTTTGACCGAAAACGAAAAGAACGAAGGAAATACAAAGAAGGCGATGTAGTCCTGATTGAGAAGAATGAAATGGCACCGAATATTAGCCGAAAACTAGTTCCACCTTATAGTGGTCCATTAGTGGTCAAAGCAGTCTTGCCAAATGACCGCTATATTGTAATCGATATGGAAGGCTCATTCCGTACCGCCAGAAAAAGCTAACTATAATCGAGTTGTAGCTGTGGATCGAATGAGACCTTGGTGTGACCCTGGAGGAGTATCAGACGCAACAGCCAGCGAAAGCGGTGATGATGGAGTTGTGCTTTCTCCAGATGAAGATAAGGAAACTGAGCAACTCGAGTCGAGTTGAATTCAGGATGGTCGAATGTAAGAAATAAAATTTTAATTAGCACCAAAATTTTATTTGGCAAAGTACAGGGTGGGCCAAAAATCACCATGGGGGCCAAAAGTCACCATGGGGTTTAAAAATTTAATAACTTTTTCGTTTATATATTTTTTTTTTATTTTTTTTTTTAGATTATATAAATAACATCTGGAGAATAAATAATGGAGAGATTCACAACTGAACAAAGAACCAGAATAATACAGGGTGGGCCAAAAGTCACCATGGGGTTTAAAAATGCTCTTTGCGTTGAAATAATTGATCGCTGATTTAAGTAATAAAATTCTATTATTCTGGTTCTTTGTTCAGTTGTGAATCTCTCCATTATTTATTCTCCAGATGTTATTTATATAATCTAAAAAAAAAAAATAAAAAAAATATATAAGCGAAAAAGTTATTAAATTTTTAAACCCCATAGTGACTTTTGGCCCCCATGGTGACTTTTGGCCCACCCTGTATTATTAAACGGGCACGAATGTACTAACGATTCGTGTCAGTTTATCGTAACGAATGAAAGCCACTTAGCGGAGCAAAAATGCGTACGTTACTATTTGACTTCATTTCAGCTGCAACAAGACGTAAGTAGGCCGTCTCTACTTGGGTTTATTTAATAAGAGAAAAAGACGACCCGATGATGAATTTTGTTTTGAAAGGGATATTTTTTGTTTGTTTGGTTGTTCGCGAATTTGATATTAAAAAGTGGTTTTTAACAAAAAGAAATTAAGTGGGAATTAAGTTTTACGCTTACACCTAGATGTTTTTATTGTAATGAAAATTTCTTCAAAATGTAAATTCGTATAAAATTGGCTATAGCCATTTTTACTTCTGACGAACCGTTCTAGAAATAGATGCGATAAACCACTCTAACAATCAAATTTGGGCAGAGGGGTGACCATAGGAAATTACATCGGCTTAGCTCAATTTTTTTCCTTGTGTAATTAATACCTTCATGAGAGCAATTGCACAATTTGTACGTCCTCGAGAAACGTACATCATTGGAATATTATATAAATTCATACCCCGGTCGGCAAATATCATTAGACAATTTCATAAACTTTCAGTACTTTAAGAATGCCTTCGATTTACCGTATTCTGAGTACACATGTAAAACTAGATTTTGTGTATGGCAACCTACTAACGGGTTGCCAGATTTAGCCGATATTTGAAGTTACTTTCTGAAAATATGGGATTACTTCACCAAAAACTTTTGGCCCGTTTACAAATAAATTTGTAGAACTTTTGTATGGCAATCCTACATATCATTTGTCCGATTTTAATAGTTTTTGAATTGAGTTCAACGCTTTGTCCAAATATATAATAAATGAAAAACTAAAATTTTTACACATATTAAGTATAACGGTATAACGTATCGATTGGAAATCACCTCTGCTGTTACCTGTTTCAATATTGCATTCTCCGAACGTCCTTATTTTAGTTGTCATACAAGGGGTAATATCACCTTGTGTTTCACGCGATTTTTTTGAGACGTACCACGAACGATAGGAAAAGGATAGAGATATGAGGTTTTGTGCATATGAAAGTACTAGTCTTTAACTACAAAAAACATAATTTATTTATATTTTATGTCACAAAATGACGCCATAGCAGCGCAAGCAAGGAAAAAACAAATATCTCGGACGGTCGACATGAGCGTAACGCTACTGGTCACAATTTTTAATCTGGAACAAAAAAATATAAATTTTGTCCAAAATCTAGTGAACGTCGTAGGATTTTTTCGAAAAATTGATTTAAAAACAAATATGGCGTCAATTGGTACTATTTTTTTCAAAAAAATGGGCCGAAAATCACTTATAAAATCTATAAAAATTAATTTATCAATAATTTATCCTACGATATTCAAAGGAAAATATTGTTTTAAGGTTGCAGTTAAAAATTTAAGTCAATCGGATAAAAATTGAGGGAGCTACTGGTATGCCCAGTTTGAAAAACATGGTTTCGAAGAAAACACTTTTAAAGTTTCAAGTAGTTGGTATAATTTTAATTAAACTTTTATTTTACCTCTAATCTGCGATGCCTGCTTCACACAATTGGTCTACTTCTTCCTCTTCCTGAAGTGTCTTAAATATCCCACCAAAATAAATGACTAAAACTTTAAATTGAATTTAAGTAAAAAGTACGCACATAAAAAAAATAAATTTACGAAAATCATAGGTAGCTTACTTACATAGGTAGGTACTTATTGTTATTTGTTATGCATTACAACAATTTTATGACTAACTGGCATCGGTAATCACAGTGCCCATAATGCATTTTCATTATATAATTATTTGCAATCATTTCGCAACGAAATAATGATTGCATGAATGAGTCTTGGCATTAATGCTCTATGTTTCTTATTTATAGCGAACATTGAACATAATATGAAACCTGTCATGCTTTTTTTTCGAATCAAGAACACAAGATTAGGTTGTAGAATATGTAGTAGTAAAATTACGGAAGGGTTGTTATCTGTGAAAACCGTGCACGTAGGTTTTGAGTTTTTACTCCAATAATTTTTTGTTATTACCTCACTTTCTTTCTTCTGTACTTAAAAAAAAAATATTTTTTTCATTTTTATGGAAAAATACACATCACTCTTCTAAAATTACGACATCTTTTTTTTTCAAACATAACAGACATGTGGCATTACGCGTGAAAAACGAGCCAGTCTTGATAATATCCTATGAAATTTCCCTCAAATAAACTACTTAATTGCTTATAGGAAGTTTTATTTTTAAAATATAAAAATTATAAGACGGAAAATTATTTAGAAAATAAAAAATTATCAGAAATTGAATTAACACCTTAGTAAAAAGTTTCAAAAAGGCATATTCACTTGATCCATCTCTCCCCTTTAATAATCGGATAATCGACATAATTGGATCAACTAATACGCGATGTCCGCAAATTGGGTCATGTCGATTCGTTTTATATTTGTTTCTGGAAGATGAGAGTTGCACCCTTATTATTGTTGTCACTTTAAGTGAGGATTGGCGTTACGACACAAAAATGGTATTAGGTCTGGTTCACGCACTTCTCGGGTGTTTTCGTTCTTGGGCTTTTTTGTGTGAAAATGTGTAGGAGCCGAAGTTATCAAATTTGGAAAGTACATGAACAACTTTTGTGTGTTCTTGGGCAGAAAGGGAAAGTGACAGCTACAAACTGTCAAGCTAACAACTTTAGTTTGAAAATAAAATGCCAAACATAACATATATTCATTTTACTTACTATTTTGTAGATTTTTATACGACCTGCTTTTGGGTGAAAATGTTATAATACATTCACACAAATTCGAGTATGTGAGCAGACCTATTATGATTGTAGTTTAAAGTGATATTTGCCGAAAATATGACTTTGGACATGGACTGCTTGATCTTCTATTTCATATGGGTCCACGTTTGTTGGCAGGCTTATGAAAACTATCTTAATTTCAAGTTTCGCTTTACCATTCCTATTACAAACTCACAAATTCCAAATATATTCAAAATTATTATTTTTATTGGAAGCTTATCTTCTATAGCATCAAATATGCCTTAAACTCGATTTCTAAGGAAATAAAATTAAGCAATTTTTTATCCCTAAAAGTAGCTGTGGGGACAGAGAAAGGCAAAGCGGAAGGTCCCGGTTTCAAACCCTGTACGAGGCGGTTGTTTTTCTTGTTGTATTTATAGATTTGATTTAGAATCGTTAAAAATAAAAGTTCTTAAAATCTTTTTTCTCCAGGATTACAAATGTTATATTGCCATCTAATTGTATTGTCTTGAGTTCCTGTTTTCCCGGATCTCATGTAATGCAATCGGGATACCAACAGGCAAAAATAAATGGACGAGTAGTTTCGCAGAAAATTTGAATTTCTTATTAATTCTCGGTTTGATCATTGTGTTGTTGGAAATGTGACAATATTTGAAGTTTTAATGTGACAAGAAAAGACTTGTGGTAGATGGAAGGCCTGTAGTTATGTTTAGGTAATGTAGAAGAACGATTTAAAGTATAACAGATTTTTTCTTATTATATTAATCTTCTTCATAATGGAATTGCTTTATTAATCTTATGCATTTAGAAGTAATTTATAAAAATTCAACCTATTTCAATACAAGCTGCCAGCCACAATTAGATCTAGTTCTGATACCTATGATTCTGGCTCCGTTAAATTTTTGAATCAGCTTAATATCTTCAGTAATCTTGATCACTATATTTTATTTCACTGTTCCGAAATTACAGCAATATTAACTATGATCTCTCATAAGAAGTTTTTTGAGGATTTGTTCGTCAGACTTTAAATGTTGGGGACCAGGTTAATGAACTGCGGAATTTTATTATCTTCTAAATAAGTATAGGTAACAAATTAAGGCTGTTAAGTATGCAAGTAATACTTGGTTTTTAAATGAAATGCACTACGTAATACTGGAAAGGGAATTTTAGTATTACTTAAACAGAAGGCTATAATCAAGATATTCTAAGGAAACGGATTTGAAAGCACGAAATAAAGTAACATCTGCTAAGAATGAGTATTATCCCCCAAAAATTTATTCTAACTTATATCCCTAGACTAGATTCTGTGGAACTACTACAACTACCAATTTCATCTCTCCTGTCAGTTATCTTGGGCTATGTGGAGGAAAAATTATCACAATAAATAAATATAATATAAAAGAATATTTTCCTGCTCGAACGGAAACCATAATATACCAGCAAAATACGATAAATCCAGCCTTATATTTATGTAATAAAATTAATATCAGCATCAGTTCCTACATTGCTTTCAAGAAATTTAAATCGCCCTTTATTCGATCATCATCTCGCGCGTGTTTAATGTGTCAAACGTGTTACTGTCACTGTCAAACAATATATCAAGTCGGTTCAGTTGGCTGTACTAAACAACCACTGAACTCATGGAGGTATCCGGTAAAACATATTTCAAGTTCAATGGAATCCAGTCGTTAAACCCAAAAGAGACAACTATAGAAAAGTGATCCCATGATAATGTAAGCGATTTCAGTTGTGTCAGCGGTCTATGTTATACATGACAGTGTATTAAGTAGACAAATGGTTTTTGTAAGGGACAGATGTTAGATGTGTGTAAAGAAAAGGAAAATTCAAGCGGAAAAAGATAAATTTTATGGTGGCTTTTTAAGTTTCTCATTAAAACATAAAATTCAATAGTTTTTTATAAATTAAATTAATTTTCTTTACTTTTGCATTTTTATCACTTCTGTGAGTCGACAAAATATGGGTGTTCAGTTTGGGTAGTACAAAAGCTTCCATAGGGAGATTGGAGATCTGAAGGTTTTTGCTGTTTCTGACTCTCCGCACATTCCTAATATGGTTGCCCTCACTTTTTTTTACTAGCTTCAATGTTTGAACAGCTTCTTCAGTTATTAGCGATCCAATATCGAATAGCGCTCTAAATAGATCTGACTGTCCAAATTCTTACAATATTCTTACAATAGTCGGAGTACGTTTGGAAAGTTTGTGTTGCTTGCGTCTTTAGTAGATTGCTCTTGCAAAGTCTTTTGATCATGTTTATGTACTGTTATGCTTGCGGTGAAATTAATGGTTTTCGATCTCTTTGATTTTGCCCCGTTCCTTATTCTCTTCGTTTTTCCGATGGGGTAACGTACTATGGTGTTTTCTCTTAGAATAAGTACAAGCTCTTGCTGATTTACACCCTTCTGCCTTGTTATGTAGAAGGTAATTTTGGTAATTTTTCTTGGGAACGTAACCGGTTTGATATTTACATCATTCTTCCTAAATTCAGCCCGATGATAAATGTAGTGATCTTATTGATATTGTCTTCCTACAATTTTCTCGGATGTTTTGTGGATGTGGATGACGGTAATGTGTCTTCAAGTCCACTTGTGTTTGTCTAGATCCACCAGTTCTCGGTAACTGGGGAACTCAGTGCAATGGCGACGCCTTAAAGGATTCGTCTCTTCTCTTGACGGCAGCTCGTTCAAGAGAGAAGTGCATTTGAACTGCGCCAATATAACAACAAGCTATTATATTTGCCGGAAACACGATTCCGAATAATGTGCCAACCAAATTTTGCTAAAAAATAGAAAAATGCAACAAATTTGGGTTTTTATGTCATTCAATTAATTTTTCCATGTCATTTTCAATTATTTCAGGACATATTTCGTCGATTGGCAGCATTTCACTTTTTTTTTTTTTTAAATGCCTATACTTTTTTAATTTTTCACCCAATCGATTTGCGATGTTCTGCAAAAGTGTTCCTTTTCCCCAGAGCTTTCCAAATATGGATTGACAAGTTATGGGCAAAAGTCAAAAAAGTGTCCAACGCTGACGACATTCATACATGTAATAATAATAATAATAAACTTTATTGCTGGCAAAGGTACATAAGATTTTGGAAATCTTAATAGTGTACAATAAAACATAAGAAAAATTCTAAATAATAACAATATGTGTGTAAATTATAAATGCGGCAAGAGTCTTAACAATGATAATGGTGAATATATAAATAAACAATATGAAGGTTTTATATAATGTTAAAGTAGACGAGCAGAAGCTAAAATAGATTTAGGAAAAAATGAAAAAGAAAACAACAAATATTAAGAATAATAATAAATGTATACAAAAATATAGTCGAGAAATCAAAGAGGTGCAGCCGCATACAGTGCACAGCATCAAACAGTGCGTATTAAGGTAAGCGAGTCGAAACCAGAAGCCTGCTGAATGTCCCAATGGAGCTAGCCCGCTGATAGCTAATAGGTTTGCAATTCCATTTACGAATGACCTGTACAAAGTAAGATCGCTCACAAATTTGAGTAAGGAAGCTAGGGAGCAGAAGATGGCGATATCGAGTGGAGCTCAGAAATTGAACACGGTCCCGGAGATAAGCTTACCCTTCCCATAGAGCAGGTTGTAGAAGAATTTCAGCCTTCTGTTCATGAGAAATATTTCAAGAAAGCATCCAAGGAAGGAGTTGACATAGGACGAAATATGAGAAAATCTGGGCAAGCCGAATATAAATCGGAGCGAGTCATTGAAAGCTACCGTTAATTTCCGCTGATAGCAAGAATCCAGTTTAGAAAATATTAGACTCCCAAAGATAAAGTGGGCTAGCACGAGAGCTTTAGCAAGCTTCATGCGCAAGCATTGTGACAATATATTTGCCGACATTCTTAACATTCACAGGGAAGAATACACCTTTCCAACTGTACTAGATATATAATCACAACAGCTAAACTTGGTATTTAGCTCAACGCCCAGATTTTTAACCAACCTAGCATATGGTATGATGATGCCGTTGATTTGAACTACTGGTAGATCATTTAGGTCATAATCCCTTCTATTCACAAATAGACAGAAAGCTGTCGTGGTTTAACGTGAGCACCTGCCAAGTATGGCTTAATCTCACGGCATTCTTCATGCTCGGATTGATATCTACAATCACCGTCCTCATGTGCGTAACAACGAGTACCAGTATGCCAATAGAGAATGACATGACATCAACTTACTGGTCGAAGCGAGACCTATACAATTTCTACCGATCTAGGGTCACGGCACCCTTCACCACAGCCACCACGATGCCCCCATAAGGGGGCCATCCCAAGTTGAGGTGAATAATTCCAATTATCCAGGTCTCCTCAACCCCGTGGTACCAAGTTAGGTCAATGAGGGCTCCCCTTTTGGTATGGCCTTCGTAAAACATGATCAATACGCCATGAATACGCCCAGTGGTATCACCATGCAAGATATCCTTTTTGTAGCAGGACTGGTTACTTCGTTCGGGCCTAGATCTTATTTGCAACGTCTAAAAAGAATTGTATCTAGCCTATACTCGCAACACAACCCTTAATAGGCGCTGTCAGAGGGGACCACGTGAAGGTTAAGATATGCCCGTATTCAAGTCTGGATAGGCTTCGAGATTCACCATTTGGATCTTGGCCTTGCACTGACCACATAAGCACCCAACATGCACACTTGATTTCCGTTATTCATCAACTTATTCATCAACTAAGACATCCTTTCGCCCCCTGCCCAAGCGGCTATGTCTGTCTTTCTCTTCTATTTCTCTCTCTATGTCTGAGATTTTATTATTCTGACTATCATGAGCACTTAAATTCTTTGCATAATGAGCTCTCTGTCATTAAAGCCCTACTACAGTACCCACAGAGCCAAAAATCTCAATTTTTATTTCACTAAGGTATAGTTATCTCGCCGTGAGAAGTACCAATTCGTGTATATGGTATCTTTCATCCATACTACCTTACTGTACGTACTCTCGTGGAAGATGCCAAAGTGATCTACAGTACAACTAAACAACAAACCAGAGAAGAATTTTCGCCTAAGTCATGCAGACTCAGATAATCTCTCTCTGCCCGCATATGGGTACCAAAACAACTACGATGCTCCCACAAGAGAGCCTTCCCAAGTTGTGGCGAATATTGCTACTAAGTGCAGCTCAATTCGGGGCTCCTCAACCCCGTAGTACCAAGTTATCAATGTCGGCTACCCAATTGGTATGGCTTCGTATAACATGATCATACGATCATGAGCACTCCCAGTGAACCTTCATGCAGATCCTTAAACGTTACTGGTACCTCCGTTCGGGCTTAATCATATTAGTACTTATAAAGTGCAGCAGTGGATCACGAGAATGTTATGACCCGCCCTTTAGGCTAGGAGAGGCTTGAGACTAACGCCAGTAGTCTTATGGCATACCAAGATACAAATACCAAGCTGCATACTAGGTCATATACGCGCTAGGCATTCGATTTACTTGGACTCAGAATTAGGTAATTGCGATTAGCCCCCTATCAAGGTCATCGTGCCGAATGACGCCATCTTCGATTAAGCCAATTGGGCTATCTAAATAAATTTGTACATCATCAGCCTAAAGGTGGACCGAAGTATCTTTCAAAATTGTGCGTAGATCATTTATGTATAGTGAGAAGAGGAGAGGATCGAGAATAGAGCCCTGAGGTATACCGCTGTGAAGTGTTAAGGCTGTAGACGAGAAATTGAAACTTCGCCGGAATTTAAGAACAAGAATATCATGATTAATAGGATCGAACACCTTACTGAAATCCAGAAGGACTAATATAGCTATCCGATCACTGTCAAGAGCGTCACCAATGTCCACCTTGAGTAATGCCAACTCGCAATTATAGGCGGAACCACAATAGAAATATACGTAAGTACATTTACTTACGTAAAGCGAACGCGCCCTTCAATTTAACAGGCGTACACAAATTAACTTTAACTCGTGTGAGGGCAACTTTCGTTAAGTTTAAATATCCAATTATCAGTAAGTATAGTGCGGTAAGAATCGCACATTCCGTAAGAACGCGATGTGTCAAACAGTTAAATTATTATTAAATGATTAAAAGTGCAATGTAAAACTTAAAATGGAATAAAAATGGTACTGTGAATTAATAGAAAGCACAAATCTTCAATTAAACCAACTACCAATTGTTAATTTTTTCATTTTTACCACATTTTAAAATTTAACACATAAAGTGTCATTCGGGCACTGCGAATTAATAGAAGGCACAAATCTTCAATTTTTACCACTTTTCAAAATTGAAAACATTAAATATCAAGATAATAACTCTGACGGAATGAGATATATGTATATTTAGGCTAAAAGTATTAATTTTTGTAAGTAAACCTCAGTCTCGTTTAATTTCGTAAAGTTATTCACTTTTATTGTGGTTCAGCCTTAAGCCATGGTCTGAAACCTGATTGCCAGCGTGATAGTAAAGATTCCTGATTCAGAAAGGAAGTTATGTGGCAGTGCATTAATTTTTCAAGAACCTTGTTGAGGAAGCAAAGTACGCTAATTGGCCAGAAATCGCCTGGTGAAGAACATTTGCGAGACTTAGGAATTGGCAACACAATAGCTCTTTTCCAAAGTGATGGAAACTGCGAGGTAGTTAGACACATTTTTATAAATCTTGGCGAGATATCATCTGGACCAATAACGGACGACTTAATTCTATTAATCGCATTTAATAGTTCATGTAAATCTACACATCTGAACGATTAATCACTATTATGATTATTCTGAACTTCTACATTGGAGTCCGATATATATATTCATTTCTCATCTTATTGACTTCTTCAAGTTGGAAGGATCTCATTCCCATTAATTGGGAACTCTACAAACTTGTGCTCTGGAAAGTAAATTTTTCACTTTTCATATAGGTAACATGAATATTAATTACATTTGAACGAAAGCAGATATTGAGGTAATTATTTTGTTGTTATAAAGGACGTTGGCATGGAAGGGGTCGGATAAGGACGAGAAACAGCCGACATTATGGTAGCGATATCAAATGTGAATATTAGCTCTAATCGTTACAGCTAATGCCGATACACATGGAAATGATGATGCATATGAGATTAATAATAATAAGCGCCAGAACCATTGATGTGTTAGTTCAAGATTGACATTCATCGACACCTCCTCTACTCTCCACATCCTCTCCTTATCCTAGAGAGATATTTTACAGAATTTGCATTAAAATAAGACATGGAAGAACGACAAACTGTCACACGAAACAGGACTAGGTTGCAGAGGATCAAAGAAAAGTGTGAGACGATTTTTTCGACAAAATTTCCGACATATCGGTAAGTCAACATACAAGAACAAATGTATGAATCGCAATCGGTATCATACCGTGCGGTGTGTATCAACTAGACTAGACTGGATATGTGACATATTAATGCCAGAAAAGTATATGAAGAGATATAAGCTTTAGTGTAAAGACAATACTTAGGAATTATCACTATAGCTAGAGGGTTGAAGATAAAAGGAACAATACTCAATACTTACAAATTTCCAGACAAGAAAGCTAAAAAATCTGATAAAAATCAAGCTTTTAATAGCCGTTCTAAAATTGTCCTCAGCCATAACATGCTGATATATAAATATAATTACTTCCGGAAAGTTTACATCCATTCGAATTCATCTGTTGACTGTGGTTTTCCCCTTTAGAGGGCATAAAAGTCTTCTCTCTTCCAATTAGCCAGTCGAATGTCGATAGCATCTAACAAATTTCGTATACCCGCTTCAACATTTTCCTGCTATAAATGAAGTGCTTATCACCATACAATTTCGAGCATGTTAGAGCTTGGTTAGCGTGTATATGTTGTCATTGTCATAACGCTAATTTCACCTGAAATTTTGTAACCAGTGTGTTTTTCGATATATATATATATTAACATAAATACACTCATATATGAATGTATATGCGAGTTTAGTTTACTCTATTCCGGTAAATAAAATACGAAACACAACCCGCATCATTCTCCTCCCCATAATATGTAACGACGATATACCCGATAACAATCCAAGAACAGTCCTCACATCCAGTGAGCTGAATGTAAATAAAATTCAAACTTTACCAAATAGACTATGGATATTAATAATATGCTCCTAACACACCCGCTTACCTTTGGAGTTTGGATGAATGTATTAGAAGGCAGCGGTTTTTATGTAGCATTAGCAGTAAGTAAGTCAGCACCCTTTACGCCTGTCTCCCCTATATATTTAAACAGAGACCTCTGTCAAAATATGTTTATAAAACTTTTCATACATGGAGGACTACCTATATGAATTGAAAAAATTCAGGTATATTTCACCACTGTTCTAACTTCTACGTTAAACCGTCGCGCCGCCGCGGCGTTGCGGTTTCTTCTGATAGAAGAAAACAGCAACGAATCAGACTTTGGTTGATTGTTCGCGCTCAACTTTGTTCTTATGAGGCTTACGTATTGGGGCCTTAGTTTAAAGGAGAGTTTTGTTCAGTTCGGTTCGGCGCATGTATCTTGCGCAGTTTTATTATTAATGTGGTAAAGTGTGATTAAATTTTGTGGCGGCGCAGCAGGGCGGTTTGTATTTGGTCGCGTTTGCAAAATTATAATAATGAAATTGAACTTAATTCAATTAAAAATAAACTTAATCGTTATACAAATATAATAATATTAATTGAAATTGATTCTCTGTTTCGTTGAATTTTTGTGGAATTTTTACAAGACAGGTGAAGTTATTATCTGCTCATTATAGCAATTGTTTGGTTCAGGTATTAATATATTTTTAGTTTTTATTAATTTTGTTTTTGTATTTCGTTTTATTAACGTGATTTTTTAATTCTAAAAAAATAATTCGTTTGTGAGAAAAGTACACACCATTTATGTTGAAATGAAATTTTCAGTAAGTGATGTTCAGTAGTTAACATTATGGTGATGTGGCCTCTTACAACATACATATGTATGTTGTTTCGTTTTTTTAAATATTAAAATTTAATAGAAAACCAAAACTCTATAAAAGTTTTCTTATAATTAGTTATCATATGAATATTTTTGTTTTATTCGAAATTTTTATTTTGAATTCATCCTTTTTTACAAATATTTATTTCAATTACACACGTAAATCTTTTTGACAATTTACTTTGATGATTAAGTATTTTCTGATAAAATTTAGATAATTCCTAGGCAGCCATTTTGGTTCCTAATTTTACGCAGGGTGGATATATTTTTAATAATTCTTATAGAAAATTTTCAGAAGACATCAAATTGGAAAAGCTTCGAATTGTTTAGGAAACCCATAAATATTTGTAAAATATAAAAAATTTTAATATTTCGAACAATTTGTAAAAGAGACCGAATAAAAAATAACGTATAAATTTTAAAGATCGTCTTCCTTCTCAGGTCAGATCAGATGTGTTACCTGTAATTTTTATAATTTTGTAATGGTCGATTTTGCAGAGTCATGTACCAAAAGTCAGCTTAAGTTCGGTCTGCTTAACTGATGCTAAGTTATATTAATCATGATGTGACACATAATTCTGTATATGTACATATATACTTATGTAAAATGGCTACAGTAAAAATGAGTTTTACAGTTCGGCTAAAGTATATTACCCACATCCTCGAGGCGTTTGCTTCTTTAAGTCTAATGAATACAGATTTAATATGATGAATTTTACTAATACAAAAAATAAGGAATATAATAATATTTTTTTTTTCATAAAAATAATTTCTCCTTAGACCTATTCCCTAATTTCATTTACTTTCTTAACTTTATTTTCATAAAAATAACTTACTATTTATAAATGAATGAAAGAAAAAACTATCCATAGCGCGCAGGAAACTTGCCTGTTTATTCTCCATAATGCTCAAGGACTTAAGAGTTGTAATAAAAGAAATGATTTGATGCCATTTTCGGGTTCCATATAACAACAAGCAAAAATGGAACGTTTTTCTCGAAAACTACTGACGTAGGAGTTTGAAATTTTGCAGAATGTTAAGGCTTTGTGACTCACATATATTTCGCCAGTCAAAGATTATGAAATATGTATATATATTTTTTTCAATTTTTAATGGAGGCGGGTTAAGCCCTCAAAAAAACTATATATTTTTTTGTATTGTGGGGAGTATCGTTTGAAAGGGCTACTTTCAAGGATTCCAAAAATATTGTTTTTTTTTAATTTCTGGTGACTTTGTTATAAAGATATAACCCAAAATATACGAAAAATATCGTTCCCTCCTGATCTTCTAGGATTCTAAATTCAAATTTTATCAGGGTTAATAGGCATTTAGTTATAGATAACAGCAAAACTGTGGGGTTTTTCGTCAGTCTCATACTTACTGGAAAAAAATATTTTTTTATAAGACCAAATCTTATAAAATTACTCTTACGTCTGTCTATTTGAATATTAGTCAGTTATGATAAGCAAAATTGGATTAGATTTAAATATACTTGATATACTTGAAATCGGTCAATCGACTGTTACAGAAAGGATTCCTATGTGCTAATTTAACCTATTCTCAAACCTATTCTGCAAGATATTTTGTTCCCTTAGCGACTGAAAACGGGTCATTTAAAAAAAATATCGTATAATTTCTGTATTACTTGAATATGTTATGTGCTAATAATTCCTTAACGGTTACAGTTGGCACATAGGGTGTAATATATTAAAGAAGAAGAGAGTTCACAGTTTTTATAAAAAAAAACCCGAAATTTTAAGTTTAGACCACAATAACTCCAGATTGCGCAGACGTTGGTAAGGCCAATAGTTCTGTATACAATCAGCTCTTGGCGGTGACCACACACCCTGTATTTTTTGTTTTGTCTATAGGTTAACCAATACTTACTATTTAGAAGCAGATATAATTGTACTGCAATCAGTTACATCTTTGAAAGTGCTGCGATCAAATATGTTTGAAAATGATTCAGTTAATCAACAGCAAAAATTTGCTAAGTAGGATTTATATAAATCACATTCGTCTTGAACGGCCCACAGAAAAGTATTTGTTACAATAATTTTCTTATTTAATTAAAAAAAAACGATGTTTATTTCCATTTGCCGACGGCATTGCTTGCAATAGCTAAATAATTCTTGTGCTCATGATCCGATAGCACTGGGTTTCAGGCCTGGCTCCTTCCAAAGAATTCTGCTAACCAGAGGATAATTGCACAAAAGCCTTGCAGATTTTGCAATACGAGTACGTTGTTTACATTCATTGTATACGTAATATATTGTAATATGGAGCCCATCTAATTTGTATATAGATCGAATTGAAGCGATTGTGAAGGAAAAGATTAGTTTACTTCATCTATATCAATTATTTGGGAGTTAATTATTAATCATTTGAATAGAGAAGTACTTATACTTTACCTATGTACGGAGATTATGGTACTTACGGATGACAAAAATGATTCAGAATTATTGTATTTTTTATTTTTGTTGCCTTTCGAAATATTCGCTTTTTGATTTACGCACTTTTGCATATGCTTGAACTAAGTCTGAAAGAGATTAGACGATATCCCTGTAATGCTAGGACGTGCTGTATTTCTAGGACGTCGACAGTGGCAGATCATCCTTCTCGTGGTTCGTTTTTGATCGAACTACGTCCACGTTGGAGTTCAATAAACTATCGTGCCACAGTGCCCAAAATGGCGATTCATCATCAAATAACCTTTACACTTTTTCAAACGCGACACTTCCCAGGAAATTACTTTGCGGCAAAAGTTAAGTAGCAACACTTTTATAATCATGCATTTTTTATCTATCCAAGCTTGTTATTCGGCTACAGTAATAGAAAATCCACCAACTGATTTCGATTAAATTTGGAAGGTGTTCATTATATCTTTTACTGTGTGTTGCCACACTGTTACCCACTTGAGATGATATTTTCTCGAAAGTTCTATTAAGTATATGTATATATTCGATTGCAAGACAAACTGATTTTAATTATTTTGTGTGGAATTCTACGGAATTGTATATTGGTTAGTATGTTGTATTTAGCAGTACGTCACGCCTTTTAGAATTCTCACGGAAAGCAGGAACATCCATTTCTTTAATCGTATAATGCCTCGTAATCGATATCCTTCTCTGACAGTTGTCTTACCATGTTTCTGGTGAAAAGGTTTTCAAAAAGGCGACAAACTTTATCTGAAAAAATTTTTACTGTTTTTTTAGAAAAAAAAATTAAATTCCTTTGGTTATCTGTCTTCACCAATGGACTGATACTCTTTCGAAAAATTAAAAATTCAGTGTCGCTGGAGCGGCAGAAACTATCATTTCTTGCTTCCCGATTTACATACATTCATGTTTTGCATAATTAAAGCCAAGTTCCTTTAATTTTATGCCATAAGCCTCGTTTCCACTGATACAAATTTTCTTATCCGACAAGTTTTGAAATAAGTTGGCAACATTATGTCTAAGTGGAAACGCTATATGAAAATTCAGACACATGTTGGTAACTTGTTCGATGTCGGCTGTAAAAACTCGCAGAATTTGTTGGGTGGATTTGTTCATTTAAGTGAAAACGCTCATTTGTTGTGTTGGCTCAACTAGTGGAATGCAATGGAGTAGAATGTAAGAAGTTAATTCAACAAGTTCGCGAGAATTTACTTAAATGGAAACACTCTTGTCAGTTTAAGCTAACATGGCGGCTCCCAACAAGTACACAACATGTTGCCGAACAAGTTGGCACAATTTGTATAAGTGGAAACGAGGCTTTATAAATATGAGAGAATTCAATATTTTCATATCCAAGATAATAAAATCATGCGGTATTCTAAGTTTGTTCCTTACCCATTAATTATTGACAATTCGTTGATTTAGCGAGCTAAAATCTTATACTACACAGTAATTTCATGAAAAAAGTAAACGTCAAATTCGTAGATAAGTAAAATCGGGCATTTATGGTGTTGCCATACATTAATTTTGTACACTGCTTGAGAAGACCTTGAGTTAAGATAGCTGAAATTTTGTACACGGCGCTCTAGATTTGAATTCGAAAATGGACGAAATCGATTAGAGTCTTTTTTTTTAAGTTCTTTGGAATGTAAAACCCTATGAAATTGGTTATAACCATTTTTAATGTCCAAAGAACCATGCTAGTTAATACAAATACAAAGTTAAAATTGCGTCTGGCCCATTTCTCACTCTTTGTCATTCTGTTTTTAAAGCACGATCCTGGTTTGCCGTCATATCCACCCACAACTCATACGTTTGTCTCTTTTTTTATTAATATATTGTCGCAAAAAGAACATGTTTTACGAACAATTAATATGTACACACACATACTGTATACACTAATACACCTAAAAGAACTGTTGTTTCAAGCAAACAATTTGGCGAACGTCCGCAACAACGAAATTTAAGCGACAATAGAGCTGTACAATGCGAAGCAATTGAGTAAATACGACAGAGCTAAAAATTATTTATGTTATCGAAGCGATATAAAAGCGAAACGAACGCGAATATAAATTCTGTTCGCTTTTATTTATCTTACATAAACACCTGCATGTGCGAGAATTTTACAGTTTCAAGATTTTCGGTTCTATTTTTCCATTTCAGTGTGAACAAATCAGAAATTTGTCGGGTTTTTGTGTTTCAGTGAATTGTAAAAGGTGATGAACAATTAAAATTACATTTAATTAACATTAAGTGTAAAATGAGAGGCTACATTTATAGGAGACTGGATAAGATAGGAGGGTACCTACAAGCATACGTAAATAAATTATATTCATACGTATGGGACACACTGATATCGCTAATGATTGAAAAATAATTTCATTTGCGAATCGCTAAAGTTATCGTTACCACAGTAGATTAATATTCACTCTGGATACATTTAAATTTATCACATTTTGTCGAAAAAAAAGGAAAAGTGATACAATGTTCTGTCAATATTTGCTCCTGATAGAGATTTCGCTTTCATATCTCATTTGAAATCACTAGCGAAATGTATGTACCATTTTGTGATATTTTTGCGATTCGTATTGGTTTTGCAATGTTTGCTGGGGTTCATCTCAGCGAAGAAAAGGCAAAAAAAATTAAATAGAGTAGGCTTACTGATTGAAGAAAAATTTGTCCAATTTCTTTTTCCCGGACGAAAAGCGGAAATAGCTAGTCTTCGTGAATAAATCCGTTTTCACATATTTTCTCAACTTCTTGAAAAACATTGTACGGTTACTCATAAGAGAACGTCCGGGTTACTGGCTCTAACTATTATTTTATCTATAATTTGTAATTAATTTATGATATACTATTCTACATTATTTCAAATAATGATAGAAAATTGTTATAAAAATAAGCGGCAATCTATCAAAAATTTACGGACATTGTCTTTTTAGCATCAAGCTTACTGAAATTTTATATATCCCGCATAATGGATTCTGTAAAAGCTGTTTAGACAAAGATTGCTGTTAAAAGACCTTCTGCTCTCTGGGAGAAGGCACGAATTGAGGAATTGATGAATTTGTTATATTTATTAGCAACTGCGGCTGATTCTAACCTCCTTTCACAAAACCCGAGCGTGACTAACCTTCACAATTGTATACAAATTATTATACTGGATGTGTATAAGATGTTGAGTTAACTATTTTTTCCCAATTTTTCTAGAGAATAAACATCACAGCTGTAAAGAAGAAGTGGTAATATAATATTATGTATGAGCAAACTAACAAATTATGTTAGTTACTAGGAACAAGAAGTGCAAAAAGATCCCCAAGGCACAAAGTCGTTACGAAAATAAAATCTCAAAAATAATAATCCCGCTAGGGAAAATCTACGTAGAAGAAAGCCTGAAGAAAGAACATTCCTTATAACCAAAACAGCTAAGTTGATTGTGTAATATCATTTAAACAGAACACAAGAAAGAAATTATTAACTAAAAAGAACGGCAATTTGCTTATTGCAACAACAATTTACAGTTAAAAACAATACTAACAATCTCTCGGTAATAAGTTTCGATCGTAGTTTGATTGAAATTCAGCTTAATACTTTCTTTTCATTGCACCAAAATATTTCAAAATATTGCCCGAAATCATATTCAAAATCGCATATACACTGAGGTCATTCCAGAAACAAATTAAAAAATTAAAATTTTGCAAAAAAACATAGCCACGTATTTCAATATGTAATTCGGGCAAATTTTTTTTCAGGCTTGACATAATTTGGAATTTGAGGATTTCCGATTTGGAAAACTTTTGTTTTTAGATTGTGTAGCCTTAAATGATTTAGACATTTGTGATTTCAGATCTTTGAACTTTAATTTGTTAACTATGATGCTGGGACTCCTTTATATGCTTGGTGTTTCCATACAAGTTTTTCTCTTACACGCTTCGAAGGAGCTTGAGAACCTTGTCCTTGTTAATACACATTTTTGTATGTTGACAGATATGTTGTAGGGATGTTATATTAAACAATAGAATTGGGGAGAGAATTAGTTGAGAGAAACTATAGTAAATTCTTTGATTAACTAATGGTAAAATATTTATATGAGAGATATAGATACATAACTGGAAAGTACATACATATGCAGCATGCATTTTACTAGAATGTACGTGAGGTTGCTCGTAAATCGTGTGAAAAATCGTCAGATTTTCAATGTAAGTATTGACCTAAAATTTGATGAACAGCCCAATGTTCCAAATTCGGAATTTCTAAGCACTTTTAAAGAAAAATTAAAAAAGTTCCGAAAAAATCTCGGATTCATAAACTATTTCCGAACAAATTCTCTGCGAGCAGAGTATGTAAATTTTTACAAGAACGCCGAAACTGCCGAATATTTCCCCTCAAATCGACGCGAAAAGTATTTGTCTATTCTTATGAATTCCAAATAATTTCCTAAAGACAATTCTCAAGCTTCTCATCTGAATTCCGATTGAAATTCTAAGGAATTAATACTAAATTCTCAGAAATATATATCAAAGCGTTCCGAACTGGTAAAAACCCAAAAATATTTTAAATAAGCAGTATTATTTTCAAATTGGATATGTTTATTAAATAATAATGATGTTAAAACATTTTTAAGATTTGAGTTTTGCCAGTTCGGAAAACAAATAGATTGTAAAGATAAAAACGATAAATATTAATATTTTGTACTGTTTTATTGAATGGAATGTTTTAATGCACATGTTTTTGTTTAACTAAATCTGCCTTTTACATGATAAAATAAAGCTTTCAGGCGCTTTTCTATGTCGTCCATGCTTGCTAATTAATATAAGGTAAAAGCCGCTTCTGTTTGACAACATTTAACTGCTATTTTCAAATACTTTTGAAAACGGAGACAATCGAAAAATTTGATATTTTTCCCCAGTCCCATCCGCGTAAAATGCTTAGCAACTTCCGTCATCAAGATTTTGAACGATCTCTTGATGACAGTGGTCAGAGCCGACCCTGCAAATGTTGAAAAAATGTTTTCTGTAAAATTATATTAATAAAACATTTTTCATTGTTAAGAAAAATTCCTTGCGTATACCTACCAATGCTTCGGCAGCTTCTATTTCTATTCCACTTATTTTCGAGATTTAGAAGCCTTCTTATGAAATTGTAGGCAACGAAGGAAGCATATAACTTAAGTTGAATAGTGTATCTTGCGCTCTTTGTTCAAAGCCTTCATTTCCTTCTTCAAATAGAAGACTTCTCACCGTAATCTTTGAATAACGAACAGGACGGAAAGATATCGGGCTCGAAGCACTGGGTTTATTTGTGACTGATGAAGTACGGCGGCGTTTAGATAGCATATATGTAGATCTTAAACAGCCACCAACATTTTAGCTGTCTTGACATGCTCTGTACCACAAATTTATTGACGTAATTAACAAGAGCACTGAAATATTTATTAATAATAATTCAGCTATACATTACTCACATTTTCCACTCTTCAGAAAATCGTCATCCACTTTTAACTAACTCTGAAGACAAAATGACACTGCAAATCAACCTGAAGAAATGTTTCAAGAAATGCCTTCAAAATTTGGAAAGAAATAAGTGAAAAATCCAAATTCACACTTCTTTGATTACTCTTTGTGAATTTTAATAGTTTTCTGAATACCATTCCGAAACTTAAAAAAGCCCTGAAAATTGGGGATGTATTTTTCGCTCTGGCTCTTTCGCACACTTTCCGATTTTGTTCTTACTATTCTGAAGCTCCGAATTAGGCACACTGGGAAAATAAGATGGATCTATATAGGTACCTACTTAGTCAAAAAATCGAACAAACATCCACTTGTGTGAAATGTCAAACGAAGCAATCTTTTAACCCATATCACTTAGCGTTGCCGCATTAAATGTTTGCCTATTATATGGATCATTTCGGCGGAAATTGTGTTATATAATATATTGATTTATAAAGATTAATAATCAAACGTACTCTCCCTATGGAGTACAGACCCGTTTCAGCATTTCATCAGTACAAATGTATTACTTCCAAAATTTGTTATATTGGCTTGCAGAGTCGTTAAAGCAGGACAGGGTTAATCCTTGTCTAATATCGCTCAAGAGATGATTCAATTTTTCCAGTAAATTCAATGCACCGGTCTGGGGTTTTGGCTTAATTTTTCTAAGCACTTTATTGCCCGAATATACATGAAATGGCATGAGAAAGAGTAAAAGTTCTCATGGCATTTATTCAAACGGGACTTTATTTCGTAATTTTCCCACCCCAATTAAATTCGGCACCAGTTCATTAAAATCAAAATCTTTTCTTTATTTATATTGCAAAAGCATTGAAGTAGTTGTCAACAGTCTTATCTTTCTTATACCCTAGACAGATTGTGTCCATAATGACTTAATTTGAAATTGAGTCATTTCAAGGAAATGAAGAGATGACAGACTATGGACGAAAGTTATTTCAGTTGGAATGTCATTGACAGTTCCTCAATGTGAGTAAAGATCATTGTAGAGCTCAGTAATTTCATTAAATACTATCAAGAAAATTTGCGAGTATTTACTGTAGTTGCAAAGCAATTTAGTATAGAAGACAACTTTTGTTGTTGAAAGAGACCAAAAAGAGAAGAAAGCGGCAAAGAAATTTCTTTCATGATCAGCTAATGGCTGTCACAGCTAATTTTATTGGAAAACTTTACACTTTCCAATAAATTCAGCTCATTTTAACGACGGTAGGTGGCACTTTTACTGTAATATCACTAAATGAGGTAAAATTTGGCCCATTTGAAAATGAAGAGAAATGTTACAAATGGGTTCTTGATGGACTTTATTTATGTGACACGCTGAACATTTGACTCCATTTAATTGAAAATTAAGTCATTATGGAGACAGTTTGTTTAGGGTATTATTCTAACACTTTCAGCATAGTCGCAAATTTAGTCACAGACTTCATTTGTGTGACTCCATTTAATTAAAAATTAAATCATTATGAGGCAGTCTGCTTAGGGTATTACTCTCACACTTTCAGCATAGCCGCAAATTTAGTCACAGTCGTAGTAGCACTTGCAATTTAAATCAGGCCACATTCGGCGCTTCAAGCTACACGCTATATTTTCATATCTCTATTTTCATGTATCTATAAATAGTTTCCCACAGAAATATTATTGTTATTCGTATGTCAATTTCAAAACACATTGTTTGACAACAATTTCATAATTATCGCTTTATCGCGATTTGTAGCCAATTTCAAAATATAGCGTGATGCGCTGACTACAGGTATTGCTATGGTATTGCCATATTTGATTTGAAGAGCCTTTTAGATAACGGACTTTAGTTTCGTTAAAGGAGAGTTCAGTTGTTCTCGTAGGAGGATATCACTGTGTAGTATCGCTACTGCTAAAGGCTTATAGTTTATATATTTAGTATAATGGGACTGTCGTTAATTTCGATCACAGTTAAGAGCTCGTATGTGTAAAATGTACATATGTGCATATAGAATATTCTCAGCTCTTATCCGCATTTTATCATTTCTTAAAGTTCATTCAAGAGTGTCAAGCCTAGAAATCACTAGAAATGATGTCATCTTCAGGAGCTTTTTCTTATTGTAAGGTGTACCTACTTATTTTTCAAAACTGAACTGGCTGATTTTTGGATATTTATTGGACAGGGCTTTCTTACACATTTCCTTCATATAGTCGGTACCTTGTTCAAGATCATGTTAAAGTGTACCTGAAATGTTATTGAACACATCTTACAAAAGCTATGCATCAAAGTTTCATTAAAAAATAATTTCCCATGACAATATATGTAGTACTATCCGCACATAATTCCCTCGGTTATACTGTCTTTGCATGAAAACAATCAAAACGTGGTCCCGGCCGGCGGGCGAGTTAACTATCAGAGTCAAAACATCATGTCAACTCTATAACATACAAATTTGCTGAATCAGTAGTCTTAACAAAAATTGCAGATGCATGCATATGCATTACACTACGTGCGGCTTGATACTTAAATTTCAATTAAAGTTGTCCCTGAGCTCAGCTACTACAGTGTGGATATGTTTTTTTGCCGGTCAATCGGATACAGCATAACTACCAATTTGAGTTTGCGGTCCAAGGTGCTTATGTGATTGTCTCAAGAGTTGCATGACCATCTCAGCAGATTGCGACAGTTGATCTAACCTTAAAGCTGACACCCTATCTACATTATTAGGGAAACATTAGAATGTGCTGTCGCATTTATATATTCGCCTCCATCCTACATATTATAATCATTTCACACATAAGAAGAGGAAACCTAATGCAATTTTTCTGCATTTCTATCTACTTGAAACATAGCGAGTCGATGGTAATTAGATGATCACAAAGTAGCTGGCATGCATTATTAACGCTCTTGGCTGCTTCAAACATGCGAAGTTTTTTTTTCCAAGGTATTAATTGATTATATGACTGCAACTGGTAGGTAGGTACTAACTTTATGAAGTTGCTGTTTTACAAGTTCCTTGTATTACAGTGCAGTGTGTTTCATAGCAAGAAGCACCATCGGATCGGAAGGTGGACTTACTATAGTACCTACATATAAGTATACCTGTCTACCGCATTTTACTTCTGAAGAGCATGACTAAAAGAAAAACTGCCGTAAAATGATTCATTGGCAATTTTGAAATAAAATGTTGTGGCTTGCAATAAACTCTTATTTCTATACTTAATATTTCATAGAAAATGAAGAGTGTTGCATTGTTTCCAGATAAGAGATTATGACGGCAGTTGGTAACAATTATACGACGCCAAATGCCAGTCGTCGAAGACATTCTAAAAATAAATCTTCATTGGGAAAATTTGCTGGAAAAATTATCTTAATGTGAGGTGATTTTATTGTCAACAGCAACAAGCGCTGCAGTAAAAAAGACACAAGAATTGTTACAAGGACTTATAATAATCGGCATAGACACATAAGCGTTATGCTCAGGTGCAAATGTGGCTGAAACAAAACAGGAAAAAATAATTCTAAATTACGTAATCCGTTAATGAACATTTGAAATTAAGTTACTTATATAATGTCGAAAATAATGTTTGATCTTTTTAAAAGCATAAAGAATATTCTAGTCATGTATTATGTGCTGCGATCTGTGCAACATACAAATAAACATGAATTTGAAGGGATACAATAATTTTTGGTCGGATCATGGATTTTATACATTTATGCTAACGTGCTTCCCATTTCAAAGAAGTCTTCTCCCGAGACCCCCAGTGATTTCTGATCCATAAATTTACTGTGTTTCCCAGCTAAGGTGCTCAAGAAGTTAATGTACTGGCAAATGTAAGATTATCTGAAGATTAACAACTTAATCTGTGAGTGGCAGTCTGGCTTTCGATCTGGTCATGGGTGTGACCGAGCCTTACTCAAAGTGAGTACTGATATCCGAATAGCCTTGGACAGTGGTGTGATTTGCATCCTAACTTTACTTGATTTCTCTAAGGCATTTGATAGTGTCGACCACAGTAAACTTTTGTGTAAACTCTTGGATAATTTTGATTTCTTTTCATCTTCTCTTCGATTGATTTTTAACTTCCTCTCTCGTCGGTTTCAGAGGGTTGTACTTGATAATGACATATCGTCTGATTTACTTCCACTCGTTTGCGGCGTACCCCAGAGATCTGCCCTTGGTCCTCTCCTGTTTAGTCCGAAAGTTTTACAAGATGTACGTATACATATTGCAGATGATGTGCAGAATCATCTGAGTCGACCAGTTGGGCTTATGGAAGTTGTGTAGAGCGTATTAACAGAGATTTGGATAGGATTTTGCAGTAGTCCATATCGAACAAATTAATGCTAAATGTTGGAAAGTCACAGTACACGGCTTTGGGCTTCAAAGATCAACTGTATCTTCCCTCTGTTTGGTTAGGTGGGAATATCTTGCCATTTGTCGATAATGTACGTAATATTGGAATTATCTTTAATGTTCATGTGAAATGTTGAGTTGTGACTACATTAATGCTTGCTTGTCTAAAATTTACTTTGCTTTACGTCGCCTGTTTTTATTTGCCAGCTTTAAGCGTTAATATGCGTCTAAAGCTGATAACTCTCCTCCTACAGTATTTCTCTAGTGGACGACTAGTTTTCAGTCGTGTGGAATCTGTCTGCTACAGGAAACTAGATGTGGCATTTAATGACTGTATAAGATTCATTTATAACCTACGCAGATATGACTACATTACACCGTTTAGAAATAAATTAGTAGGCTGCTCTCTCAAAGCTCATGTCAAACGAATTAATTTAATTTTTTGAATAAATATCTAATAAGGAAATGGCATATCGGGTGAAAACAGCCACTCGGCGAAATGTATTAGTGTGCTGTGTTTGTATTCGTTTCGTCATGACAGTAGTGAAACCGTGAAATTTTGAAGGGGGACATTTTTTATAATCCAAATTACTATGTAAAATAAACAAATTTTTAGCGCCCCCTTAGTTTCAGCTAATATTTCTTGGCGTTGCCTATGATAATTTAAGGACTTGTCACCATGAAATTCAGAAATCAAGCAGAATTTTCAAATAGCGACCAGCCCTCTTGTCTTCTCTCCCCCCCGCTCTATGGGTTTGACTGTCATTGAATTGCCTACTCACGTGCACTGTATTCGCACGAAACCCCGCTTCCTTATTAGTTATTTATTCAATGCGGAGAGGTCGCATCGCTACATCTATCTTGGAAGGTTCCTACTTTGTCCAGGCGTTTCGATTGTGGAACGCTCTTAAATGTAGTGTTCAGCTTGCAGAAAGTAATTTTTCTTAAACTAATTCTATTGGTACTAGTATAAGATATGTACCTCTTGTTGTACCTTAATATGAATTTAGGAATAATAATAATAATGCTTATATTGCCTTTTCACCGTTTAGGGCCTTGGCGGCAAAATTCTTGTCAAATCACTACATAGAACATCCCCGCCATGCAGCCAACTCATTCGCTGCTTTCCTCATTCGAAGTTTTCTTCATTTTTTTTCTTCCTATATATACCGTTCTTCTCGAATATAACTTTAGTGATCCCACACAAATGTGTTGCTTAATCCTTCCAATTCCACTAGGCTTTATAGAGTTTACTATGTCTCTTATTCTTGGTCGAGGATCACCGCATCTATCTAGCGTTCCACAGTATAATGATCGTGTACACGTTCACTTGAGCAAACCGAACGCTCTCCTTTCTCCTGACCTAATCCTTACTTAGAGCCAACTCCGGTCTGAATAATATGAGTTAAAGACGTACAATAGATACTCCGCATGATGCCAACCAGAAGTCACTGCATCGGTCTCTTAGAGCTTTGTATTCAAACTATTCTTGATTAGTTTATAGCGGCTACCTGTACCAGTAAGTTTGGTGAATATTAGAGGATATGAAAAGCTTCTCTGTGAATTTTCCTGTTAGAAAAATCATTACAGGCTCTGTTGGATAGTATTCAGTCATTAGAACCTCAAATGCGAGTAGTATATTTTTTTTATTTTTATGTTGCTAAAATCCTCCCCATATATCGAAGTAGAAACTTGCCTTGTGTCCTTTATTTTTGAGAAATTTTCAATAGTATACACTGGCTTCATTAAGCACAATTTCCACCGATTTTTACTTGGTGTCTTGGACTTACTTATCTCTTTATTATAAGCCTCCGAGGAAGATAAAGCTAAAGAAGCCATTCAAATATTTTTAAAACAAACAAAGTAAGGTTTTATTGTTTGAAGTCCTTGCTAATACAGCCTCTACACATGGACGTTGCCATTTCCATATGGGATGGACAGTGCAGATATTTGAGCGAAAGACATTTCTTATGGCAAGATTGATGGCAAACTCTATAGAAAGTAATGATTGCCGTCCATCTCGATATCCAAAAATTTGGCATTTATTCACAGAAAAGATAGCGTGAAGGGAGAAATTCGATTTGTGTGTATGCTTAAAGCGAACTTTATTGCACGAACACCTAGTTTTACTTTCTTCAAATAATAATTTTACCCACCCCAATAATACTTGACAGGTCAAGCAGTAAAATATGAAGATGGCGATACATATTGAATGTGTACAGGCTGTGTAAGCTGTTCGTTTGATGGCTCCCTATTTTATACAAGCATAACAAAAGCACTACGCTATCCATAATTAAATTAATTCAATTGTTGCGTTAACGACCAAATCTACAGAAATATTTTACTTACTCATACATTAGGAGCTGGAGAGCTTAGCTGTGCTGGTACAATCGAAATGGTACAATCGAAATTGGTGCAATTATGAGAGACCAGCCTTGAGGAATTGACTACACGGCACAAGGTGACTCTATGTTGGGGACCTGGTCACAAATATCCCGGGCAACGAGATGGCTGATGAGTTGTCCAAGAAAGGCTCTGAAATGGATAGCTTCGCAGAGGTAGCTATGTGAGGATTCCAATCGGTGCTTTAAAACACCAGATCATCAGGGGCGCCTATCAAAAGGGAAGCCTTCGGTGGACCAGCAGGGAAAACTGCCGTATTGCGAGGCAATTGTGGGCTGCATATGACAGGAAGAGAACAAGAGAATTCCTTAATGCCAGTAGAGCAAATATACCAGGAATATAGTAGGGATCATTACGGGTCACTGGGCCATAAGGGACCATAATAGAAGGATGGGTATATCGGCGAACGATTTCTGCAGGAGGAATCGAATCCGTCAAATATGTACTTAGCGAGAGCGGGATATCTGATGAATAAAAGAGGTATGCTATTGGGTACCTACTTCTTTTTCAGTCTGGGTGAGCTGCAAAGTAAAGAGTTCAGATGTATCCTGAAATTCGTAAGGGAAGCAGAATGGATATAGGGCGGTTTAAAGGTTATCCCATTAAGTTAAGAAGCATAATGGACCCACTGGAGGTCTAAGTGATGCAGGCTAGCCTTCGAGCAGCACCTCTATTACCGAACCTAACCTAATCTAGCCATCAATTTTGACATTATTAGCTGTTAGAAAAATACGAGGCCCTAAGTCTTCTATATCATCTAATAACAGCTATCTGCGTTAAATTATTTAGTTAGCTCGATATTTTACATCAGTAACATAATCTTGAAGATTTTTCGCGATAAAACTCGAACGTGTTTGCTTAATTTCATTCTACAATGCCAACATACTCATCCTACGAAGATGGTTTTCATCGCTTTTGCTGATCTGAATAATAACTTGATTCGGTTTACTGAAACTTAGTCATGGACCCCGAGTATTTTAATTCTCGATTTTACTGTTTTCGTTGCAATCGTGACTCAATTTTATTTAACGCTCCTGTGTGTAATACTGTTCTTTGCGCTGCTAGCTTCAGTTTTAGTTGTTATACCTACTTACATAGATTTGACTTGAGTTGTGGAAATAAATTAGAATGCATATACTTACGTCTTATTGAAATTTTTGAAACTGGGCATTTACGGCTGCGGCTCTCTATACTCCGCTTAGATCCTACTCTTCTACTTTTGCAGAGTTCGTTTGTTTAATTGAATGACTGTTGAATTCTATGATACTGTCCCATGAATTTATGATTATTGGAGAGTGTTCAACCTGCTATTTGTCCACTGGAATCACAACAACCCCGAGGATGTGAGGATGATTTGCTCCCTCAATTTTCCACAACATGTTATTTCTATCCTCGATGATATTGTCTCTCTTGGTCGGACTTACGATGCTTAATAATATTATTAATCACTCAGGTAAATTTTCGATTTGGTTTTTTCAACTGACAGTAATAGAACGGCAGGAGGACGGCCAAGCTCTACATATTAATTTTTGCTTAGATTTTCGTAAGCTAACTATGTTTTCAATGTTTATTTATTATTGTTGTACTCTAGAGTTATATATTCACGGTCAACGTTGAGTAAAATGTCGTTTTGGCATAGCAGAAATGTAGCAGTTTTATGTAAATATCATCCAGAAATTTACAGACATACCTATATTTGCTTATAAGCTACTTATTTGGAAGATTTTGATGAGCGGTTTTTTTAGCAGGTTAGAACAATGGGTCGTTTTGGTCGAAGTCGGTGAGATTTTAGTCCCCTCCCTTAACAAAACGTTTCGTCTCCCTCTCTAATAAAACAAAAACGCTTTCCTCAAAATATGTGCTTGTTAAGTAAATACTTCGAGTAAACTAGTGCCGATCTTATCTTTATAGCAGATAGAGAGTAGCTGACAGTTTAACAGACTGTAAATTAATGTACGAGTTCAATTCTAACCGGTATTTTTCTATCTATACCACATACATACTTCCGGTCTGTTCAATAACTAGAAGATGACAATTCTCCGAAGAGTTTAAGATTATTTTAGTTGTTTGTTCCCATGGGACTTTTAATATCCATGGGTTTCAAATAATGACGTAAAATCGGGTCTTATGACCGATGTTAGTTCAGATTGACTCAATCGGTTCCCTGGATGAAAACATCTAGATGTAGCCTGATCCAGTTTTGTTGGTTATAGAAATCATATCTGCTTTTCATTCCTATCAACTGCATTCATGTCCAGAACTGAAACAAGTCTACAAGACTGCACGGAACACCTGTAAGTCCATTATCCAGAGAGAAAAATTTCTTTTTGACCAGAGTGTCAGACAAAGAATCTTGGCAAGCCACAAAGACACCAAAGGTTTCTGGTCTCTGGTCAAAACCGTCAAGAACAACTTCAGCAGTTCCTCTATACCTTCACTACTTAATAATGGTGAAGTAATTGTGGACTCCCCCGATAAAGCTTATATTTTGGCTGCTAGATTCGCTTCGAATTCTCATCTTCCACCCACTTCACAGACATCTGTTTCGCACCTCCCGTGTGGATGTGTCCAAGAGCCAATACACAACCGTACGAAAGATGTGTTCAAGGTCTTTAAGGGGATGAACGTATCCAAAGCAGCAGGAACTGATGATTTTTCGCCCCTGTTAACTAAAAGCTGCGCCTCATCCTTAGCTAAGAGTATGCGCAAACTATTCTACTTGTTTTATTCGACAGGAAAATTTCCAACTGCTTGGAAACTAGCTCACGTTCAGCCTATTTTTGAACCTATCATTAACTCCAAATTAATGAAATATCTAGAACGTTGGAGCCGTAGTCTCCACAATTTTGGTGAATCCCCCTCTCATTCCCATCCACAGTTTCGCCGATGACAGTACCCTTGATTTCGCTTACTCCTTTGACACTCTTGCGGACTCCAGAGGGAATGAATTGAATAACGATCTTGCCAATATCCTCGCTTGGAGCAAAGCCAATCGCGACGTATTCAATACATCTAAGTCCCAAAGCTGTCTCATCTCATTAAAACAAGATCATAATTTATCCACTCCCGTTTCTTTTTATGGAGCACTGATTTACGATACACCGTCTTTATGGATTCCCTGCATTAATATTTCCACCAAGTTAATCTGGACAGATCCCATCTTCTCTGTTGCCAAAGAAGCATCGAAATGTCTCGAATTTCGAATGTAAGAAATATTTCAGCCCGTCAAATCTAGCGCTCATCTACAAGTCCTATATCAGACCTAGAATGTATACAATTCCCATATCTGGGCTGGGGCTGGTGCATAGCCTTAGCTTCATTGGATATTGTCCAAAAGAGAGCCTTCAAGCTTATTGGCGATTTGGCAATAGCTTGTCATATCGACTCACTCGAGCATCGCCGCAATGTTGGCTTGTCGCCCCTTTATCGCTACATGCATGTTCACTGTTCCGATGAAATACCAAGTCTGATCCCTTGCAGAATGATTCGTGCGCGCAATTCTAGCGCCGAAAACCGCGTGCGTCCGTTTACCCTTAAAATTACTTTCGGCCGTACAGTAATATTCCGTGATGCTTTCCTCTGGCATACATTCTGCGAAAGTTCAAGAGTGACATATATCAGCACCTCCACCGTTCTCCTCACATTCCCTAATTCCTTTCCTATCTCCTTCCTGCCATGCTGTGCTTTGCATCATAAGGGATCCCCTGAGCTTGGTTTAATAATATATAAAAAAGAGAACTTATTATACTGGTAGTCAGATTTGGGTCTTGTGTTTCTATTTCAATGCCCTAACAACTAGATCATCAGCGCCTTATATATTTCTAGAACGGTTTGTCGACCAGTAAAAATGATTATAACCAATTTCATAGAATTTCATATTCAGAAGAACTTTTCAGTACAATCAAAACGTCTAGGATTGATCGTTTTCACAGTATACGTAAAAAATCTAAATTTTTATAAGGCAACATCAAGAATGGGTTGCCCGATTTAGTCCAATTTTGAAATTATGTTTACTATTTTTATGAAAATCCCGTGTACAATTCTAATTAGTGTGGCATCCCTACGAAGGAGTTACTTGATTTATCCTATTTTTGAACTAAAATCTACAATTTTTTTAAAAAGGCCGTGTGCAAGTCAAATTTCAGCAATTTTAAGTGAATTCATTTTCTTGAGACAGACGTGCGGACAGTCAGACGGACGTATAAAAATCAATTAAATATTATGATTTCAACTATGGTATAAAAACTTCAAATGGTGGGGTTACAACGATAAAACTTAATTAATCTAGTAGATTAGGTGATAGGCGTGAGCGCGTATGAAGACACCATTTAACTCTCAAGTATGAATACAGAACATGCAACATAATATCATTCATGCACTTTTCACAAATCTTTTGCCCCATTACTCCCTTCAGATGCAAATTTAAACTTTTTTCCATGCAGTTATTATGGTCATAATACACCTTGACATTTCTCTATCTATTGAGCATCCTTAATTAAATTTTGTTATTACACGCAACATCAAAGATCAATTGAAAACCACACAATGCCAAAGTGCTTCGGCGCATAGTGTTAAAAAAAAAAAAAACAGCGAAGAAGAAAACTTTTATGCAACAATGTAACCTTCACTTAGAAATTTAATTGTCACTAGTTGTTTTATGCTTCAGGTGTAACCAGTATCTCGCCACACGAAATGAGTCAAGTAGTACCGAGAGGTGTGAAAAGGTAATAAAACGCAAGAATAAAAAATGAAAATGATAGCGCATTGTGGCTGTATCTCAATTTTCCTTTATTAAATTAACATCGAAAGACATAAATCAATCCGATACAGAACTCTGTAAGTGTTGATTTATGAAAACCCCGGATATAAAATGTGCACAAAAAATGAGTTGAATACTTAATGTGCAACACGAGTCACTTTTAGATAAATTTTTATTCAATTTTTGTCATTGATTCTGGTTCATGCGCTAATTACACATTTTCTGTAATTTGACTTTGGTCAGTAATTGGTGTTTTCTTCTACGTTTTTTTTTTAACAAAACAGACATTTAATATAATAATAATATCTGTCTAGTTATATCCAGTACCTACCTAAAGGCTATTAAACAATGGGAGATCAAATATCACGCCTATTGAGCCAATCGCTCGAATACTTACTCATTGTCCGAAATGTCGTCATGCCCTGGCACGCAAGTCAGAGTGACTCTATGGGCTTTTCAGTCAGTTGCTTGAAGTCAGTGAAACAGTCCCAGATTATCTAAAGATTCGATGATTTACGAGTTAAGAGCTTTGAATGGTTCTTGGCTATTTAATATTGCGCATATTTTGAAACTACATTAGCTAGTCCATTTTAGAAGAGCTCATTTTTCAAAAGGTATAGTTAACCAAAGTACCACTATTGACGCTCTTCTAAAACCTTTGTATAATTTCTGACATGGGGTTGATCACCAGAACCTCTAGAACTTTTCAAGCGGTCAGCTTGAGAATACTTGGGTACATCACATCGCAGACAAGCAATCTGTTAAAACTTTTTTAAGCTGCCTTTTGTTTGGTTTTTGATCATCATTCAATTGAAGTGAATAGATTAATATAGCGCCACAGCATTATTTTGGTTTTGAGCAAAGTTTCTTTTTTAACTGAGAATTTCAAGTGAGTTTTCTATATAAGCGAATATATAGATATAGGTTGGTTGAACAATTTGAAAAGCATGTGTATTTTTTAATGACATTAGTATTTTTATTCAATATAATCCTCCAATAATTTTATACCATCTATGTAGTGATTTTCCGGAAGCTCTGTAAAATACTGTTCCACGGCTGCAATGGCTTCTTCATTCGACGAAAAACGCTTTACACGAACGAATTGTTTTAAATTTCTGAAGAGGTAATAATCAGAGAGTGCTAAATTTTACAAACCGGATCTTTTTTCACGATTTTTTTATCCAATTGGTCCAAAAGGTTGCAATAATATTCAGGGTTAATTGTTTTACCTTTTTCAAGATAACCGATCAACAAAACCCCTTTTGCATCCCAAAAAACAGATGCCATAAGCCTTTTTACTGATAGTTTTGACTTTACCTCTTTTAGAGCGGAACAACCAGCTTCAGTCCACTGTAAACATTCTTGTTTCAGTTTAGGGTCATGATGTTAGATCCAAGTTTCATTCATCGTTGCAAAATTACGTACAAAATCAGTTTTATTGTGTTTAAAACGATCCAAATTACGCTGAGAAATTTGTTTGTGCGGGGAAAGATGGGGGAGGGGGGGGGGGCGCTAAATCTAGGTCACTTTTGAATATGCTTTTTATTTTAATGAATGGTATATGGAGTTCTAAAAAATAACTAAATTGTGTCCACGGTGGTCTATAAAGTTTGACAATCTGAGACAAGAATGTTTATTCAGTTCGGGACCAGCGATGCTAGACGTACGATAATTCTCGTATATGTACGCGAATTTCTACTCACGCACGACGTACAAGGCAAAAATGTATTTTCGTACGCGAAAGTACGAGAATTTCGGTGTCAAATATTTTCCAACCAGAATTTTCATACTGTGAAATACTATACTAACAAAAGAGCAGTAAAAGATAATTTAAGAAAAATAAGCAGAACCGTAACCCCCGGAATATACAAGCTTTGAAGTAAGAAAGAAAAGAGCATAGCGGCCGACATTACTCACTTTTTGCCTTGTCCTATTGCAGGAGTTTTTCATATAAAACAGCTTGGATTTGGTTCAAACACCATAATTTCCATAAATTTGTACTACATGTAATTTTTTTAACACCATTAGAAATAAAATATGTTGAGCTGCAATTTGCTATAACTTTATATCTATGTGGGAACGATTTTTAGGCTCAATTTACGCTATCCGTTTTAACTCTTCCACACATTCCAATGAAAATACCGAGAGGATTTTTAACAAGAACAACCTAACAAAAACAAAATTAAGGAACAAGCTCTCAACAAACACCGTAATAGAAGCCCTCCGTTCGGCTCAATGTGTTAAAAACAATTCAAAGTTTGCTTCTTTGGGTTCAAACCTATCAAGTCCCACGACGTGGACATCAGGTGTGCGACCTGATGATGAAAATGTCGTCCAAAATATTGACTCGGACCAAGATAATCCTAGCCTTATTTAGATGTATTGTATTTTAAGAAACAAGACTATACACAATTTTAATACAAAAATTGTTTAAAAAATTTATCAAATAGAACTTGTTTAAATATATTCATTGTTTTATTAATAAAAAAATCAAATAAAATGTTACTAACAATCGCCAGTTTTAATATTGCCGCCATTTCTCATTAATTTCGCACGATAAACTGTGTGATTTTTGTGAAGTTGGTACGAGAATCCATTTGTTGCAGTCTAGCAACCCTCGTTCGGGACATTACTTGTCATAATTTAGAGGCCGTCACTAGTTCTCTCTTCTCATTTTTAAGTCGGTCAATAATACCTGATTTCTTTATGAATTGCAAAAAATATGCATTTCAAAAGGAGGAACGCTATCCACATGCACATCTTTCAAATACTTTTTGTTTTTTGTTTTTTTCATTTTATCAGGTTTTAAATCTATAAAATGAGGACATCTTGTTTTGCACACTTGTTCATAAAACTAGAAAATATTTTCCGCTCTGCATTCAGAATAATACACTAACCTGCATCCAGCGGGCAAATACAGCAGACGTACTGCAAAACGAGGAAGTGTAAATAATATGAAAAGCCTCTACTTGTTCGCTTTTTATTTATCAAACAGCAGTAGTTTCTGCACTATAAAACTTCCAATAGCTTTGAAAACTCATTTTAGCTTAACCTGTGCCGCCACACCATCAATCCATATAGTTTATTTCAAATGTTCGGTGAGGCGTGCATTATTCCGTTTATGTTGACTTTAGCGATAATTAAGTACGTATATCGCCATTACGGCACTGGGCCCAAGCTACGTAGCCTCAACGCTTTGACCTGTTTTAATGTCGCACATATAAGTAGTAACTATATCCATTGCATGACATTATTCTGCACAATGGCGTATGACCGTCCAATTCTCTATAACAAAACGAAAATACTCTACAGCCTCTACATAATACCTAGCTGTTAGTCGCCGCACATGCTTATGCATTTCCCATATTTCATAAGTTTTTATTGCAGTCCCAGAAGTTTTTGTTGACATTAAATTTACCGTCATTATATAACGACGTGATGCGTGGACATTTCCATAGAGAACACAATAAATAAGAAAAGAAAAATTCCCAAACGTTTCTGTAGCTAATAATTGCTGCCGGAGCTGGAAAGTTATGAGAAATATTTCAAAAATTGAATAGTTTTACGATATGCAGCTTCCTGGATTACTTCATTTTTTTTCATTATCTTATTTTTTTTTTAAATTAACAATAGACGCATACAATAAATTTATGTATTAAGAAGTGTATAAATAAATAATTATGAACTACATATTTCTTTTTTAGGTTCAAATTTTTTTCCTCAATAGCTCTTATGGCTCCGGACAAATTAGTCTACGCACACAATTTGCTTTCAAAATCTATCAAACTAGCTTTTTCCAGCAAAGCATTGCTTGCGCTTTATTCATTAATAATAATTAATTAATTAATTAATAATAGGTTAGTACAAGACGGTACCATACTAGACAATGTCAAAATAATATTATAGTGTTGTCCCTTTCACCCAGTTAGCAATATGACCGCTTAATTGAAAACACATTCTTCTGTTTTCAATGTGTTATAAGGGCTCTAAGCATTATTGCGAATTTCTGGTGATTTTTCACGCATTTTGGGTTATTGTAAAGATTTCATCAAGCATTAAGAAAAAAATTGAATATTTCGCTCACCGGCTGCAATCAAGGTATATAGAAGACAAGGTATTCCCATTAAAATTTCGACATATTACAGCTGATAGCCTGTGACGTAATTCTGTGACTAATGTATATTCATTTTTATAGGAAAGACACAGAGAGGAGAGCGTTCCTATACATTTTCACGGTAATTCGTCACTAATGGCGGAACGTGGTTCGTAATGGAAGTATCTTGTATTCTATATACCTTGGGCTGCAATAGTGGCACAACTTAAAATTCCAGAAATTTGTGCCAATGCCTTAAATTAGAATTTGATGTTCTTAAGTATGTTCCTACAAAACCAGCGTAATGTAGTTTGCTTAAATTCCGTTGGTAATGCATTTCTTATTTTCTGAAATATTTTTATTAAAACTGTTACATTTCGTTTCTTCAATAATGACACATCTAAAAAAGGATCGAAAATTTCACCACATCTGATGAATATGGTCAAAACGTACCAACGTACCATATCATTATTATTTAGATCACTAAAGTAAAACAATCGTCATTACAAAAAAACCCAGCTCATAACTCTTCTTATCTAGTTAGTGTCCCTTAATTAAATTATCAAAACTTGTTATGACGATTATCTCGAAACTCTGATTTTGGAATTGAATTGTGTCACTATTGCAGCTCGTGAGCTATTTGAAGAAACGTTTGGAAGCATAGTTGAAGCAATGGTTGGAAATAGCGATTTAGAACATAGGAAAATTTCAGAGATAAAAGCCTTAATTCAGTTGAATGCTTTCTCAAATATGGAAATTGGAAGAGGATTAATTATTTTTAAAGGTTCGTTCTGTATGGAAAATTAAAAAAAAACCCGGTTAAGTGCAAGTCGGACTCGCACACGAAGGATTCCGTACCATCGTACAAGATTTAAGAAAAGGCTTTGTAAGCCCTACAGGACCATTTTTTTATACTTTCTAAAGATGGGTTAAGGAGGATTAAATATGCCTTATAGAAGATGTGCGGAAAAGGCTAAATTATATAATATTAATAATCAATACGGTTGCTGGTTTAAATAAAAAATTAAAATTCAATGAAATATTAAATAAATATTGTGCAATAAAAAATAACAACAACATTTTTTATATCCAAAAGCTCCAGATCTCATTGCCCACATTGCCCATCTCCTTAAGATGGTATCTAAGTGGGCAATTCCCAATGATTAGGTACGTCATGAGCCTTAATTCCATTCTGCTGGGTATAAGAAGTGCTTTATTTTCTGTTACGAGTAAATTTCTTCGCTGGTGTCAGCCCTGGGATAGTATGCCAGTTACTTGGACTATGTCTTCCTAAAGTCTAATTTGCGCTAATAAATGAATTTTCGGAAGACCACAGAGAGACTGAAGACCGACAAACTCAGATTCAACTCCTTCTGCAAAGCGATCCGCAATCTCATTGCCTTCAAGTCCTAGCACCCTTGTCAACGTGACCCTATTGGCTTCAGCTACTTGTTTCAAAATAGTTCGGATCAACTTAGACTTATGCTTTTAAGTTTAATACTTTGTGTGCCTGGCTGTTTAATACTATATTTTTTCTTATTACTAATTATAGAGATGACGAAAGAGTATTTAAGACTTAATTTTATGTAAGTTCTTTTCATACCCACGATTATCAAATCATAGTGTATACTAGAGCTGCAATTTTAAAAAGGCCGTGTTTTTTTTTAAAGCTGTGTACCTACTTAAGTTTGAAAATGAAAGATAGATGCGTAGGATTTCCATAATCAAATTTATTTTTCACATGGCGTTTTCATGATAGTAGTAAATACAATTTCAAAATGGACTATTTCAGGGAAACCCCTTCTTGGTATTGCCATAAAAAAAAATTATTTTGTACCTATACTATGAATCCTAGATGTTTTTGTTGTACTGAATAGCTCTTCCGAATATAAAATCCTATGAAATTGGTTAGAATCATTTTTCCGATGAACCGTTCTAGAAATAGATGCGAAAAACCACTTTAAAAATCAAATATACACAGAGGGATGACTATACGATATTACATATGGGCATTCATCTAGGGTACGTAAGAATTGGTCCTTTAGACCAAAGTTATTGACAAGTTTTTCTTTTAATTTAGCTTGGATTCGTTGTTTATTATTCTGTACAATTATTTTATTTTCATCTTCTCTAGCCACCCAAGACTTTATAGGCAACATATATGCTATATGTAGAAGACATTCGAAACAACGAATCCAAGCATGAAGTGTGGAAATTTCAAATTTATAATTTTCAGCATTAGACACTCTTTCTAGAGAACTGTTCATTTGTGATGAATTTCCGTGACATATAAAACATTTTGTACTACTGTCTGTGCCTGAAGCAATATTACATATACTTCCGTCAACCATTGTGAGATATCACAACATCCAAGTTTGAAACAGAAACGTTAGATGAAGACAAATTCGAAATTATCGTCTGAAATCTCTCAGGTTCACTTCTTACTACATCGGAACTCTCCTATACAAATACAAACTTAATTGGGCTAGAATACCTCGTGAAACTTGGCCGGATTGTGTCATATAATCTGTTCATCTAACGTATGTTTGAACTGCAAACGAACTAAAGCAATTGAGAATAAGGAATTTTTATTTGTATAAGCTATGCCCTGAACTAACGTAAAGCACCACTCGTATCATAGTCAGTCCTTGAAAACAAGAAACTTGACTAATAACGTCCGCTTGCATCTCTACAATCCCCTGCGATCCAGTAAAGCTTGAAGATTTACCTCCGCGTGACTTGGGATACTTCAGTAAATAGCTCAGCCATAAATACTGAGGAATGTGCCTTTATGCAAGCTGCTGACAGTAGTTCGAAGAAACCTATACTTGAACACAGAGATATTTATATTCAAATATAATGCTAAAGATTTCTGTACAGATAAAGCCTTATTTATTTTCTCCTGTTTCTTTTTGATGCTCTTCAATTTTTTGGCAGTCTCTTGTTATGTCGACAAGTCCCTCACAAGAGTTGTACCAGTAGTATGTCCTACGGCCCGGAACGACAAAGAAGTTGCTAGAGACAATTCCAACGTAGAACGGGTTTCCAACAGATCGTGAACCTTTTTCCTCTTAGTTGAAGATGCACATTCTTCGAACGTTTTGGGATATGCCACTAACTCTAGGTTGCGTCTCGTCTTCTGATAGCCTCTTTAAAAAAACTGGCAATCCCGGTTCCGCACTTAGCCACTGCCCATTATATTAAAAAAAGCTGTCCATATTTTTTCCTGCAAATACCAATTTTTTGGAGGCTATTATAGAGAATATCCGAATATTCTCATTAACAATAAACTTGTCTTCATTAGAGCAATTGTATAAATCGAAGAAACGAGATAAATAAGCTCTAACGGAACTAACTTTGTTTCCTTGAGGGCTTTCTCGCCATACCCGAAAAAACTCGCATTGGTTACCGTGTGACCTGCACGTGAAAAGCTTTTTTGTTAGGTATGTTCCGAGCCTAGGTTTAGTATTACTATGCCTATATTTTAAACTAAAATTTCTTAATATATAAAAATATGGTTGAGTGCGCAACTGCAGATTTTTTTAAAAGCTTTGTTAAAGCTAGACAAAATAATTTTTTTTTTTAAAAAGCATATGGTTCAAGTTAATCCCATATAAAATCTAAAATTAATATAACAGCGTTATAAAAAACATGTCGTATTATAAAACATACCTTCGTGTAAGCTCTCCATTATTTTTAAATAAATATTTCTACTTCAACTTTTTCACAAGCGTAAAATTACAACTGATCATGATTCTTGATGTATTTCGAGTGTACCAATATATACTTATCTTTAGTCACCTCTTAAAGGTTATCGTATGGTAGTTAGGAAAATGTAATAACGGATTTGGGAGGTTCAGTTCATATAGATTTAAGTGGCAGGTATAAATTTTTCATTTGTTCACCTACCCTTATTTCTATTTCGAGAAGCCGCACATATGATGACGTAGCACTGTGCGACGGTGAGGAGCAGCTAGTCTTTCAAAATGTCAAAGCGGACATTATAATATTCGAATATTTATAATTTGTGGTGCCAACTCTGCTATGGTATGACGGCTTAGTTACTTTCCATTTCTGTAAAAGTGAAAACATTGACAACAGCAAATTGCACTCAGGAAATGTTTCGGCAAGATGGCTTCAAGTCTTAAGTCCAATCCTCTCCAATAGTCAAATCGATTTTTGGGCAGCCCTCTGCTTTTATGTATAAGCGAAGGAATATTAACTTGGAGATGCCATCAACATTTTTACATTATCCTGCGTTGGATATAGTTCCGACTATGTCAGTCTATTATGTCACTCACTCTCACAACAGCCGAGGTAGTTTCTTCTCCACAAATTATACTATTCCCGACACCTCGAAAACTATCGTTAGGTACTTAAAATAGATGGACAGACGATATTAAAATAGCACAACAGGCACAACGCTGTGACTATAGTTTTTACCGGCTCTGAAAGGTAAAAACAAAATAGAAAATGAAAAAGGACATAATAAAGTGCGAGTCGGACTCGCGCACGAACGGTTCCGGACCATCGTACAAAATTTACTTTTTATTTATTTTTTCAAATGAGAGTAGGCGTCATGTGAAAAAGTAATTCTATCATTTGAAAAAAATGATAATAATAATGAATGAGAATAAAACGAAGAAAAAAACGCCGAAAATATCAGGTTTCTTGTATGGGGCCCCCTTTAATTCTTAATTTAATTTTATTTTTATTATTTGCTGTTATAGCGGCAATAGAAATACACATTCTATGAAAATTTGAACTGTCTACCTGTTACGGGTAAAGAGATACAACCTGGTGACGGACGGACCCTTTGTGTACGGAACCCTAAAAACGAAAACAAAAAGAGAGAGAAAGTCAAAATGAAACAAGGCTTGGTAGGGGGTGAAATATTTAGTTAGAATGCCTGAGTGCCAGTCTTCAATTAAAATTAAAATTATATGATTTTAGAATTCTGAAAATGGCGACTTTTCCTTGATGTTTGATCTGCGGGAGGAGGGCGAGGTACATTTCTTTGAATGCGAGTGGGGGCGTTAAAGTCAATTCTGGACAGTATGATAGGACAATCAAATAAACAGTTTACCGTCTTAAAAAGATAAATATTATCCAAGGAAGATCTGCGATTGACCAAGGATTACAAATTAAAATGACTGACCCTTTCGGGATAATCAAGCGAAATATTATTGAATTTAAATAACAAGAGCCTGGAAAATTTTTGGTCTGAATTGACTCGATTTGGTCAGAATAAGATTAGTAAAACGGGTTCCACACTTACATGAATATTCGAGGATACTTCTAATTATTGAGTTAAAAATAGTAATATAAGACGCGGAGCATTTAAAGGACCTGCATGTACGAAAAATAAACCCTATTAGCCTAAACTCTTTGGATGTTATGGCTGCAATATGGGAGGCAGAGGTAAAGCTTAGAATCAAATATAACCCCCAAATCATTTATTTAATTCACACGAGTAATAGTTATATTATTAATTTTATTATCGAAATCGATGGAATCACGTTTCCTAGAGAAGGACATAACTTTCCATTTATTGATGTTAATTTGTAAAGAATTCTCATTACACCAAGCTTCAAGCTTTTTGATGCCCCTTTGAAGGCAAAGGCAGTCATTGATATTTATAACTTCTAAAAATCTTGGCATCGTCGGCATGGAGTAGGCAATTACTCTCAATAAGGGTGGGTAGACCGATAATGTACACTACTGATAAAGAAAAAGTCAGCAGCGGAAAATATTTGCAAAAATTATTTTCTTAATAAATTGCACTAAAGTTTAATATATAGTAAAAAAAACGACAGAAATAGACTTAAAATTTTTAACTAAAACAAGAAAGTATATTATTTTAAGTTTTATTTAAATATGGTATACTAATATCTCGCATTTTCGTAATAAAAACGTCCTCCAGCCAACTTGGAATAGATGATGTTAAATTTTCAATTAAACTTGATTGAATTTCGTTCCAAACTTTTTCTACAGCTGTCCAAAGGTCGTGGATATTGCAAACATGACTTTTGCGAATTTTCCTATCGATGTGGTTCCAGATATTTTCGATAGGGTTCAAATATTTTGTTCTTAAAATCGGGTTTTAGTCTTCCAGGCCGTATAGCATAGAGCATTATCCTGTTGGAATATGTACTTGTTCCTATTCTGAACATCCTCCAAAGTCGGAATTAAGCCTTCTTCCAAAACGTTAATATGCTCACATTTATTTTAACTCCCTGATCCATTTTCACCAACTTTCCAATTCCTGCTGCCGAAAAATACCCCCAAACCATTATTCCTTGGTTACCCTTTGTTGTCGTTTGGATGCACCGAAGATCATATTCGTCTTCAGACCGCCTAATACAAGGTTCTGGACGATTTGTTGAAAGACAAAACCTGGACTCGTAGACCAGAAAACTTTCAACCAATCTGTATCTTTGTGCTCTTTGGCCCATTCGATCATTCTGTGCTTATGAGCTGCTGTCAGCAGCGAAAATCGCTTCCATCGACAGCTACTATTCCTCGAACTTTGTACGATGAAATAATTTTGTCGCACCTTGTTCCATCATCTCAACTCGGATGGCTCGTTCCGATTTCCCACCTTCGTGTAGTCCAATAATGTAAACTTCTTGAGCTGCGGTCAATTGTTTGCGGCAAAATAAAAAAAAAACAGCAAATCTGAAATAAGGTCACATTTAAATCATAGTGGGAGAAATTGGTTGTAAATTTTATGACATTTTCAAACAAATTTTTGAAAATCGCGTCATATGTCAATTATCTTCAAAACAATACCATAAAAGTGCAAAATAACATTCAGTTAAGTAAACCAGAAGCAAAATTACTTACCGTTTAGAAGGAGGCATTATAAAAACATAATTTGCAAATGGTTGTTCACAAACTTTTATAAAACACTCTTAATTTAAAAGTTATTTTACTTTATTTCACGCTGATTTTCTGTCGTATTAATATCACTTTCGGGAAAAGAATATGATAAAAGTATTCTACACAGACAGATGTTTTTATAACCCTGATTAACACCAAACACCTACAGGTAGAAGAAAAGGTGTGAGGTGACTGTAAAATTCGAATTTCAAGAGAACTGCGGCTGCTCACGTCTTTTTTATCAGTATAGTGTATATAAACAAAATAAGAGGATCGAGGATTGTGCCTTGAGGAACGCCAGACAGCTATTCATAAGGAACAGATTGGCAACCGTTAAGGACAACGACGCTACTTCTATTAATTTATGCCTGAACTGTGCAGCATAAATTATTCCTTGACTCCCTATTCCAAGACCCCCTCATAAATCAAATAGCTGTAGCTAGTGAGCCTTGTCATCATGCCATAGAAATTCCCACATAGAATAAGAAATATCGTATTAAGTATTCAAGCCCTTAAAATGAACAAGAGTGATATAAACAAGTAAAAATTCTAGAATTGCTAAGACCAATCCTTATGATACCCTAGAATATGAATGCCCGTTTGTAATTTCGTCTGGTCATCTGTGCAAGTTTGATTTTTGAAGTTGTTTTTCACATATATCTCAAGAACGGCTCATCGGACAGTAAAAATGATTATAACAAATTTCATAGGATTTCATATTCTGAAGAACTTTTCGGTACAATAAAAACGTCTAGGACGGATCGTTTTCCCAGTATACGCAAAAAACCAAAATTTTTATATGGCAATACCGAGCAGGGGTTACCCTATTTAGCCCATTTTTGAAACTTTATTTACTATTGCTATGAGAACACCATGCATCAAATTTCAGCTCTCTATATTGACGCGTTCTCATCCAGTGTCCAAATATATAGTGGAAGACGAAATTTTTGTATAGCAACCCTTCGAAGGAGTTGCTCAATTGGTCCCATTTTCGAAATTAAATTTACTTCTATTTTTTTTACAAAGCCCGTGTGCAAAATTTCAGCACTCTAAGTGAACGCGTTCTCGAGTTATCGCGAGGACGGACGGACAGACGGAGGGACGGACGGCAGGACAGACAGACGGACGGATGGATGGACATGCAAAAATAAAAATAACTTTTATTATTATGCGTAGGTGTCCATCAATTTTACTCTACCGTTATTATGTCTGAGTGTTACAAACGGAATGATAAACTTAGTACCTATACCCTATAGATTTCATCTAGGGTATAATGAAGCAAATTTTGCGATTTATGATCGAAGATACTAACAAAAGGTAACAGCAACATTTTTGAGTTTGAATCTAGACTGAGTAGCTAAGTCAGAATGTTCACGAAATTCAGTCAGGAGTTGAATGAATAATCTCCAAATATTATTCAAATTTTTGAATTATGTGTTAATATTTTGAGTAATTAATATACATATGTGCAATTTTTCAATTCTCTGATTGCAATGTGCATGGAGTTTGCAGCAATTAAAATGCCGACTATAAATTTAATTTAATGTCATTTTAAACTAATTTCACACAGCACGACGTCGATAAGAAAACATTCATTCCATCGATAAGACCGCCACAAAGCAGTCTGTAAATGACTTCATTCGTTCCATTAAATTTAAAACTAACATTGTTTCTTGGAAGGGCAGGTGAAGCTTTTTGCGAAGTAACACAGGCAAAATGTGATGATGTGTCTGTCTATGCATCCACAATTTGCTTTCAGAGAAAAGCTCGCACCACCACCGGAAAGAATGTCGTTAACAACTTGAGTAATTTCAAACGTGAATTTACGTTTTGGCTTTTGTTTCAAGCTGAAAACAATTTTATCGGCATTTTTCGCACTATTGTTTCTCTCTTGGCGAGAAACTCTTATCTCCAGTAGCATGTATTATGTGGCTAGAAGAATGTTTTCCCATATGTGCTCACTATACTTGCGTCAATTTAACAATAGCGAGTGTAATCTACTAATAGTGACCTAACGACTTTTTTATCAATTCAGAAAGACAAATAGGTTTTTGACCGTCTTTCAATAGTAAACTTTTCGCTGCACAGTAAGTATCTCATAAAACTGAAGAGGTCAATAAACGCCTTCGTGAGTCTAATTTACATAGTTTTTGACTTTTCGTAAAGCTCTTTCGTCTTGTTAATTACTCGTGACTTGTTTATATTTGAATGAATTTATGAAAGCAGTAATTGTTCACAGGTGACGAGAGCGTGTCAATTTCAGTAAATATTATTTGAGCAAACGCAATCGACTTCATTTTCAACAAATCTCCCATTTTTGTATAAAAGAAGTTCCCGGTTTTCGTATTTTGGAATTATAAATTGTTTTTGACCAGTAACTATATTCCAGTTCACTACCACAAAATATTCTAAATCAATTTTACACAGATCGAATTTAAATTTGTGTATGGCAACTATTACTCCTGATACGTCTGTGATGAGTACTATACATTCTGAGGACGGGTCCAATTCAGTTAAAACTGGGCAGTTTTTAATTTTTAACGAATTAGAACAAAAACTTTGGTATGTGCTTCCCTTAACTCATTCTGATTATTCCACTTAGCCCTAAATTGATAAAAACTGTACATTTTTAACGTAATACGTGAGAAATAATTACATATGACGTAACAATGTATAACGGAAAAGAGTGCGGAATGCGTTGTTAATGTTACCCTGAAAACACCTAAAGACAAAAACAATTATGAGTGATTTTGAATCCGAAACGGTGTCGAATAGTGTCCATCCCTTTGGACACCCTCTATTTTTATCCTTTCGGATGAACCAAACTATCTCCTCATTTGCTCCTAAAAGCGTTAAGCATATATCCTTATAGAGTGAATAAAAATAAATAGTTATTTAAAGAAAATTTATCGACATTAAAGATAATTTTTTATTGAAAATTAAACAATAGATAAAGTGAAATTTCGAATTTGGGAGGGGGGGGGGGGGGGGTGGTAAGGGGTTGAAAGTTTTTTTTTGCTATATTCTTCGCAAAAGTTATAGACAATAAAAATATTTAAAACTTTCATATAAGGCATTTTTCAACTTAACCTCCAATTTTTCGATAAAATTGCGGAAACCCGATTTTTCAGGTTTTTGTTTTTTCTCTCGTAAAAATAATTCAAATTACATGAAATTTTTTGAAAGTATTCCTTTTTTTACATTGAATAAGCACATTTTTTTGGAATCTGGGAAACAATTAACGATATATTTATAATTTTCGAAAAAAAAAGCAAAATCTTCCACGGAAAACTTTATTGATGTTTTTTTCGATTTAAATATTCTATCTGGGCTCATTTTAACCGTTGAAATCTCTACTTTAAAATGGTCTATATGTAGATTGTTTATTTTTGAAGAAACCGCTTTAAATTGAGAAAAACCATAAACATGACTTTTCGGATTTCGAATTTTTGATTTTTTTTTATTATTTATGTAAATAATTAATTAACTTTCAATGACAGAATTTACTTTAATGTAATATTACTAAAGTTGAACCAATTTAATTAAAGAAAGTGGCGGAAATCATCCTGAAACCTTTAAATGAATAACAAACAGCCGGGCTCATTTTGGAGTATTACATCTAGTTGTTTGGAGGAATTTGGGATAGCGTCTTTTAGAACACCACGTGGAGATAGAGTATTTTAACTAAAAAATATAACGGAAAAACTGCTTATCAACAGGAATCAACTGTCGTCATAAAATAGCAAGGCAAATAATTTTTTACGGTAGTACGTATTCCTTTTTAGCTTGCGAAGGCATTACTTATAAATACTGCAGTTGAACTAGCAAAACACGATGATAAAACTGTCATCGTTGTGGGTCAAGATATTGATTTACTAGTACTTCTGCATCAACAAAATTCATATGGTCTCAGTATTTTTTTTCCGCAAACCAGACTCAGGCAATAAAAAGCATTCATTTTATACATCTAATTGTTTAAAACATGAAATGTACACAAATATAATAGCATTTCCTCAATCTTTTTGGGGTTGCGATACAACTTCCTTTTTTTATTGAAAACGAAAAAAGAATAAATTATTCAGCAAAAAAAACTTATCAACCCTAGCTAGTATTTTTTTTTTTTAAGATGCAGACCAAATAGCCCCTGTGAAAAATGGACCTCAACTTATAGCTGGCATTCGGGCAATAGAGTTTATTACCAATTGCAAACTTGGCTTGGGGTTATTTCGACAACGAGCCCGATAAAGTTATGTAGTGGGGCTGAAACGAACATCTAGGTAGACTCGTGAGCAAACTTATCCCGAGAGTTCAGACTTAATTCACGAAAAATTATTAAGAAGTATTACCGGCAGCTGTGAAAGTTGTTGTAGTAAACAAAGATGTGGCTGCTGAAAACACGACTTGAAATGTACCAATTTATTCAGTAATTGTCATAAAAACTGCTAAAATAGAAATAAAGAAATATTTGAAGACGTAAATGATTCAGACGAGATTATAGATGAAGAGCCAGTAAAGTAAGTAAGGCTCGAAGACGCCGATAATATCGAAAATCCTTCGGAATTTGAAAATTTCATTGATGAAGATGAAGAACAACCACAATGCAAAAGATGTAAAATTCATTCGAATTTTATAATCTCTCATATTTTTTTTATTTTTATTAATTATTTTCATTTTATTAATTGTTCTACTTAATAATTACGTATTCAAATTATTATATTCAAATATACCTAAAACAGATTACTCATCGTTATACTATTTTGTTTAATGAAAACATAGTGAAATATACGTGAACAAAAATGCGCACTGGGCCTGTAAGTCTTAACTTTACCTTACAACTTAAGTTTCAGGATGATTTTCGCCACTTTCTTCAATTAAATTGGTTCAACTTTAAATATATTAAAGTAAATTCTGCCATTGAAATAATAAATAATAAAAAAAAATGAAAAATTCGAGATTCGAAGTCATGTTTTTGGTTTTTCTCTACATATGTATGTAGACATTTCAACGGTTAAAATTAGCACAGATAGAATATTTAAATCGAAAAAAACCCCAATAAAGTTTTCCGTGGAAGATTTTGGTTTTTTTTTCGAAAACTGTAAATATATCACAAACTACGTATTTCCCAGATTCCAAAAAAATTTTGCTTTTCCAATGTAAAAAAAGGTATACTTCCACAAAATTTCATGTAATTATTTTTACGAGAGAAAAAAACAAAAAACTGAAAAATCGGTTTTGCGCCATTTTATCGAAAAATTGAAGGTTATGTCGAAAGTGCCTTATATGAAAGTTTAAGATATTTTTATTGTCTATAACTTTTCCGAAGAATGTCACATTTCGCCGAAAATCGCAAAAAAAACACCTTCAACCATTTTCACCTTATCTCATGTTAAATTTTTTTTTCTCTTAATTATAACCTTAACTAAATTTTCCGGTTGGTCCTGGACTGTTATTAATTTTTTCCGTTTTAGCCTTCACAAATCACCACAATCTGTTTTGGCGCCAGCATACTAAGCGTTCTAATCCTGTAAGTTCTTCTAAGAATATGATATTAAAGTTTTCGGTTTGCTCAACCTTAAAAGCATTTTAGCTCTTTATATAAAAACTTTATATTGGAACTACTGAATGTGTTGAAGATGATTCAGGTAAATTGAACTCACTCATTCGAATCTCTTGACTCGTTTCTATTTTACAAGATGTATAATTTTTGGATGTTTACTTTTAATGTGTCTACGAAGTCTACTAAATGTTAAAAAATTAGAATTGAAATCCGCAAACTAAATTAGATAGGTACATTAGATTCACTAAGATTGTGAATAAGATTTAAATGTTTTAGATATGTGCGCGAGTTCTGGAAATTATCCTTACAAATTTTACATTTAAACATTGATTAAACATTTTTAAATCAAAAATTTAACCGATTCTTAATTTCTGTAAGCCTAGAGCTTAGTGTTTTCAGATTAAGTTTAAATAGAACACTTCTTGAACAAATATAAAAAATGTATATTATATAAGTGTTAAGGATATAACGCATGAAATACAAAAAAAAACTTTTATATATAATTTCAATGTTTGAAATTTTCTGCTTCGTCCCAGTTTTCCGATAAATTCGCAAAATCATGTTCAATCTAAGAAAAAGTTAATAATTATGTGAAATGGATTTAAGTTCACTTTGATAGTTTATTATTAAAAATAAATAAATTAGAACTGACTAATCCTGCTGTATCTATGATCCTTGAAAATAATTCAAAAGAGAACGGTTGATTTCTGAAGGAAATTGTTTTCTCCATTAAAGTAAAAATTTCCTTAACTTCGGTTCTTAGGCAACCTCGTTTCAACAGCTCTATGCCTTCATCATTACCAACTTCACCACTTTTGACTGCTTCACTTGAAACGGCTTCTATTCCTCCTAACACATAAATGTCTCAGCTCTTCTGAACTTTTGAATTTTGTAAAGACTAATGGCTGATTTACATTACTCGAACATGCAATTCTACTGACAAAGTGAGTGAGAGGGTCTTATTACTTTGCACTATTAGAAAAAAAGAAAGAGGTGATCGACTGTCAAAACATTATTTCCCACTCTTTTATAGCGAAGTGTCGCTTGTAACATTTCATCAAATTGTCAATTCCAAAAAATAGTCAGACGTCAAAAATAGTTCTGTTCAGGCAATTGCATCTCTAAATATCGAAAAGCTTGCAGTAAAGGTACGTGTATTCAGTGTGATAATGCTCCCTGCAAGGAGTTCTGTTCAACATTTTGTATGAATAAGCACAAAAACGAAATTGGTACAAACACTTCCAGCCAATAATACAAGGGAACAAGGATACGTCCTACAACAACACCAACAGGAGCTTTCCTATATGAAAGTTTTCATGTTTTAAATTGGGGTTGAGTATTTAAAGGTGAATATCTACATAAGTCATATTTCCCAAATGTATATCTTTTAAATCCTCTAGGGTACTGGTAGTGACGTAGCAGAATGTTTTAAGCAGGCAAAACATTACCACAAAACGGCTTTTAAATTGGAATATATATAATATACCTATATTTGTGCATGTGTTCGTTCAATTTACTTCCCTTCTAGGTTTAGTCTGTTAATAAAGTCAAAAAATTCTATATATAGAATATATTTCTGGGATTGAGGTAGTTTGGTGGATAAAAAGCCTGTTCGAGGTGATGTAATCTACACCTAGCCAAAGCTCTACAGGTGCTCCGCGGTTTCATGAGCATCCTGATTGATGCGGCAGGATGAAGTCTCATCCAAGCCCATCGTGTTTAGATGATGCACCCTGAGAGGTGTCGATAAATTTTTTTGCCTGACGAAGAAAATACTTTGAAGTCTAAAAGTACCTAACTATTATGTTAAAATATTATCCTTCTACAAAATTACGGTGTGGAACAATTCTCCTGAGCAAACATTTAACCACAATTGAATGCAAAAAAGCAAAATTCCCGAACCGAGAATGGTCAGGATGTTTTGAATATTTCTCGGGATCCGTTCCTTCCTCCGCCTTAGTATATACATATATATATATATCCCAACTTCAGGACATCCTCTGAAACATTTAAATAGTATACTTATCCAAAAATACGATGGACTTTACTTAAAAGAGCAAACACTTATCCAAAAATGAGCATAAAACAAACGAAAATCGGGAATGGACCAAAGGTCAGGACCTTTTTGAATAGGAAATGTGCCAATATCTTAAAAAAAAACCTTTTAAACCGTTAAATTAATAAATTTATTCAAAAATATTTATTTTTTCCACAAAATAGTAAACAAATCGAGCAAATATCAGGACTTTGTTGACCAGATCTCTCGGCAACTATTCTTCCTACCACCATATAATTTATCCTTTGCAACATTTGGGTAGTAATTTTATCCAAAATTACGGTGTGGAACAATATACATTTTGCCAGAGAATATTCATCTAACCAAAAATGCCAGCAGAGCAAAAACATGGCGAAAAGTACATTAATTTGAACTGAATTGGGAATCTGGAAAAGAAAAAAACTCAATTATTAAGTTATCAAGCTCCATTATTTTTAAAGCACACTTTTAACAATTAAATATGCAAATAAAAATTAAAATATCTTATCTTTCCTGAATTAATCTGTCTTGTTCTACTTCCCATATCATTCAATTCTTTCCTGATAAGTTTTCCTGCACATACTTAAGTTTTTCCTGATATCTTACATACTTGGTATAGAGAATACAAAATATTCTCATTAAAATTTTGACACATTCCAGCTGATGTGCTGTGACTTGCTTTAAATATGTATATTTAATTTGTGTGCGTGTAAACAATTATATTCGTACACGCTAGTAATTATATGTATGAGTTTGCTGCCATAATAGCAAAATTTACTGCCATAAAATATACTTCTGGCTAGAACTTTTTATGGCTAATTATGGCAGTAAAAAATTCCCCTTCGTAGGGGAATTTGACATTTAACTCAGTAAAATTTTGCTGGATTATCTTTTGTCCTTATCGTTCTAAAGTATTTTCAGATAAGGGGAAACTGCTTACTCTGTTTTCTAGCAATGTTCGAGTAATGTAAATCAGCCATAAAGCGAAAAATTCTGATCTTGTTACTAGATTACAAAAAAATACCCTTAAAATAAAATAAAAACAAAGTGAAAAAAAATGTCATTAATAACTTACAAAATTTTTTGGATCATGTTTTTCACACAAATTTGGAAAAATTAAATGTTGCTTTGGCCAACTGGACTGAAGGATATGTACGGATCAAGGGCTCCACTACTAGGTTAACAAGCTTAATTCGGAGTGTTTTTTTTAGCGATTGCCTACCTTCATATTACCCAAGAGTCCTTTTACCCATTTCCCTTTCATTCCAATAAGAAATCAACTTCAATAAATTATGTGGGTATGTAGACTTTTAGGCTTTACAATATTAAGGACTAGTCATTTACTTCCTTAAAGTCATTTGCTAATTAAAACTTAATTTTTTTATGCAAAGCACCCAGAAAGCAATTCTTTCTCTCTACCGGTTGTGAGTATTCCTTCTCCTTTTGAACAGCTAAGTCCCGATATAAATATGAAAGGATTATCACAAACAGTTTCTAAAAATGAGCGACAAATTATTGCCACTGGAAAAAATACGGGAATACCATTATTTTGTTTTAATCTCAAAAATTTTATAATTGCATATTTTCAGGTTACTCTACTTTGTTGTATTCTTGTCAGCTTGTCCTCGTTCGGGACAGGACTAAGTTCGATGTAGATCTGACAGCTTATATAGCCTGTTCGGTTTTGTTGAAAAGAATTCACCATAAATAAAATAAAATGAAACTTATTCCGACATTATCTTCATCACAAATTTAATCCATGTGCGCATACAATGAGACATATCGTACAACAGCATCCTCCATGCTAACCCAGCTCAAAGTATGCAAACATTTGACTTTTTAATTGACCAATGTAACAAGATCTCGAAACAAATTTCCATGGATCTAATTTGTCATCAAATATTTATATAACGGCGTAAGTTACAATGGTCCACTTTATGTGCAGACCTCAAGAAAGAAAAAAATGTTTCAACTTCTCTAACAGACTCATATAAGCCGCGCTTGTTTGCGTTGTTATTTTTGATAAATTGTGCAAACAGAGACGGTTGGAATCTTAAAGTGATTTCATGGAAAAAAATACAAAGTTAATAAGATGGAACATAAATTTAAATATAAATATTTAAGGAATACCTTTCCTTAGCATGAATACAATAACTCGGATACAACTTCTATTTGTTTTGTTGATAGTATGAAGTTCTGGGCATATACAGTTTTTCTTTTTGAGACTTTTTTTCAGCAAGCAAAGTGAGAAATACCATCAGAGATTGTAAGATCATGAAATTATATTTTTTATTTAACTAAAGCGTTGAGAATTCATTTCATACATTTAATTGGGCATTCTGGGTGAAATGAAGGTGTTACAGATTTTTTCAAATAAGTATACTTGAAAAAAGTTAGGCATTAACAAAAATTTGTAAGATATCCGAAATATTTCATAAAAGATCAATGAGAACATATCCATTTGCGCAAGTGCAGTATGATGTTAAAAATTATTCTCAATATTTCTATGCATTGTGATGTTTCAAATCCAAAGAATTGTCGAGGCAGTAACTCTGACAATGAAGCATTTGTATAAATATTGACTTCTTTTAATTGTTATTTCAATCGACGTGACAGCTCGGAGTCTGCTTAAAATTGTAGGTCCTATTACATCAGTTGCTGGGAAATATCTCCATTTCGCAAGTAAGAAAACGTGAGTTATGATTTCATGAGCAGCTGGAAAGGTATTTTACATAGTTCTTAGCAGCAATATCATTAATACTCCTAGGTGACTTTAAGGTCGAACTTATGAACATCTAATGAACAACAATTATAACTACACATTATGAAATAATGTCAAAAAACTGTGTATCGAATTCGCTGAAACCAACGATTGGTTATTTAAGACGTAAGTAAATCGATTGCACAGGCTTTTTTTCAGGACCGGTGTTACACCCTTAAATTTCGAGTAGTTGTTATTGTTGTTTGCAGTTTTTGCCCTAATATATGTATGTTAAAGCTTTTTATTGGAATTAGGGATGGAAATTAGAAAATTTCACAAGTCTGAATGAATTAGAAAACAAATATCTAGATTTTCGAATTCTGTGAATCCAAACTCGGATTATCTGAAAATCCGCACGATTTGAATTTCCCATAAATTCGGATATAAGTGGGTGTCACACGGGGAGCGGCGCGGCGCGGCACATTTAAGTTGCCGCTGCGCGATTGCTTTTGCAAAATTATAGATTAGATTATAGTCACACCAGGAGCAGCGCGGCGCGGGAAGTAGTTGGTGCGCGGCTATTTTAAAGATTACTCAAAAACACAATTTTGTCGCTTCCGCTGGCGGCAAAATTTCTTTTTCATTCGAAATAAGTCCGCATAATACGTTAAATGAGTCTTTTGGTATTCTAAAGTGTTCGTAAACGAACCTTATCACTTTTCTCTTGTTTTTCTTCAACCTGAGCTAATAATAACAGAATTTCTTATGGGCACTAGAATACATTTGGATAAAATTCGCCGCTCCCGGTATGAACACTCTATTTTGCCGCGTGTAACCGCGCCGTGCCACGCCGCTCTCGGTGTGACCAGGGCTATAATGAGTAAAAGTGCAGAATCTGGATTTAACACAAATCCGGAAAACGTCATCTCTATAAGTTTGATTTGAATTTATTTTCAGATGCCCCGTCGCACTGCGCAATTTCAATTATGCTCCGAACCGAGTCACTTGCCTACTGGGTATCTTGTTACCCGTTTCCTCACCAGCGTGAATTTTTTGAAACCCTCGATCATTGAACTTACCCATAGCATTATACCTTAAACACAGTTGCGATGACCAGAGCGGCCGACGGCCGACGACTATAACAGCCATAAGAACAATATTCTTTAGGCCACTCTGTTCATCGCAATTGTGTTTAAGCCCTTAATCTTGGACATCTTATTCTTGTTTTGGCTCATAGCTCGGCGCTTTCCGCTACGCGGAATATCCTCGTTCTTCTTTAAGCTCTCCACTTCAGAATTCTCTCAGAATATTGCTATATCATTGTCGTCAGCCACTGTATTACTTATGTTTAAATGACGAGGTTGAGGTTGATCTTAGATCAAAACCTGAGATAGAATAAATATGATATCCCGATTGCCCCATACTTTGACTTTTTTTTTCAAAAGCGATATTTTACCAGATTCACACGGAGCACATTTGTATGGTGCTAATAGAATAGCGAAGCATCACGACATAAGGCCGAAATACAATGATGCCGACACAAATTAAATGTTGATCATGGAGTACTATGCTGCTGTACCCAATTTCCCCCGCGCCGCCGTCCGAATTTGTCACCGTAACCAAAGTTGGGAATAATTGAACCTTAGAACTTATAACTAAAGGAAGCTCAATAAGCCCGAAAAATCGCTGTATTTCCCACTATGTGGTGGAATTCTGTTTATGTATTCGTTATGCTCATGGAAGTAGTAAATCCATTGAATAAATAACTAATAAGGAAACAGCTTCGGGTAAAATCAAAACCCTCGAGAATACTTTATTGCCTTTATATATGCTATAGAGCCTAAACTACTATCCATACAATAAAATAGTTTTCTAGTAATTTACAGCTTGGTTCCTTACCTTCGCAAAGCCTACACTGACTATATCCGTTTTACATAAGAACACTGCAAATATTTTAGAATGTTAGGACTCCGTTGGGGCTCTCATGTGGTAGTGAAGGAGTCTGTTTCATGGCTTGTGAAGTATTCTCGAGGGTTTTGGTGAAATCGTAAGCCACTCGGTATTAGTGTACTGAGTTTGTATTCGTTTCGACACGGCAGTAATGAAATCGTGACATTTTGAAGGGGGACATTTTTTATAATCCAAATTGCTATGTAAAATAAACAAATCGTTAGCGCCTCCTTTCTTAGGGAAAAGGAATATAATGCTGCCATTGAAGAGAAGAAATATTTTGATATTTCTCAAATTAACAAATCGGACATGATTTAATTTTTTGTATATTTTTCTGTTTCTCTTGTGTATCCAATCAAATCAAAGAAATATTTTAAACACTTGTCTTAACTTCCGTTTTTTCACTTCTTTTGCACGTATTTTGGGAAAGAAAATTTTTTAGTTGAATTTCAGAACTTCAACTTGCCTGAGAAAAACTTTCTCGGGATTATTTCGATGATTATTGCAACAGCACCGCACAGTACAATTCATTGTTGAAATATTCTCCCGTTTATTAACTTAAGTCCAAAGATTAAGCACTAAATTATCAATTCAAATGTTTTTAATTAAAATTAACAGAATTACCGGAACAATTTAACGTTTTTTTAGTTAAATAACACACAAAATACAAAACTCGGGGCAAAAACACGAATCTGACATTTAATTCGAATTGACGCAATTGACATTAGCAAGTTAACGTGATTAAATTCTTCTTACCTTTCCACCCCTTCGCCGGAAAAACCGAGTTTCCCTCACACCAATAGGGTTTTTATACGATATTTCGCTTCCTTTAATTATATGTTAGTTAGTAAAAGTTCAACATTATCTCACTATAAACGAATTTGAAATTTATCGTTTTCTCCAGATCGAATACAACCTGTATTTTTACCGATTCCTCTGAAGTGCTCAAATACCATTTTGACCAGACAATTTATCCATTGCAGAAAATTTCAAATTCGTTTATAGCTACAATTTATTTCAATATCCGAGATTAAGGACTATTCGCAATAATAAACTTCCCGTACAACTCACAAAATTTTTTGGTCCATCATTTCATATTGAATATATTCAGAAAGAGAAAAGAAGCAATAGCTACTTCTACTAAAATGAAAAACCAAATAAATCTTTCAATTGAATATTTCGGAAAATTTCTAACCAATGTAATATTTTTTCCCTTTGCAGTCCCTTGAAAAGAATGCCAGCCTTGAAGATAGTTGGATTTGGGAGCCAGAAAATGTGCTATCAGACTCCTCAGTTAAAAATGACCATGAAGCCAATTCCGAAACTTCGAGCGGAGGTGAGATGATAACGATTCCCTTGGATATTGCTACAGCAACTGAGTCCAGTTCATATGAGAAATTATGTAAAACTTCTGAAGAAAATCAAAAATTAAAGAAACTTGTGCAAGAAAATGCTGCACTAAGTGAAAAAGTCGCTCAACTAAGAGCGAAAAATAAAATTCTTAACGAAAATTTAGAAGAATTGGACACACAACACAATGCCGTCATTCAAAAATTATTGGCCCTCAAAGATGAATTACAGGAGAAATTTCATAAAGTTAGCGAGGATTACGAAAAATTGAAAACTGTCCATGAAAATGAGGCTTTAAATCATGAAAGAGAATTAGATGCTGTCAAGAAGAATTTAGCAACATATCTAAGCGAAAATGAAGAGCTTAAAAGAAGTTTAGACAGTTTGGAAGAATGCATTTTGAAACAAACAACTGAGAACGTAAATGTTAAGGCAAATTTAGAATTAAAAGAAACACAATTATTAGAGCTTATTGAAAAAATTGAAAATTGGGAGGGACAAAATCATCAACAACACCATGAGAAGCGGGATGATGAAAGCGTCATAGACAAACTTCAAAAAGAGAATGATAATTTAAGAAAATTTTTGGAGGAGATAGGCTTAGATGTTGATGAATTAAAGAATGGCAAGGAATTAAAAAATGTTTTCGTCAAAAAACATAGTGTGGAAGACGGCTTTATCGTTTTGGAGGACGGGGATCTAACTGATGGTATTAGTTGGAAGCAAAAGTACGATGAGTTACTCTTAGTAAAGAATGAACTTTTAGATAAGCTTAATGAGAGTAACCAATTTCCAAGTACACATAAGGAACTGGAGGCTGAAGTAGAACTATTAAGAAACACCGCAATTTCATTGGATGAACAAAATAAAACCTATGTAAATAAAATCAACAGTTTGCAAGAGTCTCAACTTTTACAGAATGCAGCCATTAATGAAAAAAGGGAACAGATGGATACTAAAATGAATCTAGAGATAAAGATAGCATTGTTGGAAAAGGAAAAATCAATTCTGCAATCTGAAAATCAAATAAATTTGGCAAGATTAGATGAATTGAAAAAGGTCCAAACCATTGATCCAGAGGACTATGAAAAACTGAAATCGGAGAATGAACAACTACAGGAAAGCTTCAGTGCTGCAAATGAAGAATTTATGGAGTATCAAGAAGACCAAACGAAAATACGCACAAAACTTGAGATGAGAGTAAAACAATTGGAGACAGAAGTACTTGAGACTCAAAATAAATTGCAAAATAAAGCTAGTAACAATGAAGAACTTGAGCTTAAAGTTGCGTTGCTAAAAAAAGAAAAATCAATTTTGGAAAGTGATTTGTTAACTAATCTTGAAAGAATTGAAAAGTTGAAAATTTCAAAAACAATCGACAATGAAGAGTACGAAACAATAATAGAGAAAAATCGTCAACTTCAAGAGGATTTTGAATCAGCGAATGAGGAATTTATGGAATATCAAGAAGAGCAAGCGAAAATACGTGGGGAACTAGAGGCAAAAGTCGAGCATTTAGAAAATCAAATCAAGGAATGCAAAATATTGAGTTCTGCTGTCAGCATGGATAATAGATGTGACAAACAAACTGTCAAAACTATAGAAACCGATGAACAATTACAGAAAGAGGACCACCACGACGATGTTTGCAAGAATTTTGAACAAAAAGTCGAATGTTTAGAGAAAGAAATTTCTGATGCTAGTAAGAGTAAACAGGAATTAGTCAGGCAATTGGAAGAATATAAACAATTTGCTGTGAAAAGTTCAGAGCTCCAACAAAAACTTGACGACATTCATATATTGAATGAGAAATATAAGGGCGATATTGAGAAATTAAAGCACAAAATCGAGAAGTGTGAAGCTAATGCATCCGATGTCGAATCCAAGTTGATGATGGAAAATGTTGATCTTCAGAAACAATTAAATGATATGGAATCGTCAATGAATCAGATTCAAAGTGACACTCGAATTGCTAACAACAGCTTGGTCTATAGTTTTGATGAAATTAAAGAACTCTTTTCTACTTATCTTCAAACGAACTTAATGAAAACCGACAAGGATACTGTAGAAGCAGGTTTTAAATCAATTCGAGACAAAATATGGAAAATTGATATTTTAGAGAGAAACTTAAAACAAATGTCTGATGAAATATCCAGATTGGTTGCCGAAAAGTCTGCTATTGAACATGAGAAAAATACTCTTCAGGCCGACGTTCTTAATTATGAAATTGAATGTGGTGAGTTGATGAAAAATAACGAAATCCTTTTAAATGAATTGGACAACTATAAACGAAATAAGTTGGAAACTATACACGAAAATAACGAGGACAGTATTGTAATTTTGGAAAAACAATTGGAGGATTGTAATAATTTAAACAGAACCCTTGAGGATGAGTACAAAGAGCTTAATCAGCGCATTGATGATATGGAAAATGAAAAAACCGAGCAATTATCAAAAATTCAAAGTCTTCAGGACATTAATAATAATCTTAATGTAACTGTAAAAGATCTTAAATTGCAGCTAGATGCAATAGAAGCGGAAAAATGTAATTTGATTTTCGAAATAAATGAAATGAAAACAGACGACAAGAAATCAGCAATCGATTCACAAATGCAAGAGTACAGAAATAAAATGTCCGGTCTTGAGGCTCAGCTTGGACGTCTCAGTAAAGATCATGCGGATCTTGTGGCTGCTATGCAGTCTCAACAGAATAATCTGATGGACTATAAACGGGAAGCTGAAGCAACAATTTTACGTTTAGAAAAATCTCTACAAGGTAAGGATATTTTGATTGCCACTAAAGAAAGTGAAATTAAAAGATTGTCTACAGAACATGAATCTATGGAAAAGGCATTGCTTGAAGGTGAACATCAAAGCACAACGACAAATTATACTCAATTGCAGACTGATAACGAACAGTTGTTTAAAAAATTAGAAAATTTGTCAAGCGAAAAAATTCCGACATCCTCGTCATGTGATCACGAAAAGCAAATAACACAACTGAACGAAGAAATTGCAAGTTTAAAGCAAATTAAATTAAAATCAGATGACATCTCTCTCTCTCCACTGAGAACACAAATCGAAGCTCTTAATAACGAGAAAGCCGAATTAATACAAACCGTGACAATAAAACATAACGAAAATCTTCAGTATTACATGGAAATACAAAGATTGGGGCAACTTCTGCAGGTCGAAATGGAGAAATCACAAAACAGTAATTGCAAAAATTGCACAAGGCTTCAAAATGATATCGCCAGTATGGGATTAAAAACTGCCAATGAAGTGGAAAAGTTGAAAGACCAAATTAATTTCCTCATGGAAAAGTCTGATATTTTGACGACAAATTTACTTACGGAGCAAACCAATCAAAAACTTTTACACGAGGAAAAATCGGAATTGGTTGAGCAAAATAGTAATTTGAAAAAGGATTTAGAGAGGTTGCGACACCATCTAGTTGAACTAGAAGACGGACATACTCAGGAGACATTAGAAATGCAAAAAGTAATTGACGAGACAAAGGCGAAAATGTATGAGCTAGAGGAGCATGCTTCAAATTCGAGTACTGCATACACTTCAGCCAGGTGAGTTTTGTTATGCATGTATCTTGGAGATTACGGATTTTTGAGCTACATTTAGAAATTATTATTATTAACTTCACTTGTTATTTAGTTTCAAATCTCGTAGTCGACTTGAAACTTAACGTACGTATAATTCCGGTCACAAAACAATACATATTTTTAAGATTACACACTTCCGAAAGTCTAGAAAGGACAATATGATAAACAAAAAACTTTAAAACCAAAATTTTTAATAAAATTTCCTACAGATAGTCCTTAAAGTAACTGGTTCGGTGGAAGCTTGGAGTCAAATCCTTCAAATCATGATCGTTATATTTATCAATGCTTCAATGGTTTTTGAAGCATCGAAGTATGAATGCTTTGACGAGCGAGTTCGAATGCACGAAGTTTTATACAATGTTGGATAAAGGAGGATTTACATTAGGTCTGTTCGCGTACTAGCTTGAAAGTACAAACTTGTAAAACTTTTTGTAAGTTTTTACTCGAAAATTGAAAGAAAAATTATTGACGTCACATTTCCCCTCCGTTCAATTTATTACTTGATTTAACTCGAGAAAAATCGTCGAGTAAAAACTTCGAAAGTGTCAGTTTTGACAGGTAGTCGCCGGTTTTCAGTTAGTTTTAAAAAAATGGAAAAACCTGTTACTCCTCCTCCAGTAGAAGTAGAATGTTCTCCAAGAACATTTCAACGTATTCAAAGTGGTAAATTAAATTTGTTTATTGTACTATGTGCTAGGAAAATTTCACGTCGTTATTACAGATCCCAAATAATTGCAAGTTTTCACAAGTTTTTACTCGAAGCCGTTCGCGTACTTTGTGAGTGTTACTCTCAATTTCTCTCTTTATCATACATTTTGACGTTTTTCATGTTTTTACTTGAAAAAGTACGCGAACAGACCTATTATGATGGCATGCATTTTCCAGATATTGTGAGGGAGATAGCTAATTGAAATTTAAATGCAACCAAAGCAATCTCTGCAATACCTCACACGTATAAACCCCACTAGTTTTTTTTGGCAAAAATCGCTAATTGTCAAACAGTCAAATTGGGATATCTACTTCCAAATCATAATAACAAGGTATGGCCGATTCGATAGGATTTTTTTTGTGTTGCTAAGTCATGAGGTGGCAATGCCATTTCCAGTGAATTTGTTTTGAGTTTTTCGTATTTTATTAACTGAAATACGATTTGAATATATTTAAATATTTGACGAAACATTAGTTTTTTCGTTTAAATCACTTCGGGAAAAGTATTTATGTGCTAGTGGAAAAGCAAAGGATTTATGTGCTAGTGGAAAAGCAAAGGAATTTCCAAATATAAAATTGTTTTCACTTTGATAAGGACGATTGAAATTGAGACGAACAAATTTGTGACAATTGTCGCCAAATGAGGCAAGCAACCAATTGACAGATTAATCTTTGTATCATGCTTCCAAATCATCTCCAACAAATTCCGAAAAAAACACTGAAACAAATCTGAAGAAAAAAAATCTAAACGCAAAAAGTACTTAAAAGCGTTCAATTTCGCAATATTTAATTATAAATTAAAAACGTATTTTTCTTTTATTTTATTTTGACAGATAATTTAATAAATATTTGCTATAAAATTATATTTGTTCAAGAAGGAATTTATTTCGATTCTCCGGTATATAGCAAAAGCTAAAAAATGTTTCTAATTTGTTATTTCATCGCAGAGTGCTCTAATTTGGAATATAAACTTTAAAAAAAATAATTTTAAATTCGGGAATGTCCTACATACATCTCCATTATGTCTATAGGCCATTATATTCGACTTACATAAAAATGAATGTGGTTCGATAAGGGAGACACCTAGGATCTTGAAAGTACTCAGAAATTGATTTAGAGCTTTCAAGTTAATAATAGACCAAATTCTCCCACTCCATCGATAGGCTACCATATTTAATTTTTCTAAAAATCAGGATAAATTTGTTATGAATGTGACCAAATATATTGATTTTGAATGGAATCGGACCATAATGTCCAAATTTGCACCTCATATTGGTCCTGCCATCTTGAATTTCTATAATTTGACAACAAATTCGTAATTTGCGATCTCCAAATCCCCAAATATAGATTTTTAATCGAATCTGATCAAAAACGATTAAATGTGTCCGCCATTTTAGAGCCGACTGCCGTATTGAATTTTTGTTATAAAGATCTAAAAATATATTTTCATCCAAGTTGTGTAATGGCCGGTTTCAGAATCCAAGCTAAGCCCAAACGAGGATTTAGGCCAAGGCTTAATAAGCAGTTTCATAATTTAGGCTTAAATGACATCACTCTCTTAAGCCAAGCTTAACTGAAGCCCGTCACCCCGAAGGCTTAAGCATCAGATGTTGCTGTGAAACACATCTGGAGATTATTGGTACATATACATTTTGCCTAAATATTATAGTTTCTGTTATTAAACGAACGTACTCATTTAAAAGTTGTATTTTAAAACTAAATAGAAATTTTCCAAGCGAAAGCAAATAGTTTGAGACAAAAATGAATTATTCATCTAATGCAGAGGATATAAGCGACGAAGAAGCGACAAGCTATCACTTCTGACACTTTCCAAGTTTTTACTTGACAATTTTTCTCTAGTTAAATTAAGTAATAAACTGCACGGAAGGGAAAAGTGACGTATATAATTTCTCTCTCAATTCTCGAGTACACGAACACCTTCGAGTAAAAACTTCCGAAAAATTTTACAAGTTTTACTTTCAAGCTAGTACGCGAACAGACCTAATTGCAAAGCAAAAAAACAGCTTTTGGCTGTCCAACATCTCGCAGACGCTTTTTCTAGCTATGGATAAATTTGACAGTTCTCAAGGTTTGCTTTGTTGTGCTATCGAAGCAGTTATAGCTGAAATATTGAACACATCCCAGAAGAATATGAAATTACTGTTAAAAGTTTTGAATCATATTCATACATATATTCTTTCCATAGCCAATTCCCTGAAAAACTATCCATAAATAAATTCAAGTCACTTCGAGTATAGTAAAGTTAAACTTAACAAACATGCAAAAAATATGAAAACATAACTCTGAACTCAAAATTGGTAATAATTATTATTGCATATGTAAAATTTTTTTAAAAATTCAAATTGTGGAAATTCTATTTAATGTTTCATAAATTTTAGCATTCGTGCGAATCAACACGCCGAAACTTTACAAGCCCAATATCAATTAGTTTGCCAGCAGCGTGATGAGATAGCAGCGCAGCTAAGCACTGCTGAAGATCATGAATTGAAAAATCAGGCTGCCTTAGTAAATTTGCAATGCGCATTGGAACAGTTCCAAAAAGGTAAAATCTCATTAAGTTTGATCAAACTTTTCTAAATTTTCCTGTTTTATTTACAGAAAGAGAAAAAGATATTCAAATAGCTACACATAGAATAAGAAATGAATTACAGACTGAAAAAGAAAAACAAAAACGACTTTTACAAGATATTGCATCATTGAATCAACAATTGACAGATGCAAATCAAGGATTACTGGCTGCTGCTAGATTATCAGATCAGCTAGAAATGAGTCAAGTTACAATATCCAGTCTCAAAGAAGAAAGTAAGTTAATCCAGAATCATTTAATTGCATTATGTATTGGTTTGTTTCGTATCAGTTTTCAATATTTTCTATGGTGCCTTGCTGTTGTCATATTGACAAAATAAAAATAAAACGAAAAACTCATAATACTAAAAGTGTGCAAAGTGAAAAATAATTAACAAGCGAGCATTTTTCTACTAACCTAACTCTTCTAAAAAAAACTACATCTAAACTAAACTAAATAAAACAAAACAAAAAAAAAGAAGTTTGAAAGAACTCTTTCATAAACCAAGTAAAATTCATTCAGAGCACGCACTCATGAGTTTTAATCGCAACTTCACTTGAGGTGAATGCATCCTTGCATATTGTTGGTTTCTAAAGGTAAATATCAGTTGGTAATTCTGGGCTTAAATTCGATTCTCGGAATTTCAACTGGTATGAGCTTTTAAAACCATTTTATTATTCAAAAAAATGTTTGACTTATACGAAAATGGTGTTCTTTATGAGTGACTACCAATATTAATCAAAAGACAATTATACTCTTCGAAATTTCTTTAGGACAATTTATCTGACAGCATACAGAATAGCATACAAGGTTTAAGTCTTAATTACATATAAAATTATAATGTGTTCAAAATTACATGCTTATTTAATTCATCGAAGATCGCTGTACATTTGCTCATATATATTAAAAATTGATTTTATGGTTTATTTTTTAAATATTGTCTGCTTCTACTTTCATTTGCCTATGCAAAAAACCATTGAGGCAGTCTATTTTCTATGGTCATGGGTGAATTCGTTAGTACAGTTTATCGTCTACCAACTAAATTCGAAGATTTTCATATAGGCCAGGAGTGGGTAGATTCTGACTTACAAAACGTCAAGGAGTGTTCAAATTTGGTAGTTTTGTACAGTTCGGTGTCCTAATTAATATTCAGAGTGCGACCTTGAGCGAATCCCGCCTGCGCCGCCGCATTGGAAAAATGGTACCGAAAACCAGCTTTTCGAGAATATCTTCTCTCCAGCGCCACCTATGTAGGCTAAAAAAGCTATTACAAAAATTAAAGAGTATGAAGTTTCCTGCAACTCACTAGAGTGTGAGGCGCGTTCTTTTCATGTGGTATCACCAGTATGCCAAATCCACGATTCGTTATTTTTTTCGTTTCGATGCTCTAGATGGTCCACGCTCACTGATATTAATATTTTCTTGGAAACTTCTCTGCTCCTTCTTCCTCCTCTCCTCTTCTTCCACCTCGTCTGCCAATAATTTCGCAACGGTCAGATCTTCTTTTTCTTCTTCTTCTGCTTCTCCATAGCCAGCAAAATCTCTGCGCTGTTTTCACACGCGTCTCTATGGCAGCATGTACAGATACAGAACACTTCAAGCCTCAAGCCTATTTTCCTACACCCACAGGCCCGAACGGACCCCTTGCGCTTGCACGAAATGAATATCACAAGTGCTCTGGATCCCAGATCTTTTGTTGTTTTTACTGAAGTAAGCCAAATATTGCTTCTTTTTCAACCCTTTTGCTCTGGACTCTCGTGTATATCATACCGACCTTGAACTTGGAACTTGCTGGTAGGTGCAGCTTGTTTGTAGGGTGTAATGCAACAAGATTGACTTCACTCTTCGTCACGGATCATCCGAAATTTTGAGATCGTAGGGAGCCCGGAGTAATAGTGTTTTCTTTGGAAACGGCAGATGTTCGGAAAGATTTGGATCAGAAAGAGGGGATAGCAGACCCTCCAAGGATCTTTTGTTTGGCCCTAACCGAAAGAATGTTGTCCTGCTCTGTTCTGAAGAGCCCTTTACTAATATTCGTTTAGTCGTAAAAGAAAATCATACAATTTAATCTAAAAGTTCTGTAAATACCGTCAATTTGTTGAGTAAAAAACTGTTGTAGTTACGAATAAGTAATTACTGAAATTTCAAGAAATAATGTAGCGATTTTGTGAATTGTAGAAATTTGCTGAACTTGACTCCGTTGTAACTTGTGAAGTATTCATCTGATTGAGTTGCAGTTGATGCTCTATAATTTTTGTAATAGCTGTTTTTAACCTAGCTGGCGCTGAAGAGAAGATATTCTCGAAAAGCTAGTGTTTTGTACCATTTTTTTCAATACGGCGGCGCGAGCGGCGGTCTCTCAAGGTCGCAAATTCGGAATATTAATTACGATACCGGTACAAATCTACCAAATTTGAACACTCCTTAACCTTTCGCAGCGAAAGGAAATTTCCGTCTAGTTTTGCAATTTCAAATATATATTCGCTATATATCAAATTCCATAAAATCAATTATTTAGATTAATATTTATTGTATATCCTTTCATCTTCGTCATCAATTTTCATATTACTTCTTAGGATATATTATAATAAAAGTCCTTAAGCTATTAGTTCATCATATACCATTTATGTTGCCTGCCTTTAAGGTATCTTTAAAAAAAGAAAAGACTTCTTTACCTATATATCTGAGCTTTTAAGAAGCTACTACTTCACGATCTACTAAGCACATGCTTCGTCGTTCCATCCGCATCCATACAGAAGCGTCACACTTTCTCGTCAGAAAGTACGGCGTGGGGTAGTTTAATTAGTAAGCACATTGAGTACCATTTAAGATGTCGTAAGTGCGAATTACCAAGGATAGTCATACATATATAAGTCAGACACACTGAGTTAAAACTGACTTTGTTTCAAAGCTTGAGGGACTAATGACGAGAGAACACGAAAGAAGAACGCTTTGGAGAAATAGATCAAAAACCCGACAGAATATGGATATTCCTTGGATCTGCTCTCCTATCTGCTTATGAACTGGAAAGATTACCTCACCTGGACTTGATGTGCTTCATTAAGAAGATAGAACGGTTTCGGTAAGCGGTCCTTTTAGTATGTTAGCGCAATAGGCTAAGGTAATCTAAGGTAAAAATACAGCAAAAAAGTCGAGAGAAAAGAGAAAAACAATTCTATAAAAAGTTGAACAAAATAAAATATGCACTTCCGAACAAAATAAAAACATTAAAAGACAATGACAGGGATTTCAGTCGGTCAATCAGTACGTTTACATGAACACGTGAGTACTTAATTCCAATTACTGTATTAGGTTCAATAGTTAGGTATATTTTTAGATAAATATTTTGAGAAAAGATCTAAACATCATAACCTGAATTATAAGCAATAATCTTCTTCTTGTTCCTCTTTGCCGTTTTCTTAACTCGCAGAAATGAAAAATGTTCAAGTACTGAACTTTGCGTTTACATAAATTTTTTCAAGTAAATCGAACAAAATTTTGTGATTTACTTGCTCAAGTATACTTCCTATCGCAGAAAGGAATATATATATGTCGTAGACATTTGATGTAACTTAGCACTTCATGATAAGTCTAGGCACTTAATGAAATATACGAAGATAGTGTAAAAATTTGCGTTTCACGACTTTTTACACTAAGTGGCTGAAATTTTTAGTCTCTTCATGAAGTGCTATGTGTCGTGTGTGTGAGGCTGTGTTCGAGCTGTGTGAGCGCGCGTGTGTGTAGCAGATCGGTGCGTGACCTCCTCTTTCACCGCTCATGTCCCCGTCCTAGTTTTCAGTTATATCGGTTGGTATTACACTATCGACATAAAGGCTTATAACACTTCATGACGAGACTAAAAACTGCAGCCACTTAGTGTAAAAGTCGTTAAGCTCAAACACCATCTGCCTACACTTCATGAAGTGCCTAGACTTTTCATGAAGCGCTAAGTTATCTCAAGCCACTACTAAGCTAAATCTTGGAACTATTCAAATCAAGTGCCATGAAGCCATGTGGAACTAGGACAATACTATCAGCCTATATTTTTAATTTTATCCATACATATTAGTCCGAGTTGAAAGATCTTTAAAATATATTATATTTCGACGGTCCCAAGGAACACTACCGTAACTCGACTTAATTGAGTTTTGAGATTTTAGTGCATATGCAAGTATCATAATAAATCTATCTTCATAGAAACCCTTATGTTTGTATGTAAATTGCGTCTAAGGTACTACTCATTTTAATACTCAGTGATATGATAGTCCTCGCTGTTTCGTAAGTTACGTAAGTCTTCCATGGGACCGTCGAGTTGAGTGATTTACAATACTAACTCACAGATCATCTGCTAGATGACGCATAGTCGAAGGTTTATATTTTTAGAATTCATAAAGGCGGGCCTTGGAAATCTCCTTTTTATTGTTATTGTATATTATTGAGAAAAAAAAGTTCAACCCTGTATGCTATTCTTTGTCCTTTTAAGTTTTACATGTTTTTCATTTAAAGCACTTAAATATTTTGCTTAACGAACACATTAAGTTTTTTTTTAATTTTTTGTTGCAAATTATCTCACTTATGCTACACACATGCGCATACATTAATATGTAGTTAAATGTAGTACAATTAGTAATTTCCTTTTTTTCAAGTTTTGTTTTTTATTTATTTTTTATTCAAATGTTTCTTGTGATTTTGTGATTGCCAACGTGCTATAGGGCAATCTCAAATTGTAACTGTGGGTGCTTAGTAAACTCACGTTACAGATTGAGGTTACCCGATACTCGTTTATGTCTACAATATTTTTACAGTGTTTTGATTTTAAGTTATTTTCAGTTTTTTTTACTACTACTGAAATAGCAATTATAATGCAAATATAGCTGAAAATTTTCGTATTGATTTTTATCGCTTACCGACATCATAATTTGCTTTTTATTCTTTCATTTAGCTTTTGTGATTTTTTTAGTATCTGTCTTAAAATAAGTATTTTTTTATGTTTCGTTTATGAGAACATTTACGTGTAGAAGAGCAAGGAATAATGTTGTGTTGACGCTTACTGTACAGTTAAAAATTAAAAAACAATCTTTTAATGATCTTAGTTTTAAATTTGCGATTATAAATAAAAAAGGGAAAACCTTATCTATTTCATGACATACTTTGTAATTGAAGCTACTTGTTACAGATAAACTCGACATAATGAACAGAAAGACGTATTTCGTACAGGGGTGCCTTTTATTTATTTACATAATAGGCAAATCGTTAAAAAGTGTGGTGATTATTTTATTTGTAAACATGAAACCACATCTTAAAATGCTCGTATTTTATTAAAATCGATTGTTTTCTTACATTTTACAATATTGTTTTCAGGACCCCACACACATTTCACCTTATACTATTTATATGAATATTTCTTAAGCATGGCAACATAATTTTCAAGATATTACAGATTTGTGCATCCAAGTATTTTTTACATAAAGCATGTATACAATTGCCAATTTGAGCATGTAAACAAGCTAAAACAGGAATAAAAAAAGGAAATGAATTTTAGCATCGGGAATACCGTAGACTTTTCATATGTAAAAATTCTGATCACACGTGCAGGATAGAAAACTTCCTTTAGTTATTTGTACAAATAACAAGCTAGAATTGGTGTAAGACCAAGACCCTAGATGAATGCCCGTATAAAATTTCGTATGGTCACCGATCTATGCAAGTTTGATTTTTGAAGTGGTTTTTCGTATATATTTCTAGAACGGTTCGTCGGACAGAAAAAATGATTATAACCAATTTTATAGGATTTTGTATGGTCATTTTAAAGCTAAGCTTTTGGGCTTTTTAAATTCAATATGAAAAATTGGTATTGATGACGGGTTTTTTGGCACTATCTGCTCCTACCATGATTAAGTAACTAAAGTGGGGTCCCGTGGAATTTCGTAATGAAAATAAAAAAGATATATTTTATTTTTATTGTATTACAAGCATCTAAGTTTTGTATTTAGGAGGACATTAACTAATTATGTAATAATAGAATTTTTTGCGTTACGTCCGTTCATTTCAAATCAATTTGGGATGCTGTATTGTGCAAAGTGATATTTCACTCAGTGGTTTAGATTTTAAAATTGTAGGTCTAATAGGGTGTAGGCACTAAATGCGCATAGATGGAGTATTAGAATTTGTAAAAACAAATGTAATTGAAGGCATTTCAAACACTGGGATGCTTTGTTTCATTTGTATAAATTATCGTAGTACAAGCGCTAATTCATTGCAACCACTGACATATATAACACAGACTGCCTGATTTTCTATTTCATATGGGTCAACTTTTGTTGGCAGGGGTGTGACAATTATCTTAATTTCAAGTTTTACTTTGGCTTTAATATTCATATTAAAAGTTCAACAAATTACAGATGTATTCGAAATTATTTCTATTCTTGGAAGTTTATCTCCTACATCACCAAATATTTCTTAAAATTGATTTTTAAAGAAATAAAATTAAGCAATCTTTGTCTGCCTGTCCCTAAAAGTAGGTATGGGGGCAGAGAAAGGATTACAAATATTGTATTGTCATGTACTTCTATTATGTATTCATTGGAAAAACCACTGAACTGAAACTGGACTATGGTGGATTTTGTATAGAATTTATTATTTGAAGTTCAGCTGAATAAAGTAATTAAACCAAAAAGAGACAACTATAGAAAAGTTATCCCATAATAATGTCAAATAATGTAAGCAATTTCAGGAGTATCAGCAGTCCATTTTATATATGTTAGTGATTGCAACGTAGTAAAGTAATCCATGGCTTACCATAATAAAATGCAATACAAGGGACTTGTACACCAAATTGGCAGTGTAAATTAGGTCTTAATGTTGTACTATTCTTCGACACGTTCGAACAGATGAAAGTCATCTTAAAATATGTTCAGTAAATGCCGGTATGACAATACATCGATTTTACTATGGCGCGTTCCCTCCTTGTTTTAAAATGTTGTGATATTTTGACATCGTTTCCATTATATAGTGAATATTTTAATAAGAAGAAATCTTTCAGGATGAAAATCAGGAGCTTTTTTAGGGTTCCGTACCCAAAGGGTAAAAATGGGAACCCTAGACTCCGATGTCCGTCCGTTTGTCTGCCACCGGGCTGTATCGCATGAAACGTAAAAGGTAGATGGTGAAATTTTCACAGAGTGTGTATTTTTATTGCCGCTATAACAACAAATATTAAAAATAAAATTAAATTAAAGGGTGCCCCCATACAAGAAACGTGATTTTTTCGGCGTTTTTTCCTCGTTTTATTCTCATTCATTATTATTATCATAAGTAGGCATAATTTTTTCAAATGACAGAATTATTTTTTCAAATGACGCCTATTCTTATTTGAAAAAAATAAGTAAAAAGCGCATAGTGTTAAATTTTGTACAATGGTACGGAACCCGTCGTGCGCGTTTTTCAGGGTTGGACAAGCCATTCTTCCTCATAGTGGATCCTTTTGGTAGCTATTGTTGTCTCTGAAGAAAACAACATTTTTATATTAGAGCTGTGCTTTTAAACTGAGCAACGGCTCATGTTTGCTTAGGTTTTTCAACCAGTCCTAGCTTTCAAATTTCGAAAGAAAGATGCCTAGGTCTTATCGTGTGGAGATAGTGAAGGAATTTAAGTAGAGTATTCTATGCTCTATTGTGCCCAATTATCACTTCATTTCTTTAAAGGTAGTACAATAATTAAGAACCAGTTTACTGTGATTGGAAGTAATTTTCAGAATTTTCTCCATTCATTTATGTTCATCTCTCATATTGCTGTCCACGCATCTATAATTCGGTGATATACTTATTTTTTACTTAATTTTCCTTTTGCATCTAGTATAAGATCGTTGATTTGTCTGTAGATATTTCGTTGCATGAATAGAAAATTTTAAGAAGTCTTATAGGCAAAAATTAATTTGTTTCCCTTAATTTTATTAATTTGTTCGCCTTTCCATTATAAGTTATTACAAATCGAACTGGTTCTTTAATGTTTGTATGGATTTGTTTGACCTTCAAATTACTTAATTACCACTAAATTTATTGCTTAAATTTTTAATTAAATTAAATCTTAGCATAATATATTAGAATAAGCATGGTATGCATTAAATTTTATAAAACAAAATCACCTATAACAACACTTCATCAGTCTGTAGGGTGAGTATTACATCAGGTACTGGTGTGCGTTTATAATAGAACCAGTGCTTATGTTATGCTCTCTTTAAAGACTCGAGAATGCTGCATGGATAATGATTCAATTAACATCATATAAAAATTAAGTGCTGGTAAATTTTGCCTTTTCTTTTCTAAAATAAATAGGCGCATAGAAAAATCCAATAACTGTATATATTTAAAACAATCTCGTTAAAAATAAACATATTTTTTCTTTCATCATAGTAACAAACTTGCAGAATAAAAATGAAATTCTATACGAAAAATTAAGAATCACTGAATCTAGTCAAGCTGACAAAATTGAGATAACTCTCGTTAAAAGTCTCATTATTGGATACATAGTGAGCAGCAATCCGAATGACAAGTCTCAAATACTAAAGATGATAACAATTGTGCTAGGCTTCAATCAAGCAGAAACAGATAAAATTGGTCTGAACAAAAATCAGACAGGCTGGTTTGGAGGACTATTAAATGTGGGAAATTCAGGTAACTTGTATTAGTTATTTAAATATATGTTTAGAACTTTATTGATCGAATGTTTATTTATTTAAAGTCACTCACGGTACGGACAGTTTGGCCAGAGCTTTTGTGAACTTTTTAGAGGCGGAATCTCGACCTCGAGATGAGTCCTCAGAAATGCCCAATTTGTTAAACATCGTTTCGGAAGGATCCTCTTCCTCAACGTTACCATCGTCTTCAGCGAAAAGTGACGAACGAAAATTGTCTGAACCAAGAACAAATCAGTCTGCTGTTCAACCCATTTTACTCAACGAAAATGTACTAGAACAGTTCGCTCCTACGAGAAATTCCAGTTCCATTCTGAAAGATATTCTCAATGATTCCTGACTTTATGATTTAGTCTAGCGTAGTTTGGATGTGTTTTTTGTTTTTATATGGAATCGTGTATTTTATGGAAATAAAAGTTTGTAAATTTACTACCTATATATAAATTGTTATAAAATAATAAAAATAATAAAAAAAATAAAATATCTATTATTAGTTGGATTTTTTCAACAATTTTTATGACGAACTAACACTTAAGTATTAAAATTACTTTGGTAGATTGTAAAAAATCAACGAATATAAAATCGACGATGCCTCGACCTGGGGGTGATTCTGATCTCTTTGTCGTAGCTTAGGCGTATATTTTAGTCACATATTTTGACATTTCACCTCAAATTTGTTGTACTTTTATATTCACCATATTCATTTTGATTTATCCTTTTCATCAACCACAAAATAAACTAAAATGAATTTGCATGAATTAATGTCAGAATACACGCCTAAAAGTATGACAAGTTAGTCAACTGCTTCCGATGTTGTGACAAAAATTTTATACTGTAGTAAATGGATATCCTACAGCTAATTAGACCAATACAAGTGCTTAAATTCGAAATAATATTTTGAATTTGTAATGTGAGGTATATTTTTAGTTCATTCTATGTAATGCAAGTCTTGCTGAACTGAATAAAACACGAAAAAATCAGTAGAAAAGTTCATTTCATTTAGGCGTATATTTTGACATAAAAGTACGACAAAAGATCAGAATCACTGGGCGTGTTCAGCACAGCTCAACGGTTGACACTAATCACAAAACATGTTGAGTATGCTGGAAGTCAACCGTTGAGTTTCATCTGAACGTTTTGCTGACCGTAATCTGTTGCTGTCAAGTTTGGCTATATTGTTTTGAGCTTTTTGTTAGTAAAATGTCATATTATATTTATGTGACAGCAGATTTGACAGCGCTTACAAATTAAGCGTAAATAATCGCCGCTGCCTATTATACTCAACAGTTGAGAGTCAGCGGAAGCACAGCGATTCGACTGAACGCCACCGCTTAGTCAGCAACTCAACAGTTGAGCTGAGCTGAACACACCCACTCTCTGCTCTGCACTGCACTTTAATTTTTATCTACAAAAAAAAAAAAATTTTTTTTATGTCACTTTTTTGAAAATTGAATTTATTCGCGTGCCTGCGAAGACTGTTTTACTTACGGATATACTCAGAACTATTTCTTCCGAATTTGTATGCAACAGCAGCATAAAAGAATTATTTTTCAGATACCTAAGTTTCTTTTGTATGCCTGGCTCTAGAGCTCTGCAATCTCATTTTATACAACTTCCCTTTTTTTGTCTAATTCAGACTTGGACTGGGCCACCGGCATGTCAGGAGTTTCCCTGTGGGCCGGTCGTATTGCACAATAGTGGGCCGGCGAGCAATCGACTATTGAAAAAAGATTACAATTGAAATGCATTTGAAGAACAAAGTTCACTTTGGAAAAGGAAAGTAATACAAATTAAATTTGAAAAACAAAGTTCACTTCACTTTGGAAATATTTAGTGCTAAACACTGACATGTATATAAATGGACTGCTCGTTGAACCAACCACCACTTTCATATTCCTGTCTCTTTCCGGGAGAGGATACTTTCCCACTGAATTGTAACGATTGGGAACCAAAAATTTCTTGAGGCTTAGCGGTATTTCCAACCAAAACCCTTGTAAAAACCACTTCCTTCGACACATAATTAAAATTTAACAATACAAATAGTCCCAAATACTTTTGTGGTAAATTCGGTAAATCCAACTGACATGCATATGAGTAAATTCACAAATAAGTTAAATATAGCTCCAGTTTACGACAGTGAGATCATACTGTCTGAAATCAAAACTGGTGCAACATAAAACAGGTGATCAGTCAGTCCATTTATATACATGTCAGTGGTGCTAAAAAATAAAATCAAAAGTGTTGGTGTTCAACAAACTTATGTAAAAATAAAAGAAAACATTTGGAAACCGTATTGACGGCTCATATATATTTAACCTTTAAAACCTAGTACTAAAGGTCCGCGCTAAGCTAAATTTTATATGAAAATTTAACGCGCTAAAAGTTATTGGAGAAAATTTATCCTGAATTTTAGCGAGATCAGTACTAAGTTAACACGCTAAATTTTGTTTGTTGTTCTTGAAAGAACAGGTGGCATCACGATTAGACTCCAAAAAATTTAGCTTGAATTTATTCGCCCGGGCCGTTCTTTAGTGAGCTAAGATTATTTTTTTTCAGAATTCAGAGGAATATCAACAACGAGTATATTATAAATAATGGATTTTTTTTTATTATTTAGATACGTATTTTATTTTGATTCCATTCTATTAGTACTATATACTGATAAACGCCTATGAAAATTTCTTTTTTTTTTATTATATTTCTTCTAAGTCTCCGCTGTCATATTTTAGTTTAGTTTAGCACGGATCTTAGTACTAGGCTTAAGTTCCGACGTGCTTTTTTCCCCATAAGTACAGACTACGCAAAATAATAGACTAATTATAGACTTCGGTTGCTTAAAATTTGCACATACTTTATTTTATTAATTTTTTACATCCAAACGATGGTAAAATAATGAAAACCAATTATTTTTGTTTGCATTTTTATTTACTTTTTTGAAACATAAAGTTTAACTGAACTAATTTCTTAAAAATGTGTATATAATAATGTTCCTGGCTTATATAAACAAATATAATATATTGTTATGGTCGTAGCGTATTGCATATAGCAATATGCTACACGTACTGACGCGTGTGAGCCGGCCGCGATCAAGTTTAAAAAAACTGAGCGCGCCCCGACGAAGCAATGCTTCCTCTAGGAGCTGACAGTCTGACAGACAGAAAAAGAAGAAGAAGAATCGACCCTGTCTTATCAACGCGTTCAAGAAGCAAAGACGTGCGAGTTAAACATCCATCATCATTTATAGTAAAGTGGAAATTATCCAACAATCCTTCGGCCATCGTTCATCTTTCTTACAAGGTAATATTTTCTCGTGAATTTCCCTAAAATTATAATACTCACATAGGTTATATTAAAGATTAGGATAAGGCAATCGAATAGGGAATGAGTCTAAGATTTGCACCTCAAGAAATACGCAAAGTTCGTGTAAAGGCACACAACACGGTGAATGGAAGTTCATCTTCATCACATTTAGCCTCATTAACAGCTAGAACAGCAACCACCTGCTATAGATCATCAATAGCCTATACAGCTGGAATTCTAGCAGCGGTTGTAGCTATCGCAATACCGGGTGCTAATTTTACCAGCAGCAACTCTTGGAATAACCAGCTTATATGAAACAGGTAATCGTACAGTAGCAAGTAATGATTCGAGTCGAAAAACGCATTTGGGCAGTTTGACCACATCAAAACAACAATTTTGTTCTAAATGGTTCAACTATACACCATCTTCGCTTGAATCAATTCTGTAGAATTCTCCAAGGTTTCAATAATGACTGGAATAACTAAAATTGGATTAAAGACTCTTCTGGAATGTATTCGATTGCGCACATTTAGTAAATTTGGACTGCAGCAAATTCAAGTGGATGCACACTATTTGCAAATGAATCTATGGCGATTTGTTACTGATGAGAAGTAAGTGCTATAAAATATTCTAATGTCAGAGGGCATGTTATTAAACCAAAAATCAGAACAGCACACTTGCTATTATCGATCAAGATGCGAAATAAATAGTTTAAGTTAATCGTTATTTTCAGAATAATGAAATTCTCAAGATAATTTTCAAGTTTAAAATAAATTAATATAGGTAGCTCATAGTACCAATAAAATTATTAAGAGCCGTTAGTTCTCGGATGATATAGGATTGGATAATTACAGTAGCACAATACATAAATCGAATCATATAATACCAAGCTATAAATCTACTTGTTATATTATTGCATAGAAAACTATTGGAATTTTTAACTCAACGCTGCTTATACAGTTTCTATTGACATCATCCAGAAGAAGTATGTCAGCAATATTGTATGCCTTCTTCTCCGATTCGCTTGCAGCAGGCAAGTTATGGAAATTCATCAGCCCGTCCTCCTAGTCTAGATAGGCACACGTTTTGCCAAAGGATTTTGTCAAAGAGTCAACTATTAGGAATTTTCAAAATCTTTTAATATACACAAGTACCCGCGAGAATATTCATTACGTTTACAAAAACATTTTCAGAAAAATTTTTGTTTTGTTTTGGCTTATTTTTTTTTGAGATCATTGTTTTATTTTATTTTTGCCGAAAATTATTATGATGATGCAAGTTCTATTCCTGCTATTACATATTGTTACGTGCAATAGAAAGAGACAACTGGTGACATCTACTGGCAATAAACAACTTCAGGTTCGGAGAGTAAATGACTTCAGGTTCAGAGAATCGATTATGAAAGTTCAGGAATAGAACAAATAGAATAGTCAAGAAGCTTTTGGAATAGAACACTCCAGAATAATCCGGAGTGTTTATAGGGTATAAATATAACAGTTGTCATCGCCAGAAAAAGAGTCTTGTTTTAGACGTTGCAGTGTTAAGAAGCGAAAGTAATAAAGAAGCGATAGTGTGTAATTAGATTGCGATAATTGATAGTACAGTGTTAGCGATAATTAGAGTTGAGTTGATTAGATGAATGTTTGTGAACTTTATATGATTTAAGTGTAATAAAGAACTTATATATTAATTATTTAATATTGTGTTTTAAATAACGAACCAAAGGCCACGCTCGCAACAATATTATTACTATTATTATTATTGTAGATCTTGATATCGTGAATTAAAAAGATAGGGTAGCAAGTAAGGTGAAGTTCAGTAACATTAGAGCGGTTTTATAGAAAGTTCGATTATAGTCAGTTAAAGTTCTGATATATGTATCTTCAACTATCAAAAGGTACATTAGCATTTTAGTAATAAATTGAGCTGTGCGATATATCGATATATTCCGTAGTTCTAGCTAAGAGATAGACAGCTTAGTACGTTTCAATAATGTTTCATCGAGCTTTTTATTAAAATAGCACCTAGTTTAATATTTAATTTTGCATTTGTCTTCATTATAAAGTTGCATCATCCTAGTAAGTCAAACATAGAGTGTTTAAAGAATTATCTCAGTGCTTATAGGTATGTTGTATGCAAATTACTTTTCTTACCAAGTGAATTATCTAGTATATCTCCGCCTTAGGGATTTTTCTTTTTGTTTACCATTCATTTTTTTTTGTGAATCTCCTTATTTAGAACATACTATTAAGATTTTCTTTCATCATTGAAATATGCATACAATTCATAAGAGTTTCATTAAAATTAACTTTAATTTAACATTTATTTGCTTAGAACAAGTATATGATTACGCATATTTTCCTTCGAGATTATTTCTTAAAACACAAAAATATTATACCGTCGAATAGTTTCAATTATAACGTGAACATGATTGGCTGAACTTTTATTTTTCCTTTCACTATCCCGGAGCCCTCGCGATTGGGATAAAGGTCGTCTAGGTTCGCCTAGTCTCTCTCTCTCATTACAGGTCAACAAGGGACTTTGGACGATTGTACCATCTGCGCCTTCAATGGAACATAGGTAGGTGACGTAAGGGTCCCTTCCGGACCGAGTGTGTGCTGGCTCGTTTATGTAGGCATGAAGAATTTTTTTTGATTATGGGCGGTGACAGCGGCAGGTATTTTCGGGAACCTCCCCACACTCTCCGCCACCCTTAGCCGAGGTGCTAGCATGCCGCCCTGTGCTATCGCTGTCATCGAGTGATCTGTCAGGTCATGCTGACAGTTTGGACTTCACGTCCTAACCATTCACTCTCAACATACTTACAATATATAACATAAAAAAAAAGTAGAATGAATGCTTCTTGCGAAAATTTATGGCCAGTCTTTGCACACAAAAAAAATTGATAAGTACAGATGGTGGTGGGCAGTCACTTCGTGGCCTAAAAATTTGACACTTGATTTTGCGTAATCACATTTTCCAACGTTGATGACGAGACAGTACTACCACAGTATATCATACAGTAGCCCAGCTTAGAACAAACTACTGAAAAGTGAATTTTAGAATTTTAATTACAAAAAGAAAAACTCAAAATTTCTCCCATAAGAGGGAACTATTAAGTATGATACGGATGTAAATGAACGAACAGGGGCCGGATTCACTAACTCGGAGAGTTGTGGAGTTGTGTAGATGAGAGTTCTTTTGCCACTTAACTCTCCACTCGGAATTCTGTAACTCGTGGAATTTGTATTGAGATTTGCCAAAATCTCTATTCAACTCGGCAAAACTCTCGGCTGTGTTAGTTGTGGAGAAGTAAGAAAAATATTTCTCAACTGACAGTATTGGCTGCTTTTATTGTCCTTTGTGAAGGTACCAATGTACCTAGGATTTTCAAATTGATTTATGATTCACTGCATATCCTGGCTGTGTTTACAAAAACAATTTATGGAAATCCTTGCAATACTTACAGAGAAATAAGGATTTTTGTGTCTCAAGGTACCCGATAAAAATTGTAATTCACGCGAATGTGGTCAATTTGGTCGTCTTCCAGTACAGAAGAGATGCTATAAAAATTTTAAATATGCACGTTAAAGCCTGTATGTAGGATGAAATCGCATCTACATTTTGTCCTCTAATTAGATATGTAATTAGTTTTTAACTCCGGTAAATAGTTTTGGAGATAACTGCAAAAGAAGTGAATCAGTCCTTCTTAAGATGAAAAAATGGCCGTTTTCGGGTACAAAAACTCAACTCATCATTATGAAGAACTGGTAAGTCGTGGAAATTCACTTTCTATGAGAAAAATGTTCACAACAGAGTACTAATGGATGTGAAACAAAGAACGGAAGAAATATATGCAAAATATAGGAACTGGGGTGTATATGACCCACGTGCAAAAAATCCGTCTTTCGGCGGTTAAAAGACAGTTATGAAGTTAAAATGATCAGAAAAAAAACTACTCCACTCGATGACCCGTTTCTCCCTCTTTAATTTGATACCAAACATGACGTATTTTGGAGAACCCCCAATGGGGGGTTGTGCGACCCCCATCCCCAAAAGCCACTCCCTAAGAAATTGTTCACCTATATTTTTGTACTCTAGACCCTAAATCCGTAGAAAAAAACCGCAATGTTCTACGACCCTCCCACAAAGAGTTATCTATCTTTCAATATTTCGATACTTCTCACGTTTTCTTTAACTCCTCAAATATGTTAGAGAATCTCGAATGGAGAGTTAGGGAGTTTTAACCGGGGAAAACGAAAATTCTCATCTCCCAAACTCCCAAACTCTCCGAGTTAGTGAATCCGGCCCCAGTAGCAAGTTGCATAATGGTTGGGAGAAGTATTAGTTTTATGTAAGTACATATCTCAGTGCCAGCCTGCAAATGTATTGTTCCATTACCAAACAGCTGTTTGATTGCAAAGTGGTGTTCGTTCCATGGACAGTGTAACAGGCAAATGGCTGTAATAACCTTAGAATATATAGCAAACAGGAATGGTGATAAGCCAGATTTGTCTAATGAATTTCTGGTTGTGTTGGTAGTACATGTTTTACATGCATTTTACATTTTACATGTATTTACACGCCATCCCTATTCTAAGCAACTTGTCAGTTTGCAAAAAGTAAACAAAGGTCTTGAGCGGAGCATGTGTGGTAAAAAATGTTCTTTTTCTACTTTATTTTAAAACAATTCACATAATTAATTTATATAAATCTTTGCTTCTATTGACAAGAAAGATAATTTATATAGTTGCCTCAAACAGGATTCCCTAGTTTATAATCCAATTTATATTTGCAAGCACTAACCGAGCACTTCATTTCTGTTTTTCTAAATGATATGAAGATTTTAATAGGCACTAGTGGTACTATAAAACTTTGCACTAAATAAACTTCAAAGATAAATAGTTTTGAAAAGAATTGATTACGTACTTTTGTTAAATTTCACAAAAGATTTTAAATTGACTAAAACTGCTCACAAAACAAAAGCACATTTGATAAATTACGCTCTACACGAATTATACACGATTCAACCATTCCTACTTGCTACATATTCTAAGGAAATAATGTTTGTGACAGTTTGATATTTCTACAAGCCGAATGGCATGGGAAGTGGAAAGTTTTTAGCTGTTTTTTTTCTTGTAGAAATAGTTTTGATTGTCATTTTGTCTCTCTTTCTCTAGTACAAGTTTGTGCATGCTGTAAGTTCTGTTTCTTCCACTTTAGATTTACATAGGAACCTTTGCATTAGTTAAAACTAATGAAAGAGAAAGTATAGTCTCTTTATAGAAGCATCCTACTCGCTTGACAATTTTGACAGAGCTGGGCTACTATATGATATACTGTGGTACTACTGAAACCTTTGAAACACAATTCGGAGATGTTTGTGATGCTCCTCGATAGATGTACATAGATGCGATGATTACATCATCGATGTAAGCGTATGCAAAATCTAAGTCTCGCAGAACTTCGTTGAAATTTTTGTCCTGCATTGCATAAAGCAGAACTCAAATATTCCGAATGGGGCGTTTTTTTTAATATCGGATTCTTCGAGAAGTAGTATGCACGTTCGAGGTCAATAGTGGAAAATATCAACATTTACAGTTGAAGAACAATCCTGGATGTGAGGAATTGGATATCTGTCTAGGATTATGATGGAGTTGAGCCTGCGGTAATCCCCACATGATCGTCATTCCTTCTCGTTCTTTTTCACCATATGAAGTGAGCTTGCCCGGTTGCTATCTGAAGGAGGACAAATTCATTGTTGCTTCAAATATGCGAATTGGAGTCCGTTTGGTGATGTCTATATACTCTCTTAAGAGATCAGCACATTGCGAGTCCTCATTGATGGTTGAAATTTTAATTGATGGTGCATTGAGGAGGATTATTGCCACTCCTATGTTAGTTTTACTGACGACAAGCATTTGCTTATGCAAGTCTATCAGTAAACCGAAATGTTTGATGAAGTCAACTCCGATGATAGGTTTCGTTGTGTCGGCAATAATGATGGCCACTTAAATTGGCGACGTAAACCTACGTTTAGAGTCATCATATTATATCCATATGTACGGATTGTGGATCCGTTGGCAGCGAATAGTGATTTTATTGAGCGGATCCTGTGGTTTATTTCGACCACTAGGTGTCGGTTGCACTAACGAAGCGGCAGCGCCAGTGTCGATAAAGAATGAATGAATGAAAAGACGCGGAGACTTGGTTTGGTCTACTTTGTCTGTCTTCTTTGGCGAAGAGCTTATAACTTTTCCGATTGTTGCGTTGATTGACGTATAAAATGACACGGCGGACTATACTTTTGGGGTGCAGTACCATGCCTACTATGATACCAACAAATGTCGGCTAACAGGCGAAGACGAGATTGTGATCGTAAACGATTCGTCTGTTTTGACTACGAGTTGCATTAAAATGATTACGACTGGCTCGCAACTCACCGATTTGTGTTGCTAGTTCGGCTATTTGTGCTTCAAAACTAGTAGCACCTTGCGCTGATAACGCGGAAGATGCGTTGGGCGAAGCTTGATGGCGACGAGTGCGTAATTGTTGATTCACGTGTTGTGACTTCGGTGTGGCAGCTGATGATAACCGTGCCGACTGCGTTAAAACTTGAGTTGTAATTTCCACATAATGATGTGCCGGCAATAGATCCCAAATTTTATCAGCGATAACCGCTTAATAATCGAGAGTGACGCTGTCCCAGGCACTCTCAATTATTAAGCGGTTACTTGTTATGGAACTATAGTATGAAGAGTGATGGGCTTGGACGTGAAGTCCAGACTGCCAGCATGAGCTGACAGATCACTCGACGGACAGCGTTGCTGCAGGGCGGCACGCTAGCTCGTCTCAGCTATTGGCGGAGAGTGTGGGGTGGTTCCACGAAAAACCTGCCGCTGCCGTCTGCCATAATCAAAAAATATTTCCCCGTGCCTATAAACAAAACGCCGGCACACATTCGGTCCTGAAGGGACCCTTACGTCACCTATCTATATATAGCTGAAGGCGCAGATGTTTTTGCCTTCCTGCATGCCTCAACCGCCCATGCGACTCTGAGGGCAGTTATCTTCAGAGTCCCTAGTTGACCTGTAAAGAGAGAGAGACTAGGCGAGCCTAGACGACCTTCATATGAGAGGGCTCCCGGATGGTGAAGGAGTAATTAATACCTTAATGTTTCATCTCGTTATAAAAAAAATCCATTTAATTAATACATTAACAAACAATCTAAATTAGCTTCAGCACATCGGGCCATTGTCTGACTACAATTTTAGTTTTCTTCTTAGATTTAAGTACACTGTTGCGAGCGATCAGATCGTATCAATTGGGAGTTTATACAGCATCAATACAAAATTCAAAAAGCATCGCGATAAATTCAATATGATAACAAAATAAAATTTGTAGGAATATCAGCAAAAAAATCTGGTTATGTAGCCCTCACTGGACACTGTACTTGCCTAATTTACGGTTCCCAGCAATTAACTTTGTATATATTTATAGCCAAACTGCACGAATCTTGGATCTATGTAAACAAGGTTAACTTTTTCAAATTCAATAAAATAAACTTCACGTAGTTCTAAGTTCTAACAATTAAAATAAAAACACTGTTACCCCTTTTCTAGAGTCGCAAGTTAGTAACAGGGCTTTGACAGGAGCGTATAAACGTTAATACCTACTGTAAAAAGGAAATAAAAAAAACCAGTCTACAATAATTCAGTTTAGACTACTATAGACATTGAATAAATAACTAATAAGGAATACAGTATACGTGTTTAAGCATTTCAATGACAGTGTGACCTACGGTCGGGGGGGGGGGGGAGAAATGACAAGAGGGCGTCGTTGATATTTTGTGTCAGTTCAATATTCTGACATTTCATAATTTTGAAAATAAGTTCTCGGATTTGAATTCGCGATATTGTGAAAAATAAAGAATTAAACGTGTTTTTTACGTAATAGTAGTGTGAAATAAGTGCGGAATATTTCTTTTGTGAACGACATTTTGTGTAATAGAGACTGCGGAGTCCTAAATTAGCATAATGAAGTGCGCTGTGCTGTGCTGCAGGAACGAACAGAGTTATTGTCGTGGCAAATCATTCTTCAGGTAAGCTTAACAGCTTTACTTATTAATTATATTGTTTTAAACAAAATAAAAGTGAAATATCTGTAAAAATAAAGAGCCATGGCAAAAGATTTAACATTTTACCAATGCCGGTTTATTTGTTTACAATTGAATTGTCATTGGTAGATAAATTATTCCAGTTATATATAGGCAACGCCAAGAAATATTTTCTGAAAATAAGGGGGAGCTAAAAATTTGTTTATTTTTGTTGCCCACTTCGTAATTAAAAGACCGACTACTGACTTAATGATTTAATTACAAAAGGTTACATAAATTGCTAAAATTATATCTTTCTGGGAAGCCGACAAAACGCGCGTACAATATGTGAAGTTCGACTCAAACCTGTCAGTGTCCACGCCTTGAATTGGTTGTGTGCAGTCTGAGCTGCCAACATTGGTTGCGGTCAGTCTGAAGATGCCAACACCTCCCCTTTTAGGTTGAATAATCTCGAAGGTAGGCTGGCGGCCTGACTACTCTTCCAGCTTTAGTGCGTACAGGATCTGATAATATTGATGACAATGATGAGTGCTCTCCTTCTAACTCGTGCTCTGATTGTATTGAAGGCATAGAGTTAGGCTCTTCACTATTTGAATCGCTTCGTGAAATGCTGAATGCATCAAGCAACGTTTCAAAAGATATATCGCTGTTAGCAACGACAGCGTCGCCTTGTTTTCGATCCCGAAGCTGGTTGGTATGTGATCGAATTAGTCTAAATTTGTCCTCATCTGATTGGACTAGGACGTTGTAGTTAACATTTCCAACTCTTTCGATGATTTCGCCAGGATTCCAGTGATATTTGTTTTTTTTTTAAAAAGTTTAGCATAAACCAAGTCTCCAGGTTTATACTCACGGTATTTAGCTCCATGACGGCGATTGAACTGATTATTCTGCTTTACATTTGTTTTAGGTGAAATTGTTTGTCGAGGCTTAAGCAGGTCTAAGCTTGTTGCAATTTTTCTGCCAATAAACATCTCTGCAGGTGTTACAGAATTTGGTAAGTTCCTAGTAGGTGTCGATCGGTATGTTTGAAGAAATGTCTCCAAGTTATCTATACTCGTTCCTTCCTGCTGAAGTTTCCTCAGAGCACGTTTGAGTGTATCCACGAATCGTTCAGCTTGGCCGTTCGACTGTGGGTGATACGGCGCTGTTTTAAGATGTTCTATCCCTCGAGATTCCATGAATTTGCAGAATTGTGCACTAACAAATTGTGTGCCATTATCCGTTACAAGTTGTTGACAATTCCCATATCGAGAGAAAACAGTTTGAAGTTTTTCAATGACGTCAGTCGATGTAATTCTGTCCATTTGGAAAATTTCGGGCCATTTTGAGTAGGCGTCAATTATTACCAAATAAAATTTCCCTCCACAAGGTCCGGCAATGTCCATGTGTAATCTTTCCATTGGTGAATTTGCTATAGACCATGAATGAAGTGTTGTTTTTACAGGTGGCTTTGCTACACTAGCACAGTTTTGACATTCTTTGACATATTTATAAATGTCATCGTCAATATTTTCCCAGTAAGCATGACTCCTTGCTACAGCTTTCATGCGCTCTATACCCGGATTTCCCCGATGCAGTTGTCGAAGAACCCTTTTTCTGAAGATTTCAGGTACAACGATGCGATTGCTGAACATGACACATCCTTGAACCGCTGATAAAGATTCCCTTCGATTGAAATATGAAATCAATTGTGAATGCAATGGATGTTCCTTTCATATTGATGCAGGCCAGCCTTGTACAATGAAATTTAAGACAGTGCGAAGAACTCTATTTCGTTGTGTTTCTCGTTGAATCATGCGAAATGTGACTGGCAATGCTCTGATTGCTGAATATAGATCTTCTTCAATAGTTTCTTCCAGGCGAGTGCAGGCTATCACATACTCTTCTTCTGGTTTTGTATGTGATTCGATAAGTCGTGACAACATATCAACACATCCAAAATCTTTTGTGTTGACATACTCGATGTCGAAATCGTAAAGCATCAAGGTTAATGCCCAACGTTGTAATCTATTCGCAGTATATATTGGTATTCCCTTTTTAGAACCAAAAACAGCCACAAGGGGTTTGTGATCGGTCAAGAGTTTAAACTTTCTACCATATACGAACCGATGAAACTTAGTTACGGCAAATATTAAGCCAAGGGCCTCCTTTTCAATCTGGCTGTACTTTTTCTCTGCATCCGTGAGTGATTTGGACGCATGAACATGAATGATGAAAGAATCTCCTTAAATTTGTCAAATGCGTGTTCACACTGAGATGTCCATTTGAATTTTACGTTTTTCCTTAGAAGCTCATCTAATGGTGCTCTAAGTTTTCGCATTTGTGATATGAATTTGCCATAATGGTTTACTGCGCCAAGAAATGATCTCAGCTGTGTGATATTTTCTGGTTCAGGAAGTTCCCTGATTTTGATGATGTTATCCGGATCAGGTCGTAGCCCCTCTACGTCAATAATATGACCAAGATACTTTATTTGCTGTGATAGAAATTTACATTTTGATAATTTTACACGGAAACCGTGGTCAAGTAGCCGTTGTAGAACTTTTTCCAGATTTCGCATGTGAGATTCCATGTCCACCCCTGTTATCAAAATATCATCAAGGTAAGCTGCAACACCATCCAACCCAGCTAGCATTGTATCCATAATCTGTTGAAATGCCCCTGGTGCAGCTTTAACTCCTGGTGCTAGTTGATTGAATGAAAATAATCTCTTATGGGTGCTGATAGTTAATAGCTTTCTAGTTTGTTCATCGACCGGTATCTGAAGATACGCGTCGGATAAGTCGATGTGAGAGAAAAATTTGCTGTTTGACAATGTAGCAAATATGTCTGCTGGAACAGGCAATGGATACTGATGTGGTTGTAATGCGTCGTTTAACCCTGTAGAGTAATCCCCACAAATCCTGATATCCCCGTTTGGTTTTTTCGCAGCAACAATAGGTGCTGCCCAGTCTGAATATTCAACTGGTGATATTATACCCATATCTTGCAGACGCTGAAGCTCGTTTTCAATTAAAATCTGCGCTGAATATGCTACAGGTCGTTTCCGTCGAAACACTGGCTTTGCGTTGTCTTTGAGGTATAGATGTACAATGACGTTTGTACAAGTTCCTGGTACCTCTAGGAAAAGCTCAGAAAATTGACGCTTGTTGGTTGCAATTTCTGTTTCTCTGTCCATTGATTTGATTTGGTAACAGATTGAGCTCAGAGGTTTTTCCCACAGATTGAAAGCATCACACAAGTCAATGCCTAGAACATTAAGGCTACTAACATTAGTTAGAAAAATTTGACCTGAATGAACTTTCCCATTTAATTGAATATCGCATTGGAACTGTGCGATAATGTTGATTCCATGGTGAGATGCACTTTTTGCTTGCAATTTGGTATCCACTGTAGTGACAGGACGCCCTAACTCCTCCCACACGGGTTGACTGATAAGAGTTATATCTGATGCTGTGTCAATTTGCAATCGAAGCGAAGCATTAACAATGTCATTTCTACCAGGAATATTGATGACTTGAACTACTGTATACCGCCGTCTATTTTGATATTGAACTTTGTTGACATTGGCAAATACAGCTAAATTGTTGACTATAGACTTCTTGTTATGATTAGAAGAGTATTGTTTTCTAGATCTGGCAAACTTCTGTGATTGATCTGAAGTAGTTGCAGTTTTCCGTAAAAAACAAGCACAATATCCGTCCTTATGACCAACTTGACTGCATTGATTACATTTATGATTTGAGTATGAGCAATAACGTATGAAATGAATGCCTCCGCATGCCCAACACGGTGTTCGTGGAGTGTCAGCAGTGCTTGATGAAGCTGACCGCGCTAATTGAGTGATTGATTGACGCTTTTTATTATTGGAGAACCGCTTGTTTTGTTTTTGATAAATAGCGTTAACATTTGGCTTGTTTGGAGTTTGAAGAATCAAAGCTGTGTCTTGCTTTAGATTGATGATCCGTTGCGCTTCTGATACCAATTTATCAAGTGTCAGTGGCCCATCAGTTTCAGTTTCAAGCTTTGATAAAAGTCTAGCTCTAACGTCCGCATCTTTTGAAGATTGCAGCCCAATAACAAAAACTAAACACTTGAACTGATCTGAACTTAGTTTTGCCAAATTAAAGTCTTCACAATTTTTGTTGACTTTAGCCGCAAATGAAATATAATCATCCGAACCTGCTTTTGACGTTTGTAAGCAACGATATCGAATGTTGAACAGCGATTCCTGAATTCCAAATATTTTTGTTAGCGTTGCAATTGTCTCGTCGAACTGAAGGTCTCTACTGTGCTTTGGAAGTATTTAATGTACATATTTCTCGTGCACCAGTGGATTTAACTTTCGCATGAG